>CP060568.1:4645000-5845000 GCA_014334815.1 Pyrenophora teres f. maculata
ATCCACGCATAGTGTCACGTATGTTCCATCTGATTCGACTCAACAGCCTCTCATCTTTAAACGTAACTTCTGGGTACTCACGACACTTTAATCCGTCTTATTAGAGGAATGGAAGTTCTATTCTTGAACATCTGCATCTTCAGCACCCATCGTGGAGTGATCATGTGAGCGTTATTAGTGCACATTCCCGCGAGAAGGGAGCCCATACACATTGTTTGAACAAGCTGAGAGATTACCTACAGCTTTCTACAAGCGGTATCTCGAAATGGAAGCCACTATAGATCCATATCAGGACCTCTTGGACTATATTGAAGACCAGCAAGATGAACTACGAGACGCTCGAGACGACCTGGTAGGTTCTCGGTCTAGATTGCATACAAAGCGTCGAGAGCTTCGAGAATCTCGGGAGAAGGTAGACGCGCAAATCGCAATGGCTTTGGACCGAACAATACGATTTCTTGCGGAGAATAGCATGGAGCTACCTGACGACATAAAAGAAGCAATATCGAAGGCTAACAGCATAAGAGAGGGCCTTATACAATCGGAGAGCGAGCTGGAACATGAGGAGGAGATCTACAACCTTGAAGAATGGAGATATACACAGAAAGAAACTCAATTTGTGGATGACTTGCCGGGACAGCGACCTGCTTTACATGCGCCAAGTCTTCCCATACCCCTACTTGAGATGCGCAATGTAGACACGGAAACCATAACGCAATTTTCTTCTGGCCCTGCAGAACCTATATATTTGCCAGCCCATCTTGACCTAATTGAACCGAGGCCAGACACAACGACATCAAAATATCATCACTCGGAAATACCTCTCAACGTCAAGAACAAATATCTTCATTGTGAGCCGCACTCGCAGATACCACCGAAGCGACCACTGCCGCCACCTCCACCACCGCCTCCGCCGGGTCGATCTCCTATGACCCTAAATACAAACACTCAAGACATTGGTGGCGACAAGCAGTCGGAACCCCAGCTTGATGTGGTCTCAGAATTCTCACCATTAGGGTGCTCTCCGCAAACGACACTACAAACACCAGATAATGTAGTTGAAGACGAGGAAGTTGCACAGGGGTTTCGGCCTGGAAGGGATGCAGGCTTAGAACCGGATCGGGTTAGATGGGCAGTGACGCATAGTCGCATAGATGATTGGCTTTTCGAGATATTGTCGGAGTCAAAACTAGAAAAGACGTTGCTCAAGGAGATTTTGCTACATGCTGCTTTTGGCGAGAAGAGGTGGTGGCATCTTGTTGAGGAGAACTGGACCCCTGATACATCCGAAGATATCGAGCCGCCCACCGGTGATACTGTAGCATCAAGTGGCAGTGCCAGTGAGTCGGCATCTTCCACTCCAATCTTCAGGCCCGTCTCGCCCAATTCGAAAGCCAATCTTTCGACGATTGACCCTTTATTTCCCATTGATCACCTCTTCGAAGATTCGGAATTGTTCCACTTTCCAGCTAAGATCGAAGCTGGCGATCTTCTTGAACCCGAACCCGAGCACGCTAACCCCATGCGGTGGACGTTGAGTGACCGCTCAGGTTCAACAAAAGCTACAGCTATGACACGCGCCTCATCTGGGATTGCCGACAGTACTATTGGTGAGACGGAAACAGCGTACACTTCTTCTGGAGAGAGTAGTACCCTTGGTCGAAGGGAATCGTGTGATGCAGGGCAGCCTGCGATTGCGATTAAGGAACCCGAGGCACGAGATTCAATGGGCATTGATAGCGAAAGTACGACTACTCTTGGGAACCAACCTTCACCCCGAGGTGCTGATTTCACGCCATCGATACTTCCAGAAATACCAGATACTGAGCATTCTTCCCGATCTTCACCGGACATTGGCGGTCAACCCAACCTGGCACTGAACACTGATAATCAGATAACCCCACTAAGTCTCATATCCCGCAACCCCGAATGCTCTCCAGCCTCATCCCAAAACGGAGCGAATTCTCGCAAGTCGCAATCCATATACCGGAACCCGATTGAGCTGTATGTCGAGATTAACGACGAAACGCTCCCCGATCATCCCCTTTTGCAATTTCTTCCCTACTCAAGCGTGTCTTACCAAGATAGCTCGGCGTATGTTTCGTTCCCTTCATACGACTAGCTTACTATACGATTATGGGATTTGTTTATTGGATTTTGAGTTGGAATCTTGCAACACATCTCATTCTGATGCTCTCGTTTGGTTTATCCTTGGAGTATAGGTTTCTGTAGCCCTCTGGGCCTTCTTTCAATCATCTCCTTGCAGGTCAGATCCTTCCATTGTGCCTCTATTCAATGTGTCTTAGGTGTTAACATCTACACTCGATGATGAGAGGACCATTGTACAAGCGGAAACAAAGCCATTCTTAGAATATGGTATTGGCAATATTCTCGTAAAACCGTGATCACCTGATGGATCGATCGATGCCGGGAAACGGCAAAGTCCTCATAGTCGGTTCATTTTCGGCTTTCCGCATTCAGTCAAGTAATGATATGTTTCCTTTTTAGTTAAAAGTGTGATATTGCGTGATGGGGACTTCCAAGGCTGTACTCCAAGGTAGTGAAGGGACCGCAGGCAGATTGCTATCCTGTTTCCAGGCAATGACTGAGCCGCATGTTGTGCAATCTGGTGCTACCATTGCACCCAATAATTTGCTTCTGACTCTTCGCGTTTTTCTTTTCAGCCCTCTTCCGTTGCATGTCAATCAATAGCAGCCCTTGCCCTACTATTGGTGTCTAAACAGGGCACTGACGCATGTCGTTGCCTGCTTAATATCGCCAAGGATGAACCTAGCACAGAGGGTATCGAAGGATCGTAGTGACATCTTGCCTTTGAACTTCCTTCATTGTCTTGACCTCTCCAAGGTTGCCGGGAAAGTAGAAGCCGGGACCCATGACATCACGTGTGAGTCGTCTTGCAACCCGCTCCGTCCAGCCTGCGGCTACTGCGAACATGTGTTCACCACGTTACCTAGGCATCCTGAAGCTAACCCGTCTTTATCCTTACCGTGAAACCGCTTTTAGTGCAGCTTATTGTACAGTGCTTTGTAAATGGTCCCGGGGCGGAAAAGGCGTAAGGCGTCGAAACCGGAATTTCGCGTCATGTCGATGGGAATTGTCTGGGAAAGGTTAGCGCTGACAGACCCACATTTAACTAGGTCTTCGCCTCGGGACGACTGTCATTACGCCCCGATAAGAGTCCCACGTACTATAGCAATTGCTCGGCGTGGCTATTCACGTCTTCGCTCGGACCATTCTCACGTAAAGGCACCGTTTGCCTGCTCAGATCTCGACAAAGCACCAAGCGTACATCCCTCGGAGTGCATGCGACAGAATAGCAGGTCCTTCGTTCCCCACGCTTTCCTGTTGGTTAGTACCTCGGGACATACATTCGACTATTCCCGCCACCAGCAGCACTGTGCAAGGAAGTAGGCTTCACAAAGGGTTTCACTGATTGGGCTTTTTCATAGCGTGGGTGAATTCAATCGGCCAATCCAACGAGACAGCACTGTCGGGGCGATAAGAACTGCAATTACAATTGCGAGCCTCAAATTGTATCACAATATGGTATGCTGCCTCCAAAAATGGAGCTGCGACATGGCACACCCTCTGAACACTGCATGCGATACCTGCATGTCGTGGAATTGTACCTCTAACAAAAACAAGAAATGGGTTATAAGCGACAGCGAAAGTAGGGGCTGAGACCACAGCTACTACTCGCGCAAAAAAGCGGAAGACGCAATATATTGATGGGCATGGTACCTTGGTCAGTTCTAGCACCCGGATACAGCCATGAAGACTCACCGCCGCCACAATTCCGACTATGTAGTCACATGCGGCAAGTGGCACACGGGCTGGAGCGATTCACCGCCACGGCAAAGCAATACTGCATGCCAATTGACCGGCCCGAGGGCTCGGGCTCTAAGACCTTTCATTCACCGATCGTTTCCATCATAGCGTAAGCTTAACAATCCCGGTTCTCGTCTGATATGTAACCGGGATGCGGATAATACCGCGGAATGTTAGCCACGTGATTACATGCGACCTCGACTCTGGAGAGCGGTAGATGCGTGCACTGCTTAGGCATCACCCCACATGGAACCTGGACGAGAAATACTCCACGTGTTACATGATTCATCGTCTAAGCGATATTGTCGTGAAATCATGATTACATGTAGCAACGGTGCCCAATCATGGTCACATGAGCTATGCGAAAGTATTAGATCCCAATGATTCTTTCTAATTGGGGCAAATCAAGAGATGATGGTCGTGTAGTTGGCTGAATGACAAAAGGCGCCGAAGCGCAGCGTGTACATTGACATCAGAAGGCCGTTAGATTGAGGATATCATGAGGTTTGACTCAAGAGTCGGACAACGTATGTGGGAAGCTAAAATAGGAGTTGCTCACGCAATGAAAGTGTGGGTGCAGATTGAGACTCAGTCGCTTACTTTTCGTCCTCCCTATACTGGCGTAAGAGGCTCAGGTGGCTCGAGCTCACACGGCCGATATCTTTGACCTTGACGTTCATCTCGATTGGATATATTTTGCCAAATCGAATGCGAGAATCGGGCTTGAGGACCATGGCGGGATCGGCAGGCTCAACCTCAATTGGGTCTTTGGTCATGCCGCCTTCAACTTCGCCTGGTAGATAGCAGCATCTTGGATCTGTTCCTCGGAAGTAAACGATAGCGTGCTCGACTGGGTTGCAGCCCGGCTTCAGGGTTCCGCGATGAGAGTATGTGGCGATACCACTAGCATGGCATTAGCTGGTTATCGACCTTGGTCGGTTCCCACATACCTACCAGGCATATACGAAGCCTCGTTTAACTTCGACAACAACGAAACGACGGATGTTGGTGTGAACTGACTCGCCAAAACGGACCACAGTAAAAGCCCCATCACCTGGGTCTGGTCTCGCTGTCTGGCTTGCAGCCTGACTGTAGAGCATAGCAAAAACTCTGCCCTCCACAAAGAACCGCCGAGCGTCGGATCCGCTCCTCATTTGGTAAGCTGTAATCAGGAGATGAGCCAAGTCACTCTCTTCTGTATTTCTACTTACATGGATCTAGAAGATCATACCATCCAGTCTGGGGCGTGCCAGGAATAAATCGTGGGTTCGCGCGGATCTCAGGAGGCACTAAGAAGAACACATCAGGCGCAATCGACGCACCCATCTCATTTGCTTGTCATACCGTCCTCAAGTATTGCATTTTCTTGTACAGTGGCTAAATCATTCCTGCTAAGCGACTTGTACCAGTTGTACACAGGCCTCCCTGCTACAATCAGCGCATGCTCGCGACAAACGCTGACTAAAGAGCCATCGGCACCCACCATACTGATCGCTTGTGACATAGTAATGGTCTTGATAGTCATCGCTCCAAATCCATGGCGAACTGGTATTGGACATGTCGCACGTTGCCACTGGGCGTTGGGGCTAGCGATCGATGCGATCTAGTATAATTATGGCGCGCACAACGCAATACAAGCACGGACTATGACAAAGTGCAAAGAAGTACGGTTTGGTCTCATAATTGGTAAATCACCCCGATCTTATATCTGCACGTATGAATTGGAACTTCCAGCCAACTGATGCCATGCGGCTCCGCTGCTTTATCATTACTAACCACAGAGGGTGTGATGCACAATGCCGGAGAGAGTTTGCTGTACAGCACCCCGCTTTTCACTCGCATATGCGCTCTGTTTGCTGTTGTTGTGCAGTCGGGATGTGCAAGTGCTTTTCTGGTGAGTTTAGCCGAATGTTGTCTTAAACTGGTTCTACAGCAATGAAACAGGCATGGCACGGCACCTAGGCGCCTGTCCAGTGGAGTGGACCTTGTTCCGCTTCACGCCACATAGCCCGATCAAAGTCCAATACCATGGCTACGCTGTTGAGTTACATGCGTCTACTGTTTGATTTGCCGCTTTCTGTCATATCAATCTCACGTAGATGAGTGGTCGGCAGGTCGGCTTTAGCCCCTTCCCGCGAACCACAGCGCAAACGACAAAGCCGCAGTCGATGACCGGGACAAGCCTTGTGTCGCGTTCTACCTGAAGTACAGCGCCTTAAGATGCACCACGCATGCCGCTGTCTCGCATCAGCAGCCTGACTGATTTGAATCCGTATCGACACTGCTTGTGAGCTAGTGGGTTGCACAGAGTATTCTTGATAATCATAACATGTTACTAGCTTTACTGAGCCAAGAACATCATACGATTCCATTCCAGCGCGATAGCAACAACATTTTCATGTCCGAATAGCAGTCGAAGAATGACCAAGTGGGAATGTACATCGACGCACAAGGAACGCAGGCGGGGCAACTGCTCGCGCAACTACGACGAAGCTTAGATGATTTGTCGGAATATCAGATCCAGATAGGGTCAGCAAGAAAAGAGCTCTTAGTCAAACGAGAAAGACTTCGGACTGCGGGTCGCAAAGTCCACCTGAAACGAGTGGAAGCAGGCGATGCAGAGGCGAGGTTTATGAGCAGTCTGCGAGAGTTCGTCAACAAGTATGACGACGTGCTCTCACTATCGCTATTTGAGGCTTATGAGGCGGTCGCACAGATACGCGATGACCTGGGAGACATGGAGGAAGATTATCTGCAAGCTGAACGTGATCTCACAGGTCAAGAATGGAAATATCTGGATCAAGAGGATACATTCTACCAGTTCGATATTCATAGCGTTATCCCTGAAAGCATCGACAGCGACGACAATCGTTTGCAAGACCAACGACAGAGGACTTCATTGTTCCCACCCTCACCACCACCACCACCACCGCCACCGCCGCCTGTTAACCACCCTACATATCTGGCTCAATCGTACAACCCATATGCGGCTCATAACCTGCCTCCGCCGCCTCCGCCGCCTCCGCTTCCGCCACCTGCGGTTCTTCAACTAAAGGCCAAACAATCCTCAAACCTACCGCAACGGGCACACTCCATAATAATGGCCGAAATTGATGACTTGAGGGTGAATTTTGATCAACCGAGAGAACAGCGAGCCCAGGATATTCACTGGGATGATGGAGACGAAGTATCGGAGACCGAATCCTGACCGTCCACGAAAATAAATCTTGGAATTCTACACGATATCTCAACTCGCGAGGGGGAGGCTCTGCCACTCAGCGCCACGGGACTGTGTCAACATTGCGAGCCGACGGCAGTGAACAGAAGGGATATTGATGCGGGGATATTGTCCAAAGATACTGCCTTACACGTAACAATGCCATGGGCAGATACTGAAAGTAATGCTTCATTCACAGAAAACGACCCCGAGACCAAAACCAAAATCCGAGAGTGGTCACTCCAGTATTTGAAGGACAGCGCTGTTGAGAGGCGTTCTTATCGGAACACCCTCGAGGAGTTTGGAGTTTTTGACCAAGTCTCTGGCGACTGGCAAGGAATAGCAGATGAGTACTGGGACCGCGATAGTCTCAGTGAGACCGGAGATTTCGATGACCGTTACGAGCCTTCAATTCATGCATCAAGCCCTAAGCAGTGCTACACTGCTTTATCGTCGCCACAGGATGTATCAGGTAGTGAGAACCGCCACCCCGAAGAAATCGGTCGCAAATCCATCTCGATATCGATCAATTCCTCGGATTCGAATGACCCTTTGCTAATTCCGCTACCGCCTTCGCCGCCTGTGAGTAATGTATCGGGAAGGGCTCTAGAACCTGTTGTCCTAGAAGACGTAGTGGCTTCTGGTAGCAAGGACGATTCCGAAAAGCTACCTAATTCCAATACATATACTTCGAACCATGGAACCAACAAGCAAGCAGCGGCTCCACTCCTTGTTCATCTTTCTGATGAATCAGAGAGGAAGGATAGTGTCATAAGTGAGCATCGAAAACAAGTTGGCCAAAAGGCTGATTTACCACACGTTCAGAACACCCAAGAAACACACTCGGGCTCCAAGCTCCACAATTATATGCTTCATTCTGGAGATTTGAGGCCTATATCAGCATCAAGTTGTAAACTAAAGAAAGAGGTGCATACCGATAGAGGCTCCTCGGAGTCTAGCCCATACATGCGCTTGTCGGATGTCCAAGAAGAAGCTACAGTCAGTGCCTCACTATCGGCCATCAACATGACGGATTCTCCATCTCTGAAGGCCAATCGACGGATGCAGCTCCTCTCCAAGTCAGTTTCTGATTGCTGGATAGAGACGATGAGCCGGACAAGACGACTATGGGGTTCCTTCCCGAGAAATAAACTCAAGCGAAGTAAGACTACTTGTTAATTTGATCAAGCGTAATTATACTATGGGCATAATATGTATGGTCATGGTATTGTACTTTTGAATATTCCTTTTCCATGATACCTTAGCTGATCGGGGCTCCTCTATTGTATAATATATGTAATACTATTACTCAAATTCCGCTATACTGCAATGACTACAAGTACATATCAGGTATCGCGTTAAAGGAAGGAGTGTCTATCAAGATTATCAGAATGTCCATGTCTTTGGACGCTAAGTCAGTTCTCATCTTGCTCGCGCACACATCCAGCCCCTTTCTCCACCTCTCCATCAGCTACACGCTATCTAACGTCGTTTCGAGGCCGCTGTACACTTTTTCATCAGCAGACCGATCAACAAGCAGACATCGACGCGAAAAGACGCCCCAGACCGCCTTCCTCCGCAAGCCTTTCTCGGGAATCATCACATGCTTGTCATTTAGGTTTCTGTCTAACCCGGCCCCTCGGTCTGCATGATGCACACGTCAAGTACTGCGAGTTTCCATAAGCACACATGCAGAAAACGGTCAACGAGTGAGCTGCTGACTCCCCATGTCGTGGCTGCCCCTTGGTCATATGTCAGCAGTACAATCCTGAGAGCCACTCGGCTGTTGGTTTCAGGCGATCATGTCTCGGGCCGGGGAATGACAAGCCGGTCAACCGGGTCCCCGATGCATGCATAAGTGGTCATGTACCTATGGCCGGAAATCGTAAGGTTTGCTTTGTATCGGTCCAAGTGTCTAGATGGGCCCAACTGTGTTGCAAGCCTGTTTACTCCGATTGTGTGAATGTGACGTGATGACTGATGGTAGGGACAAAGAGGGCAACGCACAGGTTGACCTTATCATTGCGGCGGAATGCTGGGTGCAGTCTGATTGACTGGTCTTGGGATCGGGCAACATTGCATGGTCCTGGTTCAGCCTCGTCGGTAAGTGAAGTTCCAACATGCTCGTCTAACCCCACTCGCCCCGCAGATAACTCCTGTGCCTACACGCCCCACTCCTTTTGCAAGGCTGCGCCTGTATCCAACCGCGCCGGGACTCTTTGCCCGTCGGCTGACTGCGCGCTGCCGTAATCCCGAAATTGCTGCACTTGATATGCCTTCTTGCACTGTAAGTATCTAGGATGCACGGAGTTTGTAACAAACAGGGTCAGAGTGCAGGCCAAGTTGGAAGCGAGGTGAACCATGCACCCCCTTTACAAGCAGTCGCAGAGTGATAGAGGGTATATCCGCTGACCGATCAATGAGCCAGTCAGGTCTTACTTGGATGTCAACTGCGAGACCAGAAAGCGGCTGGCAATATTGGATCGTCCAATGGTACTGTTGGTCAAGGCGAGTGAAGCGATATTGCTTTTCAAGTGGCCCGCGCCGAAAATATGAGGCTGATACCGCCGCAACAAAGAGGAAATGTATAGGCGGAGATGACGACCAGCTTGCGAAAGGTGAAGGATATTGAGTTTCGCTCCCGAGGCGTGTAGCTAGGTAGATATCGGGTATGGAGCTCATCAGCGTGCCAGGGGCAGATACGGCTGCCTTTTAGCGTGGCAATTGTAGCATCGACCTCATCCTTGACGTATGTTTATCTGAATCTATGGATTGGTGGCTTTTTGCCTTTGCCAACATTAGTGCATGACTCTATGGCGCAGACGGGCTAATCACGTTGCGCTTCGCGGCTTCCCAATTCAGCCTAGTCTGCGCTGGTGGCATAGAGCGAGATATGTCATTTGAACCATGAAGATTTTGCCGATATATCCGTGGATATATTCAAGATATATGGACTGGATAGCAATTGTAAGTCACAAACTTCATCCTGTCACTCATATGCTGCGTAACGTCGTCCCGAACATGCGGCTCTATCTTCCGCCGACCCACTTTCCTGCAGCTATACGCGGACAATCATTGTGTGGCGCATTCCAGTGGCTTGGGGTGGCGCTTATATGGCTGGCGCGAAGCTGAGTATGCCTTGAAGTCTGCCTCGCGGTGCACAATCGTACCTACATGGAACAACATTATAGACATCTCCGGAACGTCTTGTCAGTACACAAGAACACAGCCGGTTATAGAGAAATATTTATCAACGTAGATGGCTGATTAATCAGATCTCATCACAGGATAGATTAGTGATTGTATATGAATAGAGAGGGTAGAGCTAACCGGCAAGTGAAACGGGGCAGAGTCGACGTGAATATATAAAAGAATTCCAGCTAACGTGTTCCCAATACCCGAAATTCCAAAAAGCAACGTATATTGAACTAGTATAAGACGTAAAGCAAAACAAGGACCATGCTCGCTGCATAGCCCAGTATGTGGCGTATAACGAAACCGGAATTCGAATCGGCACACGCAAGTATGAAATCAATGGGCAATCCCAGCATCCAGATCGCATACTAGATAAGTGGCAGATACTCTTCCTCTTACCCTCCGGCTTCCGGCCCCTGGTTGGTGATGACTCCGTTTTCCATGGCCCAGTACTGGGTGAGTTTGGGGACGTCATTAGGTACAACGTACCCCAAGTCTTTCACCTTGACATTGTACTGGATCGGATGGTGAATTCCAAAGTAGATCCGGGAAGCGACTGACAATGGGCCGCCATCGGTTGAGACGATACAAATAGGATCTTTTTCAAGTTCTGCTTCGCCTTGGAGTAGAGCGGCTTGATAGCCATACGAGTATGCGATGGCATGTTCCTTTGGCACAACACCAGGTTTCATTGTGCCTTGTTTCCCATACGTGAAAATAGGTCTGGGGGAAAATTAGGAAGGCTTCATAGATGGCGTCAAGAGTTTGGGGAGACTTACAGAGCGTAACAAAACTCGCGCTTCTGATAAACGACGATGAACCGACGGATCTGTGTATGCGCCATTTCTCCAAACATTACCACTGTGATTGCGTCCCTCTTGTAATTTTGTACGGACGCAGTGTTCCCGGCTCCCTCGGTAAATAAAACCGAAAATACCTACCCCCGTTGATTAGCTTCGCGCGTAAAAATCATCAGTTCTGGCCACGGTACCTTGCCTGGGCAGAAAAAGTCTTTGTGTCTGACATAGTACGCTTTTGCAATTTAGTCGAATTTCTGAGGAACACAGCTTTTGGAGCCTCACATCTGTCCAGTCTCTCATAATTACTGTTTGGTGCTGGGTTCAGAAGATTGTAAGTCCCTTCAATGCTTGGGCCTTCACCCCTGAAGTAGCCCGCTGGTCCTGCTTGCTGCGCTGAAGGAGAGTCCGAGCGCTCTACCCATCTGAAGAATACCCATTGTTGTTGCACTGGACATATCTTAGTAGTGATGAGATATCGATCGGAACAATCCTTACCTGCGTCATAATGTTCGTGAAATGGCCGATACTGCGTGTCAAACAGAGTTCTGAGCCAGCGTCGGTCTGCTTCACTCCAAAACTGCTGCGGTTGTGTTGTCATGCCTGTTAGAGGTACGTGCACACAACACGTTGTTTGCGACTAGTCTCTGGCAAGCTCGAGCTACACGACGGTACAGGCATTTATGCACAAATGACAGTACTCAGACATGCAGCAGAGCCGCATGGTGCCAGGGATAAAGGGACAGCGTATCTCATCTATCGTTATAGCCATACTACCGATGCCACACCTCCGGTGTTGAATGGGTGGGGGAGCGTGATGTGTTGCTGTACGCCCATGTGGGAGAGAGCGGGGCCTACAGCATCGGTGGAAGCGAAGGTGTGCCCACTAGGTTGTTTTCGTCTTTTGCCCGGGCGCTGCATGCCGCTTCAATTCCCTATATCCCGGCATCGACGGCGCAGCGGTCATGGCCCCTAGACAAGTTTATGCTTTTGTGGTTGGGCTCTGGGGTGTGTGTACTTACTTAGAATTAACCGCCCTTGCTACCGCATTCGTCCACCCCCGTCGCTTATCACCCGAGGTCTTCTCCAAAACACGACCTTCTGCCCATATTATCACATCATTCTTATGACATGGCAATCTTCCCGCAGGTTTGCGGACCAAAAGAGAACGAGTGGATGTAAGAATGCGTTCAGAGCTAAAATAAGCAAAATATAGTTGAAAAGGGTAGATGCGTTGGCGCACAGAAGAAACGATACATGTTTTCTTGACGAAATTGACACGTCGGTGGTACCACCAGCATTTCAAAATGTCACAACAAACAGAGGCTCTGACTGCTCCTCCGTGGAGACCGAGATTGTCGGACCTCGATTACCAACGACCGGTGACACCACCATCCACCCTTAGCCTTCAGGCTGAAGGCAGATACAGAGACAGCAAGATGGAGTACCCAGAGTTGGATTTGCAACCTGATGTCCGTCCCTTGCGACTCGTTGGACTCCCTCCTCCACCTCCGCCACCACCGCTTCCTCCTCCGCCACCGCTTACCAATTCGTCTACGAATGCGGCTTCGACAAACCAACTCTATTCGAACGATGCCAAGAATAAAAATCAAAACCTAGCTCAACTTGAAGATCAATACGAAGGAGTGAGAGACGCGAGGCTAGATCTCAAAGGCTCCCGGTTCCGCTTACAGTCGGAAAGGAGGAAACTTCGAAATATACGGCAGGAGCTTGGCGAGAAAGAAGGGTCCGCCCTATTGCAGCTGCGTCAATTTCTCCAGGGAGAAGGATCTGCTTTACCTGATTTTATTGAAAAAGCTATACAGGAAGTGGACGACGTAAGAGACCTTCTCGGCTCACGTGAGGCGGATTACGAGGCGGCCGAACATGGTTTTGATCTCCAAGAGACTAAATACGAATCAAGAGAGGCAAAACTCATTGATAGCTTGCTGGATGACTTTGACAGCAATGCCATTAACTTGGATCCTCCCGCGAGCAGTGAAATGGCGCGCGGGCCCTCGATTAGCCGAGTCACTGAACATAAGGTGTCCCAGAACGACCATTCAAGCAATCCAAGAACGAACAAAGAGGTTGACTGGTGGCACTCGGACCTGCTGAAAAATTTCTGTTTGCGAAAGGCATATCCGCATACGTTATATATACCCAGTAGCTGGGCAGAATATTCTTGGGGAACAGATGTATCAGAGAGTGGGCAGATCGTAAACAATGTAGGGGCACAGTTTCAACAAAGTGAAGAATACCAGGACGAGAAACTCTGCGTATCTCCCTTACCAGAACTCGTAGATACCGAGCACCTGCCAACAGTCGAATCGCGGCACGTTCCATCCGACTCTGGAGAAACCCCAAACACCTCGATAAACATCACGCGCTCAGACAATCAAGGAATCTCGCAACACAAAGGCAGACCAGATCAGCCTTTGATGGATGCGCACTCCTCTCGACGGCCCTTTTCCCTCGTGGGTGTAACAGCCGAAGAGGGCAGGACCGCTTTCCTCAAACTGAAACCGCATCTCCCTCTGCATGCAATCGTGGACATGAGACAACTGAGCAAATGGATTAAAGAAAAGCCCCCCTTTCCATGGATCGAAACTTTATTTCGAAGGAAGCGATAGGGACCTACTTACATTCCAGGACTAATCAAACTCGTGTCCAACGGGAGAATCTTCACATTATATCGGAAATTCCCATTTTGGTGTCGACCCTGGAAACGTTCTAAGCGGAGTTCTGGATACTCGCATTGTCCCTATCTTGGAGCTGATATCAATTGTTTCCGCGAAACTGTTCGCATTTTGTACAATCTGGGTCCTGTTCAATACAACTACAATCCCAAATTGGGCGAAAGACTGGTTGACGGTGACCATTGCGGGATCCGGGGAATAAGAGGAAGGACGAAGTATAGTGTGTTTGGCGTAGGAGTTGCTGAGAATTGCAGTCTTGCATACATACGATCTACAGTGGTTACTGAACGCAATCGGACAACACAGAGTTCTTTGAATGACAGCGATACTTTGACGATCTGGAATCTTGCTTATTGCAATGATGTTGTGTCATACTATGCTGCTGGTGGGTTCTTCATGACCAAACCCTAAGCTAGCCACCATCGACTGCTTCTACTGCGTCTATCCCAGCTCAGGCTAATGCCAAATCGAGCATGCAAGACAGGGGAGATGCTACTGCGTTTGTGGCACCATCGATAGCGTCCACGAACTTCCTACACAGGTCATGGTCATCATATTTGGATAAAGACATCATCGCCTTTTAGCATATTCATTGGCGCTTTATCTGTCAGACACGCGTCCATGTCGCGCGCTGATCGCGATCTCTGACGTATCAGAGGCGCAACAGCAACACCAACAAGGCCTGTTGGTATACCTTCATTGGTAGATGCAGACTTCCACGGAGTCATTACAGTAGAGTTAGCCCCGCAACAGATCCAGCTACTGCACTAGGGGACAGGTAGCTGTCGGCTGCCCCCGCTTCACCGCTTCACCTGAATCCGCGCAACGACTTATACCTCGAAATTTGGAGCCAAAGATACTATCTAATCGAAGCTACGATGAGGTAAGTTCTCGAATCGTTGTTTATGATGGCTTTATCATTAGGGAAATGAGACTGGAACAGATGATGAAAAGAGAGGGCGGCACAGTCAGGGTGCTCACATGGAGATACCAAGGCAGCACTCATCTGCACGACTTGCGCCCCGTGGCAGAAACAGCATGGGGCCTCCTTTCCCTGGAAGATCCCGCGTCGCATCCAGATCCACTCTCCGGTCAACCAAGCCATTCTCTGTCGCTATCTCAGTACCTAAACTCTCCTTCTTCTTCTTCTTCTCAAATTTTTCAAGGTATGTAGTCCAGTTAAGGTTTATTCCAGTGGCAAAAAAACATCTTTCGCGTTAGTCCGACGCATCTTTTGTCACATACGGAATCCATGATATCTAGGGCACCGGTGAGGCAGTGAAGCAGCCGGGCAGTGAGGCGCCCCGCGCTTGAAGGTGCGCGCCGCTCGGATCAAGCCACATCCCGCCGTGCATGAGAAGCCTGCTTCATCTACCGATCGGATAGGAAACTTTGGCTGAACACCACCTTGCTACTATTGGACTACTATTGGAGCAGTTGCATCATATGGGGCCGGAAAGTGCTTTCAAAGCGACTGGCTGAGTTGGACAGACATCAACGCGGGCGCGAGAAATTCGTTTCAGATGCATGCTACACTGCGCCACTATATCAGAGTGCTATTTATGCCGTACTTAGCCACGTGTCACTGGTTGCATATATGACCTCGAGAAAGGATTGGAAACTGGTAAGCCATAGTAAAAAAGAAGGGAATGGGTGGATACCACCATGTGTAGATTTGCCGAGGCAGCAGTACCGGTACACTAACATCTCATGCAAGCGTGCCCAAATATGCGCTGTACACAGGCTGAACACCTAAAGACGCGGAAACCGCCTACTGTAGTTCTTCTCATGATATCACTGCTATGACGTTCGATTCCGGTATAACGGCTCATGGTGACGCCTCCTGCAGTGACTATGACGAGTGATCATGAGATGCCCAAGGCCGGCATCAATGTAAAAGCGGCAACCTTGGGTATGACTCTTGAGAGGGGAAGTGTTTGATTCGCATAGGGGGTATACTTCATGTGGCGTATTTGATTGGCAATAGCCCTAGTAGGTCACGATTGGCCAATCATTATACATCGAAGCGCTGCGTGTCATATGTAGCTGATGATTGCTAGTTCCGGCATAACCGCGCCGATTTGGCGAGCTGAAACGATCAAACCATATTCCATATTGTCAATTCCTGGATCAACTTTACCGTTAGGGACACATTTGAGTATAACGAGTAACAATAGTTCTTTTCGACTCAGTTATCGGGCTTGTCCGCACCGGTTCGGTCTCTTCCGAACATCCTGGTCATCCGAGTGTCCAACGGTCTCGCGCCGGGAGGTCACCTTGGTGCTGCATGTCGGGATGCCGTGCAGCCCCACCATCCACCCATCCCAGACTCCTGGACCACGACTAGGCGCCGTTTGGCTGCACCACCCACATAATATACAACGTCATAAGTCCAATGCATGCGTAAGTGGCATGTTGTCTGGGTGGCCTATTGGTAGGCAAGTTGCGCAGAAAGCCTGGGTGGAAGTTCCAATCGTGTTTAGGCAATTGAGTCCGATATCTCCACGTATCTTCCCTTTGACCGATCAGAGTGGCGAGTTGCACCCACGCAGTTTTGGTCAGGTGTTATATTTCTCAAGGTCCACTTAGTGGTGGAGCAAGCCGTAGGCCCGTCCCCATCAGCCGTCGCACTACAGATCTACGGGCGCATGCCGCTGTGTGATCGGTAGCGAATCTAGCGTATCTGCTCAATGAGTAGTGCCATCCAGGTATCCGCAGTATCGCGGCGTGGTAATGATGGCCATCTACCGACTCATTGGCAGCATCAGAGAATTATACCGACTATGAGAATCATCACAGAGGTGCTTCCTAGTGTGTGTTGCTGAGGTAAATCAACAACCATGTAGGTGAGCACGCGATCAAATAGTCGCTCCAGTCAAGCGAATCGCATGGTCATGCATGCTGTATGCAAGACATTCGTTTTATGACCAATTGAGCAAACGGTTCAATGTATGAGTCGGAATCAGCTGGCGTGGATGCCCGAGCCCGTCTCTCGGTGAGTGCTAGAGTTGACTTCTAGCGCAGAGCCTTAATCAGCTTGCATACAACCATGAGTACCCACATCCCAGAGCTACCCAGTGCACGAGCCATAGTATTCGTTTCCATCATCCCTTCTCATAGGCGGGATCTATCGAGACCCCTCTCAACTCGCAGAGAAATGCCCGCAGCAGCTCAATCACCGAGAGCGTCATGCGATGATGGCATAGGCCGTGCAGGAGTTTGCACCGATTCGACGGTGCATTTTGCTGCAAGGTAAGATGATTCCGCAGTAATATATACGAGAGACTGTTCTGAATGACCATGATGTGGATCTTCGTATTCTTCAGTCTGTCAAGGCTCTAGAGTGACTCAAGATAACAAACCAGGATCGCATGACTTTCACTCAAACCTGCTTGCTAGGCCTCTCCAATGGCTACTTACCCATAACTAGACGAATCAATTATGCCCCTCTCATCACTTGCAATTTCCTGACCTGTCTGTGCCTGATTGTGACATTCAATCGACGTAGTAGCCAAAAGTTTCATTATATATTGCCTTGGTCCAACCCAAACCGAGGTCATATCAGCTGCCTATGATGTAAGATGACAAAACCACATGAGTAGTGTAATATAACATGCAATATACAAACTTTCAAACGCCCGTAATGAAAATGCACAGGCCAAACTATCGTAGGCGACCGAGCGAGAGACCAGAACCATGGGGATCAGTGTCGGCGTAATACACCAACACGAAGGCGCCGATAGAACACTATACAAATCGTATTGGTAGCAAAGTCCTTTTCTTATCCATCTTTCATCTCTGCAACCCATCACCACTAACCTCAATTGTCTTCCAATCCAGAGAGCGTTTGCTCCCGTACAAGCACAACGAGAACCTCAATTATCCCTACTTTCCTTGCGGTATCCACCATCGCCGCTGCCGCTCCTTCTTTGAGTGGCCATAATATCCCTAAAGGACACCAATGTAGCCACAGTCCAAACGAAGCTCATGATCCTAATTGCCCTTACCTTCATTGGCGTGTTTAGGCGTCTCCATTTGCATTTCGTGCGCTAATGAGCCTCGTGCTGTCGGTAATATATATACTCGTTGTGCGTAGACACTGTAGTGTGCTAGACTTGCTTGCTATGGAGGAACAGAGAATTGGCTATACCTAGCTCAGTCAGTCGTTGGCTAAGGCCACTGAGGGCATTTGAATGACGCTAGGGAATGGGAAGTGAAAGATAAATACATGTACGGAGAGCGAACTTTAGCCGTGCATACGGGGAGGAGCTATGCGGACGAAAGACCAAAGCTCCGATATTTCATTCGACCTTTCGTTCGCTTCCACTACGAGTTTTCAAAGTTTGAACTCTATCATTTTCCGATTGTACTTGTCGCTGTTCTTTTCAACAACCCGCTTACACTAAATGGCCCCTGAAGACGGTTGTGTGGCTCGATTGAGCTTCAAGACCATATCTGCATCCAGCTGAATTTGCGCAAAAGCAGCAAGATGAGAGAAAATGGGGGCATGGTAATGAGAAGTGTGAGCTGGTGATACGAAAGTGTGGAGTAGTAGTGAATTTTGCGCTACAACTTCGCTCTGATCGCAGCATTCTCCGCAGAACTTGGACTAGCAATGTCCGAACTGTTCGGGAGGTCCTTCAAGTAAGGAAGCGCAAGACCCACGGCTTCCATCGCCATACCAAATCCAGCCTGGTACCCTGTACCCCCCGCTCCATAGTTATGCACGACAATACGGTCATCACTCCGTGTCTCTCTCTCAATGCGCGCGCCTCCCAGTCTACCAGGCCGAAGCCCTGCAAAAGTCGCTAAGATCTCTGTTCCGGGAACGTCCAAAGATGGCACCAGTGTCGTAGTCCGTTTCCAGATTGATTCCGACTCGTGGGCGAAGGTATCGCCGGTGCTGTGAAAAGTCAGTTCTGATCCGAATGTCACGAAGCTGATATGAACACTCACCCATTATTCTTCTGCATGTACCCCCCAAGAACCACATTGCCGTTTGAATGGGGCCGTGGGATGATATACGTTTCGTAATCTTTGCCATGACGCATGATGTTTTGACCAATTTGTGGTGCACGTGCAAGTAGGATCTGTCCCCTGACAGGGAAGCATTTCTGATCCTGTACACCGGGTAGGTGCCTCGCGCCGTTCCCTATGCAGTTGAATACCACCTTGGTGTGTTCGCTAAGGAATGCGGAATCTAGATGCTCCAACTTACGGCGCAGGAACTTGACGCCTTGCGCTTCCAGCTGGCTTTTCAGATATTGAATATGCTGGGGAGCATTGATGGATACTGACGTGAAAGAGATGCCATATTCGACACCTGGTATGAGTTTATCCGAGGGTATTACAGTGAACTATCGGCCTTGTTAGCTCTACAATGATGATACTGGCGAATACACTAACGTCTTCGAGGTAGTCTGCAAGAGACTCTAGCTTCTTCGCAGCTGGCTTCTCATCCCAGTATTCGAATGATTGCGTTTTTTGGATGGCAGCCGCGGGCCCATCGGTAGCTGCAAGCTTCATCAGACGCTTGTATCCTGCTTTATCCCATATGAGGGCATTTTTGTCACTCCCGGATATCGCGGAGAAGTTCGCGCCGGCCCTATCGTTTGGGTGAGCTATGTATCTTTGGCTGTTAGATCACGTGATGTCTATCATACCAAGGCGAAGTGTAGTCGATGGAAGTGTCTCCTGGTAGGTGTTGCGCGACAATAGTGGTGTGATGGCTGTAACCATTCTCCGCAAGAATGAGGGCAACATCCAATCCTATCACACCAGCACTGAGAGCGGGTCAGTATGCGGTGTGCATGTCGAGTGGCTCTGGTATGGAGCAACGCACCCAACGATCACTATCGAGTCTTGCATGCTTGCTGAGATACGTGCTGTTTGTTGATCTTTTACACTTTCACAGGAGTAGATTTCGGGTAGGACTTGTTATATCAACGATGCCAACCGGTCACTAAGCTTGTCTAGAAGCAAAGAACAATGTTTTGCGACGGCTGCTCTATAAGGATTAGTCACGCCACTTTGTCGAGCGTCTCTAGCGCAATATCATGTCCGTCGGCTTTCCCGTTCAGTTTTCCGTCCGTGTTTTCCGTGCCGATAAAGTCTTGGCACACCGACTTACATTCCACCTTGAAGCTTGCCATGTGCGGGTCCGGCTTCGAGATTGTAATGACTAGGCAGAGGAGCTTCAAGCTGACCTGCGAACTCCTACCAACGGCCCGATATGCTGATAGGGACGCACGGTTGCCTGGCTTGGCATTCCTATCAGATCTGTCGCTGCACGAGTAATGGTCAGTCTGCGGTGACAGGCATGTTCGACACGTCCAAATGGCAAGTCACAAACAGCAAGGAATACGCTTAAGCGTCCACCGCTTGGAGTGTTTTCTACACAAGAAGTAATCTTCTTCTAAACCCCATTACCAATTCGACTACCTAGGAGGTATATGATATTCGGATAACATGGCCGTGAAAGTGCAATCTTCAGCAGTCGAGGCTGTAGACGATTGTCATCAGACTCCGCAGCAATGGCTTGGAAGGCTTGATCCGGAATGGGTCCAAGTCTGGAACGCACACGGAGGACGCCACCGTCAGGCTGAAGAAGTCCCCATTGAAGAGGTCCGCCGGAAGCCTCCGTCATACAGCTTCACATATCCAACATGGTCCGGTGAGCATAACCATATGTCCCTTACGGGTTAATTGCTCACAGTGAACAGGCCCGTCTGTGTTCAAGGAAGATGACATCGAGATTCCTGTTACCCGGCCTGCTGGTCACATCAAAATCCGCGTCTATACGCCTGAGGGGGAAGGTCCTTTTCCAGTGCATCTCAATTTTCATGGGGGTAAGTGACTTCAATACTTACACTCGACCTTGCTGACATCAGAGCAGGTGGGTGGGTTCTAGGTGGGCTCCAAAGCGAAGCTGCCTGGTGCCGAAGTGTTTGCAATAACACCGGCATCGTAATTGTCGGTGTGGATTACCGACTTGCTCCAGAATTTGTGTTCCCAACAGCCATCTACGACTCCTGGGATTCACTTCAATGGGTCATCTCTCATGCAGCGGACTTGAACGTCGATGGCAGCAGTGTGTCAATTGGCGGTCTCTCCGCGGGCGGCCACATGTCAGCTGTTCTTTCGCATATGGCGCGTGATGCTGGCATGGACCTCAGGCTGGCGCTGTTGGTTGTGCCTTCAACTGATTTCCGATGGCTGATTGCTGAAGAGCCTGTGCGATCAGACGTTGCCAGATCATACCCCAGCACAGCGCTATACAAAGATGCACCGTGGGGCGGCCTGAAAAGAGAACAATGGTTCTTGAACTATTGGATCCCGGCTGGTAAGTGCCTAGCACCTTCCTGATAATACCGCAGCCTGCTAATATGCAGCAGACATTAGAAAAGCGGCATGCAAGGATTGGGTAGCTTCGCCAGTACTGGCGACGTCGTTTGATAGACTGCCACCAACACATATCATCACAGCAGAATTCGATATATGTCGAGATGAAGCACATCGGTATGGCGAGTTGCTGGCGAAGAGTGGAAATCGTGTGACTAAAAAATGTTACTCGGGGATGCCGCATGCTTTCGGGCACTATACGCATCCTGAGAGAGGGTTGAGTAAAGGACATGAATACATCAGGGACACTTGTAGGGTTTTGAGGCAGGCACACGGCCTTTGGAGTAGTGGCAGTCGACAAGGTACTGCGCAAGGTGCAGATGGCTTCGAGCGCGCATTGATGTAGAATCTTTGGAACTGTTAGTGGAGGTTATGAAGTCTTGCGAGACGCGTTAGCGCGTAAATGACGAGCGCCTGGGCGGCCGAGGCAGCCTGACGCCAGCCGATAACGATGTGAGGTCCGCCCATGACAACCCTCACCATCGCCCCTCTTCTTTTGACCATGCAACATGCGAAAATATATGAGCAAGTCGCAGCGAGCATGCGATAATTGTAGGGCCCGGAAGAGTGCATGCCGAATCGATACTGCGCCACCATGCCGGCTATGTCATCTTTCGCGGCGCGAATGCACCTTCGTGGCTGCATCCAGGGAACACCCGCGCGTCTGCTGCATCCGTGGCGCATATATCGCCAAATAACCCGTTACAGGAGCCAGCCGACTTAGACGTAACAAACCAGCATAACGACAGACTTAATCCTAGCAATGCCTTCTTCGATCGGCAGGGCTATATTCTGCCAGGCGAATTGCCAGACCCATCAGCCGGGTTTTGGCTGGACCAGGCCATGATTGATACGGATGTGCAAGCGTTCAACCACATCAACACATCACCCAACGATGCCTCTGTCCATCATCTTGGTCTTCCATCCCCCTCAGCACTAGGAAGCGAGACGACGAGCGTATTGTGCGGCCTCACTGGGGACATGGACCCTTACCTCATGCAGAGATACAAATTTGGTCCGGACAATAACTTCGTCTTCAAACGGTTAGCTGTCCGCTCAATGACCCAACACATACATCCAGTCCAGATGCTAGTATCGAATATCGTGGATATGGGGGATGAGATTAGCCAGAACAGCCATTCGTTTCGCCAACAGCTAGAGAAGCTGGTGAGTCCTGATGTTGGTGTCAGATTGATCTCTTTGTATGAAGTCTCGGGGCCAATGGTACTTCCATCACAGTTGAGCTGACTTTTGTAGATTCTTTCAATTCGTATACCCACATATTCCAATACTTCCTCCGTCTTATTCAGTGGAGCCAGAGCGATCGAATCCTTCCCTTCTTGCCGCACTATATCTTGTCACCCTGCCCTTTGCTGGCTTTGACGACTACCTGTCCGTCCAGATAGCATACGATCTCCCTGACGCAGAAAAGCTGTGGGACCTTGCTTCAGATGCGGTGCATCAGGAGTTGCACAAGGCTGACTTCTCTACGCTGCAAACTTTGATCCTGCTACTTGTTGCATCACCACACAAGCCACTAATGCCAGATTATGCAACCAAATGGTCCCTTGTAGGCACTATGGTGACTGTCTCGCAGACACTAGGCTTGCACTTCGATCCTACCCACTGGAACATTCTGTCAACAGAGATTGAATTACGAAAGCGGTTATCATGGGCTGTCAGGATGGTGGAAGTTTGGCATGCCGCAGTGCTAGGCCGGAGCTGTCTTATACATGATGACGATTGGCTTGTTCCGGAACCATGCCCGGGCGACTTTTCGCATGAGGAGAGCCAGACACCTTTCCCTGCGCACTTTATTTACATGTACAAGCTTACCATCATTTTATACACGACTTTGACAAAACTATTGTAATTCTTTCCCAATCTGCCGCCTCGTCACGCATGAATGGCTGACATCTGTAGCTCCCTGAAAGCAGTGCAAGTCCTTGCAAGAGACTACGAAGGCACTTTACGCAAGGCACAGACCTTAGTGGAAGAGCTGAATCGTTGGTATAGCGCTGCTACTGATATCCAGTGCGATTCGCAAGACGAAGACATCAATTTGTCGGGGCCATTGCTTCTCGGTGGCCATGTCGTCAAGGTTCTTCTCTTTCGAGCAATCCTCCGGCCCTTCAACGTTTTGAGAAGTAACGTGGATACCTCTAGTTCCACTCACGAATGCCGTGAGCTTGAAGCACGTCGACTGTCGCGAGCCGGAGCAAAAGCATGTGTCGCGAGCTTTGTAGCCTTTACGT
Organism: Pyrenophora teres f. maculata; assembly: GCA_014334815.1. Taxonomy (NCBI): domain Eukaryota; kingdom Fungi; phylum Ascomycota; class Dothideomycetes; order Pleosporales; family Pleosporaceae; genus Pyrenophora; species Pyrenophora teres. The sequence continues at coordinate 4,668,414 of CP060568.1, forward strand.
CCAGCCTCGAAAGCAGTTGGATTCACGGATTTTGGCCTTTTTGTATGTAACCCTTGGCGAGTTGACAGCTTCCATTGCTAATCACACGATACAGGGTGTACGCTAGGCTGGTCTACGCTGTGCAATCTTACCCTTTTGCTTCACGTGACATCAGAGAGCCCAGAAGAGGCACAAGAGTGCCGAATTCTTCTTGACCGCACCCGGAGAGCTGTCAGATTACAATCTAAATCGCTTGAAATCTTGCGATTCTCGTTGCTGCGCATCGACGCAATCTTCTGGAAAGGTCTCGATAATGTTTTGACAACGAGATTGCAAGAGTCATCAGGAGTGACAGATATGCAGGCTGGCAATGTCTATTCTTAACAAGTATCACCGGGCTCGAACATTGAAATATTCAACAGGAGATGAGATGAGCAGTAAAACTACTTGCGCCACCTGCCTTCTTCCTCGACTGCAAGCTTGCCCGCATGCGCGGTGACCTCGCTTACGCCAACATCATTTCCCGCTTCAGTGCCCACAATTACCGGCACCTCCCCGAACGATTTCCGGAAGCAGATATACAAAGCGCACCCTCCGACAAAGCCGATAATGGAAAGGGAGCCGTACATCCATACTAGATAGGGGTCCTGCGATACTGGTGCAAGGGCAATGCAAATTGCGGCCGCGATACCAATGGTCAGCCAGAACAAAGCAGACACGAGGGAGCGAAGACTTTAATGCGTCAGTATAATCGAAGAACCGCGTTTTAACCAACGAAACACACCTTGTGGGTGCCTTTGTGTATGCCAACTCCAAACCGGTAATGATGACAAAGGCTTCGGAAAAGGCGACGAGGATGTAAGCCGGCGCTTGGATCCAAACGTGGATGCTTTTTGGTGGCGACTGGTAGATGTAATGCTGGAGTATGCTTGCGTAAGCCATTGCAATAGACGCCATGATGAAACCAGCTGTCATCCTCAGGACCGGACTGAAATTGATCTTGTACTTGCGAAGCAGAGGGTAGATGACGACTAGAGTTTTTGTCAGTACACTACTAGCTCAGAGCCTGGACTTTGTGATTCGAAAACTCACAATCTAGTAACGGGATGAAGATGATCAAAGCGATTGGATCAAGATTTTGCAAGAGATCGTTTGGCGTCCCATGCAGTGCCATGTCGCCAGCCTGTGAGATGAGATTGTTCCAGATCTGTATCCAGCAGACAAAGTACAGAGGAAGGAAGAGGAAGAACTACAGGGGATTAGTTGATTACGGTTAGAAACTGACTTCGGATATACCTTGCACGCAGTTATGCCGGACTGCACTTCCTTTACCGATTTATCGGTGTAGTTGGGCGACTGTGCAAAGCGATGGCGCGACAATGCCCCCTGGGCTTCCAAAGCACTTGGCTTGGCCTTCTCGAAACCACCTTCTTTAATGGCAATCATCACGATGCGAACTGCATCAATGACAGCCGAGCCATGAGGCGGAGTCTTGGTGAAGAGCCTGTTGCTGAGAATAAAGACAGTAGCAGCAATAACGATAACCCTATAATTGTCAGCATCTTTAACAGAGTCGCCAAACACGCCAGGTAAACATACACCAAGGGAATCAGATACGCCACCCAAAACCCTACATGAGCCTCGACATTCACCGTAATCAACGGCGAAAGCGCGCCCACATTGACAGCCCAGTAGAACCAATTGAACATGCGTTCAACCGTCAACTCAGGATCTACAATCACCCACTCCCCCGACGCCAACTTCCTCGTATATGCAGCATCAGGCTTATACTGTTCAGCACACATGGGCGTAACGTTCGTCTTGATACTACCTGTGCCCAATCCAATCACCGCCATGGCCGTAACCAAGCCGCCAAACCCAGCCCCCGACGACACCCCCGCAGGCGTCGATGTCGCGACCAGAATAACCAGACCAACGATGTAAATACCGCATGCCAGGGCAATTGTCTTGAAACGACCGAGGTACTGATCCGCGATGATGGCGCCAATAACAGTCGAGGCATAAGCCCAGAATTTGAAAAAGTTGCCCAGGGCAGTGGCGACAGCCTGGCCGCGGCCGAGGGCACCGGGGAGGTCGGAGTGTGGTGGGTTTCTGGAATGAGTTCGTCAGCTGTTGTTGCTATTGTTGGTGTCGTATAGACCATGGAGGCAAGCATGAATAACAGAACAGCAAGGCATAACGTACTTTATGTAATTCTGAATCGGCGCACTGAGTCCAAAATACGTAAACCGTTCGCCCAGCTCAACTATCAAAATGAGCAACACAACCCACGGAATGCGATCGGGTACGCGACGCAAAGTGCTGTGTTGCACACCAGGGGGAGGAGGACCATCAACATCGTTCACGTCATCCTCGTGCATCTTCACAGGAGCATGAATAACACCCGTCATTGTCGCGGCGAAAACAAAGCCCGTCAAACCGTTGTGCAAAAATCGAAAAAAAAAAGATGGAATCGAAATTCAAACTTCAAAACTAGATATATGGACACATCTGCGCACATGTAGGTATACCCTTTGCTATGATTCCTGCCCTTGGTTCTCAGCGATAAGTGTGTGTACCTGGCGTTATCGCTCGAACCCCGCAATCATCTACCGTAAGCTGGTTGGTGTGCATGTCGGGCTTACTGTACTTTGTGTGTTCTGGAGGGGTCCCACGCCGATCAGAGCCGATGGCGCTAGTAGTGAATGCCGCCAATAGGAGGGAGGGGAGGGGAGGGAGGGGGGTTTGAACGAACTTGGTCGCGGGTGGAGGGTGGGTTTGCGGGTAGGATGTGAAATGGAGAGGTGTCTGGTCTGACAGGGGAGGTATGTACGGTAGAGAAGGAGAGAGAAGATGTTTGTCGTGTGAGTTGATATTGGTTGCATGTATATCGGGATACCATATCCTGCTGTTTGCGGGGGCTGACATGACGACACCTTCTAGAAGGAATTCTCACACCTCCACCCTCCTCCCCTCCATCCCTCTTCCATCCTAAAATTTCGCATCCATAGTCCTCCCACCACCCCGCACCACCAAATTCCTCGTCAACCTCTCCAAAACCCCATCATTCAACCCACACTTTGCTTTCATATACTCCCTCGCGCCCCCAAATACACTATTCAAAACATCCAAGGCCCCCATCATACTCTCCCTCTTCGCCCCAAACATGCGCAACGCAGCCTGTCTTCCCATCTCTAACACCTCCGGTGAAAACTCCTCTCCCTCTGCAGCTTCCACCCCACCACCATCCGCCGTCGCCGCCGCCATCTGCGCCTTCATATACGACTGAAACGCCAAACTCTTCATTATCATCTCAACTTTCCCCTCCCTTATCGATCTCAACCCCAGCTCCGTAAGATGATACTCGTTTGCGATTTGCTCAGCGGGCACATCCAGAAACGCAAACAGCACCGCGTAAAACAGTCCCGTGCGGTCTTTGCCAGCCGTGCAATGTACCAGCGCTCCCAATTTCATCTCTTCCCCCTTTTCTTGTTTGCCTGGAGCAGGTAGGTCGGCGAGATATCGGAATATAACCGCAAATGCAGGTCCGGCTTCATGTAAGATACTGGTATATGCCTCGACGAAACCACGCACATCTTCCTCCATGTACTTTGCAAAACGCACTGCAATCTTCTCGGGCGAATAGTCTTGTTCGGTGAATATTGGGGTCCAGGTTCGGGTTACGCCGGCTGGTTGCATCTTGTCTATCCACGTCTTGCCACCACCCTTCTTCTCCTCCTCCTCTTTCTCGGTACCACTGACAAGTAGAGTCTTGTCAATCTCGGGCTTGGACCGTAGGTCAAAGACGTGTGCTACACCGAGCTTGTTCAAGGCTTTCCAGTCGCCAACCTCGAGTTTCGACACGTCGGCGCTGCGGAAGAGGATGTTGGGGCGAAGAGAGGCGCCGGTGGAGGTGGTGACGGAGAGGGCGGCATCGCGTAGGTTGTGGATGTTTGGGAGGATGTGGAAGGGGGGTGTGGGTAGAGGTGACTTGTCGGTGTTGGTGTCCATGGTAAATGTGTTTTGTGTGGAAGCTCTTGATCAAGAAAACTGGTGCCGCGGGTATGTATCTTGTTTATTGTTGTGAATTTGGTGCCAATGTACAATTTGTGGGATTTTTTATCTCGGTTTAAAGGTGTGATGAGTACCGATTGCACTGATTGTTGAGCCTCTGACACAGAAACTATCGGCTGCTTTTCCTGCACACAAGCAAAAGCCGTTGACACAAGGGTATGGCAATGTCCAGGTTTCCTTGGTTTGTATGAATGAATGAATGAATGAATCACTAAGGCGTGTAGATTAGTAGCTCCTATGACTATGCGCCTAGCGACCTCGGAACTTTGACAAGACGTTGCCCCGCCATTGCATTAGGAAATGCCGAGGGACTCGCGTAGGAGAATCCATCCAGAGTGAGATTCGTCATGCAAAGCGTGATGGCTCTGTAGATGGCACCGCATCTGGCTTGACGTAAAAGACATGTGGGCATAAGGAGTGTAGAAACAGCCAAGAGAAACCTGCCACTCTCGCTTTCTATGGGGTATACGTTTCCAATAGCACCAACAAAACAATATAGCAGATGCGCGGTGTTTCCCACGCACGCCCGACTATGAAGATATATACGCTCCGACCATGCTCCCCGGGACGCCAAAGAGATTTTCAACAAAATCGACAGCCATATCCTATGAAGGCTTATCGCACCCAATGCGGCCTAATAACTCCTTGCGATCGCCATGTCCGGGAATACTAATCCCACTCGCTCGAGAACTTTCTCTCCTCGCTTGCCGTCGCTGGCTGGCGCCGTTTATGCGGGCAAAGGTGAGTGCATCGACACCAACCTCCTCTTCCTTTGGCGTCATTGAGCTCATGCCGCTTTCGGTGCACGTGGTTGCCATGTTCAAGATGGTCCTGGTCTTGTCGTGCTGGACCTCTTCCTCATCGCACTCGTCATCTGAGCGCAAGTCGTCAGCACCAGTGCCGTTGAGTACTTTATACACGACCTTCGCAATGGTACCGAACCATATGCAGCAAAAGACCTGCAGCACGAGGAGGAGAGCGAGGAAATAGTATCGGATATGAGGGTTCCAGCAGATGGGTCCGTTGCGGTCATCATATGCCTTGAGAAGATTGCCCCAGTGATTGTTTCCGCCATATGCTTCGAATTGTGAGGTATTGGACGCGGGAACGAAGCCGGATAGTTTCGAGGTCGAGTCGGCGAGGTAGCAGCCGGGAGCCATATCAACGGGGGCGTAGGCGTAGATGGACCAACAGACCATCATATATAGGATATGGCGGGTGCCTATCCACGAGAGGACAAAGACGCCGAAGGCATAGTCGCAAGCATTCGAATATCCCGTGTACTTGAGGAGTTTGGCCGTCTATCGCTGTCAGCTTTGCTACCCTGGCATCTCCCGACAAACTTACGGGCAAAATGATGTCGACAAAGTCCATGATGGTCAGAATGACGATACCGACACGCATGTGGTAGTATCCATAAGATAAGAACATGAGCGCAATGGTGAAGACGTGGTGAGTGAACATCTGAACGTAATCCTTGCGCTTCTCCTCAATGTTGACGACGAGAATCTGCTGGACCCAAAAGGCCCATTGAACGAGATAGTACCACTTGAAAAGACCGTCGGCCTCGCGAAAGGGCCAGCCTTCCCAAATGCCGTGGAGGCTGAGCCAGAAATCTGAGTGGTACATGATGTACTATGGTCTGTTAGCACGAATGCTTTGCAGCGCCCCATGGCAATGCAACATACCATGCCTAGCGACCACGATCCAATGTAGTAGATAACGAGCCATGCCTGCTCCTTGAATCTATCAAGCCCCTTCTTCGACCTGATGCCACCGAGTCTGGCCAAGGGATCCAGCAGGTAGTCCATGACTACTACCCGCAGGCCTGTGAATATGACGGTCCACAGTAGGACAAACGACAGATCATCGGTGCCACAGCCGTACATGTCGGTTTCGGGGTTGTAGTACGACATGTGGAAGAATTTGGCGGTCCGACTTCGGGCGCGGGGAAAAAAGGTGTGGGTTAATGTGAGGAGGGTGAGCAGGTTGACGGAGATACCTATGGTAGTTAGTTTCGGGTTTCTGTCGAGTGGAGCTCTTTTCCCATGGCCTACCAATCTGGTGGTCGCAGATGAGGGTGCACAACGAGGCGATGAGCCCCTCATCCTCGACCTTGTTCGCCTTCGCCCTCGGCTTGCGCCTCCTGGGTGCCGCGGCCGTGGTCACGTCTGGAGTTTCCGCCATGCGCATCTCTCGCGGCGCGCCATTGCCAGCTGGCAGCGTCGGCTTGGCGGGCATGGTTTGCTACCTCTGTGATGTGAATTGGTGGGTGGGGACAAGTGGGCGATGAAGCGACGGTATCGCTGTCTTGGTCGGGCGTCGCAGACAACAACAACCACGGGTTGCGGGCTTCAAGGCAAGCGCGTCAAGGGCGTGGTAGGCGTGCGTGAGGTGCAGTTGGGCGTTTCGTTAGTCGTGTTGGCAGTCTGAGCTTGAGGTCTTGAATCGCTCAAGCAGCGGCTTTGGTAGCGAACGTATACAGTCGGAATGTCAGCAACAAACAGCCATTGACAGGGGCAATGGGGTCAAGGAGGATGGTTTGCACGTCGGCCGTGTGTGCAACAGGAGTAGGAAGGTTTGCGGGGGAAACGAGGCGCCGGAGGGTGGAAGAGGGAGCGGTGTGGTCCCTCCAAGCAAAGACAATCAGGGTTTAGACGTGAATGGGGCAAGCGCGGATCAACAATGTCAATCTCCTGAGTGGGCTGCGCGACCAGCCAATGTTTCCGTCATGAATTCCAGCTCCACTTGTGAAGAGGTGGGACGGGCATGCAATTGCTTTTGACGCATGGGGACAGGTTTCGCTGAACGCTGGCAATGGCAATGACTATTGCCGTGCAGATACGGCGTAAGCTGTGTTGTGCAGCGCGCTACTGGCGAATACGGGACCTCGCGTAACTTTACTACATACCATGTACTTAGGTACGATGGCGGTCCTGAGTAGGTACCTAGATACTGGACAAGCCCCCAATTCCCCAATTCCCCATCTCGCCACCTCGTACATGTATACGTCGACGGCTGTTATCGTTGGGCGGGTGCAAATATCAACATTGCCAAGGTGTCCGGATGCAAAGCTTCGCGCCTCAAGATGCCAATCCAGGGTTCACGGCCGTTTCGCTCTCGGGGCCAATCATGACCCCCACGCATCCTGCAACCCCCATTACCCATGTACTTGGCGGTAGAGCTCCGGTCCTACCCCGCTGTCGCCTGATATGGCCCCATAGGAATCGTAGAAGCCATGATTGGAACCATGGCTATGTACTTACTGTTAGCACAAGTGCCTTGGAACATGGTCATCTGCTTAGGGACGCTACATCGCTTGGCGATAAACGTACATTAATCCTGCTAATTGTCTATGGACAGGTCAAGAAAACCGCACGAGATACCTCAAACAGAAAACTCTAATCCCAAACTCGCCTGCGCTTAAATTGCCCCCCCCCAGCCTTTAACGCATGACGAATTCCCTGCCCTAACGCCCAAACAGTCTGATCCCAACTTGTCCTAGCACCTTCCACCCCCCCGTCTCCGACCCTCCCTAGTTCTGATTCTGCGAGTTCAGGATGCGCAGGATAGCAAGGAAGAGGTTGATGATGTCGAGGTAGAGCGAAATCGCTGCCGCAATCTCCTCTTCGACGTGGTAGTGGCGCATGATCATCTGCGTGTCAACTAGAATGTACGCCGAGAAGATGAGTGCGCAAATGACACCATAGCCCAGTTCCACTGTGCTGTTGTACGGGAAGAACGCCGACATGAAGCCAAAGAGCACCACCACCCAGAGCGTTCCAAACAGATACGGCACCCAGCTTGTAAAGTCGTACTTTGACTGGCAGGCGAATAGGCTCAGCGCCACAAATATGCCCAGCGTGAAGAACAGGGCCTGCAGTACAATCTTGGACTCGGTAAACGATACGATGACTGAGATGGAGTATGCTTCCATGGCGGTGAATCCACCCAGGAACAGGAGGTTCGTAGGGTACGACTTGCGCTTCCAAAACGTAAGGCCGAGGAAGGCAAAGGAGCCAAACAGCGACACCCAGAGCGGCCACTGGTGCGTCTGAACAAAGTGCTTGTATGTCTCCGATGTCATCGAGACGAAGCTGACGGCGGCGGTTGCAAGTAGTTGGACAGTTCTGCGCCCTAGTCAGCACATGCGACGTCTCATGGATGCCTGGGATTCCTCACAAGATGGCGTACACCTTTCGCACAAACGCCATCCGGATATCCAGTGTAGCCTCTGCCACCACACCACCAAATTTGAAATCATCTGGAAGGTTGTCGTTCTCCTCGCGAGGGACGCCGCTCAACAGAGCTTCTTCGGGGTTGGCAGCCTGGTAGCTGGGTGGCGCTTGCGAGTACGAAGGCGCGGGCGCAGCCTCGTCCAACGAGTCGCGCTGGGGCACGTTCTGGTATTTCGGTCCCGACATGTTGTCTTGTTTGTCGCAAAGGTCAACTCCTGGCGATGCGAGGTTGAAGGTTGGCGTGCGACGTCGTGGTAGGTCGTGGTAGGTCGAGGGGAGGACTTGAAGGGTGAGACGCGGTAGGGCTATGCTGCATTGATGAGGTCACAGCCCCGAAACCCATCTCACGTGATAGCAGAACCCAGGCCGTACATACTAAGTATACTTCGAGCTCCTTCCACCCCGCCCGGAACGTCTGGAACCCATCAGCCCACCTCTCACCATTCATCTGCATCCATGTTCTCGTTGCGCACCTGATGACATTTCTATCGACCGTGATGCGCACATTCCTAGTTTCACTTTCCACCTCGGCCATGGAGAAGCCATATGCACTCTCCGACCAGGCTCCAACCATACAGATTCTGCTTCATCTTGTTCTTTCCGTGTCAGCTGGCAATCGCGGTATAGATGAATATCGTTGACCCGGATGTGTCCGACGACTTTGAATCCTTCTCTTCACTGCCGAGGTTACAGGGTACAGGGGCACAATCGTACCAGATAGTGAGAAATTCAGGCTACAAAGGGCCAGTGTTCAACCACTACGACTATGAATTTCCAACAATAACAGAGTATGTGGGTAGATGGCGGGGTGGTGCCGATGGTGAACAAGTTGGGCTTGAATCTGGATATCCAGCGCGGGTACCCGGATGCCATCTGCCCGAGTCCAGGTCGCCGTCTCAACACGATATCCTATACAAATCGACGTCGATAATGCCCAGGTCAGCACTACTGTAGGTATGCCCCTGGAAATACCTCAGGTACACTAGCCACCACCATGTCACTCGGCTAACCTTCCACCTCATGTAATCATGCATTTATTCCCAGATCACCAAATGCAACACTACACAACATCTCCAGGGAAACGAAGTGCTCCATCTTAGATTACTACCTGCTCTAGGTGATTTTGTTCTGCATCCCCCAGAATCCAAATTAGATATCTATCTAAAATTATTGTGAACGCCACATGTAGCCGCACAGGGGACACAACAGGGAGCCTTCTCGCCATACTTTCTCTCTGGTCGTATTCCATCGTATGTGAATAAATGGATTGATGTTGGCACAAGTGACATGCTAAGTACTGTACGCATCCAGCGGCCCGAATGAGGGCCAGACATTTGGAGAATAACTCGTCCGAGTAGCGCTTGTATAAATTCTGCGCAAGTACTTCTTTAGTCTAGCATCAAATACATTCACACAATACTAACCAAAGTCCTTTTCACGACCCCAACATGAAGGCCACTACTTCCTCCTCTGTACCTTCAGTATTGCTCATGCTCTCTGGAGTCTCTCAAGTTTACGCAGCACCGGCAATCGAAAATGCAGAGCCAGGCCACCTCATCAGCCTTACTGGCTGCTGCGATACATCCTCCGTATGGACTCCCTTTAGGAATATTAGAGATAACACAGTCACATGGGCTCATGCGACCTGTGTAAGTAGCCTCTCATCCCAACCTATCATCTCAACTAACTCCGTTTTAGTGTGCCCAATATCCGATAGTCTTGGACCCTAAATTTGGCTGTGATCACGATGTCTATCGCATTGGGAGAAGCTTGAATCCTTTTATCTTTGTGAATGGATCACCCCAAGCCTTGTGCAATGGTGGGACTGGGCTTACGAGATTCATCGCATAGTGAATCCTGCTCCTGATTCTGTGGCAATGTTTTAGACCCGACCACACAGCTCGAACATCGATCTAGGAAATACAACGAGTTATGACAGATGGGTGGTAGGAGGGCCAGGACTATTTTACTTATAGAAAGAAATCTATCACGAGATCATCTTTTACTAAGCCCATCTTGAAAGGGGGGTGCGTGATCGAGTAGTCAGTGACAACCCGTGAATGCGGGTATTCCCTACAAACGCCGTAAAAGCAGACTTCACGGTATTCGATCCAAATATTAGCTTCATCACCAATGCTTTGCCTTTGATAGTGTCGTTTGTCAAGGGATTTCAAGACATTCTCGTAACTGTTCAGTTCTATCAGTCCTTCTGAGGCTATCAGCTTGACATTTGACGCAAAATTGAGTGTACCCAGAGTCTAGAGTCGAAGACGTGGCTTTGGACATCGCTACAGAATTCTTTGATAGTGGCATAACCTTCCAATCTCATTCTGAGAGTTAGAATGACAGTGGCAGATCTACTCCAAGCTTTCACCGTCGAACAAGGTGTTGCCAACTCTGTGAAAGTTGGCTGCGCGATATTGTCAACACACAACGCTCGAGCATCATTCGCACACATCCCCCATTCTAAGCCATACAATGTTCAGTCTCTTCAGATATAACTCCAATTTCTCCCGACTCAGAATCAAACCACCACAACCGACAGACCAGAGTTTCAACCCACAACCATGGTTCAAAAGCTCGAAAACTGCACAGGCTGCCCCTTTAGCGACCCTTCCAGCGAGAAGGAAGGTCAGATGATGCATCACGACAAGATCCAGTCTCTGATTGAAGTGGTCAACGTCTATCTCAAGCGCTGCGCCAAATACGAAGAGCGTTGGCGTACCGAAGGTATCACATACCATAAGTCGCGGCACGAGGTCCGCCAATTCCAGCAGCTCAAGCGTCACTATGAAGCCAAGGAGGGTAAAGGGTTCACCGATGTTGACCCCGTCATCCAAGATCTCACCAAGCTTCTCGTTGCCTTGACGCATGTCCCCTCGCGCGCTTCCGCACACGAGTTGTACCACAAGATCCAGTATGAGTTTCAGCCCGCTGTCGACGCAGTACGCGACATGGTCAAAGAATGCGGCAAAACCATTAAGCTGATCACGGAAGAGGTCCACGAGACGCAAGTCGAGACCCACTATCTCCAGCGTCAAGAAGGCAATGTTGACGACTGGTGGGGTTCCACGTTCGACGATTATACGGAGGAGTTCACTCTGGACACAGATGCCCCCGAGTGGGACATCTTTCGCCATTGGGTCATGACTCTTCCCGAGGCTGGTTTGTCGTTGGCCAACGGCATGGACATGGACAAGTTCGCGATGAACCTGCTCTGGGTGGATAAGGATGAGTTCATCGATTAATGATCCCTGTGCGTTGCTTGATTGAATGCCTGATCGGGCCATGTTTTTGGCTTTCCAATGTTGTGTTGATTTTTTAGATGGAGGATGATATTCTTCGCGCCAGCATACGCTGTATAGCTATGCAATAGCAAGAAGACTTGTACTTGAATCAATTGCGCTTTTTTGTTAAATTCCTCCCGGGGCCACTTTGCACGATGTACTAACAATGTTCCGTGATAAAGCTTCAGTGTGACATACCAATTACTCTGTATTCCGCCGCTGCAACATGAACTTTCTCTAGAGCAGAAATGGTGAGTTTGCTAGTTTGAAACTGCTCTGCGGTCAGCTTGACACCAGAATCATCCACATCTACCCTTGAATGACGCATCCAGGATCCAACTACGCCTGTACTCGAAAAGTTTGGAAATAACATCAAGGCGTCCAGTCCCATGCAGAACAATACTTCGAGTATAGTCCATGCACATTCTCGCACGATGGTGGCGCTTTCCATATTCTTTGCACTCAATGCGTGCAGTCGCGAACGTGGGGTGCCTAACTAGTCCGCAACCCCTAGGCGCCGGAAAGGTATCCCCGATCAAATCACACCTCTCCTCGCTATGCTGGTCGACCAATTTGGCTAGTCTTGGCACCTGGGATAACCTCACGTTTGCAGTAGTTTTACCTCGACTGAGCGTCTGGTTGACGTCGTTGCGATGGATGAAACTTTTGTTGAGAACGAGGCTATGGAGGTGTTGAAGCTAGTGAGCAGGAAGCCTATGACGCCAAGTGTGTATGAAGGGGCTTGTAGTGGGGACGAACTGTGTGTATTCTGGGCATGGTGCATTGTTAAGATTGGGATGATATGGTACTGAAAGTTCCATGTTTCGTCTAAGAGGCTTGATTCGCTGGGCTGAAGGTCGCAACGCCAAACTTGGGTGCAATGACGCCAGCCATCCACTTGGAAGCCATACCGTCTTTGCAACATGCTCGTACCACCGATTCGAGTCTATGGAGCCCATGAACCTGGTGCAGTATCATCGAGGCTACACGTCCAAAATCTCCGATTGGCTACCCACGTCTAAATGGACAGACTCGACAGGCGTGTATGGATGCCGACAAGGAAACTATGGCATGATGACAGATTACAGACTCGGGCGCCGTCCAAAGTCTTGGTAACGTTTGGGGATAAGCTACTGTTTGATAGCCATGACATAGAGGGGAAGCTATGAAGCACGCTATTGCCTGGGGGGATGTGACGCGGGGTGTAGGTATATTCCACATTCCTCTTCAGTCAGGTAAATGACATAAGATAAAAAAGCAACTGTTGATAGCAGACGTGAAGGGCAGTCGGCAAAGCTACCAACGCACAGTGGTAGGTCATGAAACCAATCTCTCTTTCAATACTAAGCACTGCTCGTTCAACTCTACACCAAACAGCCCCCAATTTCAAATAGCCCCGGAAGTATCTTGTCGCAGTAGGCTTCCGGTAGTTTGACATCGTAATGTTTATCGAATGCTGACGATGAGATTGACGGTGCATCTAGAAACCGAACCTAACCGAGCCCTTTTGCAACCACTCTCCGGGGATACTGACGCCCGTTGACGTTTCGTGTTCTGTGACGTTCCAACGGGCAAATCCGCGTATCCTATACTTCACGGAGAACACAGCTGTGTAACACGATTGCTATTTGCAAGAATACATATACTTCGGCCCTTTCCTCGGCCTTTCCCTCAGCCTCCCACCCACTCGATCCCATCTACTGCCGATACAGGACTTCAGTAAACCTAGTCACAATGTCTTATGATTCAGACACTCTATCAATCTACTCCGCTGCCTCACGACTCTCTTCAATCTCGTCCGCCTCCTTAAGCCCCACCCACATGCGAGTCTTCCTTGTCCAGACCGCAAAGGGCCTTTTTTCTTCCTCGGGCGGATATAAAGCCAACCTCTGCTTGTTGCGTCATCTTGCATCACGTGGACACTCGGTCCGCCAGATATGCTACTCCCACCGAGGCGAAGTGGATGCATATGTTCGTAACATGGTTAGCAGTGGGGAGCATAATCCGCAACTGCGCAAGAGGCATCTGCATCTAAGAAGCGGATACGGAGAAGCAGGAATCGATCTCACGGTTGAGGAGTTGGTTATACATGACGGTGTTCAGTATGTGGCGTTGGAAAAGGAGGCCTTTGACGAAGCGTTCGGTGGTAAAGACAACATACTCAAGTCAATGCCTAGGGAGACGGCAAACTATATCGAGGTAAGTGCGCTATCCCCTGTTCTACCACAAGCTCCTCAACTACTTATGATCATGTTTTAACTGTCTACCCTTATAGAATGGAATTTTGTCAGCACGGCTACAAGACTTTGTCTCGTTTCTGCAACAAGAAATCACGAATTTTTCGCCCACGCACATACTCTTCAATGACGGCTTATCCATGCAAGCCACCTCGGCTCAAGAAATGCCCAACCTGACCGCCCGCCGCATCGCGATTATACATACTGCTGAGCAACTCCCCTTTGGACCATTTGCCGGTGGCATGCCTGGTCACGTAAGCTCACCGTGCGAATCTAAACTTCTGCAAGAGCTTGATGGTGTCTGGAGTGTCTCCGAAGCTATCAAACGATACGCGCTCGAGCACGGGAAGCTCCAGACCAACTTCTTCGTACACCATCCCTGGACATATCTCGAAGAGCAAACACACGAGATGCCGGTGCACCTACATAATTGGGATAAGAAGTTTATAGGCATGATTAATCCTTGCCCTGTCAAAGGCGCTCGGGTTCTTGTCGGTCTTGCCAAGCTGTGCCCGCAGCACGAGTTTCTCGTATACAGGAGTTGGGGTTTCGACCAAAAGTGTGCCCGGGAGATGGAAGCTGTCAAGAACATCATGTAGGTCTAATCATCCACTACAGTGGATGAGGAGTCTAGCTAACAGCTCATAGCATTCGTCCCACATGCAAGGACATGGAAGAGGCCTGGCGCAACATCAAAGTCCTTCTCGTTCCCTCTCTCTGGTTCGAAGCTTGGGGAATCGTCACGATCGAAGCTCATCTCCGTGGTATCCCCGTGATTTCATCCAATGCAGGCGCGCTTCCTGAGGCCATGCTCGGGCTGGACCATATTGTTCCAGTAAATACTATACAAGGTGACAGGGACGAAGAAGGCACCTACATCATTCCTGACCAAGATCTGGCGCCTTGGGTGAGTGTTTTGAATAAGCTCATGAGTGACAAGCAGGAGTACGAAAGACTTTCCAACAAGGTGCGCAGTGCAACGGAGTGTTGGCTGAAGGGTTTGGATGAGACTGCACTGGAGAATTGGTTGTTGGCTCTAGGGTCCCTCTCAACCCCGACGTGAAAGCGAGTTGCGCAGCGCAAGGGAGCCGTGGCCGGAAGATTTGGATAAAATTGCCCTCTGGAAGTGGTTGCTAGGTTTAGCATCCTAATCAACTCGAAAATGGGATATTCTATGTGCATCAGAGTTAGTGACATGGCATCGGGAAATTTGATCAATTTATCAGTATCTTCGTTCTGATGCTGTACATCGCCAACGTAATATCGAAGCTTTTAAGGATAATTAGTTATTATGTGAACCATAGGTAGGCACGGTTTGTTCGCTTGCAGTTTGCCCATTGACATGTGAACAGTTCATGCTAGATTCTGCAAGTGGTGAATTAAGTAGATCATATTCAAGTTGATGTCATGAATTGGTATCTAGCGACTCCAAGAAAATTGATGTCATAATTAGTGTACTCAGTCACCGCAAACATGCCATTCGTTTTACCGTCGTGTCTGACGTCAATTCACAATCAGAGTAATTCTTGAAATCACGCAAATGTCACCAGAAATTGGATGAAAACACATGTATAAATATGTCCCGCGAGACCAGAAATCTCTATCGCTCCTATCATCCAGAGCCTAGGAATCTATGAAATCTCTTCGTAGACTTGTGGCTGCGCAGAAAACTTGTATTCCACGACCCTCTCTATCTCAGCTGCGCTTCCCGCGTGGGACCTGCCAACCCCATCAATTTCGCTATTGCAGCAGTATCTCCAGCACAATGTCTAAACTCGACGTCGTTAAGACCGAGAGACTTTGGTGGAAGGAAAGCGTGGTATACCAAGTAAGTCTCTGCAGCCAACCTTATTCTTATCTGCGAATGGCAACTGAGAGGTTTTAGATCTATCCAGCCTCCTTCCGCGACACGAACGACGACGGCCATGGCGACGTACGTGGCATCGTAGAGGCACTGGATTATCTGAAAAACCTTGGAGGTGAGTAGTCGCATCACCTGAAATTCAAGCGATGCAATGTGCTAACAATTGGGGAAATTAGTTGATGTCATCTGGCTGTCGCCAAGTAAGCTGCATGTTCATCTTGAAGCTGACTCGCTCTAAACACATTGCAGTATACAAGAGTCCCCAGATAGACATGGGGTACGATATCTCTGATTACAAAGATATCGACCCAAAGTACGGTACCTTGGCGGACGTTGACGAGCTTATCGCGAAGCTCGGGCAGCATGACATGAAGCTAATGATGGATCTCGTGGTAAACCACACGTCAAACCAGGTAAGCCTAGCAAGGCCCAGATCAAAGTCAATCAAATTCTTAATCACTAGATAGCATCCTTGGTTTCTCGAATCGAGGTCCTCTACCGACAATCCAAAGCGAGACTGGTACATCTGGAAGAAAGGTAAAGTAGACAAGGATGGAAAGCTTGGCCCTCCTAACAACTGGTGCCGCATCTTGGATACTACCGAATCCGCTTGGAACTGGGACGAGAACAGGCAAGAGTACTTTCTCTCCTTGTTCTCACCAGAGCAGCCAGATCTGAACTGGGAATGCACAGATGTTCGAGCGGCTGTCCATGATGTCATCCGATTTTGGCTGGACCGGGGTGTTCGTGGCTTCCGTATGGATGTCATAGACCACATCTCCAAAGTTCAAGACTTCCCGGATGCCGAAGACACGATTCCGGGTCAAAGGCTCCAGCCGGGTAACGTATTTTATGCCAATGGCCCGCGCTTGAACGAGTACCTGCACGAGATACGTCAAGTGCTCAATGAGTACGATACCATCACAGTTGGCGAGATGCCGTTCATCAACGACGAGGACGAGATTATCCACACTGTCGGCATACAGGGATCTCTGAACATGTTGTTCCTTTTTAAGCTCCTGAACATGGATAACCAACCTGGTCGCTCGAAATGGTCGTATCAGGAGTGGGATGCGACTGATATAGCGCGAATCCACGAGCGAACACAGCGCCTGATGATTGACAGAGACGGATGGAATGCCATATTTTGCGAGAACCACGACACACCGAGATCGGTTTCGCGATTTGCAGATGACAGCGAGGAGTGGCGCGACTATGCGGCAAAGATGCTTTGCACCAAGCACACCACGCTTGGGGGCACAGAGTACATCTATCAAGGCGAGGAGCTGGGCATGCGCAACATCCCTGCCGACTGGCCCATCACGGAGTACAAGGATATCGAGACTCAGAACTATTGGAAAGCGTGAGCTTACCCTCGCAAGATCTTATTCCAATATTTGCTGATTTATGTCGACCAGTGCCAGCAAGCAGTACGCCAATAACTGGAGAAAGCTGGAGTATGCCCAGAAGATGATCCAACTCAAAGCCCGTGATCACACGCGCACCCCTATGCAATGGGACAGCACCCCGAATGCTGGGTTCTGCAAGGAGAACGTCAAGCCGTGGATGAGAGTCAACGACGACTACCCGCGCATCAACGTTCTGGCACAGCTCGACAACCCCCTCTCCGTCTTCTCTTACTGGAAGCAATGCCTTAGTTTCCGCAAGAAGCATAAGGATGTTTTTGTTTACGGCGGATTCGAGATCCTGGACCCACAGAACAGGGACGTGGTAGCCTTTCGGCGTTTTTCAGAGGACGAGTGCTATGTGACTGTGACAAATTTTACGGGCAAGTACTTGGAATGGTCCGGTCTCGGCGATTACAAAGTTGAGGAGTGGGTTATTGGAAACCATCCTCTCGGGCCACACAATGATAATCCGGGGAGCAGCACCCTTAGCCTGAGACCGTGGGAGGGCATTATCGGGAGATGCACGGTTGTCCATCCTTAGCCCCTCATATAGCCGTTGAGACTCTGTTCGATCAAAATTGGTCTTTTGAATATAATGCGAAGGTCAAACCTTTGTTGGTAGATTTCTTGTGCATTTGCGACACCTGGACATTTGTCGTCACGGCAAGCTTGCAACTGATGTCGTCTGCCCCGTCAAAGTGACGATACCAAATCATCCAACACTAGGCTGGTTATTGATGCGACATCCAAGCATCAGAATACTTCTTTCAGCGCGCCATATGCAGTATTCTCACAGACCCTGTCCAGTCCGAATTCAGCAAGCAGGTGCTCGCTCCTTCACTGGCACGGCACCTTGATCCTAGCACAGCCCCGATGAAAGTTGCGAACTTCTATAGTTACTACAAACCAGATCTAAAGTATGATCAACCTACTAACAATGTGCATGGGTGTTTTGTTGTTCAGGTGAACGGCGCAAGTAGACCGGGGTATTCCAGACAATTCCGAACTTATGACGTAAAATCGGTGCGAACTCACCGTATGCAACAGCTCGCAATTTCAATGCGACGACAAGATATGATATCATGAATGCGGTAGGACAACGAATACTGAGCTTCCAAAACCTGCCTCAGGATAGATGTCTTGGATGGTTTTCGTGGTTGTGGCGTAAGATTGGCGTCAAATTGACAAACTGCGCAGAAGACCTATTCCTGATGAAGCTTTTAGGTTTCGCAAAGGTCAATCTGATGCAAAATAAAAACATGATAATGGTTTCATGACATCCCGGTGGGCACATCAGCTGTTATGACACACCTTCAACATCACGTACCTAGAAGACTAGTACTGAGACTGTTGTCTATAAAGTACGCACTATCATCGGAGACGAGTCTCATGAACGACACCACGCGACTGCAGAGACGCTTCAACCACTCAATCAGACGCCCAACCAGCAACTCTCAAAATATCGCAGAATTTCACAATGGCGGAAGTATCAAAGTAAGCCTTCTGTTCCCAGATGTATACTTCACACAGGTCTGACGTCGGTTCAAAGGCCTGTCAACACGACGGCATACAAGCCTCACCCGACTGAGACAATGAAAGCAGCCCTCTGGACGGGTACGAAATCAATAGAGCTGGGCATCGTTCCAAAGCCCACAATCACTGCGCCCAAAGACGCCATTGTGCACATCACACACTGCACCATATGCGGCTCGGACCTACACATGTACAATGGCGATATGAACAGTGTCATGGAAAAGGGATTGATCATGGGCCACGAAGCTATCGGAATCGTCGAGCATGTTGGCCCGGAAGTCAAAGACTTGAAGGTGGGAGATCGAGTCATCATCCTGCCTGTCATTGCGTGTGGAGAATGTTCCTACTGCAAGCGCAAGGAGTTTTCCCTTTGCGACCAAACCAATCCCTCGCAGAAGTTGGAGCATATGTACGGACATTGTCTTTCCGGCATCTTTGGTTACTCCCTAATCACGGGAGGATACCCCGGCAACCAAGCTGAGTACTGTCGCGTCCCCAATGCCGATCTCGTCTGTGTCAAAGCTCCAAAGGAGATCCCAGCTGAAAAGCTGGTCGGCCTTGCAGACGTGACACCTACTGCGTGGCACGGCTGTGAGCTTGCAGAAGTGCGCAAAGGCGACGTCGTTGGTGTCTGGGGCTGTGGCGCAGTCGGTCTGTCCATCCAACGTTTGGCGAAGCTCCGCGGTGCTCGCAAGGTGTACGCCGTCGACAAGGACGTCAACAGACTCCAGATTGCAGAGTCTCTCGGCATGATACCCGTCGATGTGAACAAACACTCGGATCCAGCAGATTACATCCTGTCCATTGAACCACATGGCCTTGACCGCGGAATTGAAGCAAGCGGCTTCAGGAGCACAAACTCGGTCGCTCATGCCACCATGAGAAAGCTGGGCATCGAGGGCGATAGCTCCGACACTGTGAGCGCGGTGATCAAGGCGACGCGCAAGGGCGGAAACATTGCTCTGATTGGCGACTTCTTCTACTCCACCAACAACTTCCCGATCGGAATGTTGATGGAAAAGGCCATCACTTTGCGCGGTGGGCAGCTATATGCCGAAAAGGTGAGATGCTTATCTCCATCTACTGCCATCATGTCACTAACTCTGGCTGCGAAATTTGCAGTACTTCCCCTTTCTTCTGGATCTCGTCGTCAAAGGCGAATATGACCCTTCTTTCATGTTCACTCACAAAGGTTAGTAGAGACAGGTTCAGTAAGCGTATCGCATTACTAATTTCTGTCTCGTAGACAAGTTCGAGAACATCTCGGAAAGTTATGATGCCTTCTTCAACCACAAAGTACCCGGAGGGCTGAAGGTATGCCTCGCGACTGCCTTTGGTCGAGCCCAGGAAGGTTGAATGTAGAGACACAGTTGATTGATGCTGATGGGAGGGCCATGGAATACAGAGTAGCACACGTAGAATGCATCATTCCGAATTGCCACTGAAGGTGTTTTTGTCACTGTGAAAACACTGCCTATAGACCTTACCGTGATAACTCGGTCTAAAGGGTTCAGTCAAGTGCCGACCATGGGATGACAGTACTTTGTTAACCCGGAAAAGGCGAGAGGCTTGAGCGGAAGATGTGTGATGTAAAAGTAAGAGCCTAGGTGAGAGCGAGATGGTTTCAATGCTTGTCAAGGTCAAGGGTATTTCTTGTCTAGGCTAGATAGTGTGTATTGACGCAGGTTATGTTGTGTCTTATGATAGTATCTAGTCGTCGCAGTTACTCAAAAAGACCACAAAGAACCATAATATGCGCATTTACTGGTACATGTAATCATACGCCTTCTTGAGCCTTCCAAAGCCAATTCTTGGTGCGTAGGTTTCAACCTTGTTGCTACCAAAGTCGAAGATTGAGTAATGCCTTCGGAGGAACGACATGCCGACCAATGCGAGGCTACCGTCGACCGAATCAAACGGTGGCATACAGCCGCTGGAGACGAACTCGTCGCCTCGAACGCTGAACGAGACATCGTCTTCCACAGCGCCTTGGCCGAGCGTCAGAGTGATTGCCCACGACGCATTCAAGTGCCGGCATTCGATGCGCTCCTCATGGCTTATGAGCTTGGTGTAGTTCCATCCAAGGTTGTAGTAAATGCCGGGAAGAATTCCTTTCGGCAGAGAAAGCCCCCCAGCTCCGGTGTCGAAAATCGCACTTCCCGAGGTGAACATTGGCCATGTCACATTGGCGGATGGGAATGTGCCCTTTGGAGAGCTTGTGGTGGGGAGACGGCCGTTATGAATTTCCACGGTGGAATTGGGGTCTGATGGGTTCCTCGCAACAAGGACGTTGACGCTCCTCAGTGGTGCACGCCATAGCTGGTATTCTTTGTCCTTTCGCAAAGGTGTGTAGATTATCGGGCCATCTGCATATTTTTCTTCATCGCTACCGCCTATGGTCAACACACCGTCTTGAGTCGCATTTTCTCCTTGGTTTGTGCCGAAGAAGAGGGAAAAACGTGGAGCGTCGAGCAGACCGTTCTGCATCAACGTCTCGACTACGGGGGTAGTGTTCTTCTCTGCGATGGTGGCAAATCCCAGCCCAAGGAACCCGTCGGCAGTGTTGAAGCGAAAGGAGCTTTGATTGACTGATAAAAAGGTCTGGTTCCATTTGACATCAGATGCTGGATCGCCGAACACGTCCCCGAATGTCCCACCAGCGACCCTGCCCCCGAGGTATGGAATAGCCGCGGGAATGTGCATATCAACGGCCGATGAGGAAGCAGACGCATTGTACGGTTGTCGGATGTAGTAGGGTTTACTACCATCGGGGCAGGACACCTCTGTACAATCGGTGTTCATAATAAAAGCTGACGCCGAGCCGGTATCGACGGTCAATCGATGCTCTTTCGGGGGTGTTCCAACCTCGAGTTGAACGCTGGGATAAGAATTCTTGATGGCAAGGGGCAGTTCCAGTATGGCTGCCGAAGCAGTGGTGGCAACGGCCAGGAGGGTTTTTACGCTCGCTACCATGGCGAAGACAGCGTAAGAGTGAGGAGGTCGAGCAACGGGGTGCTTGGAAGGGAAAATGCACCCCGCAGCGCCTTAAGTACACGTCCAATCTTACATCAATCCCAACAACAAGATATCGTATCCCATGCGCATCGTATCTAAATACAGGGGCCAGCACCTGTGACGTGCGAGCCGAAAGGAGCCGCAGCTAGTGTGATGGGAAGTCTCGTCAAGGCCGTTCTTTACAGGGATATAATGAGGACATCTCAAGAAGAAGATAGAATCGGAGCTTGTGATCTCAAGGTCGATAACTTACTCGCGGGGTCGAAGAATGACAACTTTTTGCAGTACGTAAGTACATTGGGCATTTGCGAGCAGGCCGGGTATATGCCGAAGAGGAACCGAGTGGCAAAAGGGTATACGTATACTTCCAAGGTTATCTCCGACCGATCCACTACCCTATTTCGGTTTAGTGACTTAATGGAGTCCATCCGCACCCAACGTGTTATCAATCACTCTTCCACCGTCGAAGGATAGCTAGGTATAACTTGCAAGACATGCAGATTGATTGCCACGAGGGGAAAAAAGTATGGGAGTTCGAAGCAACAAGGAGGTACCTAGGTACTTGGAACGCAAGGCAGCACGACCAGTCAGATGGGATGCAGCAAGACGGACATTGTCCTCTCCGTCATCAGGCCTGGGACTACTCATATCCGGCGCTCTTCGCGTTATGGCTCGGCTTAGTTCCCAGCTTCATCACTGGGCTGTTAATGAAGTTGTCCAGTCCATCATGTGTGAAGAAGCTCTGTGCTTTGGAGATCTGCACCTCATTGGCGCCGCGCTTCCAAATGCTCTCGTCATACACCGCAATCGCATCTTGAAGCATTGTGCTCCCATTGTGCACGCTCTTCAGCGCTTCTACAAGACAGTGTGCCGAGTAGAAAGCATTGTTTGCACCTTGACCGCGATGAAACGTCATGGCGTGGGCTGCATCACCACATAGCGTCACGCGTCCGCCATGGTTATCCCACGGCACCGTCTTCCAGATCTTGAGTCCATCCCGCAGCACACCAGTGTCTTCTGGAATCCACTCAATGGCACTCTTGTAGGGTTCCGCCCAGCCATCTCTCTTCACATGCGCCTTTAGTCTTTTAAGCCGATCGGTGTCATTATCGTAGTCCTCGACATACTTTAGCGGCCATGTTGTGAGAATCTGGAATGTCCAGGTACTTGGGTCCTTTTCGTCCGGCATGTCGAGAACATTGGCACGGATATAATGGCCGGCGGGATGAATCGCAATGTCCACGAGCTGGTGCAGGCGTTCCTTTATGAACAGCGCTTGTTCGGCAGTGTAGGACGCGTTGAAGTTCATAAGCGCAAAGGGAAGCGTCTCCATCTCACCTTGGCGAGGCAATAGGCATCGACGGACCTTGGACATTGCGCCGTCAATACCAATGAGCACGTCACCCTCGTCGCTAGACCCGTCCTCGAAGTAGACCTTGACACGTCCATCTTCTTTCAGCTCATAGTGCGAGAAGCTCTTGCTATACTGCACATTCAGCTGCTCGGCTAATAGTATCCTCAGCTTCCTGATGTTGATTTCTCGTGCATTGGGTGCGGGGAAGGCAAATGCTTCTTCCTTTGTTTGGCCATTGTAGATAACGATTCGATCTTCTCCAATTGCTGCGCAGTCGACATATGGGTCCACTTGGCAAGTGTTGATTTGTGCGCTCAGCTCTTCCGGTATCAACCCAAAGAGAAACGGTCTTGCCCAGCCAAGTGTAAAGGCCCAGTGCCGATGGCGGTAGACGTCTGCACCTTTGTCGTAGATGTTGAACGCAATGCCAGCTTTCTTCAAACCATGTGCAAGCGCGCATCCAGCCGGGCCTAGATATATTAGCAACGGAGGCCAGAAGCTTTGATTGTCTAATTACCTGCTCCAATGATGAGGACCTTCATTGGCTTAGTGTCAATGCTGCCCATTTCAATGAGGTGATTCTGACGATATTTTTCTGATCAGTGATGCAGTCCCAGTCGGAGAATTTACTATTCTGCTCTCGCGATGTTGTTTTCTAGGTATGACAAGCGACAACTTCAGAAGACGGATGGAGGCTCTTAACAGGACATGTCTCCGACGAAAGTAAACTTTACTAAAGCTAGGTAGCTTGTGGGCCGCCCTACCCTTACTACATATTAGTGTGCAGATCATATGAGGAAGGATCGGGGCGGGAGCAGCCGGGGTCTTGGTCTCCGGCGGTTCTCCGCTTCGTGATTACCGTACCGGACAACGTCACCTCGTCTGGGAGATACGGGTGGGGTTAGTAATGCTCTTGGTAGGCCAGGATGAAAACTCTATGCTAGGCTTTGTGAGATATGGGAAAAGGTACGGGGTCAAGCTAAGAGAAATATAACTTCCTTGCCACGATATCTCCTACTGGCTTGACTAAAACCCGACACTCGGACATAGTTTGGATTCAGCCATCTCGGCGCATCCGATTGCATTCGTAAGTCTACTCGATATCCATATCCACGGCAAAGCAAACAGCAGCCCTTACAATCTCCCTCACAACCTCGACTTCCTCCTCGTTCCTCGGCGCATACACCATGATCCAGCTTGGTGGCGCAATCCACGTAACAGGAAAGCGCAGTCCCCATGCCCGCTTCATGATTAGCTTCGCATCTTGGGGACTAACGTAAACGTGCAACGAGTTTTCTGCTGGATGCACATGCGCAACTTCGTAAAAGATCTTGTGCGCTACAGGATTGATGGTCTTGACATCTGGTTTGACGTAAATGGCAGGTCCGGTACCGCCTTCTGTCTTGCTAGGTCGCGTTTCAATGTAGTCCGAGTAAGGCGCCGTGCTGGCAAATTCTTGCATCAGGTTGTGGAGAGTGGACGATGCTGCTGGAGTAATGTGTTCGGGGAACTGACGCTGGGGAAGCGTCCAGCGCGTGAGTTCTGGCCTGCTACCCACACGACGCGGAATCCTTTGCGGGTTGATATATGAAGTTCCTGAATCGGGCAGAGGAGATGGATCAAGGAGGTTTTGGCGAGTGTAGAGCAGGTAGAGTCCCCAACGCCGGATCTTGAGGTAGCCTTCCAAGGTTGGCGGCGTGCCTCCGGTGCCTGGCAGGTTCAGCAACTGGTCAGCCCAGGACAAAGATTGCGCAAACCAGCACTCTTCCAGCTCGTAAAGTCGTACCAAAAGGCGATGCCTGCGGCCGCGATGCCTGCGAAAAAGTACTGAGCCGCCATTCTGCCGGCGATGGAAGGCATCCACGAGACAAAATTGGCCCGAGTGAAACCTAGTGAGACGGTCAAGAACTACATGACTAGAGGCTTGGAACTTTGGTGTCGCGAGTTGCAGCAAGCGTCAGTCGGTGGTCGGCATCAGGCCGGATCCCCTCGATAGCCAACCGCCCGGTGTTCCGTCCCGCAACACACATGCATCCATCGCTCCCTGTCACTCTGCGCAATCTGGCCGCCAGGATGGGTAGCAATGCCCGCAATGACGACATGCATTTACAGTCCCGCAAAGTCGTGTTGAGAATGACAGACATCAGAGTGGCGAATGTCGCAAGAGAGAGCAGACGAGGCTGAAGGTAACCGCGGTTTCACAGCCTCGTTTCCATCACTACGCTCAATGTGTCTGATACACTCCCTCTCCCGTCCAAACGTTTGAAGAAACATGCATCAGCGGGGCCTTCATAAGGTGCATCAACCTGCTCTTGAGGTTCCAGCTAGACGCAGCACAAGTTGATTGCGCAATACATGCCCACATGGTCCTCTGCAACCGCTGCGCCGCCGAAAGCTTTCCAGTCCACGTTTTCGGACCACTGCCACCACCGCCTCCTCCCCGCGTCTCCTCCCTCCACTTCGCCGCCCACCTACAGCCCGTACGGCCACCAGTAGCAGTAGTAGCACACCCACCCCCGAAACCCCGGTTCCAGGAAGTCCAAGCAACTCTGGTCTCCCAGTTGAAGACCATCCTACAGGCGGGGCCCGAGCAACGACTCCAGGAAAAGCAACAGTACAGCAAACGCCGCAAAACACTGCCATCGTTACCCACATCACCGCGCTCAGTGGCGCCCAAAACTAGACGACTCATCATGTCAATACCACCCCAACTCCAGCAACAACTGCGCCTCCTCATCCGCGCAAATCACATCCTGCACAACCACGACCTCGTCGACGCCTTCGGCCACATATCCGTCAGACACCCCCTCAACAAGGACCAATACATCATCGCCGCCTACGACCCAGGAGCCCCAGCACTAGTGAAAAATGTCGGTGATTTTATTTCATACTGGGTATCCGACTCCAGCCCTGTAGACAAGGACGCGCCCCAAGGCTACTCTGAACGCTTTATCCACGGCGAACTACTGCGCAAATTCCCAAAAGCAAATTGCGTCGTACATTCGCATTCGGAACATGTGATTCCTTTTACCCTGGGCCACGGCACCGAAGAAGCCTTTCCCGTCCGGCCAGTCTTCCACATGGCCGGCTTCATGGGCGTCGGGGGCGCAAAAGTCTTCACCATGGATAAGCTATATCGGGACGCTGCACGCCATGCAGGAACCCCGTGTGCACAAGACCTACTCATCAAGGATGCTCACTTGGGGGCGGCACTGGCCTCGCATTTTACGCCCGAGAATCCCGTGGTGCTGCAGCACAAGCACGGGTTTACGACGTTTGGGGCGAGCATCGAGGAGGCCGTGTACCGGGCCCTGTATACGCAGAAGAACTGCATACTGCTTCAACGCGCCATATCCATTGCGGGCGGCAATGCAGAAGAAGTCTCGTACCTGACCCCACAAGAGATCAAGGATTGCGCCGTTATGAATAAGAAGACACTGGACAAGTCGTTTCGCCTGTGGTTACGAGAGGTTCAAGTGAACCCGCTGTACGAAAACGAAGAGGGGGAACCCGAAAAGGGAGCGGTTGAGGGAATGAACATGTAGAACATCATAATTGCTTAATCGTCATTTGATTGACAATATCTACGCCTTGACCTCGAGGCCTTGCTTTCCGTCACAAGCGCTGATATTTCCAAAGTAAAACAAATGCTTGGCGATATCTACTCCCAAGTCGCCCGCATTGCCCTTCAGATTCAACGTACCGTCGAGAACTTTGACGTCCCCAGCCGCTGGCGGTGCATCGTTACCGCTGATAACATAGTGCTCTGGCGAAGAGTGCCTGTAGCCGAGAATCGAAGGAGGAAGTTTGGGAACAGGGTCGCCCTTGTGCGTGACTCTGAACGTTTCCCCTTTGCCTGGTGCACCAATGAACTGGCTAATGCCTTCTAGGCCGACCCTGGGTGCACCATATGTGTACAGGTCGACTGTTGTGTTCTGGCTGCGCATCACGCCCGCAGCGAGAGTCGCAAGCGCACCGCCGAGCGAATGTCCAGTGGCAACAACCTTGAAGTTTGGGTACTTCTTTTGTGCAGTAGAGATGGCACCCAAAACATCGGCTTGCGCCTCCAGCCAGCTCTCCCAGAACCCGATACTCGCGTCACAGTCTGGGCAGATGGGAGTCTTGGTGACTGGAAACTTCACGTTGGTGATCCAGTTGCGGACACTCTTTGACCCGCGGAACGAGAGCACGATGAGTTTGTTGGTGGTATCTGTTGCAACGAAGCCTGTTACATCGCTCTTGACGCTGTTCTCAAACTCGGTGAGGGTTTTCGTAGTCGCGGCTTCCACGAGGGGACAGTTGCCTTGTGGACATGTGATTTTGCTGTTGGGGCTGTTGTTGTTGCCGAGACAGTAGGCCGCCGCCGAGTATTGGGAAAAGAATGCAAGTTGATCTAAAACTCCGGCGGATACATCTGGAAACGTTAGCAAATGTTTTAATTATAAGGATTCGAAGACTTACCCCTATGTTCAAGTTGAACAGGTACTGCAGTGACGGAGTGAACGGCACCGAGCAATACGGCACCGAGTCGAATGAGGGAAGGCATGTTGTATAAGGCTCTTGACTACCTGTGAAGAAGAGAATTGGCAGAAAGACAACAAAACCGGTTGTGACTTGAGAGTAGGAATGTAACCGCGCAGCGATCTACTTGAGATAGCATGGTCGGGAGAAGACACGATCTATATACCGCACGCTTTTCTCCCAAACAAGTCGTGCCATTCGAGTCGTGTACTACCGGTGGTCACTTGCTGCGATGCATAGCCAACGATCCTGGGCTGTGATCGACAAGCGCACATAGGTACAAGTACGAGACCAGGGTGAATTGGCGCTTGCTGGGTTTACCTCAAACAGTGACATGCCGAATCAAGGCATTGAGCCGCTGTCTGGTTGACGCCACAGAAAAAAAAGGTACCCGTTCTTGCATGAAAGACAAAGCACAGTGAGAAGTACTGATGTTCGCGAGGTCGTGCTAGTAGTGAAACCAGCCTGTTCGGTGCCGTGTTGCCGTACTATATCCCAGCAAGTATACGGAAGATGGTAAACAGATAGGCTGGTTCCACAAAGTTGACTGGTTGCGAGCTGCTATTTTTCTGCACGCAAGCATCGAATGCATGAGCCTGCCCGGTACCAGGTGCATACGATGGGCGTTTGCAAGTTTGCGCTACGAACAGCAGGTTTAGATTCAGTCCACCGAGCAATGAGCCTTGGTCTGGGGTGATCAACAACACCCTCGGCTGCTGACTTGTATGTACCATAGGTACAAAAAAATATCATGACTGCGCATCGTATTGCCCCTGCACTAGCAGCACTTCGTGCCTGAAATCTCCACTTGGATTGTCGCTATGGATGGATGTTGTGGTTGCATGCACCCCAGGTGCAAGTGTGCTGCTGCATGTATAGCATGTATGTGGTCAGGGAACATGCGCTTGGTGTTTGATATTGTAGGAGCCAGGCGTGCCTGGGTCAATGTTAGTGGAACTTGGGTGAATCCCGGGTATCCTGCATCCGCCATGGGCTTTTCGCTGACGGCAGGCATAGCGGGAAAATATTTTGTAAACCTCCGCGCGCTGCTAGTAGTTCGATGTGTTCCTGACTCGATTTGTAGAAGGTTCGGTGTCAGACCTCATTGTGGCTAGCAGCCTGTGCGGGGTGCATCGACCTGCCGAATAATTACCTAGGTACCAAGAGATAGTTAGACAAGAAGAGCGCTAGCGGTCCGCACGCAGTCTGAGATGGCATTCCTCTGGAGTACGCAAATGCGCCAGCTGCAATGCAAGTCAGCTGTCCACGGGCATCATGGCAAAAATGGTGTAGTAGCTACCGGTTCGGCAGAATGTTCTTGTATTTTTTTTGGCCGAGGTGGAGGCTAGTCGCTAAAGTAGAGAAATGTGGATGAGAGAAGCGAAATCACAGACGCCACATGGTATCACAGAATGTGCACAGGAGGTAGACGGCGACGGCGACAAATCGGCGAGGCACTCGTGCCGTCAGCGCCTGAGCCTCGGGTTGGTCCCTGTTTCCAGGAGGCTGTCGCATCGCCGTATTGTCGCATCTAGAGGGCTCTAACATGTGTGCACGGTCCTTGTCGTGCTTGAGAAGGGTCGCAGAGCACAGCTAGGCTTTACTGCGGAGGCACAAAGGGCTGGACGAGCATCTCGCTGAATCTGCATGAACAGTTAGCACACTAGTTGGCGAGTCATGGCCAGACAACCTACTTCTCCAGCTTCTCTTTGCCTCTCACTTCCTCGACCAGCAACGGCATCTTGACCACATTGAATTCGTCGTACAGCTCCTCAATCTGGTCGAGGTACTTCTTCTGCATCTTCCGGCGCGCATTGCATTGCTCGCACGGGTTGTCCTGCTTGGGAAACAAGAGCTGGTTGACGACAATGGAATGAGTGTCAATTTCGTAGCTGTTCAACTCCTGGATCATGCGCTCCGTCTCGTACAGACTAAGGAACTCTGGGATGCAGACGCAAACAAACGTCGTCAGATCGGCATCCTTGAACTGGCCGTTGACCTCGCCGATTGTTTCCCTCAGGTTCTCCATTTTCTCAATTAGCTCATCCATGTTCTGTCCGTTTGGTAGTCTGCCTGATGCGCCGAGGAAGGAGTTGAGCATGGGGCCGAACTGTCGGGAAAGCTGTGAAACTTTTGAAAGGGCCTTCTCCATGACAGTCGGGAATTGCAGGAAACGGAGCGTGTGACCCGTGGGCGCGGTATCAAAGATGATGACTTCGTATGACATGCTCTTCACTTGCTTGAGCACCTCGGCAAAGGACATGGCCTCGTCCACACCGGGAATCTGCCGAGTCAGCATGCCATCAGAAATTAAAGGCCTATTCACATACTGAAAAGGCCAGGTCCTGCATCATACTGCCCATACCGCCCAGTCCGGCCATGGGATCCTGCCCCTCTTCCGCTCCATTCGCCAACAGATCCTGTATACTGCCATTCGGATCAATCTCCATGGCGCTGAGGTTGTCGAAGCCGTTGACGAGTCGTGCATCCTTGCCGAACTTTTGGTTGAAGGCGTCTGAGAGGTTGTGGGCGGGATCGGTGGAGATGAGCAGAACGGATTTGCGGTGCTTTGCAAGCTGGATGGCGAGTGAACACGATGTCGTCGTCTTTCCTACACCACCCTTTCCGCCGACAAAGATCCATCGGAGCGTCTTCTGATCGAGAATCGACTGCAGCGTCGGTGCCATATCGGCGTCGATGAGCGCGGTAGAAGCCATGGTCGCGGCGACAAGGCTCGACCGACTGTATTGAGAGAATAAGAAGGGTGAGAGGCTATTGTCATCGTCAGACAAGTTCAACGTAGCTTTACGCACAGCGGAAGCTTCCCGAATCCTTGGAGGGGCAATGAGAGCGCGAGCGCGTACCTGATCAGGCTTGTCTACCACGTGTCCTTGTTTGTTATATACACAATACCAAAATATATTCCCACGTTGTAACCGTCTAGAAGAGTAGAAAGAGGCCGTTGTTTCCGGAGCTGCAACAAGGCGCACAAGAATTCGAGTGTAGGTAGGATTGCAGCGGGCGCGTCATGAGCCTGTGCGTCACCCCGCAGCTGTACCGCCACACCGCTCGTGCCACTCAAGACAGCCACTTGACAGCCACTTGACAGTCCAAACTGATATCTCGTTCGAAACATGTCTACATGTCTATTCAATCTCACTAACATGGCACATCGAGTATGCAGGTACAAATACACTTTCCGTCTCCATAGACCTAGACTCAAAACAAGCTCAACATGCCCGAGGTTAAGAAGACCCCCTGACCCGTCTTCATGTACGCCCAAAACACCTTGCCATGCGCATTACTTGCACGAGGTTAAAACTACATCACCCTCAATCGAGCAGGCTATTTCTTCTTTCCCTTGCCCTTTCCCTTTGTTGCTGAACCCTTGGTCGCTGAACCATTCGTGGCAACACTGCTCGCACGGGATGGTGTCGCCGAAGCGGGAGAACCCTTGGCTTTGACAGTGTCAAGCTGCTTATTCTGCATCGTGTTAGATCTTGTATATCCAAATCTGCCAGTCTCACATACCTTGACTCCATTCTTCGTTTTCTTCTTCGGTTGCTCTTCCTCCTCTTCCTCTGTCTCTTCCTCCTCGTATCCACGCTTGCCATTCTTGTTTTTCAGATCGCCATCACCAAGCTCGCGGACAATGGCTGAGATTAGTGTGGTACAGCGGCGGCCAATCTCCTGGGGTGTGCGCGACAGGAAGAACCAGTCAAATCGAAACAAGGGTGATTCACGAATCTCGTCCCGGATCTTCTCATAGATCAAGTCGCCCTCTACGCCGTACTTGTGTAGCATGACAACGAGGAACTTGTCCTCTTCCTCAGTGTACACCTTCTTGTTGGTAGTCGAGACGGTGTACTTGATCTGCATCTGTTGAAGAGGCATGCGGTACATGCTAATCTTCTTGGCAATCAATCGCTTCTTCTCTTCCGACTGTCGTACGCGCAGCTCTCCCTCCTCAATCACACCCAAGTGCTTTTGCCAGTTGTCTAGCGTCTTGTACTTCTTCCAAAACACCTTGGCGTACGCTTCAATCTCTTCTGCATCCTTGCCGTCGACTTCTTCCGATATGCCCTCGTAGTTGGTCCTACCGTACTTGGCGCTGCCATTGAGGAACTGTTGGAAGTCACGCTTGTTCCACTCGGGAAACCCCCTTTTCGATCAAGCGCTCCTTTTCTGCCTTCTCCTCCTCTGTCAACGGCTCCGCATCGTCAATCTCTTGTTGCGCAAGTTGCTGATCGGCTTCACGTGTCTCGAGATCCTCGTCGGGGCCCTTCAGGCAGAGGAGCCTTGAGGTTGTTTTCCTTGCGATACCACGCCGTCTCCTTGTCCTGGAGTTCGGCAAGTCGTTCCGGGAAGAATTGGTAGTCGTGGATGGTGATTTGCTTAGGCGCACGAGGTATCCTAGGTTGCTTATTTTCTGTCCGTCCGCCCGTAACCAGCGTCTTGCGGTAGTAGGAGTCGATGCCGTAGTTTTGTTCCTTGCGCTCACGCTTCGAGGGGTTGATCCACGAGATGCCAACCTCTTTCTTACGAGGCTGAAACGTCTCACCGTTCCACTCGTACGTCGAATCCGAGGTGAACTTTTGGAGATCATCAAGACCAAGTGTCTCGTATCTCTTGTTAAGCTTCTCGGTCATCTCTTCACCACGGCGCATAACAGCATCAAAGTCATCATCGGCGAGCTCGCCATCAGCTGCTGGACCAACAGGGCCCTTGCTTTTGAATACGGCTTCTGCGCCGTGCTGAATCATGGTTAACAGCTCGTCCTTTGATGCAGCATTCTTCGCGGGCTGCTGTGTACGGCCCTGCTGAATGACCAGCTGGTCCAGACGCAGCTTTTGTGCGGCACGCTCAAGCACCTTTTCTTCAATAGCCATCTCGGTAACAAAACGGAAGACATAGACTTGCTTGGTCTGGCCGATACGGTGAGCGCGGTCCATCGCTTGAAGATCGGCTTGCGGGTTCCAGTCACTGTCAAAGAGAACGACAATGTCGGCCGAAGTCAAGTTAATACCCAAGCCGCCGGCGCGGGTGGTCAAGAGAAACAAAAATTTCTCAGAGCCTTCCTTGTTGTAGTCATCAATGGCCTGGATACGGTCCTCGTGAGCAGTCGAACCGTCAATACGACAGTATTGGTATCCACGCATAACCGAATAGTCTTCCATGATATCCAAGACACGGCTCATCTGTGAGAAGATAAGCACACGGCTGCCTTGAGCCTTCATACGCTTCAGCAGCTTGTCCAGCATGACCATCTTGGCGGCGTTGGTGACCAAATGCTCATCGGTTGTGTAAGGTGGACCAGGCTCGGCGCCTTCGAAGAGATATGGGTGGTTGCAGCACTTGCGCAGCTGCATGACAATGTTCAGCAGACGAGTCTTGCTTTCTTTATTGCCAGCACCGCCATTTACAGCATCAATGTCCTTTTCCAAGATCTTCTTGTACCATTGGACTTGCATGTCCGACATGCCCACATACAAATTGATTTCCTTCTTTGGTAGCAGCGACTTTTCGACATCGGCCTTGACACGTCGTAGCAAAAAGGGTCGCAGGACCTTGTGGAGTTGTTTGACAATCGCGTCAGAGTCGGCATTCTGCTGCGAGAACCAGTCGTCGAAGGCGGCGGAGTCTCCAAAGACGTCGGGAAGGAGGAAGTTTAGTAGCGCCCAGAGTTCGTGCAGGTTGTTTTGCAGAGGGGTACCTGTGATGAGCAGCCGGCTCCGGGAGTTGAATGCACGGACCATTTGTGCGAGCGATGAGGATTCATTCTTGATACGATGGGCCTCGTCAATGATGATGTACTCCCACGCAAACTTCTTCAAGTGTGACTTCTCGCGCAAAATCATTTCGTACGACGTGATGCAGACATCGAAACTATCGGGGACCAGGCGCTCCTTGATGAGGTCTGCACGATCGTCCTTGTTGCCCTGGAGCACCAAGACGTTGACCTCGGGACACCACTTTGCAAACTCGCGCTTCCAGTTGTCCAAGGTAGACTTGGGAACTGCGACCAAATGAGGACCAGTGATGCCCGCAATGTATCGGAGGTAGCCGATGAAGGAGATGGTCTGAAGCGTCTTTCCGAGACCCATCTCGTCGGCGAGGATACCAGAGATACCGTTCTCGTGCAGGGAGATGAGCCAGTTGAGACCCGCAACTTGATAGTCGCGCATTGTGCCGCCCTTGATGAAGCCTGGCGACTCGCGGAAGACGGTCTCGTTATGTCCGCCATGCTTCTCCTCCCTCACGAGCTCAGCGTCTTCCTCTTGTTCAGTCTTGCGTCGACGCTCAGCAGCAGCGCCACCTTTGCGCACCTTGCTTGCTTTTGACTTCTTAGTTTCTTCGGCGTCCTGGCGGTCGATTTCGGCGAGAATTTCCTTAATGCGCGGGTTGGGATTCGTGTCGATGAAGTGGCGGAACAGATCAGTGAGTCCAAGAAGGTATCGAAAGCGGCGGATTGTGTCGTCTTCCTATATTAGGGGATGCTAGTCAGCCATGTGTGCCAAGATGCGATGCGCCGGGCGACGTCGCGTACCTTTGATGCCCTCAACCCCTCAGCCTTCTTGCCGTACATGCTCTTTCGCATGTTCATCTCTTCGGCCCGTCGCCTTCGCCCGTCGGCCGGCGCGCTATCGCCTGCGACGCTGTTTGCTGTGGTGTTGGGGTTGGTGTCCGAGTCCTTTACACATGTCAGTAGGTGCATGCAACGTGGGGATAGCAAGTGTCTTACCGTGTAGTCTGGGGTATCTACATTGTACTGCGACTGTCATGTCAGCCCGTGGTTCTATCATGGTCGTGCCTTCGGCCAAACCTCATGCTTTGGGTCTATGGGAGGAAGGCGCGAG
Organism: Pyrenophora teres f. maculata; assembly: GCA_014334815.1. Taxonomy (NCBI): domain Eukaryota; kingdom Fungi; phylum Ascomycota; class Dothideomycetes; order Pleosporales; family Pleosporaceae; genus Pyrenophora; species Pyrenophora teres. Next base: position 4,702,782 of record CP060568.1, read on the forward strand.
CAGCGGTCGCACTTACCCCAAACTTCTTGAAGCCGCTCATCTTGTCATCCTGCTGATCCTGCTGGTCCTGCATCTCGACATCGGATTGCGCCGACACGTCGTCCGACGAAGGCTCCTCGACCTTCTTCGCTGCGCTCTTCCGCGGCATATTGCCTGTTTGGGCTGCTCGCCGCGTGCCGTTTGGTCAATCGTCTCGTTGCAATCGCCCGGTATCTTCTCTCGAGTGTGTGTGTCTATGAGAGGGCGTGGGATCTGATGGGCTGGACGCGTTGGGGGCGTGATCGTGGTGGTTGATCAATGCGCAATGTACAGGAGGAGGAGATGGAGAATAATGTGGACAGCCCTTGGCGCGTCAGGAACGACGCTATCACCCTTCGGGCATCCATGGATCCGCTCACGACCCCAGGCGTCCACTACCATGTCCATTCCCCTCTCTTTCGCCTTCCGCCTTGCGTTTCAACGCGTTGCCCAAATCCAGAAAGCCGACATGAACAACAGAATCGCGTTGTGCAATTGATGAACGCGTACAACGACGCGATCTTTAATATGACGTCAGTTGCAGAGTAGATACATCAAGCTACCAGTGCAGTCTGCACAGCGGCAGATAATCTTTACACGAGTTAATCATCACTAACCCAGCTTACCTAGGGCCATAACAATCCAAGTATCACGATAACTGTACATTACACATAGTCATACTAGCCCAGACTGATCTCAAATTGATCATGCAGGCTAATTACACATCTATAACATCACCATCGCAGGTTGATTGCAGGTGATGGATCCTCTCCTTTATCCCCCGTGACAAACATGATCATGCCGCACGATACGGCGGCTATGGCTTTGTTTGAGGATTGCTGTTACCGGCAAGTCTTAGAGGAGGACGGCCATGCGGCGACGATGAGATATCCGTTTTTGTATGAAGATAAATTTATCAGAGAGTTCGGGGCGCGACAAATAGCTCGAAGTCGAGAAATGGTTCATCTGTCGAGAAGTAAGCTGCTTTGTTACTAGTTGCCCATAGCAGCCCTCTGATTCAGACTTAGGGTGTATAGCAGCAATCTGTGTAACGAATGTAAGATGTCGGCATGTGTATCGCACCGAAATGATCAATTCTTCATGCATCTAGATCCTGCACCAGCGCTGAATCTGGCTGAAGTATTGTGGTTAGGGAATATTGTGATTGGGGTCGTGGTTAGGGTGGGGGTGTCGGCCGAAGTTCTCCCGCTAGGCTTGATGCTTTCCCGATGTCTCCCCGCCCCCTTCCCTGGTGTTAACGGCTGAAGCGTTAGCAATAACCAGAGCTTGATCGGTAATGCCTATGTAGAATGATGGCAGCATAGGGACTGGGACTGATCCTATAGAGCCATGGTGCAATGTCAGGCTGGCTCCTCTCCCGACGCCGCGGGCTTGGGACGCGCTTCCGCCGTTCTTCTACCGAGCTTCGGACTGGCATCTGTTGGCTGAAACTACGCACCACTCTTGTCCGCTTCGCTCCACTACTACTAAGTACTACTACTAAGTACCACTACTGTATCTATTCAGTCCGTCCTCTCCGGTGCACTCCCGGCACGGATATGCCTTATCGTCTGTCGGCCAGCGCGAGATACAACGACTCCACACCAACCGCGCGATAAGGACACACCGGTACGTCGTTGGCGGGAGTCATCCAAAGCGGCTTCGGGAAGCTATCATGCATCACGCGTCTAGCACTACCGTTTACGTACTTGCACAACCTCACAAGGCAGACTATGATAGCCGGCCAGTAAAGTAAGGAAAAAGTGTCGAGTTCTTATCTATGTGATGACATATTTCGGGATGCGCACGCCAGACTATACCAGTACAGACACCCACAGATCTTGATCCCAGTCCAGGAAACATCAATTGCGCTAAATTTTGGTATCAATAGTGAGTAAAGCGGGTGATGGTTTCGACCGGTTCTCATGACTCGGCATACATATTTGAGCCATGCATGTATAAAAGCTGTCCTGTGTCCGGGGAAAGCCGAGGACTGTATCGAGACCTGAAAGCTCCATTGGGGCCTATCGCTGCAGTATGAATCTCCTCTGGTCCTCGAGCATAGTGGCGTTCGTCGTCACCAATGTGCAAGCTGCCGTGTCCTCGACAGGATTTACCGTATCTTTGACGGATATTAACTACTTCCTGCCTCCGAAGCCGGTCGCCAAGATCTCCCCCTGCGATGAGCTTCAATCGACATTCAAAGATGAGCTTTTTGTCCCATTCACGGTCCTGAATGCCAAGGGCAGTGGAGTTGGTATCGCATCTCTTACGGCTGGTTACGACAAAGATGATGTTTGGCAGGCTGGATTTATGGAAGGCACGTCCATGAGATTACGTAACTTAATGCAAGTCGATGCTGACTCGATTTGCAGCACTCTACATCCAGGGTAGCAGCTCCAAGTCTCTAAATTCTTCGGCAACCATTCTTTCTGGCATCTCATCCCAGAAACTTGCGCCTGGGCCGTACTTTATCAATGCGGTGGGCAATGTCTACGAAGCTTGGAGACTCTACTCTGATGTACAAGGCGCTTTCACAGAGTCTGCCATTGGGAATGGAGACGGATCGTACTCGGTTCTGCCCGCTGGCACCGCGGGTCAAAAGCAAGCAATTGCTGTTCCGTCTCGTCTGTATTTCACCAAAACCGCCGAAAAGCCGTTGGCCGGTATGCGCATTGGAATCAAGGACATTTATGGTACGTGTATCGGCCTCGCGAAACGGCCAGGCTGCGATTCACCTTCTGCTGCTTTCGTTAGCCTCTGCCTATGGGGTTTGAGATCATACCTGTGCCGAGCGTCTTGCTGACAATATCATTCTGTAGACATCAAGGGTCTACGCACCTCCAATGGCAACAGGGCTTGGTATTGGCTTTATCCTCCGGCAAATTTCACTGCACCAGCTGTCCAGAATCTGATCGATGCTGGAGCTATCATTGTCGGAAAAATGATTACATCTCAGTTTGCCAACGGCGAGGTTGCTACGGCAGACTGGGTCGACTATCATGAAGCATTTAATCCCCGCGGTGATGGCTACCAGGACACATCCTCTAGCTCTTCTGGTGGCGGCGCTGGTACGGCTGCCTACTCTTGGTTGGACGTCAGTCTTGGCTCAGATACTGGCGGTAGTGTGCGCATTCCAGCGGAGGTCCAGGGCTTGTACGGCAATCGTCCCTCGCACGGTTTGGTTTCATTGGAGCACGTTATGCCGCTCAGCCCGGTACTCGACACCGCTGGATTGCTTGCCCGCAACCCATACATCTGGATGGAAGCTGCCAAAGCAATGTACGGACCAAACATCACCTTTACCAAAGATTACCCAACCAACATCCAGACTCTTGGTTGGCCAATGGAAGCAGATAATGTCGCCGATCGGCTTTTGGTTGACTTCCTGGGCAATGTGACCGAATTTCTGGGCGCTAAGGTGACAGCATACAATATTTCGGCAGAGTTCGACGCAGCGAACCCAAATGTGGCGCCTCTTGCGACGTTCATGAATCTTACGTATGCACTCCTCATTGCAAAGCAGCAGTCCGAGCTTGTCAAGAAGCCGTTTTACGCCGACTACGCGAAGAAACACGATGGCCGTCTGCCGTTTGTCAATCCCGTACCTTTGTATCGATGGGCTTGGGGTGACAATCAATCCCTAACTTTGGAAGATGGCATTGCCAATAAGACCGTATTTCAGACCTGGGCCAATGACACTTTTTTAGCCCCCTCGTATAAGACGTGTTCGGAGTCTTTGGTCATGTACGTCGGCTCTACCGCTGGTACAGCCTACCGCAACGCCTACCGGGATCCGCCGGGTGTACCTCTCGGTTTTGGTTACAGCCGTATCTCGAACATGGCCGAGGTCCCCGACTTCGTTGTTCCGCTCGGCGAGGCACCCTACAACTCTACCGTCACCGGGCATGTTGAGTACCTACCTGTGACAGCCGACTTGTTGGTGGCAAAGGGGTGTGACGGCATGTTGTTTTCGCTTATCGCGGATCTATACGACGCCGGCATACTCAAGGAGAGTAAGACGGGACAAAGTGGTGTAACCGGAGGAGACATTCTGCTCAGGAGGAGCATGCTTGGGCTTAGCGCATGATTAGAATCCAGTAGTAGCCGAAATAGGGAAACCAGAGGCAACACGAACTCGTCAAATTTGGCCAAGTGTTTCACCCATCACACAGTTCTCACTCTCGCTTGCTATCCCGCATATGTATGTAAGCCCTGATTTAGCGTAACGATTTAGTGTAACGAGCTAGTTCATGAGAAGCAAGCTTACCTCCATGGTCCCCGTCGCATACACTGCAAGTTGTGCGACACTCGACAGGTCCTGAGCTTCAACAGTGGACGTGTACGATACCAGCATTGACATCCGTTATCTGTTTGATAGTTCATGTGTGGCTTTCTACTGAAGCCCAAAACTTCGATGCGATTGAATGTCGCCCCGTCAACTTTACGCTAACACAAATGCGGAAAAGAACGACGCGGGTGCTTACCCACGGTACCTTCTGAGTCTGGATCATCTCGTATCCAAGATCGAGATGTGCTAGTATTGGACCTAGGATTCCGTTTGCCATTAGACTCGGTCCGCAATCTTACTATTCTTGAACATCCGCGTTATTTTCCGATCACTGTTCGCGATATGCGATGATCAATCGGACCGTAGTTCTCGCCATGGGATTTAGCATCTCTTAGCCATTTCTCTGACTCCTAGGTACCTCAATTATCTCTTTCACTTAGCTGTCGTCTTCATGAACTATTCAAGGTGATGTAGCGATCAATCTGATGATAGTTACAGCTGTTCTGGCTTACTTCTAGATTCTACTATAAATCACGCACAGCTTCGCGTTATACAGGATCAGAAACACAAAGTCCCAATAGTCCAAGACAACGTATACGACGTTCGTATACGGACTGCGCCGGATACATGGCCGTTTTTTTTGGGGGGGGGGGCGGCAGGGGGAGGGGGAGGCGTTGAAGATGGAGATATCGTATTCATGAGGCAGTAGACAGGCCTACCCCGACAGCTGAAGTGTGAGCCAGAGAAGCATAAATAGAGAGACTGGATGCTGCTTGTCTGTTCAATACACAACTATCATACTATCTCTTCATCTTCAAACTCGGTTCCATTTCCAATACAACCAACCGCCCATCATGAAGTCTATCCAGATTCTTGCAGCTATCGCCCTGCTTGTCCCATCAGCTTTCGCCCTCGATTGTGCTAGGCGCCCAGGAAGCGATTGTGGTGACGTGAGTATCTTGCAAATGAGATGAGATATTGGATTCACTAACAAATCATAGCGAATCCCCGCCATTGTAAGGAATAACTAGATCAACCAAAGCTTCTATCTTACTAATGCAACTGTCATTTAGTGCACTGGACCTCGACCACCAAGTTGTGGTACGTATCCAACAGGTTCTGCTAGTAATTCAGATAAGTAGCTGACAAGACTGCGACTTTAGCTACCTCCGCATCCGTGCCGCAGCCTACGATTTGCTGCTCAGCCTCTTATTTTGCACAAGGAGGACTCATTTGAAGTCGATAATGCGGATTTGAAGAGGAACATCGTTTGTGGAAGGTTGTTACCTCCATGGAAATTGCAAGGAAAGCGAGTGGGATATGAACAGAACAAGGTTTTAGCATACAAAATACCCGATGAACAAAAGTGTACTACTCTAAGATCTCAGTTGCTATTGATCACCATGCATGTGTGTTCGACTGATAATCTAGATACGGGATGTCTCGTGTGCAGTAAATTGGTTTAACCAGTATTGGGCCAGGGAGATATTCCTATGGGCTGCTACCGGCATCACTCACACCAAGGGTTAACGTCGCTATGATTCCTTCTAACGTTAACTTTGTAACAGAGTTTATGTATCATCGACTGAGTATCTGTAAATTTATCGAACAATAATTTGTGACGCTCATCGTCGGGTAGGATGGTTACGTCGTTGGCAGGGGCAGCTTAAGACTTTTGCAATTAAATATATCAACACTGCCACCACACCGCCATTTAAACCAGCCCGAATAACTGCCTACTCCAACTTCAAAGACAAGGATATGGTGTCGAGGGTGATTTAAACGCACGATACTAGCCGCCTTGCGATTAGGGAATTGCTGAAGCAGGCATCTTTAGCAAGGTCGAGTCGCTGGAACTTGTTCGGTGCTTACTTGCAGGCTTTTCAGACGCCATCCGACATGAATCTCAACAAAGAATATTAATGGTTATCCGTGGCTGAATGGCATGATGGAGAAGGAAGAGCATCTAAACTGCTATATTATTGCCTGGGCTCTCCTTGAGCTGACTGAACTGATATAATCGCACGCCTTCGGTAATGCATGAGAGACCAGCGATGTTGTTTGGAACAGCCTCTGATTCGAGTGAATTATCTGCTGACTACAGCCACTTTGCGCGAGCAGCTGTATAGAAATCTTATCACGCAAGCCAGTATGCAAGGGATTGAGTAGTTTCGCTGATATCGCCGGGGAGAGGAAATATTTCTGACAACGTACCGAGTGTGAATTTTGACGTGCGCCACCGCTTGCCCTCTATAAAAGGAAAGGAATGACCAGAGAAAGCACGTCTGGACCCTGCCCGTCCAACACGACTGTATAAAAGTCTATCTCCTCTTAATCTTGTCCCTTCTTCTACACACCTTTCCATTTCCAATTAAACTATTAATAACACCACAGATGTGTCTGCTGCTTCCTTTTTGAAAAATGACTTTCCAAGCAATACATGATCTTCTCTCGCCCAACGATTAATCTATAAAGATTCAAGTCACTAGATTATACAGTGTATTTCCTCAGAAAGCTACCACTATTTTGCGCTTTTTCAAAATCGGACAGACGAAAATTCCATGCACAGCGACCTGCCTCTTTTTCCAGAAAAGACAAGTACAAGGTCTGATGAGTGCTGCCAGTGCTAAAACGGGTAGTGTATAAACACTTCCCTACTTGCTGCAATGCCTACATCTCCAGCTAAGACCTCTTCTTACTTTATACTAAGGAAAATCCACGACCGAATTAAGGTAAAAAGAACTACTGTAGGCTTCGTGGCAATGTATATTTCGCTATGAAGAAGAAAGCAGCGCTTGCATGTGGGTGTGACTCGAGAAGCAATAACCACGTCGTTGTTTTAAAAGTAACTCACCAAGCTGAAAGTGTATGTGTTTGTGTAACGAAAACAACGATATTGTCTTGTCCTAATCTGTTTAAGCGTATAATATGTGTACATAAGCGCGCCCGTCTTATTCTTCTCTTCCTCCTCCGATCAAATACTAAGACCTTTCTTCCTTCCAAAAGTAGTAGGAAAGGGTTTGATGACGAGTTCGGCCCTTCTGCAAAATACTTTTTCTGCATCTACCTATGGTAAGAACGACATTGAGTGATATAGTATATCGTATCCACCGTTTTTACCCCGAGTTCATGTTCTTTACCCGAAGCTTAAAAATAAGCAAGCCATGTATTTGGAGACTTGGGGGTCGGTTATACTATGCTGTTTTTCAAAATGCTTGGCTGTTGGGTTGTGGAGTAGTTTGCTTGCCCCGAGCGTGCAATGGAGGGTGCAACTAGTTCATTCCGGGTAGTTCCGTGCAGAAAGGTTCTGCGGTATGTGCGCAGTGTCATTGAACGCTGCATGCTAGGTAAGACTCGCTGCTCACGGTGGGAGTATGCGCCGACCTTGTGCTATGGGTAATTGCTCGATTCCTTGCAACAAAAGAAGTCTCAATACAGCCCCAGACCTTTCCTGTCGAGCAATGTGCTTGGTCAATTGGCTCGATCCTTCGCAATGATGTTGCTGTGTCTGGTGGTGGTGTGGTACGGTTTTCCTGCACAAACTGGCATGTATGGTCGCCCTCAACAAGTCAGCCACATTTTCAGAATGATGAAGAAGGCGGTAGATGGGGCTCTGTGACTGGCCTGAGGCTTAGTTCGTGCAATAGAAAAGATCAATCACTTCTCTTCGCATACACTGCCCGATTGTAGACGACCTCGCGACCTCAGCACTGTACCCACTTGCTCGCTTAGTCGCATTGATGATGTATTTGGCGAAATCCCATTGGCAGGTGACTGTGACCGTCCCCAGCAAATCGGAGCAAAAAGATGACGCCTAGTATCAAGCGGGTGGTGATCAGCGTTTTAGGCGTAATCCGGCAATAGGGTACGCCTGCCTGCCGTGCCACTTACCCGCATGGGCGGATCGTCTCCGCGTTGAACTCTATTGGATTTATTCACCAATAACATATGATCTTTCGTACTTCACTTGAACTTTCATTACCCGATATATGACAATGGACTTTTAGTATTTTAAAATTTGGTTTCTCATCAACCGGTACATACCTGCTGTCCTACAAATGTGCAAACCCGATGTCGCGATCATCGGCCTCATTACTGGGCCGTAAACAATACGAGAGCCTTTTGTTGCCTGGGAAATTGCGGTCCGTATTTTGGACGCCACTTACATAGTACATGTCAGAAAACGGCAAATGGGACGATATGTGCATGCTGCTAAAACGGGGAAACGGCAGTATTCTCGAGTCCGTGTCTCTAGGCGGTGCAATCATCTCATCAATTCCAACCTTTTGCAGTTGGAATGCCTCTGCAATTGATCTTTAGCCCCATACCCCCTGTTGCAAAATAATGACCTGGCCTTCATTTCAATATTGGAATGATGCTCGGATGGTGGTTGATCTAGAGGATGGGCAATTGACGATGGTTCTAGTGATTAGGACTGAGGCAGTCTGAATGAAGTATCGGGCGTCTTGGAATTTGCGACACAGCTCATGCCGCGCCAGAAAGTGCAGACACGCAAACCTCGAGGTTTGGCATCCGCCTCGTCAGGAGTCGGCCTTGGATGTTTTGGAAACAATACAACCTATCTATCGCGGTAATTCGATAAGCGAACTAACCTTTTTACAGCCACAGTACCCGCAATATCATTTGCCCAAGATGACAAAGACTGAGTATATGTGATAAATGAGGCCGAAATATCTGGCAACAACAACAGTACTACTATCTACCTTGACCACAACTTCAGTATTCTTCCGTTCATTCTAACATAATGCATTCTTCGAGGTTGTCAATACGTTGCCCAGTCCTCAAATACGGATCATATTTGGTCTAACCAAAATGTGTCTATAGAGCATATCAACTGGCGATACTCTATTGCGATGATCCCCAAGCCATTACCAGGACCCGAATCCAACACTACATCCCATAAAACGCCAGTGCAGGTCTCTCCGTCGAAATCCACTCTCTACTAACCAAAAAGGACAAGTAAGCTCTACGTATCCTCCGTTCTCCGCACAATAGCCACCGATCCACTTGACCCCCAAAAGGACCATTATGCGGGATTCGCATACCTATTCTGGGACACACGACACTTCAGCATTATCAAATTGGTTACACCAATAATATAACCCAGATTGCTCAAAAATTGGCAGCAACAATGCAAGTGCAAACATGTCTACCACCCGAACAACGGATACCAGATAGAATTAGAGTATGTGAACCGCGCCGAGAAGTTGATGCATGCTGAACTGAAGAGATTTCTAAGGAGAATGCAATGCGAAGATTGCGGGGAGTCGCATGAAGAGTGGTTTGAAGTGGTGGAGGCGTATGCAGTGAAGGTTGCGAGGAAATGGCACGAATGGATGGCGCAAACAGCCGTACAAAGAAGTGAGCCCTGGATCGTGGGTGGTTAGATTTGAAATGCTTGATACTGTCAGGCGCATTTATGAGTCGCTGCCTCAAAATGTAAATACAACGAAATGGCCAAGATGATGTGGAGGAAACGCAAGACGTTCGTCAAGAAGAAGCAGTGCGCTTGGAAGGTCATGTTGATGTACTGAAGAATTACCATAAAGTATTAAATACGTTTGTGCTCAAGAAGGATTCCATTGATAAGATGGCTTTGCAGAGTAGAATAAACCTAACAACATTCTCAAGCGTATTGATGAGTTATGGTGTTTTGTCGGATGAAGTTGAAAAGTGCGTAGGCACAACGTCGTCCATCTCCCTTGCTCTGGGCATTGTCGATCTCTTCAATATCATGGAATGTATGTGGTGCGCCCGTTTCGATGCTCAGTTTTCGATTATACTAAGAGCACTACCGATAGTTAGTCTTGATATTCACGTGTCAGAGTTCTGTATGCACTTACGCTCTGACTGGGGGGACACATGACTTCGGAGCTGCCACGACAGCATGTAGTTCCAGGCGAGCAGATCGAGCCTACGTTAATACATCGAGCTTCCAACCTCACATGTCCGTCTTGCGCAGGAATCGCAGAAACAAGAGCCGCTGAAATAGCCGCGAATATAACGAAGAACTGCATTGTGGATGGAAAAGTTGAGGAGAGTTAAGGTAGACTGTAAATCAGAGGAGGTAGCTGGATGGTAAGCAACTCAGTGGTAGCGGAGAAGCCCTATATGTTTTCTTGCGGATACTGTTCCAGTTTAACCTTCGACCAACACGACTGATCATACCTATATCTGGAACAGTGTTGCGCTTCCATCAGATCAGCCGATGATCACACCTTCTAAGGGCTGATATCCCGTAGCAAACATGAGCGTCGATTGACAGCCTCCCTTGTCCCTCTGTTTCGAAGACATCCGTCTTACTAACCAGGGCCTTTCCTTGCTCCAAACCAAGAGGCTACCCCGATTCCAGTGGATTTCAGTGGATGGAGCGAGGCATCGAGACCGATTAAGCTTCCCAAGCTTCGCTATGGGAAGCAAATGTGGGTCTTTAGATGTCTACACTCCCCTTCCTAGCACTATTACCTTGATTCTGTCTTTGAATTGAGATTGTCCCTGATTTACATATTCCCATACCAAAAGTATCGTTAGTATTGGTTGCCAGCGCAAGATTGTCATTTGAAAGTGCACCCGTGCATACAGCTTTCCTGACGCAGCGTCATGGAAAATTGCTGACGCTTCTTCATGCCTTTTCGTATCCGGCCGTTATCAGCACTCAGAGACCCCTCAATAGTAAACAACGACACTGTCACTGGCCATCTATCGAGAGTATGCGATACCCGAAGACCCAAAAGGTAACCAATGAACTGATACTAAGCTGTTTCCAACCAATGAGAACGTACTAAATCCTGGCTCAATCAAAGACAAGGATATGTGGCTTCTTTCGGGCAAACAAATAATAATCCCGTGCCGGTCGATCGACCTTCCGACGATCCTACCGTGACATCGCTCTTTGTTGGGTCGAAATTAAAACGAACTACATACTGCAGGATCTTGTTCAAAGAATCGCATACGAGTGGTACGAGTTTTTTGTGAAGCATTTTGGTCTGTGACAAAAGCTTGGTTGTCCGTCCTGATCGAAGGCATTGATCATGGTCTTGCGCATTCCATCTGAAAGGGTCCAGTGTCCAATGCTCGGCTGACGTTTTAATTGACCGCCTGGTCTTACATGGTGGAAAATTTTCGCGTTGGCAGCTGGGCTGGGTGTTCATGATGGTATAGTTGGCAAGAAATACCCTTGATCTAACTTTTGTACATACTGGGTGTCAGTCTACTCCGAGCTCCAGCAGTTATCTTGATTCTTTGAGCAAGCCAGACCAGTGAACACCATCTTGGAACCGTTTATGCGATTGGGTACGGCCAGATATTTGCTGCTAGTATACTATGTAGATCGTAGATACCGGCATAATACTGCGGGGATGGGGAGATCCGGGCCTCTACCGCTGATCCCGCTTTGCTCACTATGGCGCAGGTCGTCGGGCCATGTGACCTCATATTTTTCGGCCGGACGTGATCCTGTGCTACATGTTTGGTTCATTCGCGGGTAGGCATCAAGGAAGCTTGTAAAGTAGCAAGATCGATTCATGATGAGATGTCAAGCGCCATGGTCACCCACCTTGCTAGTCGGTCGCTTATGCAGCTAACACACTCTACTAAAACGACCAGAGCAAAACGTTTCCCTTTTCCTAAAACTAGTAAGTTTCTCAACCGCTATCAACTGGCAGTTATGGTAGAGAGCCTATCAATACAGTTCCTACGACTAGAAAATTGTTTCTCATCTACCACGGCTATGTCCATGTCTTGTTATAGCGTGCAGCTACTAACACTCTTGGGATTTATCTCCATGATGCTTGTCGTTGCTCGCGACCATGCACAGCTCAAGGACGACTGTATCATTTCTAAGCTCCAGATTCACTGCGTTTGATCAACCCTTGTAATGAAAATCGCATGGGTGAATATGCCCCTGGCACATAGACCCACAACATGCATAAACTGTTCCACTAGTTTTAAGCAAAACGCGGGAGTTTTAGTAATAAAACGTGCGAGCCAATCCAGTAGCACTATGAAAGAAGCCTTTTCCAAGCGCTCCAAAGTCATCTATAGCCTCTTCAACTTTTTGAAGAGCAGCAGAGGTGATAGATACACACATGCCGCCAGCTCATTCATCTTTTTATTGTCCAATCGAGGAATATTTCAATTTCAATTTCAGAGCGAGGCACATAAAGAAGAACTTGATTTTCCCTTCGTTCAAACCCAGGAGCTAGAAAGTGCACAACACCAAAGCCGGGCAAGTTTTCAAATGCGAATCCAAGAACAGGAGAAAGACTCTGGCTGTTAGTAGGGAAATAATTTGGGGACACGAAGAAGAGGCAGAAACATGGCGGTATCGTTTCATTTTTTGTTTAAGGTGTATAAAGAAGTTTGTGGAAGAAAGGTAAAGAAGAGGAAAGGTGGCGAGGTAGCAGCTTTATACATTGCTAGCCGCACCAGTCTTAGCCAGGCACATACTGATAGCGTTAGGTATTTTTAGGTAAACGGCAGAAAAAGGCGACAGCACATATCATATGCAAAACTTGTTTTCATTGGAATATTCGAGCAAAGGAAATCATGATCTCTGTCGAAGAAAATTTTCAGAGCAGCAAAAACAGCACGCCGCACATGTGCAAGCTGCATGATGATATTTTTTTATTTGTGAGAAGGCAGATGAACAGCTGATCTCGGTTATCGGCTGTTTTTGGACATTAGAGAAGAGAGAAACTATATGGGGCGTGTGTTTATTTGTTATTCAGAACGACAGACCCAACGCACCACACCCAACATGGTCCTACGTTTATTTCGAGATGCGCAAACGGGGAAAAGGCAACAGGACCCGTTATCCCATAACGAATTATTTAATTTTGAAAATCCGAGAAGAGAACGGACATGGATTGTATGTTAGCGTGTTCTCTTTTTAGAACAGCAAAAAGAACACGCCACACAGTGGTGAAATCGTGGTATGTTTTTACTTTTTAAAAGAGTAGTCAACAGGGTCTGTTATTTTGAAGATTCTCAGGTGCAGGGAAAGACGCAGTATACATCAGTACGTGACACCATCCTTTCGTAAAGCTTTTGGGAATGTGGAGGTCGATGAGGGAGAGGAGAGAGGGCGAGGTGAGGGTTTATATATGATACATCTAGTTCCTAGCGCAGCGCTAGTATGATAGATGCAAGGTAGGGAACATGGTGTTGTCGCATTTTCTTTTGGATGTACGAAAAGCATGTCCGGAATAATTGGATAGGCTGTATGGGTAGATGCCCGAGCGTCAGGTCAGTAGGCGACTAGTAAGAGGGCAAAGGAGAAATGTAGAAATCTTGCATTGACTAAACTCTACACCCATATTAGCACAGCGCCATGTATCCTCCCGCCCAAATCCTGTCCCGGCGACTCCCAACCCATGAGCAAGCAAGCCCCGATGCGTCTCCACCCCATCTAACAAAAAAACGGCACAAAATCCTTCATCTCATTCAAAACACGCTCTCTGGCATCGGCGTCCGGAGGAGTAGCAGGGACACTACAAACAAAACAAATATCAGCATTTTTTTTCGCCCACAAAACTCCACCCTAATCTCAGCTCACCTCTACCGTCTCAGCCCCGCATCCGCTGAATGCCAGAGCAGCGGGTACACGGGGTTCTGAAAGATGACATGTGGATGTGAAGAAACAGGCAGGGAAGAGAAAGGCTTCACATACTTTACCTCACTCAACGCCCGCGTCTGCGTATCAAGCACATATCCCAAAATCACAATCTCCTTCCTGACATAGCGATCCGTGCGTAGTTTGCGGATATCAGCGCAGATGTTTTCTTGGACTGTGCTGGGGCCGGGGGTGTGTGGGCAACCTTGTCGTTGTTATTAGCTCGGTCCACCCAGTCCACCGTAACCATGGTCGCTCGGGTGGGGAAGAAAACGCAAAAGGTAAAAGGGTGTTCGTACCAGTATGTTGAACAACAATAATCACAGCAATACGATTCGACTGGTCAACTTGGTATATGCTAGCGACAGTGCCTTCGGTGCGACCGCCGGGGGTCTTGATGACGGACGTGGTATTTGTGGAGAGGTTGAAGTGGTGGGATAGGTCGAGTTCGGGTTTAGGTTCGTTGCAGGTGACTGGGGGTTGTTGTTGGTTGCGGAGTTTGAGGGAGGGAGGTGTGAGGGGTAGACTTACTGATGAAGAGGGAGCCGGAGGCGGATGTTGACATGTTTAGTGATATGAAGGCTGGTGTTTCTTGATTGATTGATGAGCGTGGTGGTGGTGGTAGTGGTAGTGGGAAAGGCGATGTTATATCAATGATGTTGCTGACTGACTCACTTACTCACTGACTGACACATCTTCTACTCACACACTGCTGAGTCTTATACGAGCAAGCACGCGTACCTTGACGCAGTCCAGCACTGGCCGATATCTGCTTCTACGGCATTCCACAACCATCGTACGAATGCCACATTGATGACTTGATCCATCATGACAAAGATCTACCCTGTCGTCAAACTGCTTATTCGTAGCATCTCGCAGTAGGAGACTGATTACATATCCCTAACACGACCTTAACCGCAGATGCGCAAAGGATCCGTCTGTAGATCACCAGTCACACAAAGAAGACAAGTATAGAAATGATGTGGAATCTTCCCTTTACGATTAATAATACCACCGTCACCAAACGTTGTGCTGGCTAGTAACAAAACAAAAAGTGATGAAAAAGCTTGGATACCCCAGGATCGGCCCACTAGGACCATGCCGATCGAAAGTTATACCAAGGGATGATGGTGGTGGTGGTGGTGCGTGTGCGCGCGTGTGTGTGAGTGTGCTTTGTTACACACTCCTAATCCGTTACCAACATGCCCTAGGTGGCGGTTATCGTGAACGAGGTTGTACGCTAGTAAGCGCAGCCCATGGGTGGGTGATTGGCTCCCATACGCCAGGGTTGCTCTACTCGGGTCCGAGCTACCGAGCCTGGTCGATCCAAGTGGCCATGCGCATGCAAGCCACCGATGCTGCAAGCCACAAGATTGGGGTATTAACGTATTTGATGATTCTGTGGAGAGTGTATTCGTATGCTTCCACTACTGTAGTCAGGGCCGGTGGCTTCTGAATAAGCGTATGTACTTGATATTCCAGAAGGATGTTCTTTTTTTAGGGTTGCACGGCCGTTCGGTTGCATGGTAATGCGGATTGTTGGAATTGCTGTACAACAAATTCGGTTCCGAGTTTCGAGGTTTGCAGGGCGGAACATTACTAAACCAACATGAACGTGTTGCTGCCACGCGCTCGCAGCTCGCAGCTCGTGCTCGCAAAGCCGTCGGCATGTATGTCGTCATGCCGTTGCCGCCCCACTGCCCCAAAGAGGCAAGGCACGATGCAAGCAGGTCAAAAGGAAGCGACGTAAGCTGACATGCCGCTGAATAACCCACTTCAACGATACATTGGCGGGCGCAAATACGGCGCCTTGGCCATGCAGAGGCACTGTTGCTTTGTGATGACTGACTGTGGAATACACTTCACGATACGATGGTGGCTGCAGCAAGTAGTAAAGTGTGTCACGGGTCGTAACTAATAGCTTCAGTGTTTGTTTTGGTAGCTGACATATTCATTGCAAATGCTCCGACGGTGCTAAGTAGCAGCCCAAACGCCTCCAACCCCAAAGCCAAGCCAGCCGTGCTATCATGACATTCATAAGGACTGACCAAGTTTATGATTATTCCGTGGTGCCTGTATTAATTATTCCACTCACCCCCTCCTCAGCCCTGTACCCTTATGCAGTTGCCGGCCTTGGTCCATAGTATTCAGTGTACTGCGGTGGCATTGAACGATGGTGGTGTTCATCCCATGAAAGGGTTCGGAGTGGGACCGCAGGGTAGGGGGGTGCCTCGTCCATCTTGGCTTGATACGGAGGCGGTGCTTCGTCGTACTGAGCTGGATTCGAGCTTCGACGGACAAGAGTAGCGTTGTTGGGCATAAACCTGGCGTGCAATGTGTTGGTCCAGCCTTGCACATTCATCTCTGGAGCTTGCTCCCCAGCCCGATGCCCAGCTTTCCTCGAGCGCGTCCTCCGCCAGTATATGAACCAAAACAATAGTACAGCCACGATGAACAGGATGAGAAGGAGCATGAAGTAGTAGTGAACGGGGTCGAGCTCAAAGTCCTTTGCCGAAAAGTTTTCTTCGTCGTCGCTGTCGCTGTCCGACTCGTCCCCTACTCGTTCGGCGATGAGTCCAAAGGCTTGGCGGACAGAGATGTGTGCGTGTGTAGGTATGCCGGCGGCGAAGGCCATGTGAGCATGCAGGGTGGTAGGTATTGAAGTCGGCGCCATGAGGAAGGAGAGTGGATCAAGATGTCGTACGTGGGAGGCAAGGCGAGGCGGTAGGGCATATAACTCACAAGCCAAGGTGGCCAGCGCAATTTCCTATATACGTTCCCGGCCATGGCATACATTCATGGCAAGGTCTACATGAGTTGTGTTTCGGGAAGGCGTCAGCAGTAGAAGGAGGCTGCCGTTTCGCACTCGACGAGAAGACGCGAGGCGTGCGCCATGAAATCTTTTAGATATGTTTCCACGGCACGACGAAGATGTATCTGTAAGCATGCACTCCTTCTTGCCAGATTGAGCCTATGTGGCGAGGCAGAAGATGCTTCGCATAAAGTGATGAGGATTGGCGACCGTTCGGATCCTTGGCGGGGCAACTTCCGGGGCAAGACCAGGACAAGGGCGGGGGCTGAGAGGCCATCGCCTCAGATGTGGATGGATGTTGCCGACACGCTCGCGCTCGCACCCTGTTGTCCACTCTGCTTGAACTTATCAATCCACACCCCGCAATCTCTTTTACTACCTTTCACCATGGTCAAAGCTACACGAGGTATATGTCGACGTATGATAGCACGCGCTGATATATTGACCACGACTGCAGGCATCCTCGTCAAGTGCGACGCGTCCATCAAGGCCATGTTGGTCGATATCGACAGCAAGAGTGGCAACGAGTACATCATCGAGGAGCTGGACGAGGAACACATTCTGGTCAAGGAAACGAGAATCAACGAGCTCAAGGCGCGTCTGAATCAGGTGGGCGATACATGACACATGACACGCGCAGGCCGCTGATTTGAACAGATGATGAAGGAGCGTCTCAAGGAGCCGGAAAGTTCAGATTCCGAGTAGATACAAGTTTCCCACTATCCTCGTCCACTCGACTGCACATCCTCCGCTCCTTCGCAAACTCGTCTATGTCATGCCCTGCTTCTGCGCAGCACCCTCGCATGCGCCAACCCACTCGGGCCTATCCTTTGTGAACAACTCGGCGTTGGCCTTGAAGTTGTTGAGGATGCTGGCATCATCCAGAGTTCCAATCTTTATGATGCGCTTGTCACCAAAGCTGGTGCCGTAACGGAACATGGTTGAACCGCAGTCGCCGCTATACACACGTCAGAAGCCGTCAGGACAGGGCAAGGAGGGCTATTGATACATACCAGAAGCCGGAAACAACCTCATTGCCACTACCACCCTTGGTCTTGTACTCTTTTGGCGTGCCCTTGGTGACCTTGAACGACTCTCCCGGATACAGGCCGTTGCAAGAGTAGGTGCTTCCGCTAATCTTGCGGCAGTCGAGGCAGTGGCAGATGATCTGCACCCTGTTAGAATCTTCGAGACGAACAAGACACCTGGCATACCTTGGCCTCGGGCTCGCCTTGCGCCTCATAGCGGACATTTCCGCACAAGCATCCTCCGGGAGCCATGTTGATGGGTATTGGGAAAAGAGAAGAGAGGGAGAAAAGAGTAGTCTTGCAGGTTGACAAGATGTTGACAAGGAGAATCTACTGCTACACGATGTGTGCCTTTATACCCATCATTTACCCCGCCGGATCGATCGACTGTACAAGCGCCCTATCGCAAGTTCCCCACTGCACCGGTCACCTAGCGTCAGCCTCAGACCCCTCGCTTGCTGTCCAGTCTTGCGACTACTTGCGACCGGCATGTGGCCGGAGGATAAGTTACTGGCCCAATCTAAACCTCTTGGCCCGGGCGTTTCAGCACTGGGCTGGCGCTTTATGCGTGTTTGGTAGTCATATTGGACCAAAGTCGCACTGGAAGCCGAGGTCCACGTCCGAAATGGTAGTTACCCGGATGAAGCTCCGATTAGGACACAACATATCGTATAGAATAATAAATCGATTTCATGGTAAAAACAGACTTTTGGTCAATGCGCCTATACGTGCAAGCAAAATGCTGTGCGGAGTGGCCATTTCTAATTTGTTCAAGCACGTGACTGCGAGACATTTTGGCGTTGTTGCCCAATACACGTCCGAACTCTTGCCAGGCCTGCGTCACTATATGCTTGATCTCTGCATCGCCTCACCACAATGGCCAATACCCCCAATGTCTGGACGCAAATGAACTATGTTCCCCCGCGCGGCCAATGCAACCACAAGGCGTCTATACTCTCGCCGACGTGTCCATGTCTACGCTTCATGCTGCATCCACTCAAGGTACGGACGTCTGTGGGTTTGTCGTCATGTGTTGCTAATGTCTGCAGCTAGCATCCTCTTACGAGTGCGACGGCTGCGGCCACCACGCCTCATTCCATAGCATGGAAAACAAGGCAGAAGACGAGATCCGCAAGCGGTGGGAGAGCGAGGCCACAACCAGGGCAGGGCAGGAAGAGCAGCGGCCAAAGAAGCGCGTACGCGCTATTGAATATCAGGAACTGGGACAGAACCCCGTGGACAAGTCGTCTCGGGTTTCGACACAAAAAAAGACCAGGTCCACAGTCGCAAGAGGAAAGACCAAGGGAACCGAATTGGCAGACGATGAGGTGGTTGAGGTGGATTAGAGAGGCATATCGGCAGCGAGCATAGTTATCGGCGTTTTGGTCACGGTTTAGAGTACATGATACCCGCGAACCTATTCGCAATATGAGCATCTGGACTGGTAACTCTGAAGATGTAATGTGTGGGGTAACGCGTCGGGGATGCCAAGGCGTGCCCGCTTCATCTGGAGCTCCGCGTCCTTGCTCTGGCTCCTCCACCTCCAACCTTGTCACGTACAATATTGCTCTCGAGCTACCCGGTCCGCACCTTCCACAAATGCTGCCATAATCATCGCGACTTCCCGATACGATACAAGACGTCCCAAAATGGCAACGCCCACACCCATGCCCAAGGACGAAAAGACGCCGTCTAAGAACCACAATGCCTTTTCACCCGCCCCGCGCAGCGTCCCTCCCATGATGACCTACGATTCGCCCGCGGTGCTTAATATGCTCAACGACGTTGCAAGCTCGGGCATGGGCGGAGTTGGCATGGGCATCAGCATGAGCGGGCTAGGCATGTCCAGCTTGGGCATAACGACAAGCGCCATGGGTCGTGCAGACGAGGCAGAGAGGACGCGCCGACTGCGCGAGATTATTGATCTAGTCGGAAAGAAGCCGGGTCGGGTTAGTGAAGAGGGCCTACTTGCGCTCTGCAAGCGACTAGGCATACCGTACGAGAAGCACATGGATGAGGCAGGCACATGGAGCCTGTTGATTGGAGACGAGGCCTTGTGCGACATCACATTCAAGAATGACGAAATTGCAAGCGTAAACCTACAGACGGGTTTGGACGACTCAAGGCCCGATCTCAACTTTGGCGCATCGGGCTCGGAGATTTTGGTACGAAGCCTGAAGCCTCTTCCGGGACAGAGCAAGCTCAACATTACACTCGACCGTTTTTCTGAAAGCCTGGAGAAGCTCCTGACGCTCGATAAGCTAGGATCACCGCAGAATGGAGGAGTTAGTTGCTATAATGCCATTGCCGGTGTCTACACAAGTCTCAGGAAGCTCTTTGAGCATGAAAAGAGTGTGGAGCTAGCCAACCGCGCGCCCGACGAGCGCTTTCGAACATACAAGGCGGAGAGGGAGGTTTTGTGCAAGAAGAGTGGGCGACCGCGACTTAATGGTGGATCATGTCTGGGGCTAAGCTTAGAGTATTGGATGGACAGGCGCAAGGTCATTTCCAAATCGACACCAGAGCCGTCGGACAAGGGCAAGGAGAAGATGGGTGCCGACTCAAAGGTGTCAACATCGTATCCGGAAGACGTCATTAGAAGTGATAACCACCTTTACTCGCTCACGATCGAATGCGAATCGTCGCCCTCGACCCTCTATACGCCCATTCGTATATCCAACGAGTGGATTAGCGACCAAGTTGAGAAGATGACGGACCACAACGACGCCAATACCACCTTGGACAACATGATCCTGAACACGTCGTCTATAAACTGGCTCGACCCCAAGCCAACCTACCTCGAAGCACCCGAACAATCAGACGATGCCATGAATCTCGATTCTGCGGCAGGAAGGCTACCAAACGTACGCTTCGTCGCCAAATTCAACCCGCCACTCGTCGTTCCCCTCGCGATATACATGCAACTCCACCAACTCGTCGGCATTGAGCCACGCACTGACGAGTTCAGACCGACAACGTTTGTGGGCCTGGCGCTGCGTCCTGGAACAGTAGACCCGGGGATGTCTAGCACGACGGGCGAAAGCACACATGTCATAACCAGTTCCCAACTCGTAGGAACCGTTGACCAGGCAGGCAAATATGTCGAAAAGTGGCACAAGACAAGCCTCTACGTACCCAAGCTGGAATACAGCCGCACCCTAGAAAGCCTACCTTTCAGCCACCCAAAGCAACTCGTGGAAATCCTGCCCATACTACGACAATACGCACACGCCACAACCCTCCTCCGCGACAGCTTCTACGAGCCCCCAGCAAAACCCACACCAACGCACAAACTGGGCCAACATCTCACACCGCCCGTTACCCCCAAACGCTCGTCTTCCAACAACAACGATGAGCCCCCACTCCCAGTCGACATAACACTCAGCTACGCGCCCCCAACCCCGCGTATCACCATCCACGTCCCCCACCCTTTTACACCAACCACCAACCCTACATCAACCACAGACGCCGTATCCCACCTCCTCTCCAACCTCCTCTCCTCCCCCGAAACCAGCATCAACTACCGCGACCCCCTCACCCTAACCCTCGACTTACATGTCAACGGCGACCTTGTCGTCGTAGACCAAAATTTGTACAAAACCCCAGCCTCAGCCTCAGCCTCAGCGGCGAGTTTTCATCAAAACAAAAACGGAGACGTGGAGATGGATCTACAAATGGCGGAGGCGGAGGTGTTTGATGCAAAGGTCAAGAGACTGGGACGGGTGATGGATGCGGTGGGGCATTTGGGCGTGTTTGCAGAGTGGGTTAGGAGAGAGGTGGTGGGTGTTGAGGTGGAGGCTTAGAAGGCCTTTTTTTGACGAGGTGGGAGAAGGAGGTTCATGTTGTTTTGAGGGATGGGGTGGGACAGGATGGGATGAGGAGGGAGGCAAATGAGGGAGAGGATTGTTAGTGTATTGATACCCTAGTCATGGATGAAAAGGCGTTTTTGAATACCAATTTAGTAGTAGAATTTAAAAAACAACCCCCCTCTCCACCTTTACTCAACATGAACTTGTATATTACTCAACATGGACTTTGTAAATACGTGATTGAACACAATACTTATTTAGCTGTCGTCTTTCCCATAGTTGATCAAATGCTAAACATGATCTTGACATTCGACCCATGTTGCCAACAAAACTTCTTTCGAAAATCAAACACGTGTCATTCTTTTCATCACCATAATTCCTTGTCATGCTGATACCAGCACATATTCACACATCAACAACAACAGAAAAAATGTAATCAGTGAATGTAGTTCATTGCCCATGCCATTACATCTCATCATATCAGGCCATGTAGAAAAAACCCAAAACTAGAAAAACTACCAATACCGAAGCCATCCATTTTACGAGAGCGGTCACGTAATTCAGTCCGATCCAAGACGGTCTATGCGCAAAAAAGGGGGTATGAAGAAGAGGAGTAAAACAGACTACCCGTCTATGGCTTGTGAATGTCAATAACCATTTCCGTCTCGACAGCCTCGGCCTGCTTGGCAAACCTGGCAACGTCGGCACCCTCGACCTTGCCGTACATGGTCTCGGCGATTATGCCAGTGATCTGGTATGGGTCACCGTTGGAGGCGGGGCGGCGGTCCTCAAAGTATCCCTTGCCCTCGGCAGCGACGGCGCGGGGAATGCGGACAGAGGAACCACGGTTGGCGACACCCCATGTGAACTTGTCGTAAGAGGCAGTCTCGTGCTTGCCAGTCATGCGGAGCTGGTTGTCTGAGCCGTAGACGGCCATGTGCTCAGCCTGGCGCTTGGACAGCTTCTCCATGGCGGCCTCAATAGCCTTCATGCCATTATCGGCACGGGTCTCGTTGGTGGAGACGTTGGTGTGGAGACCGGCACCGTTCCAGTCACCGGGAATGGGCTTGGGCGCAAAGGTAACCTTGGCACCAAACTCCTCGGCGACGCGGTGTAGGAGGAATCGCGACATCCAGAGCTGGTCACCGAGGTCAATGCCTGGGCAGGGACCGACCTGGTATTCCCACTGAGCGGGCATAACCTCGGCATTTGTACCGGAAATGGCAATCTCGGCGTACATGCACGCCTTGTAGTGAGCCTCTACAATGTCACGGCAAAAGACCTTGCCGGTACCGACACCGCAGTAGTATGGGCCCTGAGGAGCAGGGAAGCCGTTCTTGGGCCAGCCATATGGCCAGCCAAACTCGTCGAGAAGAGTGTACTCTTGCTCGAGACCGAACCAGAAGCCGTGCTCCTTGTGCTGCTCAAAGATGATGGCAGCGTCGTGGCGGAAGTTGTAGGCGTTGGGTGAGCCGTCCGACATGTACGTCTCGCACATGACGAGAACATTGTCACCCAGACGGAACGGGTCGGGGTAGTATGCGACGGGGCGGAGGTAGACGTCCGAGTTGTCACCTGGCGCCTGCCCAGTTGATGAACCGTCAAAGTTCCATTCTGGGAGGTCGTCGAGGCTCTCAACCTTCTTCTTCAGGGTCTACATTAGGTCAGCGGCTGTTTGGTGATCGTGTGTGACGCCGTGATCGAGGCAAAGGAGGGGTAATGCGGCAGACCTCATGCAGGTCCTGCCGTCTGCAATCGGTGGCTTATCGTGGGGTTGCGATAAGGAACGCCAGGGATTTGTGCAGAAGGAGCGATTGGCCCTGTCTACGTCATGCGCGCAGACTTGACCCTTCGCGGCTCCTCTACCCTGGAAATGTGTATCGCAAACGACAGAATGCTTCGAGTGGGGGGGCAAGACGGGAAAAGTGGAAGCAACTGACCTTTGATTTTGAGCGAATGCCGTTGGAGCCGTCTATCCAGACATACTCGGCCATGACTGAGCCCTTTTGGGGCAAGTCAAGGTACTTCTTGAGCTGCCGTGGAAATTAGTATGGGTGAGTTGTAGTGGCACAGGAGCAGGAGCAGCATACGTTGGCGGCATTGGAGACGATTGTCGAGTTTGCCTATGACTTGTTAGCAAAAGGTGTCACATGGGGTGGAAAGAGCAAGACACGTACCATGATTGCGGTTGGTATATATGAGGATGGAGATGGTAGTGATGTGGTGGTAAAGAAGAGGAAGCAAGTTCACGTCGACAAGGACGGTTTTATGGAAGGGATGTGGTTTGAAGTGGGGAGATGTGATGGAGAAGAAGATAAGGACAGCGGGCTGGGGGTTTGATTATAAGGTAAGTGTCGTGGAATGACTTGACTGTCTCGGCCTGTAGCGGGGCTAGCCGTGGTCAGATAATCGTTGGGCTGGCCGTAGCCAAGAGCCGTCGCCGAACTGCTTCCGTGGGATGGTCGAAGCAATGGCTGCTCTAAACGCGCGACTTTTTTCTACGCCGCGCACCCCCAGTAATCAGCCCCCGCTAAAGTGTTTTTCCCGCAACTCGACGACACGTACGGCTTACCTGTCCGTGTGCTGCATCTGGATGCTGGCGGTTTGCTGATCTTACGCGTTTCCCTTGTCGTCTCCAAGTCTTCTTTGCTCTCCCCTCTCGATGCTGTTGTCCGGCAACAAAGGAGTGCACGTACCGGTTCGGTTTGGCGCGGCGCCCCAGACGCACAGCCTCATGGCCTCCCGACTGTGACCGCAGCCACGCTGGATACCGTCGCTATATTGTAGCTAAATATACCCGCGCCGTAGTCGGTAGTACCAGATTGGTCATGCAATTCACCCTGACCCAAGCCATTTCATGCTATTGAACACACCGCTGCCCCACGCCGCCTCAGAGACTACTGACCGCCGTCGTATCGTCAACTCTATGCCCCTATACGAGTGCGACAATCCCGGGGGTCCCTGAGCTGACTGTGTGCCGGTACGACCTCGTCCAACACCCTGCATACGGCCGCCTTCTTGGGGGGCACGGCGCCGCAGCCCCGGGTTTGATGTTGGGGGGGCGATAAGCACGCCTGCAGCCCAGCCAATCGCCGCAGTCGTATTCCAACGCCCTCGTCATAACAACATCATTTTCAACTTTTTCTGCAACAATTCCCACCACGACGC
The DNA here is from genome assembly GCA_014334815.1 of Pyrenophora teres f. maculata. NCBI lineage: Eukaryota > Fungi > Ascomycota > Dothideomycetes > Pleosporales > Pleosporaceae > Pyrenophora > Pyrenophora teres. Next base: position 4,727,542 of record CP060568.1, read on the forward strand.
GCCCACTGGCCGAGTATGAGACGACTGCCGGTATTCAATCAAGGGACCTTGACTATCCGGCACGGCGCATCCGAATTGTTCTCTGGGTCGAGGACGTGCATTTGTTCCAGAAGGACACCCATGACGAATGTTGGGTGCAGCATGAGCTTTCCAAGCACCGCCGCTCCAGGCACGGACTACACGAGTTGCATGTCAACCCCACAGTTTCTGCACGCCCAAAAGCAAACGTGGACTGTTTGGAATCGCACGAATGGCCGTCAATACGGTTTGTAATGGCCAGTATTGCCCAGAGCCTCTCGCACCGAAACCCCACGGCCGAGCTGAATGTAGCATGTAGAAGAAACAATAGCCGTGCCTGGCTTGCCACGAAAAAGCCGCATCTCCATATCGGCAAAACATAATCGCGCGTGGACGTTGGGCTTAGCGGGCTTGCGGGCCTGTCGTCGATCTGCCAAGCCCGCAGGCCCGCCCGCCAAAGATAAGGGGAAAATCAACCTTCCCTTGTTACGTTTCTCAATCGAGTAACGCCGCCGGCCACTGAGCCCGTGTTGCGACAGCGTCACAATGTCCCCCCATCTTCACTGCGACAATGTCTGGCTCTCAGCAATGCTTAACAAGACATTGTAACAGGTTTGAAATAGTCTGACAGTCGCCTGCAAAACAGGAACCGTGCGTGTGGCGTACAAGGTCAGCGTTGATAAGGCTAGGGGTCCGTCCCATGTGTTGGGAGGGATATCAGAAGGCTTATATTTTCCCCAGATCATGGCTGGCTGCTGATTGAGAGCAAGACTCGTCCAAATGGTTCGCGCCAGGCTTATCCGATAGGTCGGGTGGTGCTGGGCCGCCACTATACGCGTAGCCCTACACTGATGGGAAATGAAACACCATGCCGGGAATGAAGCAAATCCATGGTAGCTACGGTATCCGATCGAGGTCCCACATGTACATTCGTCTGGTCTGTACCCTCAAGGTTCTGCCATGACGCAACGACACTGCTCCAGCCAGTGGCACTGGTCCATCCACCGCCATGCTCGTTATGCAATCACAGGTACCCATTCTGCACGGCCCCTTCGTTCGGACCGGTGCAAGATATGACTTGCAGCCACAGCTGCTCCTGGTGGGGTGGCTCCAGCGGGTGTACCTGCAGGAGGCAAAAAGCTACCCTCAGCGAATCGCTCAGAATAGAACGGGGACGGTTACGGACAAGGCCGACTTTCGGGGCAGCTAGACGCTTGCAGATGGCGCCAGTTGCATGACGCATGATATTTCTGGGGTAGACTTGGGATGGTGGTGGTACTCGTTGAGTTCAGTGTCCCGCGGAAGTCGGCCTCGTTACGTTTGACATGGCCGTGATGAAGTCTTTTTTTTTCTCGTATGACCACATAGTGTTGAAGCTTTGGCGGTTGGGCAGCTATCATCCGCGTGGGGTTTGCGAGGCCTGGCGTCGAATCTGGTCCTTGCCATTACTCATCCGAGGGCAGCAGTCGTCGCACTAGGTTTCTGACATGGGTCACGCCTCCAAAACACAAAGACCCAAGAGGAAATGCGAGAAGGAAACGTAAGACCAGTCTTGTTGGTTGTTCCAGTGGGATCGATCAAACTCCGACCTCTTCTCAGCTCGTACAAGGCCGCCTTGGCACGGAGAAGTAGAAAGAGACGTGCCTCTACCAACACATACGCCAAGCTCCTGTCGTTGTAGAGACAAAAGGGCAAGCCACAAACGGATTGTAGGAGACATGGTAAATGTTTTGGTCCTTGTGTGAGATGTGTTTGCATGTTTGCAGATGGCCACGGTAGGAGAGTCCCTACAAAAAGTTAGTTGTCCCGTGGTTCTAGTTCGACCAGATCTAGACAGCAACAACCAGACACGCCGAGCCGGATCGCGTACATGTGCTGGGTCGAACACGTCTACCATCGGCCTTGTTCTCATTGGGGCCGCGATCAGTTTGTAGGCGAACCTTGTTGCAGATGTCGATTCGCCAACGGTCATGCCATTGCATGCATGCATATCCAAGACATGGGATCAGTCAGCAGCAACGAAGCGTGCTGTATCTGCAAGTACCGCCTAGCTCATGGGGGAACATGTCGACCCCTATCTCATGTCGTCGCCTTCCAGAGAGCAAGGCTGCAAGAGACACTACAACACAAAATGGCCGACGTATAAGGTCCATCGGCTGAACCTGACATTGTTGGTAGCGAATCGTTAGGGGTGGTGCCGCCATGAGACGTAGTCGGAAGAGACGGAAAGGTCTGACAGTACTCCAAGTTGGTTGACGGCCAAGTCAATAGAAAATCGTCCTGGAAATTGTTGAAGAAGGTCCGATTCGATTAGGTTTTTTTATGAGTGCATCGATACGGATGGCACAGTCTTGTCGTTATTTGCCCTTGCCGCCAAGACAAAACAAGAATGAAAGAGGACGACGAGAAACAACGCCTCGAGCTGGAAGCAATGAAGGCGATGGTAGTGGAAAGAACAGTGTAAGGTTCAAGTGTCGTGTAGTTGTCAAGATGTTCAAGAAAGATGAGGGGGATATGTCTTGGCACGGTGTTTTTGACCAATCGCAGGCTGCCATGAGGTAACAGCAACTGGGTTGCTCTTTCCTTTGCAACCTTGTGACATGGCCAGTCTGGGTAAAATATCCAGTACCAGTATCCAGCATCGACATTGAACACGTCAGTTGTGCTGTTGTCGAATCTATGAGAGCGAGCATCACATGTTATCGAAGTGGTTAGTTGTGGGTGCCTGAGATGCACGGCACAAAAGTCTCGGCACCAAGCCTGCTTACACAACTTGTGGAGCCGGCATCGTTTGTACGAATCCAGGCACGAGCAAGTGCAATGACATTACTGACTCTTGGCCAGGCTCTACTGTGCCGCTCCATTGTTTCATGTAAAGACGTGTGTGAGCAACCCTTGTACGGACCGTGCCGTCCACATGTCGTTGTGGGAAAAGCAAATACCTACACGGCAGTACTTACACGGCAGTCGTCTGATTACCTAGCCGTGGGTTCAGGACGAGTAGCATCTGTTGACACAGCAATGCGAGCTTTTCCCCTGAGATTAGCGAAAACCTTCAACAGTGCAAACTGACTCGTTTGGACCAGCGCACCGGGATAGATCATCCGGAAGATCATGTTTGGCAAAAGAAAACCGGCCAAATCCCGTACACGATCACGAAGATGCCTCTCACAATGCGGACAGGAACAGGAATCAGGAGGACAGGTGCAGGTGCAGGGAATAGGTGCAGTCGGGCCAGGCGTCGGTTTCATGGTGCGACGACTCCACATGCGCACCTGTACGCTCTCTCTCTCTCTCTCTCTCCATCGGCTGTACTTGCAAATGCTTGGATACATGGGGGTTTCTTCGTGACATGTCCCTCGTCTGCGATACCAAGATAAGCAAGAGAATTATCATGGTACATACTAAGTTCTGACGAGGCTACATGTTATGCACGGAGCAGCGAGCTGTATAAGCGGCCACGTGATGGTTCGGCCGTGGTTCCAGGCGTACACATTGGATCAAGCAGTCGGCAGCAGTCAATAGCACCACAGACGGCGTGCCACTTGTCGTACCAGCAAAACGCGACACAACGCTCGCGGCGACGTGTGGCCTTTATTATCGTTGTTCCCATGATTCAGGGTTCAGGCTACACGATATTCGCATTGCGTGTTCCGTACGAAAGCGGCCTGCATGTCTTGAGCCTAGCGAACACCAGGGTCGATTGATCGTCGTCTGGGATGTCTTCTCATCAGACAATACCCCCGACGATATGACACTCGTTCAATCTCTCGTCTCACATCCCGTCTTGTCCTTGAGCTATCCCTTCCTGCCTGGAGAGATTGCGTACCATCATGTGCCATTGACGGCCTGTTTTTCCTTTTAGCAAGCTGCAGTCACTCCTTGGCCGTTTGCACGTCTCTTGACCATCACCACTCGTTGCCCTTTTTTCCTTGTTGCCGTTGCGCTTTCAGCTGCAGGGTCGCAGTGCGACAACCGCTACGGGTGCGCCGCAATATTACCCGCAGAAACATAGTCTTTGCGTACACCCGGCACCTTTCTTCACATCTTCACTGCAATGCATAGGCACACATATTCCGAGACGGCCGCCATGCCGTCACCGCATCCGTGCCGAAGCGCGAGCTTCAGCAGCGACAAGGCGCCCTCGCTCGCCAGCTCCCTTGGATTCCAGATGCCCACGACTGTTCGCCCCTCGCCCGCGTACATCGCCGCCTCGGTCGCCTCGCAGACTGTTACCGATCATCACAATGCGCAGATGCGCGAAGAGGACGTCGACAGCGAAGAGCTGCAAAATGCAATCTTCTCCGAGCCCGCCCTGGCCCTCTTGAATGCATTTCTCGACCACCTCCTCTTTGCATTCTTGTCATCGGCGCGATCGCCATCGCTCACCGCAATCCGGCCCGCCATATCTGATGTGCTCAAGTCGCGACTGGCCCGTGAGGCCATGGAGGCCGCTGACGAGGAGCTCGAGGGCCTGCTGGCCGGTGAAGATGACGATGACGCAATTACACAGGATCACAAAAGCATGGCCTTGTGGGACGTGGAGAAGATGTGGAAGCGCACCCGTCTACGCATCATGGTCTACACGCGACTGGGTGAATTCGAGGACGAGGACGAAGAGAGGTTTGTCCAGCAGGAGCGCGGCCTCAGTATGGATGACGACGAAGATGAAGAGGCCGGTCTGGTATCTTGGTCTTCGGCCATTTTTCTGACTTCAGTCGTCGAATATGTTGCTGAGCAACTGTTGCTCGTTTCGGGTTCGGCAGCACTCGCTCGTATGGCGTCCAGGATGAAGAAGCTGGCAATGGAAGACCAACACATCGCTATTGAGCGCCTTATCATCGAGGAGCCCGATGTGGAGAAGATTGCGCTGAATTCGACATTGGGCAGGCTCTGGAGGACATGGAGAAAACGTGTCCGAGCTCCCCTATCGCCCATGTCTCCCGCACGAGGTGTACGCACCTCTTCGAGCTACTCGAGCCTCCTTCGTCACAGAGCCAGCCGCGATACCATAAACACGCTGCACAGCGACCCCGAACCCCTGCCCGAGCACCTTCCGACAGAAACCGATATCGCGGCAAACATACCCCTTCCGATTCGCGAGCGCGACGTGGACGAAATCGAGGTGCCTGGCCTAGCACCGACCTTTGAGGACGAGAATGAGAACTCGAGCGTGTCGACACCAATATCACGAACGCCGCGACCAATGAGCGTCTTGGTGCTGTCTCCAGTAGAATCCTTCAAGAGAGCCCAAAGGAAGCGTCCCACGTCTACACCGCTGCCTTCAATACCGCAGTTTTCCGTGCCCCAGCAAGCTGCCGATGGCCAAGAGGTTGATCAACCTGACGAACCCGCCAACGGTCAAACCGAGACTTCCGAACACACCGCCAAACATGTTGAAGTTTTGGACAAGCTACAAGGCAGTCATGATGGCGGCTCGGAGCGACTAGACGATAATTCTACCGAGCCCGTTTCCATACGAAATGAGCTGCCAGAGCCGTCCCAAGCCGAGTTCTCGCCGGATCCCTCCATGGTGGCCTTTGCGGCGACTACAGGCATGGGCTTTGGAATGAATACGGAAGACCCCGTGACATCCGACGAGGCTGAGAAACAGGTCAACGCCAGCCCTCAGAGCGAAGTCAAGGTTATGCGCTCGAAGCGCATGTCCATCGAGAGACCCGGTCCTCCTGGCTTGGTGCGTACCTTTTCAACGCGCAGTAATCTCAGTAATGGCCCAAAGTCGCCACACTCTACGCCTGGCACGACTCCAAGACCGATTACACGCAACGATGCAACTTCGTACCTAGACATGGGCGTCTCAGACGACGAGGAGTCAACCGCCATTGGCATTGCCAAAACATCGGATAGCGTTATACAATCAGCATCGACATCACCACAAGAATCACCCCACGAACGGTCTAGGAGTGGAGGTTATGTCGAAGTGCAGCCGCGAAGCTTTACACCAAAGCCACTTGCTCATGCTAGTACCCCATCACCTGATGGCAGGCACGGTAGGCCTCTTGTGATTGACCGGACTATGGTACGCAAAGAAGTGGCAGCCAACTTATCTTCAGATATGGGCCCCATCAGCGCACCGCGACGACCTGACGTATCCCGCAGCGTGTCGCGAGGCTCGTCGTTGCCTGCTTTGCAGGAAGTGGACAGTAGCCCACCATCATCACGCAAAGAAAAGACTGCTTCTACACACGCTACTACCCGCAGTATCCAGGCCACTGACAGTCCCAAGCGTAGCCCCACTACTCTTGGTCAAGATGTACTTTTGCAAGATAAACGATTACAACGCGTGTCTACGGAAGAATCGACGCGTGAAAGGTCTTCCTTTGACTCTAATTCATTGGGACGCCACCCGTCGACTTCTTCATCTGTCCGTAGGCTAGGCGCCATTCCTGTTACATCTAGCGGGCGAGAGTCTGTATCTAGCCACCGTTCGCGTGGACTCAGTGGCCGCATGTCCGAAGAAGATCGGGCGCGAGAGTTTGATTCTCTAGTCAAGGGCAAGGACACAGTGAAGTTTACCCTGACCCCGCAGAACATGCGAGACTTGGATGTAAGTTGTTTTATTTCCACTTATTTGCTTTTGCTTACCAGTCAGGCACCCATGCAGAAAACGGCCATTGCTCGCAGACCTTCGACATCTTCCGTTACCGTATACCCTCGCGTCAATGCTGAAGATGCGTCCTTTGGTACTGCAAGTCTCCCAAACACGTCGACGGCTCGCAATGGGCCTACAGCTTCCAACCACAGACCCTCTCCGAGCCGGAAAGTGGTGACACGACCGCTAGCAAGAGACCCAAAAATCGAGTCTGAGTCGATGCGTGACTTTGCTGACTTTATACGATCTACCGGCCCTTCTCCAGGACAAGAACAGCCCGTGCGGCCCTTTTTCAACATTAGCGGTAACGGCTCCAGATCTGCCAGTGCATCGACGTCGTCGTTGGGACGCAAACTATCAACGAAGCAACCCGGCCCCGGTAGTGCACATGGCGCGTCTCATAGGACACGTCCTAGTATGGAGCCGCGCAGTCCAGCTGGTCTTTCTAGTGGCAATGGCGACTTGATTGACTTTATTCGCCAGGGCCCACCCGATGCTCACAAAGGTCAACCTAGGATACCAAAAAACATCGCGCCCTTTCGCACCACGGTAGATTCCGATCAATTCGATAGTATGCTTGGTGGTCATGGCAACGTTGAGTCTGCATATGGTTCGGCCGCCTCTACTTTGGAAAGTAAAGACAGTACCCAGACAATAAACTCGCGAACTGGTCTTATCCCATCTCCCGGTGTTGTGCAACCGGCCTATTCCAACACTCCACAACAACTCAGTGGAAGCATGTCTGCCCCAGGTAATGAACCGCACATTACTAAGACTCGCCGACGTGTCAAGGACCTATATGCCATTGACATTTCCGACGAAGACGAAAACGACGACGAGGAGGATGAAGATCAATTGACCGCACTCCCATCGTCCAGCCTACCACAGGGACCAAGACAAGCACAACCAAAGCAAGAAAGTTTCATGGACTTCCTCAACGACATGGAACCGCCAACAAATACCAAACCCCAGCCCTTTGTCCTCAGCGAAGAAACCATTGCCGCCGCGCGAGCACGCGCGAATGCGGCCCGCAACGGAAACAGTGTGCCACCGCCCAAGACTGGCTCATCGGCATCTATTGCCTCGGAAGCCCCTCGCGCCTACAAAGCCCGGTTACAACCCAGAGCCCCGGCTGTCGCCGACGCAGCGACCATGAGCTCGCGCACCGCCACCAGCGACCTCGCCGACTTTTTCAAAAACTCCGCTCCGCCTGAACCGCCTGTGTCGCGCGCGCCAGTTAAAGAGGAGAAGAAGAGCCGCAAGTTTTGGAGTCGCAAGAAGACGTATGGCGATTTGCCTTGAGCTTTGTTGTCTGTGAGGATTGGTGAACTTTTACTTTATTTTTGCTCAAACTGAATGAGCGCTTTACGATAGCATTATGTATACCCCGAGTTTCCTTTGTACCTTTTCTTACATTGTATTCTTTCATAAAACAAACAGAGGTGGGAAAGGAAGAGAGAGAGAGAGAGAGAGAGAGAGAGCGAGACTGTGGATCTGTTGTCGTTGGATATGGTGGATGTGGATAAAAAGGTTTCTGCGATACCCATATTTTCATTACAGATAATTTCATATTGATTGAGATAACTCTCAGCTTGTCTTGATGCAGGATGTATTGTTTCCCTGAAATGTAACCGTATACCATAAAACGAAATGTGTCTAAACCGTCTATGTATTGTGTTCGACAGTCAGGAGTAGACTGGAATCATTCCGGCGCTGCCTGCTTGTTCCCCAGATCAACTCCCCAACTTTATCCTACCTCCACTCTGCCCCACATACCACAATCATCATACCGAGGTTGCGAAGATGGGATGGGCAGTGTGTATATGAACCCTCTTTTGTGTCTGCAACTCCTGGTTTCTTATCCTATACATGAAAAATCATTATTTCCAAAACGTTGTATCAGCCAATCCATGAGTGACTGCTTCTCTTTTCAAAAAAAGAGACGTTTCCCTATACATGTGTAGTCTGTCTTCTTCCTCTTTCTATATACTTAAAAATCACAATTCTGACGTCGTGTATGACTTGGTTTTCAAGTAGCTGTTTTTTCAAAAACGCATTATCGAAATCATGGATGTGTGGTTTTTCTTCTTTCTCTCTATCTATACTCTTTAAAAAAACGCGGTTCTAAAACTATGCATCGTCCATTTGATAAGTGGCTGGCTACTACTTTCCTAAAGGACTTGGTGTTGATAGACATGTGGTCCTCTGCTCTTGCCCCTGTTGTAAAAGGTACAAGGGAACTATATATGGAGATAAATAAAATGAACGGGGATACTTCTCGTTTACAAATTCTCCTATTGAAAACTTTACGTCTAGAATAGATGTCTGTTTCTTTTCTCTGCCGCTCTGCTGCAAAAAACACATCAGGACAGCACATGGAGACGGTAGAAAACGCATTACTTATTCTTCATGACGGACTCTTGCTAAAAGAGATGAGAAATATAATCGGACATTTGTTCCCCTCTCTTTCTATCTACTTGAAAAGCACATTAAGACGGTACATTAAGATGGTGAAAATCGTGGATTCTATTCCCATGTTCTCTTTTTTACAAAATCCCACCTCTTTCTGGAAAGGAGGAGGGACTTCTCCATGGACTTGGCAATACTCGCAATCATCTATCATTCTGTTTCTTTTCTAAAAGACTGCAAGCACTGGTGTACATATACACCGTGTCCCTTTTTTTTTGTTTTAGAAAAGAACTACTAGCCTACCGGCTATATGAAGGACACCCACTGCCGCTAATAAAGCTCCTTCTTATTCTTCTAAAATATCACAGGACTGCTCCTTTCTAAAAAATGCCCAACATATGATACATGTCTGTGCCGTCTCATTCCCTCCATCTTTCTAAAAATGGACAAAGCCAAACATAAACCTTAAATGACTCTTTTTATTTGAAACGAGTGAACTTAGACGCCATGTCTGCGCCTTCTTCTCCCTTCTGATATGGAGAAGAAGAGCACTACTATACCTCTCATTCTTTTCCATCTTTCTAATACATCAAAACCTTCACTTGTTTCTCAAATTATTCGAACCTGGCCCTAATGGCTCTCTCTGTCTTTTCCTTCTCATCTTCTTAAAATAAAACAACGCATGCTCATGCGGATGGCCGGAACACTACACATCATTATCTTGAGGCTTTCCAATACATGAAGTCTATCTTTTCCAGTACTCCAGATACTTGGCATTTGGTGCTCTGCCTTCTTCCTCTAGTCCGAGAATAAGAAACCCGCGCCCGAGGGAGATGATATAGTACACAAGACTACGCCTTATGCCTTGTCTTTTCCGGAAAAATTGTGCCATACCAATTGGGTCATCGGCGCTTTTGAGTTTCAACAAGACGTATGCAATTTCCTAATGTGCTGTCTTTCTTTCTAGTGTAAACATGTTCTATATCAACAGCCCATGGGAACGGTTGAAAGGCCGTGGTACCTTCTATGTTGCATTCCCAAAGAGATATTTGATGGGATGCATGTGTTGTTTGGGTCAAAATGGGCAAAGTACAACCATGTTGTTTCTGTGAGTTTATATAAAATTTGTCTGCAAAAAGCCCCATGTCTGCTGCTCTGCCGGAGGGATTTCACATCGCGAAACCATATCATTACATGCAGAGATTAGTCAGATTGCCAAGTGCAGTGTTTGCCATCGGGTGTATAAATAGTGACTTTTCCCACGGTGTATAGGAGTTTTACTTCTACTCTAGAGTATGATCAATACGTGTCAAAAGGAGGCAAAAGCAGTTCGATGACTGTTGTAAAATCCAAAAAGATGACTCTGATATATGGGCTGCTACTGTTCTTGTGACTCGACTCATTGGTCAAAAAAGGATCAGAGCGAGTCACTATGTTTGTGCAAGTCGTCAAAAAAGCTATGTACATTTCACAACTTCGCGGATTCCTTGGGATCGCCTGTCGCACCGACTTTCTTCAACGCGTCCCAGAGGACCAAAGCATCGTTCAGCCGTGTATCCTCTTCGATGACTACATGTCCATTACTCTTCAAAGTTCTTAGCTGTAGCGCGTGCTGTGTGCCCCAGCCAAACTCTTCCCCCCTGAGGAACCTGCTCAGCGGTTCATGGAAGGCTTCTTGTGCAACTTTCTTTTCGTCGTCTGTCAATGCGCTCCAAAACCAAATGGCCAGGTCGGAGCCATGCGATGCACCAAAATGAGTTGGCAAGTCGTTGTCTACGCACTTTGCGCGCCACTCTATGCGGTACCTATGAATTAGATGACCGGCGCCATGCTTGACAAGCGCTTTAAGCATGCCCCGCTCAAGGATGTGGATTTGAACGTCGGCGTAGATGTGCCCAAAGGCGGCTTGCCAGTTCCCGTACTTGCTTGGCAGATTCCCATCCGGAAAGTAGTGCGTCATGAGGACCTCACATGCTCTGCGGGGATAGTCAGCTTGAAGCCGAGAGAGCATGTTCTGGTAGCCTGGCTGCGGAGGTCGCCATAGCCCATAGACGTGATGTTCGTCGCTGCACTCGCCAATAATTAAGTGTAGGTTGCGGCGCTTCATGCGCTCGGCATACACACCGTTTGATAGTTCCTCAAGCAAAGAATGGCGTACAAAGGCTCCGTCCGTGACAGTTCGGAACTGATGGAGCTGAATCTTGCTACTAGCCTCAACAATCTCTCGCGGAGAGCAGGCCCGTAGCTTGGCGAGTTTTTCAGCTGGCAACAAGCTCGAATCGATATGTAAAGCTTGTAGTAGTTGATCGAACTGGTCTTGGGCCTCGTCAAAACTCTTGGGCTGTAAGCCTGGGCCATTCGATAACATCAGTGCCCTCTTGACAATGGCCTTGTGCTCGGGGAGCCCGAGATCGTACGATAGCTGGTGAAAAACCGAATGTGAACCGGCAGAGTATCCACCGAGAGAAATGTTACTCGCATCGCCACCAAAGTAGCTAATATTTTGGTGTGTCCACTCAAGTGCCGCGCGCTGATCCCAAAAGCCGAGATTGACGTCGAAATCTCGACACGAATCTACCAGTTGCCTGCTGGCGAGGAAGCCAAACACGTTTAGCCGATATGCCGGAGCGACGACGATGCATCTAGTAGGGGACTCGGTCAATAGCGCACGGAGGTCGCTGCCGTTTGGGCTACCCCATTGCAGGAACCCGCCATCTACTAGGAGTCAGTCATAACGCAAGCCACTTGTTCTGCCGGAGTTGAGCGATCACGTTGCCGCGAAACGACGGCGCCAGACTAGACAACCGAGTTTTGGCAAAGACAAGTTCACTTACGGATCCAGAATAGCACTGGCCAACCTAGTAGTCCGAGTCAGCAAAGTGGCTTGGTGTTCGCTTATATAGGAGAGCCGATTATTACCTTGGGCTGGTGCATCCCCAACAGGAACCCAAATGTTGGATTGTAAACAATCTTCGTCCCACGAGCCTTGATCCAGCGTCTCGGCACTGGATCCCGGCTGCGGACAGAAACCGCAGCCACGAATATAGCTTCCTGGATGAGCTTTACTTCCATAGCGATGACATGGTGGCAGTGGCTGCGGTTTCTGGAAACGAAGGGGTCCGACGGGCGGAAGGGCATACGGGACCCCGCCAAAGTAGTGGCATAGTGGCTCGCTGTCACTGTTGACATAAGTGAGACCCTCTGCGAAACCGCGAAATGAAAGATTGACACGATACGGGATGAATGGCTTTTCCATGTTGAGATGAAGATGTTGCGTCGCTGGTTGAGGTTGGGGTCAAGGTCGGGTGTACCTCGGCTACGCTACTTGTGGGGGTCAGGGTAACAGACCCTGGTGCAGATCACGGATGTGTTCGCATCTCCCAACCCGTGTTGATCCTCTTACCACGTGCCTATGTCGCCCGCAAACCTGTTTTTGGGTACAAGACACGATTCCACAATTAGAAGCATTATCTCGGTTTAGGAACATCATCACGATTAATACGAGTTGGGAAGTTAGTATCCCGTATCAAAGCGTCATTATTGATAAGGTTTACATGAGAAAAGGCCACTGTTTAGACCCAGTCGCTGTGACGTCGCGATGCAATACTCTTGCTATCCGCCGTCACGCTCAGATGTGTAGTCTTTGTAATTGATTGGTCCGATTCTTTTCGCTCCCGGAACACTTCTTCATCTGGCAGAATGCCGAGCTCACTATCGTCGTCATCATCAACATCATCCACTCGCCGTCTCGCCTTGTCGCTTAGCTTGGAACCGGAGTGAGGAAGCTCATAGCTTTCAACGGATCCCTTTGGTGTGCGCGAGGCTCCTGTAAGACTGGTGGGAAGGACCTGTTTGAGAAGGGTTTCAAACGTCTTGCGTAGAGGTGGCAGTGAGGCTGTAAAGGCGCCGACAAACACTTCGGAGATGGCAAAGATGCTGAGATTTACGGAATCGTAGGTGGGGTCCTTGGATACATTCAAAGACTTCATCTCGTAAAGCTTGAAAGCTGAGATGGTGGTGGTTCTAAAAGTGTTAGCGGAGAAGAGGAAAGAGTCGATTGGACATACACGAGACCACAGAGAAAGACTGCGCGGACACCCCAAATGGTGCGCTTAGGAAGCTGCACCCGTGCGATATAGACGAGCGGGGCCAGTGTGTATAGCATATCGGTCAAGATGTTGGTTGCAGCTCCTGAGTACCCAGAAATGACTCTCGGTGTGGCGCCCCAGCATGAGCCAGGCTTGGTGTGGGTAACGTCCCAGTGCTTCGAGTATGGTGTACATTCACCAAAGAGGATGACGGTGGGAAAGACGAAGTTGATGCCAAGGTGGATGACCACAGAGACCCAGATGATGATGCGAAAGGTTTTTGAAAAGTCGAGCATGAAGATGTAGGCGCAGACACTGAGCTTGATCAAAGCCATGCCGTATAAGTTTAGTATCTGGCCCAACCAGAGAAAGTAGAGGTACTTTTCCAAATTCTGGGGCGTCATGATGGGGTCCCAGACGTGTTTACCGCCGCCAACTTCTGCCATTTTGTAGCAACAAGCTGCACCTGCAACGGCAAGAACCTGAATACTATCAGCAATGCATCCCAAAGTCTTGAGGCGTTCACGTACGTAACCTGTCCATAGCAAATGATCAGTAAGCATGAAAAAGTTCTTGTTTTTCCAGTTCACCCCGAGGCGAAGGCATACGAATATGGAGCTAAAACAGATAAGGGATATAATGGGGACTTTGATTGCAAGCGAGCGGTCATCCAAGGGGAGGTTGGTTGGCGGAGCCGAAGGCGAAGCCATGATAGAGAACAGACAAACGAAGAGATGATCGAGCGGAGATACTACAGTTGAGTTGTATACAAGGCTGCACGGATGGCTCTGCACGAACTGCAGGGGCGGGTCCTATGGTTATATTTGCTCTGTTAATGGTATCCGGAAGGGCCCGTGGAAGAAAAGGCTGGATGCCGGAGATGTCGAAATCAGCCAATCCCGCAAGCACGCAACAAACTATGCAGGAGGGGCTTATGCTACCTGCCTAGCTTCAAGTCCCGCCCTTTAGCGTTGGCATTCATTGTGTATGTCTTAGAAGTACAGCGTCGTCGTTCCAAATCTTTACACAAGGTAAAGCTGAAGCGAGGCTGTGCACATGCCAAATTCCATTTGGTCATCTTTCTAGGACCTTTTCAGGAGCCTTAGAGTTTAGAGGGGGTCCAGATTTCTAGATTCAGATCGGATGACTTGCCCTAGCGAAATCTGGGGTCATAGTCGCCCAAACTTCTCTTCTCAACTTTGCATACACAGGAGACTTAAACGAGCCCGCTGCAATCTTCCTGCCGTAGCTCCAAGCAGGTAATCTGTCACTTTGTCAGCTGTGGCTTGAATATCTATATGTCAATGGGTGGGCTATATGTCGATGGTTCGCGCCGTTGCGTTGGAGGCTGGTCTGGTCGGACAACTAGGCCAAATTCCATTGACCTCGAAACGGCCATCTTAGGCTACAACTGCCATGGAGATCTTGCTGCGTCACGGTCTGAGGTAAATTGAGCATCCTGTCGATCAACGGTCCTTTTTTCTGGTTGTCGCGCGTCTTCCACGTTGACATGACGTGTTTGGTACGATGGGACTTTTGACGCGCAGCTCTCAAGCTGCTACTCTTGAGTTCTTCATCCCGTAAACAGAATAGGGTACCAGAAGGTCTAAGTAAAAATGTCGAGATCGACGAGACCCGGGTCGCGTCACAGAACACGAACGCGAGAACGGATCGGTCTGGTCCCCGGACGCCACCTATAGGCTAGACGGCGAAATTTCTTTTGGAAACCTAGTTTGCTAGCACAAGAAGCCGAAATATACAAGCTAAACAAGAACCAACATGCGAGAGAAGGGGAACAAGTGGCGATGCAGAGGGAGGATGATTGATGGTGTATTTCCGTTTTCGTCTCGCTTTAGTTACAGCCGCAACTTTGATCACGTCGACATCCTCTTCCGCTGACCCCCGACGAACTTGTTCTCAGCTATCGCGTCCATTCTAGCCTGTTGTAAAAGTGCGCAATCGACTAGCTCATGTCCGTCATGTCTCGGTCAATCAGCGCACGTCATTTTCAATGCACGGAGCATTTCCGGACGGAAGCCAGCCGAGAATCTACGCCATATTCCTGCGCCCTGCATGCATCACACTTTGGCCGCATTGGTAAACCTACACCATGACAGTTGACGAGTCTCGACCCTCTCGGTCGTTCTGGGAACATACTGCCAAATTCGGTCGACTATTAGCCAATGGTTCGGACTAAGCCGTTACTAATGGCTCTAGGTCCTGACGCCGCTCCCAAGGTCCTGGTCATGGCCCTGGCAGCAGTTGAGCCGTGACAGTCAGTCCGCAAGCGAGACAACCCGACGGCAAGCCCATCAGCATCTCCACATCCTCAGGGGCGGTTCTCTACCAAAACCTGGTCATGCTATAACTAGCCTACCCATGACTCCTAGTTTACAGTCTGGACAAAGTGTCGGTCCTCCCTCTCTACGCCATTCACCCGGTGATTTGACATTCCTCTACCACCATGGCATCTTTTCTCTCGGGCATCTTCTATCTTTCCACCTTTGTCCCGCGTGTAATCTACGACGGCTTTACTGGAAACAATGCCAACGAAGTCGACGTTGCCGGACAGTCATTCGACTACATCATCGTTGGGGGTGGACTTAGCGGATTGACAGTAGCAAACCGTCTGAGCGAAGACTCGAGCCGTGAGTGCATCGTTTGAAATGTTTGTCCACATCTAACTTTTCCAGGCACCGTTCTCGTGATTGAAAATGGCTACATGGTCGATGACATTACTACCCGAGTGCCCTCTTTCGCCAACAGTGTCAACAAACAGCTCATGTACGACATCACATCCGAGTACGATGTCGGCACAGGCGGCACGCACCCTGTCTGGGTAGGCAATGTTGTTGGTGGTGGCTCAGTAGTCAACGGCATGGCCTTTGACCGTGCTTCTGCTGCCGACTACAATGCGTGGGAGACACTTGGAAACACTGGTTGGAACTACAACAATCTCTTGAACTATTTTAAAAAGTCGACTACCTTTACCCCGCCCACGGCCAACAACATCAAGAACTTTGGTACCACATATGACGCCAACTACTACGGAACCAACGGCCCTATCCAAGCTTCCTTTCCCAACTTCGAATACGAAGACACAAAGTCTATTTGGGGAGCTTTCAAGGCCCAAGGCGTACCATTACCCAAGGAGCATGCGGCCGGTAAGGCTGTCGGTGCTTTTTGGATACCCACTGCCTTGTGGCCCAAGTCGCAAACACGATGCCATGCAAAGAATGGATACTATGATCCAGTACAGACTCGCTCAAACCTGTTTCTCGTCACCGGAAAGACTGTGAATGAAATTCTATTCGGTACTGGCCTTTTGACTGCATACATTGCCAATGGCGTCCAGTACACGTCGAGGACAGATGGGTCCATCAACAAGGTCTACGCCAAGCGCGAAGTGATCATGGCTGCCGGCGCCGTTTTCACGCCTCAAATTCTACAGCTCAGTGGACTTGGTCCTAAAAATGTCCTCAATGCTGCAGGTATCACTGTCAAAAGAGACATGCCAGCTGTTGGTGCCAATATGCAAGATCACCCCAACGCCAACCTGTACTTCAACCTCAAAGATATGTCTGTTCCAAATCCCTTCAGCGGCCAAGATCCAAGCTACAATGCCACAGCATGGTCAGAATACGAAGACAACGATTCAGGACCACTTACCCAAGCACACGGTAGCAGCTTGGCCTTTTTGAGCTTGCAAAGCATCACCACCAAATGGAGCTCAATTGTATCTACTGTCAAAGCGCAAAACGTCCGTTCCTATCTCCCTTCAGTCTACGACGACTCCGCTCTTCTCCGTGGCTTTGGCAAACAACGTGACATCATTGCCAACCTCCACGCCAGCCCCGACGCTGCCGCCGGCGAGTTCCCCATGGTACCTTTCGGCCTAGCCATCAGCTGTCTGCAACGCCCCCTCTCCCGCGGCACCATCACCATCAACCCCCAAAACAAGTACGGCAACCCCAAAGTCCAATTCAACGCTCTCCAAAATCCAGTCGACAAGCAAATCCTTGTTGAAATGGTAAGATGGACGCGCAAACACTGGGCACTTCCCCAACTCAAAAAGTTCGACCCAGTTGAGATTACACCTGGCACGCAAGCGCAAAGCGATGATGAGATTATTAATGCTCTTATCCAGCAGAGTTCGCTAGAGGCATCGTTTGCGCACATGTCTGGCAGTTGTTCCATGATGCCTGAGAATTATGGTGGTTGTGTGGGCACCGATCTGGCCGTTTATGGTGTATCGGGTTTGAGCATCGTCGACGCGAGCATCATTCCTTTGATCCCTGCCACGCACCTACAATCAACAATGTACGCCGTTGCGGAAAAAGCAGCGGATCTCATCAAGGCCAGGAATGGTGTCAACATTTTGAATCCATTTTCGTGGTTTCGGCTAAGGCGGTATTGATCTTTTCATTTCTTCCCTCCGCTTCAGCACCTAGCAGTCTAGACCTTTTACACAACTTTTATTTCCTTTGTTAATATTATATACCTTTTTTAAATACCATCTTCTTCCATCTCACCGCAAAGACAAATATGCCAACATCACACCGACTTATCCTCTCGCCGCTGCAAACTCACGTCCTCGCTACCCGGCGGCTTTCCATCAAAATACTCACACAACGGCATCCGATAGTAATCCCCCTCTACATACTGCCAAAAGTCCGAGTTCGGCACATAGCAGAAATCCGTCGTCAAACTCCACCATAGCAGACCCGCACTATCCAGCGAAATACACTGCACGTAGACTTCTTGGTCAAACTCATATGTCTTTTCTACCTCGCACGTTGTATTTGTGCACGAGCGGCAGTAGGAGTATTCCTCGCCCACAGTAACGTTGATGAGGTAGTTTGCCGAAAAGGGCCCTGGTACAGGTTTAGCCTCGCGCTTGTTGACGTCGCTGGTCCCGTTTTCATTGTTGTGCCATAGGTCTTCCAGAAAAGGGATGGGGCCGCAGTTGTCGAGGCGGGTGAGGTCGGGCGGTTGGTAAAGGTTTTTGCGGGCGACGTAGCAGTTGTTGCTGGTTTTTAGCCAGTACCTGAACGAATGTTAGTGGGGTTGTTGGAGAAGAGGTGGTGGACTAGGATGCTTACGGGTCGTCAATGATGAGTTGGCCGTCGGGGTGCCAGCATGTTAGCTCAAGATCAGTATCTTCTTTGAGGTAGGAAATTGTGTCGCAGGTTAGGCTGGGACATATTCGGCATTCAGTTTTGTATTTTGTGGTGGCGTCGGCGATGGTTAGGTTCTGGACTTCGGATGCGGAGCCACAGTATTTGAGATCAGTGGTATCTACTCTTGTCAATCACTCCTCGGGATTTTCCTTGGTCATGATCTTACAGTCTCCGGGGTACTCGACGACATCGTATTGTGTAACGTAGCATCCGGCTTCGCTCTTCAGCCACAAGTTATCACCCATGATCTTTGTCCCGTGTGTCCAGCATGTTGCGTTAAAGGTCTCTTCGTAGTCGTAGTAGAGTTGGTTGGGGCATAGAGATCGAGGGCATGTTTTGCATTCGGTTCGGTACTCTGCTACTCTAGGAATGTATGGTTGGATGGCGCCATATGAGGTGGCTAGTAGAGTGGCCAATAGCAATAGTCGATTCATGATGAAGGCTATATCAGCGTGCGATATTGGACAGCAAGCAGGGTGCAACAGCTTAAATATGTCTTTTCCTGATCACCGCATCCCCAATTTTCAACGTAAGAGTTTGAGACACCTCGGGTTCCTCCTGACATTATATGAAAAGTATGAAAGAGGTTCAGCTCGCTGCAAGTGAGATGCGCCAAGACGAGTGTGACCTGCCATATGAAGTAGAGTATCTTTTCGGTACTCGTATTCTAAAGTGGGAACCACAATTACCAGGAGAGAATATCGTTGGTTTGTATCGCCAGCTGCAAAGGTGGTTATATTTGAAAGAGGGGTTGGATGCCTTGTGCCCCTGCATGGTCAGCGCCATACTTAGATTGCCTCAAACCTAAAGGCGGGGGACCATAACGGTGCACCACAAGGCTGACATGATGACATTGTGCCATACAACAAAAAGAAAGCAACAGAAAAAGATGTCAATTATTGAAGAAGATAAGGAGTAAGGGCGCGAACTACGAGCCGTTTGGGGGCTGAAATGGCGTTGTCACAGGCCCACTGTTACTCCGCTGCAACCGAGCCGCTCCACGTTCCCATCTCTCTCACATCCTCGTCGCATCGCACAACAGTCATTCATCGTGCTAGGTAACAGCTGAAAAAAAAGACCAGGGATGGTTCGGAGCGACGCATGTCCGACCCCGATGCCCCTTCCTAATCAATGACCCCGCCCCAGCCATGGCCATGTCTTCAGCAGACGTCCCAAAGCGCAAGCCACTTAAATCCTTTGCATCTTCCTTGGGACTACAGAAACTCAAGCGCTACCATAGCGCGCCAACAAATACCATTGAGAGCACTATTGTATCAACTTCGTCTGAAACTTCGACGGCGTCACTGCCTCGTCTACAATACAGCCCTCTAGACGCGACCAAGAAGAGCGTGCGACTCTTCGAAATTATCCCAGAGCCAGAATATTCGCCACTCAAAGCAAACCTAGTCGTGTGTGACCTAGACGACAAGCCCTCGTACATTGCACTGTCCTACACGTGGGACAAGGATGGGGTGGGAAAACATATACAAATAGACGGAACGAGCTTTATCGTTGGTGCCAGCCTATGGAACTTCCTACAACAGTATCGCAAGAAAGAATACCTGAAGACATGTTGCGAAGAGGAGCCGCAGAAGAGTGTCCCACTGTGGATCGACGCCATTTGTATCGACCAGGCCAACATTCCTGAACGCAACCACCAGGTCTCGCTTATGCGCGATGTCTATACTGGAGCAGTATCCGTCATTGTTTGGCTAGGACTTGCGCAGAAGAACGAAGAGTTGGCTTTTTTACTCGCGCGATACCCAGATCTACGGCATGTCGAAGAGTTTTATACTGCCCTGGCCGACGTGCTGAACAAGCCGTATTGGGGTCGGGTATGGGTTGTGCAAGAGTTTGTGCTTGCGCAATCCGTTGATATTTGGTGTGGAGATTTTGCTGTGGATGCCGCAACAGTGGAAGGTATCTGGCGAAATGGTCTCATCTCTACGCCTATTGCGTCGCCAACGAGTATGATATATACGAGTCGTGGATACCTGCTTTTCAAGTACCGTCGAGACTTCAAACATACCAAACACTACCGAAGAGAGATTCTAGGGCGCCGGAATAGCAAGACGGTAAAAGCGACGTTTCGACTGCGGGATCTGTTGCAGGCGTTTGCGTCGTCGCAAAGCTCGGAGGCGTTTGACAAGGTATATGGATTCCTGGGTGTTGCCTCTCAAGGCCGTGGCGAACGTATCCAGCCCGACTACAACAAGGCGCCCGAAGAGTTGCTTGTCGATGTACTCCGAAACCAGTTTCACGGTGACGACTCCAAGAGGAGCGACAAGGACGACTACCAATTCCTGGCTTTTCTCATGCAAGCTCTCCATGTATCCCGCGAGAAGCTAGCACAGCACGTACTATCACTTGCCCCCGAGGCACAGCCGCACATCTACGTCCTCGCTGCCATGCCCTGCGTCGTACCCTGCGTATCCTTCATCAGTACCATCACCCAAGTCGGCGAACTATTAGACTACGATGAAGCCTTCCACCCCAGCACTTGGAAAAGCACGTGGTCGCGTTCTAAAATGCACCCTCCAGGCATCCCTTCCCAAGACATCTCCGAGCTAGGCGCGCACATCCTCTCCGAGCAAAAAGACGTAGTCTTGAGTTTCTCCGATCCCCATGTCCCCTCTGGCAACCCTGGTCCCACGGAAAAGATTCGCCGCCAAATGATCGAAGAATCTGCGGATCTCATAATTGCCAATCTTGTACAAGCGCCCATGGAAAAGAACCGCTCTGCTAATGCCCATACTTCAAACGGCAGTATAGTCGTTCGCGACATTTATACCAGAAGTATGACGCTGGACGCAGCAACCATGTATCACGAGACAAGAAGTAGACTGGCTCGCAGAAATACCGATCAACGACATGCGCGCTACACATCGTTTGTGGGCACAAACGGCATCACTGGCTTAGCATGCGGCGGCGAACCAGGCTCCTACGAAATCGGGCCTGGGGATCGCATCTGCACCTTCTCCGGTATCAGGGATTCCAACAACGCGTTCATCGCGCGTCTGACTCCTGCAAGTGGGAAATGGCTCATTTCGGGCTTCGCTGTCATACTCCTACCTGAGGCGAGCAAGACTGGCGGATCAGAGGATGTGGAGCTGTGCTTTCATTGCCATTTGAGTGACTTGCTGGAGTTGCAGCGGTGTGAGCTGCTGGGAGCGGTACAAATGGGGGTTCTGTTGGACCAGACACTGAGGGGGGAGTCGGAGGGTAACGTTCATCGATGTTGTCAGGGGAAGGGGGATTGTGATATACTTGAATTTGGTTTGTAATAAGCCGTCACGATGGCGACTTGTTTAAATTTTGCTACGCCGCGCTGTTGTTCAGCGTTGAGGTTTGATACCCATGTAATACATTCATTCTTTCTTCCTGCACCCTGTTCTCGTTGTTATCTTGCCTCTTCCACTGCACACCTTCATCTACTGGGCCTTCTTCGTCCTCCCAGCACCACCTCCACCCATACCCATTCCATACACATAAACCAGCGTACCCCCAAGCCCTGCTGCAAATATCGTCGCCGGCATGGCCAAAACACTAGAAACCAGCACATTCATCTCACTCGGCACGAACCCGTTGTTTCCCCTCCTCGTCCACCAGTTGTAAGCCGCCCCTCCAATTGTCATGTAGTTGATGGCAGCATGCGCAACTGCCATCTGCGCTTTCTTTGTTTTGAAGCCGTCGCGCTGGATGAGGGGGAGCATTTGCGGGATTCCGGTTAGGACGGCGGGAATGGAGAAGAGGAGTGTCAGGATGGTCGTATAGTAGGAGAGGACGGGGAAGAGGCTGGGGCTCAGGGCTATGTCGAGGGACTTGACTAGGGGTGTGGGTTAGTATGAAGGATTGATGTGAGGAGTGGAGGAAACATACAAGTGGAAGCTACAATGCTAGATGTAGGACCATATTGCGAGAGAAAGTATACACCATCAAGAGCCGCAGTAGCAAGAGCAGCGGTGATAGGGAAGTGCACGGTGGCTGGGTGAAGTGGTTTACTCATGATGATTGCAATTGCTGTTGTTGTTGCTATCGAGAATGGGTGGAAAGGAAGTTGCTGGGTTGAGGTTCCTAACGTTTCTCTTTGTTTTTACACACGTAGCTGGCCGAGAGTGGCTAGTGGTGTATTCGCAGCTCATGGCGGAGAGCCGAGTGGCTCGTTCCTCTTGCGGAACGGCTCAACTACAGGTCCGGATTACGACTCTGCCGGTGTGGATTCTTTTCGGGGTCACCGTTGCGCGACGGACGCGACGAGAGGGGAGTGGGGCCGTGTCAGCGGTTTCAGGCAGGCTGTGATTGGCTGCGATTGGCTGCGAGGGAATCGTATCGGAACTCCACGAGGACCTGTACCTACTACTGCATCACTCTGCGTAACAGTCTTGTGTATCTTCAGAGCGAAGCTTTGCAGATATGTCCATGGCAGGTCACTTCAAAATCTTGTACATCTAGGTCTACTTGCGGTATTTTGTGGTGTGGTCTTGGCAGCGAAGTGACTGATCGCCCCATA
The DNA here is from genome assembly GCA_014334815.1 of Pyrenophora teres f. maculata. NCBI lineage: Eukaryota > Fungi > Ascomycota > Dothideomycetes > Pleosporales > Pleosporaceae > Pyrenophora > Pyrenophora teres. Next base: position 4,750,360 of record CP060568.1, read on the forward strand.
TTTTCGGCGCACCAATCAGAGCGATACGTATACGCATACGCATACGTATACGCTCTATGCGCACAAGTATCCTCGAAAGGCCTAATGGGCGCAGCGAGACCAAAAGTCACATATATAGTTGAACTGAATGAATTATCTAAATTTGACTCCAACTCAGTTTCGTCTCTGCCTTCTGTGCCGCGTCTAATACATACGCACTCACCCCTTCATCACCACATAATCCTCATCATCGCAATCATGGCAACAGAAACAGTCGATTTCAAACTCTACCGCTACAACCCATCCATAGTCGCGGCCATACTATTCACAATCCTATTTCTTTCAACCACTACTCTGCATCTCTACCAAATGCTGCGTACCCGCACCTGGATCCTCATCCCCTTCATCCTCGGTGGTATCTGTAAGCCTCCCCCAAACAACCTCACCCCGTCCTCCTCCAAAGCCCCACCACTAACATAACCTACCTCAAAGTTGAAGTAGTCGGCTACATAGGCGTACGCACCTCCTACACTGCCCCCTCAAAAGAAACTAACCCAGCCATCCCATCCAGCGAGCCATCTCCGCCCACGAATCACCAAACTGGTCCATAGCCGTATACTCTCTCCAAACCATCCTTCTCCTCGTGGCACCCGCATTGTTCGCAGCGAGCGTGTATATGATGCTCGGCCGTATCATCTTAGTCACTGACGGCGAGAAATACGCGGTTATACCTAGGAATTGGCTTACCAAGACTTTTGTGGCGGGCGATGTTGTGTCGTTCCTGATGCAGGGTGGTGGTGAGTAATTTCCCCCTATGCTGCGGGGTATGGGGTTGGGGAGGGAGAAAGAAAGCTGACATCTGCATGTGTTTAGGTGGTGGTATCATGGCAAGCGGAACCGTTACGGCTATGCATACGGGTGAAAAGATCATCATAGGGGGACTGGTGGTGCAGCTGATTTTCTTTGGGTTTTTCGTGGTCGTTGGTATGGTGTTCCATGTTAGGTTGCTGCGTGAGCCTACTGCGAAACTGTACTCACAGCCTATACCGTGGAAGAGGCAGCTTGGGGCGCTTTATGGGGCTAGTGTGCTTATTCTTGTACGCTGCGTTTTTCGGCTTGTGGAGTATGTGCAGGGAAATGATGGATTTCTGATCTCGCATGAGGCGTTTTTGTATGGGTTCGATGCGGTACTTATGTTGGGGACTATGGTGCTGATGGCATATATTCACCCGAGTGAGATTACGGCATTGTTGAAGGGTGGGAAGGGTAGGTTGGTGCGGAGGGCGATTTCGGTTTATTCGTTACGTTGAGCAGAGTGAGATTTTGCTGGTGGATTCGGGTGGAAGTTGTAGGAATTTTGAATCTCGAGATAGTTGTCAGAAAATAGCACCTATCAGATAGCAGGGGCCAACCCGAAACGATTACAATGTGTGCTAAAAGTCAAAGTACCCCTTATTTATCCTAGCCCGGAGGGTGTCCTAGTACCTAGAGAGGGACGTTACTTCAGTAGTAGTAATGTTATAGCGTTTCAAATTTAGGATGTATTATCAGTTAAAATGTTGTGGTGGCTCCTCCGGCGCATAGACACTCTACAGTACTCGTGATCGGAACCTAAATTGCGAAACCGAACAGGCCCTTAGCTAACTTTTCTGCATTCCCTATTCTTAACACCCATCCACGCCGTCCCCATTTACCGCACTATGTACCTGGACAACTAGTTGGACATCCCGAAATTTTCTGGCGCTCATCCCAGACGCAATCGCATCTGCATCTTACGTATGTACACTATATATGAAAATTAATATTAGTTACGACTTATGTTTAGTTATATGGGAGAATTGACGAAATATTTGTTTTCATACCTGGTTGAATCGTTTCTCCAAACCAGTTAGAGCAGCGTCCATTGATGTGTCACCCGTTGGAGCCGCGCTGACATTGAGTGCCAATACTATTGCGCAGAGGGCTTGGAAGAGCTTCATGATTTTAAATAGGAATGACAATCAATGGCAATTCGGTATCGAAACAGGAGTCTGCAAGGAAGTGGGCTTCGCAAAACGTAGCAAAATTTGGCAGTATTGAGTAACGTTATTCTTTGTCTTGTATTTTTCGAGCGCTGCTTTTCGCATTTGGGGGAAGAGTATTTAACTATATTTTCTGGACCGTTTCGGTCCCTCTCGGTCCGTCTCTCGTCATCATCTACAGTACAGTACCACCTGGCCCGATCTCCACTCCTGTCTCACTCCTCTCTCTCGCTTCCCAATCCCATTCCAAATACGGCCATGGTACCACTCTCCTACGCCCTTCTCATCCTAGCCAAGCCACGAATTTCAAGACCTGATTCGCCAACTAAGTACGCGTAAGCAGAGTCCATGCGCGTGAGAGCGAATGAGTGTGCACAGTCGCACATCTATTGCTGACAGCCAAGAACTTTGTGCTAGGATAGGGCGACGGGAGACTGGCAAGATACAACAGACTTTTTGACTTCTTGATTTCTTGACGTGATGACAAGAAATGAAGGTCTATGTGCTAGTACATAACAGCGACTGTCCGCTCTACAGAACTTTGTCGTTAGTAATAGATGTGCAACTGTGCACCCTTTGCCCGGCTAGTGCTTACGCCTTTTCGTTTTGTGCTTGGCCGGTGGGTGCCGGACAAACACTGGTTACGTATCCCGAAATCGCTGGTTGGAGCGATACAATCTCTCGGACCCATCCGGCAGCGTCGTAACAAGTTTAGCACAGAAATATACCTTGTTAGCAGCGATAGGAAGCGCAGAGGCTGGGGCGCTCTTGGAGATCATTCTATGTTTCAGCTTCGCTTTCTGGATAGCTTAGTAGAACGATCGCAGGCAGAAAATGCTCGCATCAAGGAAATTACCCCTTAAGCTTTTGGCGTGTTGTTCACTTTGAGGTCTAGGTAAAGTTTACATACTTTATGTTTTAGGGTTCCGGCAGTGTTATCGCAACTCCTGAAATCAAAAATGAATACAAGCTTCCTCGTACCCAGGTACGCACTTAGATATTGCCAACTAGCTGGCCCGATCTAGACCAGTATCCTACGTGTGTAATTTACCATTCATCTTGCCTTCGTATGAATGGCCCTATGTACAGAGCGGCGGCATTAGCATCTTCAGCTTTAACGGGCTGAACGCCCTTTAGCAGACTCCAAGGAATTTAGACGAAACTTCTAGAATCCTGGTGTTACCCTAAACATCTAGATTCTGCTTATCTGAATTGCGCTTACAGCCTTTCGGCACATAAGATAGAATACAACAGAGGTGTTTTCAAATATTCATACACAAAATTAGATGTAAACCACAGATATTTGCGTATGCGTAATACTCAGACCGCTATTTATGAACCTCGTTGATAAGAAGCACTTTGATCTTTCTCAACGCTACGCCGAGCAACCTCTATTGGCCATTGCGTTCCTACAACCCAATTGGGACCCGCAGCACGCACGGAAATCGCCAGTTCCTTGATGAGGCTGACTCCGGTATGCCGACCCCACCAACGATGCCGTGTGTGTAGTAAGAGTACACCATAATACATGAAGATGAGTTGTGTCATGACGTCACCGTGATTGAAGAGTCTCATCAGCTCTTCGCAGTGCCCTGGTGACCCGAGCGAAGCAGGCCAGCCAATGATGCGTCCGAGGTGGTTGGTCGCTTTCATACACCCAAACGCTACTTCAAGGCTCTGGATAGCGGAGAGATAGACTGCGTGACGCTCGTATTCGATAGATTTGGAAGCCAGAAGAGTGCTGGCTTCGTGGCGGAGACTTTCCAAGGCAGCCGTTGTCTCGTCGTCGGGCTGGAGATCTGGCGGCAAAGGTCGATAAAACGATGCAAGCCTCCCCGTTCTATGTTTTGAGACGGCGCTGGAGTGTATGAGCCCAATGCCTCGAATAAGTGCCAACATAGTCGTGATGCTTTCAGTGTATGACGAAGGCAACGAATCTGGAATCGTGTTTGGCAAAGCAATCGCCATGACATTTACAATGATAGAAAAAGCGAACAGCGCAGTGCAGTTTTCCTCATTGATATTCTCCAGAGCTTTGTTGTAGACTTGTAAGCTTGAGTTCTGGTATCTCATAGCGAGTTCCGTATACTGTAACCGCGATTCTGGGTTCTCGTAGGCGAAGTGAAGCGCAGCCATTGCTAGAAGCCCATCCATGAGGAAGTCGTGATGTACAGCCTCATCTGGAATCGCTTCTCTCCAGATGACTAGATCTTCGTCATCATGCGCCAGGGTTTGACTCGTTTTATTCATATAGCAAATCATGAGCTGTAGCTCTTGTTGTCTTGAGACCCTAATTCTTGATGAAGGTACAGGTTCATGCGCACGCGATGTCGTCGAGAACTGTTGCGATTCACCATAGGGTGGAGAAGCTATTGGTCTGGCATCATCTGAGCTTGCAGTTCTGGCAGGAATGCCAGGACTTGTTCCTGCTGCTATTCCGTATTCACAAACCACCTTCCGAAAGACGCAATTTTGGCACGAGGGAACCTCTTCACCGCACTAGTGTTGGTTTTTTTAGTAGGTACGACAATCTCCTTCTAGTAGGAAGCGCATTTGTTTACCTTGATATGCCTCTTCTTGCAGGGTAAACAGCCAAAACGTGACTTGGTATGGGCTTTCCGGAGTGGCATGACGTAGTAATATTATTTGACAGACAGCAACGATAGCCCGGTAAGTCTTTATCGTCGCCTGTAATTGATAGTATTGTCCAGCGCTGTTGTGGAATGGCGGAACATGTGCGCAAAGTATACCGTGCATGAGGGTCGTATCCTCTAAGAGTTCCCCGACGCTAGTTACGGAGGCAGACGGGCGGGCAACGCCCGGGGCGGCTGGACGCCTAATCTCACACCTGGGCAGCACACCACTAAGCCTTCGACACTAACAACACCACGAACAAGACCTTGACTAAGGATACCCTTATTACATCTGTTTCTCAAGGCCTAGAGGAGGACTCTTCTTTTAAAGAATGCGTAGATGCGCAGTATTCATTTTAACGCGTAAGGCGGCCCAACGACGCTAGGTAGGATAGACTGCTGGGAGGCCGTCCTCTCCACACTCGACAACCGCGCCTAATTATGAATGAGTAGATATTATTGCCAAAGTTCATCAAGGTTTGATCTGTACCCTCGATTTCTAGTTCCGCCACCCAGTGACTGCTAGGTCAATATGAGGGTCTTCAGTACATCTCCGATTTGGTTAGCGATGGAGATTCCAACTCACCTAGAAATCGATTTCCGTATATATCAACCTGCACTTCAAACTTGCCAAGTACTCAGCCGTCACTGAAAGCACAGATCCTCAGTACTGTGGAGGGTGTCTGACACCCTGATTACTGCACTTGGCGACTTCCACCCATCAATTTCTTCAGGTTCCCCACCAGCGCCTCCCCTACTTTCTTCAGGCCAACCCCCTCAATCACCATTGCCTGTAAAATTCCTAAAGGACGCCTAAACTAGCCAGGCGGCCCGTTCTGGTCTTGCCAAGACGGCGGATAGCGCGCCGCCTAAAATGCTCTTCGAGTAAGTTGCCGTTTCCTCGGCCAAGATTTTGGCTCCAAGCGCGTCCAAGCCGGCTGTAACGATACCGAGAAACTGGTCAAAGACAGTCTTGGTTTCTGTTGAACCTTCTCCTGAATTAACATTAAAACAGGGCGCCTTGACTTTGAGAAACCGCCTTTTATGCGGGATAGAGTAAGGGCATAGTTGCTCGGCATCTTTTCCTGGAACGACAACTGAATCGAGTGCTACGTACTATTCGCCTTCTTTATCACCCTACCATGATACAAAGAGCATATGCCCTGCAGAGATACCCCGAATGCTGCTTCAGCTGGGATTGGGTGACCACAATACTAATTCTAAACCCTGCGTCCAACAATCCTGCGACGCGGGGTAGTTGAAATTTCCTTAAACACGTAAAGTTTCTGTTCATTGCCTTAATAATGTTGCGCATAGTCATAACGAGCTCTCTTTAGGCAAGAATTTGGAACATTTCTGGATGAGAGTTTACAAAGTCTAAAGTCACAACTACAAGGCTTCGACGTATCCCTCCTCCAGTCAGAACCTTGGCTTTAGAAGAGCATAAAGATTAGTAATAGATACGTGATATTTCGCGCCATTCTTGCAGGTCTCTTTGACGTCATCCCGGTAGGATGGCAGTTTGTCCAGGGAGATGCCCAGGTGGAGGGTATCGATGATGCTGGCTGTAACACTGGAAGGGTCGGGCCCCGACCACAGCAATTGATAAGCAAGGAGCGAGCTGTAAGCAAGGCGTTAGAGTCAGGGGATTGGAGTAGGGCCGCAGTCGGGAACTCTAACCCAATTGGGTCAGTTATGGGTCACCAATATCCGACGCGTAAACAGCCACCGCGCTACCCGAGCCTTCCCCAGCCGATGACGAGGCTGTGGACGCATTCATGATATTCATTATCACAAGATGCTGTGGCTTGTGGTAACAAGATGCTTACAAAAAATCGTCTTATCTCTCTTTCTATGCAAGATGAACCTGGCGGACGCGCGTTGTCGTTTTGAATAGTGTCTCGGTCGCCGCTTCTGCAGCGCAGCACTGATCTTCTCGCCCACAAACACGATGCTGCGTCTGAGTTTTGAAGTAGCAGACGTACCAATTGCCTCAATTCTCAGACAATAGGCCTTCAGGCTGGCTAAAGCCGCTCGTCTCTAGTCAATCTCTGGGGTATTAGACGAAAATCCACAATCTATACACAGCTTCGCCAACTAATATGGTTTGTTAATATGCTTTGTCATTGTATATGATTTGAGTGAGCCTGTAGGATACCTGGGTGAACTCGTGAACTTGTCCATAACCAAACATATCTACCACTTGTTCCTGAATCATCTGTGAGAATCATCCTTCATGATCCACTCCTCACTAGTCGTGTCATTGATCATAATGTGCGAAGAATCATTCCCATCACGAATGTACATATCCTTGGTCACTTGGATATCAGGTAAAGGAACGGTATTATTGCCAACCTGTGATGCCCGTCTCCCATCTGCAATCCTTATGCGCGGGACTCCGAGGTTCTTGGCATCGGTGAGTTCGTGCGTGTCGTCATATTCCGATGGTCCGGTGGAGCCCAATTTGACTGAATTTGCGTTCTTTGAGCCAAAGTGGGATTTGCGCCATGATCCTCTACCGGAACTTGTGGGGTAGCCACTGGGGCGTGCAGCCGAGGATCCTGCAAAGAAGTTGGGAGCAACCATCTTCAGGAGCGGCCGTAAACAAGGGAGACAACCACTCATCGTGCCAACATTGTACTCGATGCACAGTGCGATGGTGATGCGAGAACCAACCCCTGCAGATATATCACGTCAGTATTATTAACGGTTTCCGCCAGATAGAGTAACTTGCATGTTGCATCCCACGTTTTGAAGTGATCCTGTATCCATACAGCCTTCAAGATGCCTCCCACACATGTCAAGACCCCAAAAGAAAATACTGCAACCAGATGCACACGTTGTGAAAGAGGCAGTTTGACTTTCCAAAGTGGCGCGACGGGCCAGAGAAATATCAGAAAGTCAGATACAATGCCGAGGGCCGCGTTTGCGGTGAGTAGTTTGTGAGAGTCGAGGCATGTCTTGTCGGTAATGGAAGGATCCCAAAGCGATTCAATCGGACTGAGAGGGGGCATTAGTAAAGATATTACATCTAGTGTTGGATGGGTAACTTGCATGCATTGGAGAATGTAGAGTACTGAAGTGATTACACACCATAGCGATTGATATGTGATCATTGTCCAACAGAAAATTCTATTCGTTCGCGACGGAAAAAGTTGCAAGTAGGTCATACAGACTGAAATCTTAGTGAGAGTAATGGAAACAGTGTACAAGGTGAGGCTGGCGAGATTGAGCTAAAGCTGTCAGTGCCTGAAGCTTAGTTCGGTGACGGTTACATACTTTTGCAAACGGCACTAGCCATTCCATCTTGACATCGTAAAGATGCCGGCCGAGACCCTTTGTAGTCAAAACCAGGAGACAGGCAGAAGTGGCGGTATTAGAGATCTAGATATGTTAAGTAGGTAGCGAAAGAATATCGGACAAGCGTACAGCTGCAGCTACCATAATCCAATCATCCGTTGCTATGCCCGACTTTTGATTTCCTCGAACGTAGAGTCTGGCTGCGACAAAACAAATCATTGTAATCGTCATTGCATAGATGGCAGCCTCGATAGAGGCCTTTTGCGAGACGGGATCAACATAATTGGGTGTTGGCCAGGAAAGAACGATGTCCGGTGTAAGCGCAGCTCCGGTAGCCATGTTGAAAATGTCAAAAAGAGTTGACCGCACAATCACAATACGAGGCCTTAGCTACAAAGCGTTTTGAGCAATTCTAGGGGCCAAGTGTGCCCTATGTATATGGGGGGTCGAGGTTCCAGAAGATTGAACCTTAAATGCAGACATGTTCAGGGCTGTACAATGGACAAGCAAGTTCAGAGCGCTCGGGTAAGCTTGATTCTCCATGAGTCAATGCTTGCGGGTTGAGCCCACCGCTCCGACGTCTACTATACGTCCTGGATGAAACGTTGGACGGGCTTCTGCCGTTAGCCTCACAAATGTCAACGCCCTACGACATCGTGCAAACCATGGTATCCTCACGGGGTGACAGGCAAGAGGTCGCCAATCGAATTCTGATGACAGATAATTGGGCTGCTTGTACGCACCTGGCTTAAAATTGCAGGCCATAACCTGATTACCACCAAGGGAGGACGCCGACACGCGGCAGCGGTAAAGCAGCCGACAGGTCAGTATAATTGCAACAGAGATCGAGACCGGTGGCCCATGTTCCAGAACCGCCTGCGGACCGTTTCCGACCAGGGTCCCCTAGAATATCTACAGATATGAGCAAGGTCCATCGCGATATGTCAACATTGCAACTGGTTCTTCAGGTAATGATCGCTCTAAAACCTTGAGGTGTACATGTCCGATCGTGAATCTCTAACCGCGATTATCTCTTAGCTCCACGTCGCGTAGATCATTATCATCCCGTTTGCGCCCGATCGAACTCGACAATTTTACTGTGCAGACTTGCGCGTGTCTCACCCTCTCTGCGCCTTCCTCAGCTTCTGCCGTCTCTGCTGGTACCTGATGCTAATGTACGTGAAACAGATAGGGGTCACGGATGCCACATCGAGTTGAAGCAGAGAACTACCTGACATCAGGATCATCCATGGTAGCTACACACGTATCCGGGACTCTCGTTAATTCCGATGTCGTTTTCGTATCCGCATAGGACTTGGAGATGCAGATCACCAGTATTATACATCTTTGAAAGCCTGTAAGCGCATCACCTACGCCCTGGGAATATTCAACAACCTTTATCTTGGTCTGGATATGCTGTCTCACGGGTCAGTGGGCGCGCAATTCTGGATTGGTGGTGTCGTGATGTGCGGAGTACGCGTTCTGGGGTGCGCCCGCTTCCGCGAACCAAGCGGTGATCTTAGCGATTCGGTTCCACCCAAGGTTGCGGGATCGTAGATCCATAGCTAGGTATACTGTTACAGATCTGCTGTCGTGTTGGAATGGACAAGTGCCTCTCGAATCCCTCGCAGCAAACGACGTTGGGAGACGAGGCCCTGGAGTTGTGGAGTTGTTGGGTACTGGGCTGCTACGTCAGCGTAGGGCGCCTTGGGTTTAGCGTAGCTGGGCTATGCGGCGTCTCCCCCGGGCCAGCCGCCTCAGCCCCTCTGCACTAGGTCAACACCGAATGCATGTGCTGCACTCTTCTCCCAATAGGCATCTTTTGGTACCGCTTACGGTGGATCATTGAAGAGTCACATGTGCTAGTACGCGAAGTGGACGTGATGGACTCGGGGAACGCTGTGCTACTCAAGGACAGTCCTTGGAGACTTCACGATAGCTAGGACAACGTATCGACAACATACGTCGCTTTACATGCATTTTCCATCAGTGTGCGTTCTTTTCCCGCCCATTTCACCATGTCTATGGCTATTTGCGACAACTTCTGCCCTTGGCTCGTTGTTTTAGCACCGGCGCTTCCACTTGTTCTGAGAGGCGCAAGAGACGGCCGACCGGTCAACAGTGAGGTGCAGTTTTCAGTGCCAGCACGTTTTCACGGATGGCAGAAAATTTTGTACGAAGTTGCGCATCAAGAAATCTATACCTTTTGAGCCGAAATGAGCATTTTAGTGTTAAACACGCACTTTGATATATGTAGTTGCCGACCTACATGAATTATCACTCCTGGTTCAACACAAGTAATCCCTGTGCGATACGTGGCATGTGAGAAATCGCAATACAGACACGGCACGAGTGGCCCCCATCAGCTGAGGCGTGAGGTAAGCCTGCCTGGGTAGTTACCTAGGTATGCAGAAGTAAGCGAGGTAGATAAGGTCGCGACACACCTGCCGCGACAACTCGCAAATAAATCCCATTCGTAAATACATCGCCCCTTCAGCGACGGTATATAGCCAGGGTAGATATGCATTAGACGTTAAGGACGAAGATCCCTAGGTCGCATCCTGTTCGCGCTCAAAATCGCCACTCCCCAGTGATACCAGAGGACTACAACCGACGACTTTGCAATCGCCAGCTACACACCTCCTCGGTCTCAACGAATATTCCCCCTCTCTGTTGGGCCCATGGATCCTTTGTCGATAGCCTCGTCTATTGCAGGTCTCCTCTCTCTAGGCGATACAATCTTTCGGAAGCTTTACCACTATGTCAAAGATGTTAAGAGCGCGGAGAAAGAGGTCCTGACCCTGAAGAATGAGATTGCCGAACTTAATGGAGTGTTGCATAATGTACAGCTGATAGCCGAGGACCTGGAAGCAAACCAAGTGCAGGATTATTCTATTCGCCCAGGTCATGTCAATGCGTGCCTCGCTACGTTGTACAGATTAGAGGCAGATATCAATGAATTCGGTCTCGGAAACAAGAAGTCGCTACGTACAAAGATGCAAAAGCTTACTTGGCCATCCAAAGTCGTCAATCTTAAGCAGTTCACCAACGAGATTCGCGAGCACCGAAACAATCTCAACTTTGCATTGTCTGCAGACAGTATGACAGCGCTGCTCAAATGCCTTGCGAGACAAGACGACCTACTGCAAGGAATCCACGATGTCGAGGCTAAGCTACGAGAGAAGGCTGACATTGAGACGCGCATAGCGATTGACGAAGAGCGCCAAAGTATTCTGGACACGTTTCTCTTCGTCAATCCTCAAGGAATCTTTCAGACGAATTCGAAGCTTAGACACTCGATTACTGGGTTTTGGCTAATCGAGAACGACACCTTTACAAGCTGGATACGTGGATCGAATAAACATCTCTGGTTAAGTGGTATACCCGGTGCGGGCAAGACAGTGCTGTCGAGCTTGGTCATACAACGGTGTCTGGATCAAGCTACAGAACAGCGAGCCGTGGCGCTATTCTACTGCGACTATAAAGATAAGAAGAGTCAGAAGCTGGTCAACATATTAGGCACCATTGCATCGCAGCTTGCGAGGCAGAATGAGCAAAGTTTCGAGCTACTTCAGGCCTACGCCTCCTCGCTCAAACCACGAAATCAATTGCCACGCAACCCAGAAGTAGAAGAACTTGTTGAATTGGTCAAGGAAATGGCAAATACGTTCGAGGATGTACGGATTGTAGTGGATGGGCTGGATGAATGCGGCGATGACATTGGCGATGGAGCTGCCAATGTCAGTCAAACACTCAGGTCACTGGCAGATGGTCACGACGTTATATCTTTGTGCTGCCTTAGCAGAGACGAGGTAGATATACGCGAGGTATTCGACCCATCTTTCTGTAAGCACATTGAGATCGCTGCCCATAGCAAAGACCTCGAGCATTACGTTCGGGCTGAGATTGAAGATCGTGTGAGGACAAGAAAGCTTCGCGTAAAGAGCAACAATCTCAAGGATGAGATAATCAACCAGCTAGTTAATAGGGCAAACGGCATGTAAGTACTGTCGATGATCATTTCATGGATATTGACTGACCACAAAAGGTTTCGCTGGGTTGCATGTCAACTGGATCATCTCTGTACCCTTCCAACAGATGCTCGACGACGCCAAGCGCTTGCGGAGCTCCCATCTACTCTCTATGAAACTTACGAACGATCACTCCATCGCATTCATGAACAAGATATCCCACTAGTCACAAGGACGTTGCAATGGATTGCATATGCTTCACCAGAGCTCAAGGTAAAAGAGCTTGTGGAAATAGTTTCCATGGATGAGCATGATACAGAACTGGACCCTGAAGCCTTTGTTGACGTGGAAGAGCTACTGCGACTATGTGGGAGTCTCATTCGAAGAATCTACCAGCCATATGAAGCGCTTGAATTGGCCCACTTTACAGTCCTGGAATTTTTAGAAGCCATTAGGCCCGATGACGAGCATCTCAAACAGTTTCGACTTTGCGGAGACAATAAGGTATTACTGGCCAAGACCTGCCTTACCTATCTATGCCTTCCATCATTCAATCGCTTCTCCTCCCTAGCCCGGAATGGGTTTGAAGGCTATGTATTCTTCGACTATGCAACTCAACACTTGCTAGAGTATATCACTGGATTTGAAGACAATCCTGATCTTCATGAGCGACTGCAACAGTTATTCCAGCCGCAAAAGACTGCAAACCTAATCAACTTTATGTATCAGCATATTTGTTCATACTTTGGTGCATTTACCCCAAAGGATGACAAGTGGATTGATCAAATCTGCTCCAAAGGAATTCACTCCCCTACATGCTGCAGCAATGTTACATTTTAGGAAGCATCTGTGCATGGCTCATCGAGCAGGGGGGAGATGTAAACCAAAGATCAGCGGTGGGCGTTCCATTGGAATGTGCACTGTTAGGCAAAGCATGCTTTTACTCCCGAGAGAATGACACCTGGTGGTTTACAGACAACAGCCATGGAAATAGACCGCAAGATACGGTCGATATCATTCTCAACGCTGGCGCAGAGTGCAGTCCACAAACGATAACCGATTCACGTCTAGAATTCGCTGCTGTTATCAACTCCGTTGATCTATCTAGCATTTTTATATCCTTGCTTTGGCATGGTGTAGCTTTGCCTAAAGAATGCTTTTCAAAGCTGAACAGGAACGACATCTCTCAAATCCTTGAATCTATCAATCAAATCAAGGGTGCAAAAATATCAGCGAATGTCAGGGTACAACTACTTACTATTGCGCAAGAGCGCAATATTCATGTCATCCAGAAAGTACCGCTTGCAGAAATCATGTCTGACGAGTTGTTCTATGAGACAATTGCGTATAGGGTTCAGTTTGGCCCAGTGGATGAATTGGAAAGTTTAACAAGAGACGTCAGGTTTGCAGTGGATATGAGATGCCCAAAAAACAGTGGAACGCTTCTACATCTCGCAGTGTCACATAATGCCCTGGATTCTATCGAGCTACTCCTAAACCTAGGATTTGATCCTTCGCAGAAAGATGACTTGGGAAGAACAGCTTTGCATCGAGCTGTTAGGTCTAACATGACTGACCAGAGTTTAATCCAAAGACTGGTTCAATGTCACAGCGCAGCCAATGCTGTAGATCAAGATTTCATGACTGTTTGGCATACGGCAGCTGCTTTAGGGCGTTCTACCATCCTGGATCTACTCATGTCGCATTATGGATCCGAGCATCCCTGCCTGTGGCAGTCTTCTGATGACCACGGGACTCCGCTTTTGGAAGCTATTGTGAACGAGCATGGAGATTGCGCATCTATGTTGTTAAAGGCTCTCGGCCCGGCAGAGACTGTTGCTCGAGATTGGACGGTCCTACACTACACGGTGGCCAAAGGCCTCGAAAATTTTCTCGTAGAGATGTTGGACCTCGGTGCCGATCCGTGCGTCGTATCAGAGCGCGAGCAAAACGCACTATTCTACGTTACCAGTAAGACGACGCATAACATGATCACCCTTCTTCTAAGCCGCGGTGTTGACCCCAACCATCTGGACATTAATGGCCAAACTCCGCTTCATTTTGTCCTCGACCCTGAAAAACGAAGGTCAGTCTCCTATAGCCATCGAATGGAACTAGACAGTTTCGTACTTTCGAAATTGATGACAAATTTCTCTTCCAACTCGAAGGACAACCAAGGAAAGACTGCGTGGTCCTATTTCTGCACCAAGACGATTCCCACCGTTGCCAAAGATGAAGGATCCTGGGATTATCCATTGCGGATAATAAAAGCTTTCCTGCAAGAAGGAGCTCTGGGTATCAAGGAGAGTGACTATGAAAGCAGCGTGGACCTACTTGTGGACATGTGCCTGAAGCATGTAGACTTCATGTCACGCGACTACCCCGAAAGAAACAACCATCCGAAACTTATTGCCTGGTTCCTTGTCGATGCTCTGGAATTGCTCGTAGCAGATGCGATATCCTCAAGTCCACAAACAGTGAGACTGCTTAGCTGGTCATTGTACAAACCAGTTCCATATCTGTCGCAAAAGCTACTAGAATTGGGGGTTGACGTTCACGCTACATCCGATCATTACGGAGGAACACCTGCCATCAGTGATGCCTGCAACTATAGAGTCGACATAGACATGTTCATGTCAATTCTCAAGCATACAACGCTAGATCGCATCAATGAAGCATTTGCTAGGGGGGACCTCGTACATTTTGGGCTGTTTTCAAGCTACAATTCCAATTTCAAGTACCCGGAGCGTATCGAGTGTACAGCCAGTAAGCTCGAAGCGTTCTTGAATATAGGTGTTGATCCCAACATCCAATGCAACTGGGGTCGTACAGCAGCAATGAAGGCAGCCGAGACAGGGTTCATCCAAGGACTCCGACTGTTGACAAGTCATGGCGCTAAGTTAAATATGGTTGATAGGTATGGTTGGACAGCCTTACAGCACGCTATCAGCTCAGATCAAGTAGCTGCAGTGAGATACCTATCGCAGGAAATCCAAGAGCCTGGATATTGGAAGAGCTTAGTCTCATTCGTGGTCGATGAGCCCCAATATGACGACATAATTGGCCCTTTGCCGAATACTGTGTATTCTGGGTGCGCTCTTTCCCATTTGGCATCGTACACCAAAAACCTCGTCTACACTCGAATGTTTGAAAGAACTATCGGTACTCGGAGATGTCAATGCGTTGACACCAGAATGCGTTGCGCCTCTTCATTTCGCTGCATGTATGAAAACCTCAGATACCACCAAGTGGCTAATCGACAATGGCGCCGACGTCAACTTGAAATGTGTGGGGTGCAGCAAACGTCCGCGCTGCATATTGCTCTTAGACTCGGTCGTCTTGAGAATGCTGTCCTTCTAGTCAAAGCCGGTGCTGAGTTCTCCAAGGATTCCAACGGAGTTTCACCTGAGATGCAGGTAGATCAGGAAATCCGAGCAGAGTTCCTCACCTTTCTGAATCATACAGAAGTCTCGATTCCAGTAGCTGTTTTTGAAGAGTTCAAGCGAGACTACAGAGTGCAATCGAACGATGACTTGTACGACGCAATAGTGAACGGTGACCTCCAAGCATGCCGTTCATTCATTCATAGTACCTCTCAGTTGCCAAAAAACCTGGGCGGATGTGGCGAGTGTACACCTCTAATGATTGCAATTGCCAATGAAAGACGAGACATTGCTGAACTGCTTCTCAAGCATGGTGCAACTGCCAGTGGCACACCGTGTTCGCAAATACAAGGTGACATGCCTTGTCGCAACACCCTCGAGATGGCGATTGAGCGGCCACAGTTCAATGACCTACTGGATCAGCTCTTAGAGAGATGGCTTGAACACGAATCTCATTGGTCACAGGATGGTGGAATTTGGAGACCTCTACAAATTGCAGCAGGAACCAATCTGAACGCCTTGAAAGCCTTGGTTAACCATTTGCGGAAGCACTACAGTCTATTCAGGTATGTGAAGCTTCTTATGATTCGTTCTGTTCTCTATTGTGGAACTCGGGCAACACATATTCCAGGTAGGAAAATCGCCACTAACGAATATGATTCGACATAGACGACACACAATGACCAGATGCGACCACCAAGACGAGAGCGCCTTTGTCAAAAGCTGCCTAGAACTAAATTCACCACACCAGCCCTCCGATACTAGTGACGTGCTACTTTCCGACAGTTCCATTATTCACGTCGCTGCTTATAACGAAAATCCTGAGACAGTAGAGTATCTGCTAAGCCTTGGAGTCGGGGTAGACACTAGGGATGAAGATGGTTGGACAGCATTGCATTGGGCAGCATGGGCCGGGTGTGCCGAGAGCGTCTCGATACTTATACAACATGGTGCACTTCCGACCTCTACCAACCTAGCAGAGAGAACTCCATTCATGGTAGCTGCTTGGGCAGGAAGTGTTAACGTCATGTCGATTTTGATTCGATTCGAAACTAGGGCAAGATCCGTAGATCGCAAGGGACGATCCTCACTCCATCTTGCCGCCTCAGACGGCAAAATGAACGCCTTCAGATACTTGATCAGCCACGGCTGGAACCCATACAAGCTCGACAAGGACGGGTGCTCTCCCATCTGTCGCGCCTTGACACACCCGCATCTCGCAGCTTATGTATATGCAAACTGTCTCGATCTTACACATCTGATCCCGGAATCAGTCGTACAACAAGGTCTCAGGCTGGATGACCGAAAACAAATATCGCGCTTCATCTATGAATTACTTTCCAAAGACTCCAGTCCCGAGTGTATCCACCAACTCTTTGCAAAAGGGACTACTCCGCTCATATCCTCGGCACAGCAGGGCGACCTTGAAGGCGTACAGAAAAGCATTAAAGCTGGATTTATGCTCGAAATTCGCGATAAAGATGGACACACGGCGCTAATGGCCGCATGTATTGCCGATTGCACGTCTTCGGTCGCTTTTCTGGTGCGGCAAGGAGCTGAGCTCGAATATACACTCGAGAATCGTCGAATTAGCGCATACCAATTAGCGGAAGGGAACCAAGACGTTATCAAATGGCTTTTGGTCAAGCGATGGACCGATCAAGGTCGACTTACAGAGAGCGCCTTCAATAGCAATGAACGCATACGACCCTGGGCTGGTGTTCGAACTGTGGAGATCCCACTGCAAGGCAAATTCGCACAGCCAGAAGGCGAAGAAGATGCCAATCTTCAAGAGCATTTGAAGATTATTGCGGAACATGGATGGAGAGTCATGGTACCACTTGGTTGGGACACAATCGCGCATCTCACAGTACTACCCACGGATCTATGAAGTCATAGGCGGCATATATCGTTATTCTATATAATGAAGTGAGATCAATCTCTAATACTTAGCTCAAATTTCGCTTACCAGGATCGTAATGAGTTCCAGCGCGTTCCTGGCAATAAATCGTGTCTCCCTCATAATGCCTGGTCTGGGTCTGACCAGAGATGTGCACAATGACCGTCCTCCTTGAAGATGCTTGCGATGATCTCTGATGCCTCTTTCGCAACGGTTCTCATCTCCTCGCCCAGTTTCAGGTCTATACTCAAACCCCGTAGTCTCTCCAGCCACAACTGCCAACACTCACGTGGCAACCTATCCTGTCTAGGCCAAAGTTCCGTCTTCTTATCTAGCGCATCCGCCCCAGCTCTTTCGTAACTTTGCATGGTCCATATTTCAAAGCTCCCAAGTTCCATCTCGCACCCACAACGCTATGATAAGGTAAGAGTGAAAAAGCTCGGTAGAGCTATCGTCAATGTCGTGTAAGCCATGGTTCTTCAATCTGGTACGCCAAGGATGGGTACCATGGTACTGTAGAGAAAAGAAAATCTCCGCGCACACGCGAATATCCCCATCTCCAATACGCTATGATATGAACATCGAGTTCCCATACCTACTCAGGCGGCACTCTAAGTTTGAGTGACTTGCTATGTTCGGGCTCTTTGCGCTCGAACACGGTCTTGCACAGGTAAAAACACTCGATCGGGTGTGGCGAGTATGGTTGCTCTGAAGATGGAGGAGCGAAGATACATATCTTGAGCATTTCTGCCGAGTGTACTGTCACTCGAGTTGTCTCCCGCATTAAAGACAGAGATATCGTCTCGGACAAGATGATTTTGAAGAAGGCGTCCCAAAGTTCCCACAGCGTGTCACTGGGACGGCGGCCTGTTGCAACGAGATTAACGACTTTTTGAGCAGTCTCCTTGGTCAACGAGCATGGCCAAAATAGGCGTGAACAAGGGATTGTGAGAGCGCTTGCCCAGAGGAACAAAAAATACTGTCATTTTTACTCAGAGTGGTGGGGTAGGCGAGTGGGCGGTTATAATCTGGTTGTCGTGATAGAATCTTTGTAAAGCTAGAGGTTTTTTTAGGATAATTCAGCTGGTAGCTGCGCGCAGTCGGTATAGCGCGAGCGCATATGTTATCGACGAGCATAGCCTCAGGCATCAGTGAGCACGTGATCTGTTTCACCCGTGTCTGCCTATCTGGGTACGTACCAAAGACGATGATGCATGCAAGATGGCACAAAAGGTGAGATGACATTGAGACATATACCAATGCAGGACTGTCAACATAGCTACAAGTGCCTACTTACTGGGGGATAAAGAACCGAATTATACACACTGGCAAATAGCAAGGCGGTATGTACTATCTGTTAGATAAGTACTAACGAGCGTACATTATCGGAAGCGCACCAGAGATTTTCGAACTTTTGATGCACAACACGTCCCGTTCTCTCCCCAATTTGATTTCACCATAGGTAGACTAGTAAAACACTCAAAATATTAGAGCACATCATCGTTTACCGAGACCCTTCCAGACTCCTCCTTTATCTAAAGCGTCAAGTCCTCCAGCATTCACCAGTTTCATGAATCCTTTGTTCTTTGCAAGGTCCTTGGGATGAACCCGAAAGGCTTTTTCCACAATAGGTGCGATATCATGAGCTGCGCAAACTCGGTAATCGGCGGTCTCCCGCATTCTGGCATTTAAGCGCTTCTCTAGCTTTTGGGTGAAAAAATCGTCTAGTAGCTCCTTCAGCGTTTTGTCTTCTTTCTCATGATCGCCGATCGTGCGGAGGATGGTGTCTGCTTCGGTAGCGCTAAAGTATGGTGATCCAATATAGTGGGTATCGACGACGTTGTCGAGCCGGTTCCGAGATTTCTCATTGGACCGGAAATTTCGAAGGTCGTAGATGAAGACATGTAATTTGTACCAGATTTTGTTGTCTTGTCGAAGCTCAGCTATGGTATTGGTTCGGCTTGCCGAGGCCGATAGGTCAGGGCATGATGGAGCTTGCGATTGTGAAGTTGCAACTGATGGCTCACGAAGCGCTGCCGTCGCATGCTCGGTCGGGTTTTCTGGTGTATACATCGCTGTTTGCCGTATGATCGACGAAGAAAGGTTGAGTAAGGCTGAGGCTCTATTCAGAAGTTGCGTGTGTAATTGTTCTTGGGATCGTGGTGCTTAAGCGTCGCTGTTATTATTGGGAGTATTGTCGGCGCGATAGTTGTGGGTGGCAGGTTGGGTGGTGGTGGCAAATTAAAAAAGAGGAAAGATGGAGGGCAAAGGAATCAAACGAAAACAGCGCGCTAGTGTGTACCTCTTTTACAGTACCACGGTATCTATTCCTAGGGCATCAAACTAGAGAAGTATTGATTACTCAATCTGAAGAAAATCTCTACCGAAGTTCTTCAATTTTGCTCTATTTGAGCAATGGTTCGGTAGACTGACACGCCAAGGAAATATGAGGATAGCGGTTGCGCATTATCTGGTTCCGGTCCATGTGATTCATCACACCCAACAGATGTATATTGAAAAAAAGGGCCTGTAGATCCCGTTACAGGAATCAACTAGCGCAGTTTGGGAAGTCTACGTTTAAGCATAATCTTCTTTTCGCATAGCCCATGTCTCTTGAAAGTAAGGTAAGAGTGAAAAAGCTCGGTAGAGCTCTCGTTAATATCATGTAAGCGATAATTCTTCAATTTAGAAATGTGCGTATGCCGTTACAAAATTACCCAGCGCACTGGCGATGTGTGGGGCTGCGGTTCATATATAAAGCCTCCCTTCTACGCCTTTCTCTCCTCCTCTCTAAAGCCGCGACACGAACTGCTAAAATATAGCATGCAAGATGTATGCGAAGACACTTATGGGAAGACGTGCGTTTGCACCGTTTCAAATGCGATGTTCCGGCCAAACATGTGCTAGGAGCTCACATGTTCCACGCCGTAGTCTAAAAATGAACTTGTAGGAAGTGCATGAAAGTGCTGTTTTGGAGAATTGGGCGTGAAATAGTCCTACACCGTCAAACTCAACCCTCTTTTCCGAAAAATAGAAGACCAAGTCCATATGGGCGTTTCTGCTGTTCAAAAACATACTAAAGAACCCAATCATGTGCGGTTCCCTCCTTGTCTCTCTTTTCTTCATTCTGAAAAACACATGAAAATGACGGATCGCCTTTCTATTTTATGGCTCTGATATGAAAATGTCCCTTATTCCCCCCGCCTCGACACTTGCATCAATCAATCTGCCTACAAACATCTTTTTGAAATTGGAAGAAACGCGGTGAATGGGCCTGTAATAGTCCAACCACTGGCCAAAGGGATCTATGGGCTGGAAACTCAAACAAATCATACACCCTATTTTCTAAATCACAAAGACACATACAAAATTGGCTTCTGCCCCGTTTTAAAAACCTCTCATCTACATACTATATGCGGTACCGCATAAGCGAGAGACACTATATAACTCCCTCGGTCCCTCCCTCCCTCCCTCCCTCTTCCTCCTCTCTCACAAACGTACCGAGTTCCCATATCTAAAACAAACAATTTCTAGCTAACTAGCTTCTATTATTCCAAAAAACGAATCAAACCAGCCATATACTAGGATGTTGCCCTTTATCCTTTTTTCTACTTTTCAAACCTTCACACGTAGTAGCGAATAGACTGCTGTCTTTACAAACCTTCCCATACCTCCTTCCAGACCCACACTCTTATTTCCAAAAGGTTTCAGATTGGAAACATGAGTGTCGGCCGTTCTAAACCCGCTTCTTCGCCACTAATGTGCCTCCCTTTCTTCCTCCCTTCCTTTTTTTCTCTCTAAAAATACTCAATATTAAACAAGAAAAGAGATACATTTCCTCCTTCATTACCCAAACATCCCGCCAAAGAGTAGACCAAAGCCCAGCGGATCTTCGTGTGTCGTTGGAAAATCGAAGCAAATAGTCTACCGGCCTCTTTCTATTCCAAACTCGATTACTTAAAATACTGAAACATTTCTTCCTAAAAAGGACACAATAGGTGCCCATGAGCTCGCCTGTTCTGAAACGAAATGCACAACAGGACAGTGATGTTGAGCTTCTGTGTCTCTTACCTACTTCTTATCCACTTTTCTTCGTTCTTTCCTGGGAGAAACTGAATATTGACATGGCTTGAGATCCATGTCTTCTGTATTTTCCAAAAATAAGTCGCCGTATATGGACTTCCTATCTCTGAAACTTAAAATGTCCACCAACTTCCTAGATGGAGAGAGTGGCCCTTGTCTTTTATTTTTATCAAAAAACCTGGAATGATGGCACGCTATGAACTGCCCGGTATTGAAAGCTACCTATAAATCCAACTATGTGGGTGAGGAACTTGTGTTATCCTGTTCTATATTTAAAATGCAAAACGGAGAACTTTGATCGAGTTGTTCTCATGTTAAAACAGAGCGCCAAGACCAAACTATGTGGTCGGAGGTATGCGCCGACTCTCTTTTATTCCAAAACAACTGAGTTGGAGTTGTATGCGCTTTCCGTCTTTTAGAAAAACAAGCAACCCGTACATATGTGTGTTGTGGTGTAGTAGATTAACACGTGTTCGGCGTTAGGTAATCGGCGCTAAAGGTTAAGTATTTAAGGGCGACTTTGCAAGAGAAATAAGAGGGACATGCTACCTTTAGACACGACATAGAACACCTTCTTTTAGACGACGTATAATACTATCTTTTAGCGATTTAGATACCTTCTTATTCTCTACTCTCTACTAGTTGCAGGTCAGCGGCCTCTCTTCTAACTATTAAGGCTATCTCTCTACTACATTTTTAGTGACCTAACTAGGGGGACACGACGGTCTATTAGTGGAGCAGTAGAGAAACCTCTTTATTTTACCTATTTTTAAGGAGAAGTTATAGAGGCAGAGACCTATAACGAGTTTTTAGGGACCCTATTAAACTCTAAGCGCTTACTAATAAAGTTTACTAAAGCGGCGGAACTCTTAGAGAGTTTCTACGGTGTTAGCGGAGCAGTATAGTAACCTATAGAAGGACTATAGAACCGGTATAATATACAGCTAAATAGGAGTAGGCAAGAGCGTAACGCCTAAGTGCTAAGGAGGCACTTTTTACAGGTAGTAAAGGGATATTAGGAGAAAGGGAAGAAACCTGTCTTAAAGAGAGAATTAGGAGTCTAAAAGCAGCGGAACAGTACACACGCTAACTAAGGATTAGCGACTTTTAGGAACTTTTAATTAAGTAGTATCTACAATATATAACTAGAGCAAGTCTCTTTTATTAAATAGTATACTATCTAAGACGTCTTCGACGCAGAGCGGAGAGCCCGCGGCGATTATAATAGCGGAACCTAAGCTACCTATAGCAACTCGTAATTCTTACTATTAGTATTTAGGAAAGCTAGAACTACACGATGCGTATACGCTACGCTTTAATAGAGAGAATATTTTAGAGTTCTTAGATAAGTACGACTTCAAAGCTAATTAAGGAGACTAGCTGTAAGATTTTTAGAAGAAGCAGCTGCCGTACTTCTATACGTAGAAGTATAAAGCGTTTGTCTAAAAGCTGCTAAGCTACTATAGAGCGGAGACCTATAAATAGTATAAAGACGAGCTTCGAGAGCTATATATAGGGCAGAATAAGTTTTAGCAGCGGGGCACCTAAGTATTTATTAAGAGCTACGTGAAGGAGGTGCAGCGGAGGCAACCTACTATCTAGATTACTAAATACTACTAGAACTTCGTGACCTACTTTGTAGCCGCAGAGACCTAAGGATAAGTCGCGAAAGCTAAGAAGGGCTACTTCTTCTTCTAAGGACTTGCTTAAGAGGATATAGAGCGAGTAATACACTATATACTAAGAGAGGATCGGCCGCGCTTAGATAATATCGCTTCGTTTAAAATTAAGAAGATCTACTAATTTATCTGTAAACACTAAGCGTAAGAAGAAGGGTTAAGTGCCTTATACACCGACTATAGTTTAAAGAGCCGAACGTTAGCTCGTCGCGACGTAGAGATAGTAGAGGAGCTAATACTAGCGCTTAAGAAGTCTTTAGTGACTCTATAATAGGCGGTCCTTAGAATACTACTAATTATTGCTTAACCTAAGAAGCTAGCTGCTCTAAAAGTTAATAAGGTAGTAGAGGACCTTATTTAGCGCTTTTAAGGGCTATCTATAATAATAGAGTAGCTTAACAAGATAGCTAAGAGTAATATAGGACTATAAAGACTCCTTATTAAGCTAGAGAACTACGTAGAGGTGTATAAGTAGCTAGTGCTAAGACTATATTAGGTAAGCACGGAGATCTTAGAGCGTAATAATAGAAGCTTTAAATTAATATATCCGCCAATAACTAGCGCGTAATTAGGCGTAAACTATATAGGCAACTAAGACCCGCAGCGTACTCGTTATAGGTGCTGTAGGCGAGAAGGGTATCTTATTATAAACTATCTAGACTAGAACCTACTAAAAGGTAATTAGTAGTATTATACTTAAAGCAAAGAGTAACTAAATAGCTAGAAATAAGTGCGGTACTACTTTAGGCTGTATCTAACTACTATCTAGGGTATATTTCTAGGCGGAGGCATTGCCCTGAAGCCCTTTAGAAGCGAGGTTCTTAAGTAGATACTATAGTTATTAAAGAAGCGTTTTAAAGTAACTGATAACCAACTAAAACGACCTATGTAAGAAGTACTTCTAAATTAGTTTAGCGCGGCTAGTAGGCCTATTAAGGTTGAAAGAACTGGTAGCAGTAGTAAGAGCTATACGATAGAGTTAAGCGAGGAAGCGGAGCTAATAGCGAGGCAAATAATGGCCCTTTAGTTAGCTGCGTAGTTCTTTAAAACTGTGTCTTATAGAGTACTATACCCTAAAGACGACTTAGAAGTTAACGCTATAGATAGATACACGAAGGCTAGTCGACTAGCGAAAGAATAGCGGGAGCGTAAGGCTCGCCTTAGAAAGAAACCTAGGATACCTTAGATAAAGAGTAGTTAGATAGCGAGTAGCTATAAAGACATAGACGTTAAGAAGGAGTTAGAGGTACTAAGGTATGCAGCCTAAGTAGAGATTAATAACTCTTAGGTACTAGAAACTTAGGTTTAAAGACGCCTTAACACTCTAATAAGTAGCGGGATACGCGAGAGAGATAGCTGGAGCGCTATAGTAGATTACGATATTATACCTATACTAGCGCCTATTCTAAGAGCCCCTCGAGCCTCTGCATCTATAACTATACTAATAACTAAAGATCTAGCGGCGATAGCCTAGAATATAGTACTAATAGTACTTGCAAAGGCGATATTAAACTAGAAAGTCTGCGGGATCTAGTAGCTTAATCTATTAGCGTCTCCTAAGGTGGCTATAGTAGTAACTAAGGCACTCAAGAAAGCGTGTAGGCCGCGTATATACTTTTAGGTTAGCGAAACGCGTTTAGGAGAGATAATAGAGGTTTAGCAGGCAGAGACTAGTAGCGATAAAGAAGAGTTAATAGAAGAAGCTATATAGCGACTATACGACTAGGGTTTAGAAGAAACGTGTATAATAGAAGCTAAGAATTCGTAGCTAGAGGTTATTATAAAGGATATTCTAGCGTAGCTATATCTAAAGATAGATTATAGTATTAAGCGAGTAGAAGTTAGAGAAACGAATAAGCTCTATGACTTCTAAAACTATAACATTAGTAATGAGGAAGACGGCTACATTAAGGCGTAGTCGAGAATACTCTCTAAAGCGCGACTAAAGGGCGAAGCGTAGTAGTAGTAGTATTTAGTAAAAAGATAGTTGCTAACATACTAGGTATCTCTCTATAGTAGTATAGGGCGAGCGCTTATTAATATAGGCTCGCAGCTAAACGTTATACAGCTTTTAATAGCAAGAGCGCTAAACGTCTATATTACTAAGCTAGATTAGTTAGGTCTGCCTCCTAAATTGTAGTAGGGTATAATAACTACTAATAAAGGGATAGACCCCTTTATAGGCATAGCCTATTTAGTCCTAATTATAGTTAGAGGGATTATAGTACTAACGTACTTTTAGATTATAAGACGTTTACGGAGAGCGATTCTTCTTAGGATACTATAGTGCGTAACGGCGCGGCTCTAGATATAGTTTAATACTATTAGCTAGATACTTTACTATATTAAGTTAATAGATAGTTGGCGTAAAGTCTCTTTTATAGGTTATAACCTAGCGCCTATAGCTAACGCAGTGTCGATAGAGTATTAGAGAAAAGGATAGCGAGCGCGCTTACTAGGGAAGTGTGCTTAGCGGAGGAGTATTACCTAGAACTTATACTAAGTAATATGCGGGTAGCGCGCTTATTTGCGTATATACCTAAGTATAGATAGTTATTTAGGGAAGAACTAGACTGCTAGAAAGAAGGGAAGTTAGGGTAGGTATTATTAGCAGAGGAGCAGAGATCCTTTAAGGAGATAGTAAGGTAGCAGTTTCGCCTATCGCGCAATAAGTTATTAGAGGAAGTAAATACCCTATATAAGAGAGTCGCTAATAAAGTAAAGCCTATAGATATACTAAGAGAGGACGCGCTGATAGATCTTAGGCGTAAGGACTAGAAGGAGCGCGTAATAGCTTATTAAGCCGCTTAAATAGCACTTAGAGGACTAGATATAGGGCTATTTAATTACCTTTTCTATAGCCGGATAGCAACGTTTCTAAGGGGGTATTAGTTAAACCTAAAGCGCCTTCGAAAGATAAATATTAGCAAAGATCTCTATCTAAATAAGGTTCACTTAATCTAGTAGCTTATATTCTAGCGAGAGAATACGCTAGCGTAGGAGTTTTAATATATATTATAAATTCACGAAGATATATAGCCTCCGTATAAGATTCGGACTATTCTGTACACCGCGTAGCAAGAGAAGAACTTTCCGTTACCAAAGAAGCTTGTGCCAATTATAAACGCAATAGTAGACGTACGGGCAGAGCGAGGGACATTCGAGCACGGGGACGGGCAGTACCGCAATAAGTACTTTCTTATCTCGAAGATTAAGCGACTAGTTAAACTAGAGGACTTTCGGTTTATTAATAATGCTGTACGATATAACGCCGTAATAATAAAGGACGCCTATATTCCGCTATCTGCTGATAAGTTCTTGGAGAGGTTCGCGAATAGGAGGACGTACGCTCTATTTAATCTATTTTCGGGTTATAACTAGATACTATTGTACACGTCTAGTAGGGATATAACAGCCTTTTAGACGCCGAACGGGCTATACCAATAGTATACACTCTTAATAGGCGCGATAAACTCTATAGTAGTCTTTATTCGGGCGGTAATAAAGATCCTCTATAATTACCTTCCAGAGACAGCGCCTTTTATAGATAATATTATAGTAGTAGGGCCTCAAGATAACTACAGAGGAGAGGAAGTTTTTAATAGTATGCGTCGGTTTGTTCTTAAACATACTTTATAGATAGATAAGGTCCTTATAGATATCACTTAGGCCGAGGCTACTATCTTAGGAAAGAAGTCGTAGTAGGGAGTTCCCTAAATAGCTATTATAGAGTATAAGGTTAACAAAGATAGTCGCTATTCTACAAAAAGTAAGGTCTAAAAGATTCTTAAGTAGCTAGAGTACTAAATAGTAAAAGAGGTCTAATAGTTTATTAGTATTATTATCTACTATTAGTAATAGATCTTCTATTTCTTACTAAAAACAGAGCTACTCTTTATACTCCTTCAAAAGGAAGCTAAATAGGTTTAGAGAGATAGGCAGACATATGCGATAAAAATTCTAAAGGAAGTAATTACCTCTCTACCAGCGCTTATAGCGATAGACTATTAGGGCGGTCTCTTAATAGTCGGCGTAGACGCCTTAGTTCGCGGGGTAGAGGCTTACTTAGAGCAAGTTAGATTAGATAGCCGTCGCTATATAATAAGGTTTAAAAGTACGCTATAGTTAGAAGCAGAGTTAAAGCTCTACTCTACAAAGCTTAAGTATAAAGCGCTTATTTAGGCGCTAAAGGTCTTTTAGATTTACCTTTATAGACACTCCTTCTAAGTAGAAATAGACGCAAAGATACTAATTACGCAGCTTAATTAGTTGTCTCCAGATTTACTAGGCTCTGTAATAAACAGGTGGCTCGCGACTATCCTTTAGTAGGAATTCGAGATTATCTACGTACTAGGAAAGAAGAATGTTATCCCTAATACGCTATTAAGGTATCCGCAGCCCAAGGGGTAGACGCCACTAAAGGAAGACGAGGATAACCTAGAGCCGTTTATTAATTAAGTACTAAATAAGTTTAAGGAGACAAACTTAGTTATAGCTACTAAGGAGGCGATTAGGAAGCTACTTATAGAGGAGTACAATAAGAAATTAGAAGAGATTACAGTATTCCTATAGACGTTAAAGAGACTAAATAGGCTCCAGGGTTAAGAACAGCGAAAGTAGATAAAGAATACTACACGCTTCTTTATATAGGACTAATATCTATTTAGAAAGGCTACTAAGACTATACTAGTTCACCAAGTAGTAGATAGAGAAGACCTATAGGCAGCGTTAATCTAGGAAATTTATAAATAATTAGGCTATAAAGGGATCTAGACAACGTTCAGAGTAGTATATTAGCGATATTAGTAGGATAGTATATATAGATAGGTAGCGAAATAGCTTAAGCCTTATAAGGTCTACTAAATAATAAGAGGCACTTAGAAAGAAGTAGAGCTAAACTTAATATATTCTTAGGTAATATAGTCTTAGTAGATAGTCGATATTACGCATATGCTAAGGGTACGCGGTAGGACCTACCTACTAGTTGTAAGAGAGTATCTTTTAGGCTAGCTAGAGACACGTGCGCTTTTAATAGCAAATTCTAATTTAGTTATAAAGTTTATCTTTAAAGAGATCTGCTGTCGCTAGGGCGTACTAGAAAGGATTTTAGTAGACAGCGGAACTAAGAATAAGTTAGTAGTCTAGTCGCTAGCTACACTCTTTAGTATTTACTAGGTTTAAGCTTTAGCGTATAACTTACGCGCGTAAGGACTTATTAAAAGAGGTTATTAAGGCTTTATCTATAGGTTAGCAAAGATGCTAGGCTTATAGATAGATAACTTGTCAGCAATAACGTAGGCCGAGAGAGTATCGCTATAAAGACTACTTAGGTTCTTACCTACGTAGCTAGTACTAGGCTAAAATCTAGTCCTTCTAATTAAACTCGTAGTACTAACGTAGCAAAGCCTGCCGTAGAGCGAGGGTTTAGAGCTATACTAATCTCCTTATAGTAAGAGCTATACAGCTACAATTCCGTAAGGAGAACTTAGAGGAAGTAGTCTATTATATAAGAAGACTTCGGAGAAAAGCTATAGAGAACCGCAATACAAAGAAAGACGTACTAAAGCCCTTTTTAAGTAGGAGACCTAGTATTAGTTTAGGACGCGATTAAGTCCATTAATAAGAGCTTAGATAGGAAGCTTAACGATAGATAGAGAGGTCCGTACAGAGTTTAGGAGGTATAAGTAGACAAAGGGGTACTACTAGCTAGAGGATCTAAATAAAGTTACATTTCTAAACACGACTTAGGCTAATCGCCTAAAGAAGTTCAAAGAACTGCTAGAATAGCTTAAAGATAGCTTACTACGAGGGCGCTTACAGTTATATCCTAAAACTAAAGAAGTGCAAATGGCGAGGCCTATAGTACTAAGACAAAGGTAAACAACGCTAAGAGCTAAGCGGGCAAGAGATGTTTAGGCTAGGAAGGACCGCGAGGGAGAGTAAGACAGACGAACGATAGTTAGAGGGATAAACCAAAGGGAATATTGTAGAAGAATTAAGAAGGGGAGGGCAGAGTTAACGTCTCCGTGTAGCACTTAGGGATAGTAACACTAAGTAAGGAAGATAGAAGAGGCTAAGGAGGGCGTTGTCGAGAGCAGATTAGATAGTTACAAGAGGTATTTAGCAGCTTAAGGGGACTAAGCTAGAGGCTAAGGAGGAAAATATAGTGTAGTAGATTAATACGTATTCGGCGTTAGGTAATCGGCGCTAAAGGTTAAGTATTTAAGGGCGACTTTACGAGAGAAATAAGAGGGACATGCTACTTTTAGACACAATACAGAACACCTTCTTTTAGACGACGTATAATACTATTTTTTAGCGATTTAGATACCTTCTTATTCTCTACTCTCTACTAGTTGCGGGTCGGCGGCCTCTCTTCTAACTATTGAGGCTATCCCTCTACCACAGTGTGTGTGTGTGTGTGTGTGGGAAAGGTGTTGCCGTCTCCGTTATATTCCGAAAACGACCAGGTGGCAAGGCATGCAGGTTGTGCCGTCTCCCAATTCTTCCAAGAATGGAAAAGTGAGGAACAAATGAAGTTTGTAGTGTCTGAAAATCAAAAGAAGACGAACGAATGTGGTTGGAGGGGTGTGTGAGATTCACAACGTACATATTACAACTCTATTGAATTTTTCAAATTTCTAACAGGCACCATTCTATACATGGGCTGATCGATACTGAGAACGCAGGTGCAAACACTTGATGGCTGTGGCTTGGGGGAAGCGGAGCAATGAGTGACTTTATGACAAAAGTAGACAGAGAAAACAAGTATGTCTGAGAGAGAACTGTAGGGGTTTGCGGTATGTCTGATGACTCGAAAATCCCTCAACAGGGAGGACGATGTGTGTGTGCCCCTTCTGTGAGCACAAAAGAAAAAATAAACCAACCCGATGATCCCAGCGCACCCGATTTTCCCCTACTTCCACACATCCTATTTACTTTCCGCCGTCTCCCTCCCCTCCAGCTAACACCCCAATAACCTTCTTAACACATCCTTTCTTCTTCCAACACTTCCTATACCAGTCCTCTAAACCCCCCATGGCCTTTTTATCCCAGCCCTCCCACTCTCCTACCAGCACATGTACAACGGGCCAAACATAAGCATCTGCAATGCTAAACCTACTCCCCGCAACAAACGGGCCTCCCAATATCCCCACCTCCTCTTCTAACCTCAGTACCAAATTCCTTAGCTCAGCTTCATATCCAGGTACCCTTCTGTTCAACCACGCTTTTATGATACCGGCTGTAAGCAGCATAACGGGATACGCGTTGGCTGTAACGGGGTTGGAAGCTGGAGAGGAGTCGAGTGCGTGGTAGCGGTCTAAGTATAGGAGGATTGAAGAGGACATGTGAATTTCCGTGTGGTGGGTGTCGTTGTCGCGGAAGGTGACTTGGCGGTCGAGTTCGTATGACATGTCTAGTTGGGGGGCATCGATCACTGTGCATGAGATTTTTGTTTCGGCGAGCCCGATCATGGCTTGTTGGGTTTCTATTATGTTGTTGGAGGCGAAAAGGAGGGGCATGTCAGGTGGAGGTGAGGTGTGTAAGTGGAGAACGTCGAAGCCGTCGCCGTAGTGGTCTTGCCACGAGAAATCTGGGTTGTGGTTTTCGTGCGAGAAGGCGGTGATTAGGCGGTGGGCTTCTTCTTTGTCGTTGTTGATGACGTCGGCGGCGTCACGCGCAGTTTTGGAGGTGGCGCCTTGGCCCCAGATTGTAGTTTCTTTGGCGTCGAGGAAGGTGCCGATGTGGCGGAAGGTGAGGCTGATACGCATGCTGTTGTAGCTTGTTTCGGCGGCGCTGCGTTCGGATGCAAGGCGTTTGTCGGGCTGGATGCCATGGAGCCACTTGGAATTGCTCTCCAAGCCTAAGACGAACATGGAATTATGTGGCATTGGTACGCGTTGCGTTTTGCGCTGGTCGGTCGCGTCGTTTGCAGTATCGGGTTCGTCGATTTTGGAGTGGGGCTTCTTGGTCCGTAGGCGCATTGTACGCTGCGACCCAAAGCTTACATTAACTATTGATGAGCCTTGGACAATATCGAGCGTCTTGTCAGAGTGCTCGGATATAAAGTCGTTGCCGGAGCGGTAGAGTTGAATCAGGACGTGGTTGAGCGGATGACCGACGAGCTTTTCAGCCTGCTTTCGTATGACGTGCACCTTGGGCGAAAAATGTAAGAGAGGTAAAGTTTGGTCTGCCGGGTGGCGGTATACGGGCATTGAACCATCGTCTCCAAACTCGCCCTGACAGCATACAAGACGTGGCACCTCGCCTTGCTGATGGAGCATCTTTTGCCATCGTACTTCATTGTAGAGCTGGAGAAAGATCAAGTCCTTTAGTGGCTTAGATGGATCAGAGGGATGTATAACATCGGCCGGGAAGAAGTCGTAAATGATGCGCGAGTCGCCCTCTGCGATCGTATCTGCAGGCCCTAATACAGGCAGATTTGCAAGCGAAGGTATCTTGGACGTCTTTTTGGACGGCGTCTCAGCAGGTTCCGTTTCAGTGACCGGATCTGTCTTCGCGGGAGTTGTAACATCCTGCTTTACAGAAGCCTTGTCCTCATGCTTTGAAATAGTCGTCGATGCTGCCTTGGTCGACGCGAGTGATGCCCGTTTCGACTCATCGGATTTTGGTGCTCTTGCCAATGACAAGCGCACGCGATCGGAAAAGTCGGATAATCGGTTCTTTTCCTTTTCTTCGCCTTTTGTAGACAGAGCCGGTACAGATGCTGCATTCTTCAACGCACGTTGTTTGGTTTCCCCTTCGCGCAAGTCAACGACACTTCCCGCCTTGGTAATTTGCGGTGTTGGTAAAGGTTGAGATGACGTAGGCTGTGTTTCCGCTATACTGGTAGTAGGCTCTTCCGGGTTGACTTCTTCTTTTGCCTTTTTCTTCTTCTTCGTCCTGCCCGTCCGCATTCGAATCTTGGTCTTGACCAGTTGCGGCTTCGGTTCTTGTTCCTCTGCAGGTAGCTGAGCACCCCTGACTAGCAAATCGGAGAACTCCTTGTCGCTAGTCTCTGCACCACGCTCACTTGCAGTCTTCAATTCATTTTCAGCTTTCTTGGTTTCGCCCAAAGACAATTTGCCCAGAGCCAACTCGAGAGCTTGTTGACTATCCTTGTCAGGCTTTGCGGGTTTCTTGGGCGTCGGCAAAGGCTCTTTACTCAAAATCTCCTCGCTATTGACCAAGTAGGCATCAAAGAATTCGTCCATGCGTCTCAAGGCCAAAATCGTGCCGGTTTTCCTTGCAAAATCCCAGACAATCTTCCACGACACAAATCTTGACGCCATGTCGTGCTGCATCAATGACTGTGGCAAGCACGGACACATTAGTAATGCATCCGCATATAAATAATTCAGTAACGAGTCTTGCGCGCAGAGTCATTAACAAGTTTGTACCCTGAAAGGCCGAGTAGTTTGTCGTCTTGATGACACTGTCTGCCGGCCGTTGAATCTGGCCGGCGAAGGGATCTACAAACTCGGCACCGCTTGTACCTGGTACACATGCTGGCGTCCGGTTCTCGCTCTTTAGCAAAAACAGCTCATCGTCCTCTTCGACCGAGGCCTTGGCAATCTCCTTTGGTAGTGTCTTTCTTCGCGCCGAGACGCGCTTTAGCAAGTCGAGAGCGCGTTGCTTGTGTTTTGATGATCGTGACTGTGCAGGCAACAAGGCTGCTTCCTTGCCCAACTCTTCATCGCCAGCCTCGGTGCTGCTCTCGTCTCCATCAATCAGCCCACCCACGACAAGCGCGTCCCCTTCACCCGTGTCTGGTCCAGTTGCAATTCGATCAGCTTCATACAGCGTCTGAACCCAAATAACATTGCCGCTGAGTTCTCTAAATTTGGGGATCAATGTCTCGATGCGCTCGAGAAAGCCGGTGCTGATATCGACTGGAAGCCGACCGTCAGGTTGACAAAAGTCGTTTTGTAGGCCAATGACAAGGAGCGCTTGACGTGTTTGAAAGTGCGGCTGGTTCTGCGTCACCAGATCCATGAGGGATGCCATTTTGGAAACCATGGTGAGGAAAGTCCAAGGCTTCGGCTGAAGCGTGATGATCAGTTATGGTCTTGGCAGACTTGGAGTCGTTTGAAAGAATGATTTGGCGAATATGAAAAAGTTACATGTCGATGAGATCAGAGATTTGAAAATACGACACTGTGCGAAAGGGTTGATGTAGTGACGGAAAATGTTCAGCGCATTTCCAAGATGCAAATGTGGACCTATAGAGGTGTGAGTGCAGCATGCGTCGCGCCGGGCATGGCAAGACTAAAAAAGGCAGAAGGATAGTGTTTTGTCGAGATGACGGCCGCTAAATGGCCGGTCGCCCATCCCCGCTGTTAGCGCGGGGCAATGGATGGAAGCGCCACACCTACACAACGTGGCCAATCGACCATATGCTCGCGCATTTTACGCTATCCATCAGGCGTCCTCTGTTCTGCAAGGGGCGGTTTTTTTCATCACATCTATAGTTGCTTCTCTGCGCAACATGTCGTGTACTGTGCCTGAGTGATTGACGTCTTCTTCACCGCCAATTCATCCGACGTATCCATGATCCGTAGCCGTAGCCGGACCCGACATGTTGGAATGGATTCTTACATCTCACTTGCTGGTAAAAAAGGCCGTAATCTTCCGAGATCCCTTTTCCTTGGTCGTCTTTGCGGCGCTGCCGTTGTTCGTGGCGCTCCTAGTGCCCTGCCTCTTGGACGTTTTGGCAGAACTCGGAGCCGCATTGCTGTTTAGGCGTTTGGTTGGTGATTCAGACTTGTTGTCGTCGTCGTGTTCTCGTTTGATGCCGTGAGTCTCTGAAACGGGTAATGGAGCATTATCTTCGGTTCCCTGGATGCGGTTCGTCGTCGCACGGGTTTCATCCTCGTGCTCAACCTTGACGTCACGTTCGATTTTGTTGACGGATTGCTTTTGCGGACTTTGGAAAAAGTTGGCAATGTTATTCTTGTTGGCCGCGCTATCAATGGGCACGAGGAACGAGGGCGAATTGTTGCCAACCTTGCCGACATCTTTGCTGACTGGGTAGCACTCTAGTTTGCCGCCAAAAGGTCGCAAAAGTGACTGCAAGTCATCATTCCACTCTGTGCGACTTAGGTCGAGCCAAGTCCGAATAGCGTCGGAGCCGTTGTCAAAGATGACTGGCATGCGGTCGTGCAAAAAGTTGAGCTGCTTATTCGAGTCGGTGGTGATGATTGTATAGGTGAAGAGTTCTTTATCCGAGTCTGTGGTTGTTAGTAGCCGCTGGGCCAAAAGGTAGGATTCTTACCTTCAAACCGAACTCTATCCCATAACCCCGCAAAGCACATGAGCTGGCCATCCTGGCGCTTTACAAAGTGTGGAATCTTTTCCTTGCCGCCATTCTTCTTTTGCCATTCATAGAAGCCCTGGGCCACGACGATGCATCGCTTCTTCTTCTTCATCGTAGTCCACATGCCACGATCTTCCACCAAAGAATCGTCTCGGCAGTTGATCGTCTTGAGCTTGTTTCCATAGTCGGGATTGCGCTTGGTCCAAAACGGCACAAGACCCCATTGCATGGATTGTAGTTTGTACTTGGTGCCTTTATTGTCTTCGGCCTCTGCTCGATATACGAGGCCATGGTAGCCTGGTGCAAAGTTGTAGCTTTGACGCACGTCGTCATCGTTTGGTGCTTCCTCTACGTGCATTTGCGACTGCTCCAGCTGCTGGCGGACCTCGGATGGCCGCTAACCTGTCAGTCGGTGGATGATAGCCAATACAATAAAACTCACCAAGGCCAGCACATATCGACCGCACATTTCAAGACATGCCCGTGTGTTGTAGATGTGAAGGCATGTCAGTCGCGATGCAGCGCGTTGATGATTGGCTACGTCATGCGGCGCCATTCAGCCCCTGCACGCGTCGGACACTAAAAAGTTCCTCGTCATGGACGGTGAAGCCCCTCCACTACCACCATGTTCAGGACGGTCCCTCGAGCAGCGCCACGAATAGGCGCATTCGTAAGATGCGAAGCGCAGACTCCTCTTGTAGGCCGTCTGTCGCCTGTGAAAACATGGCGGCCAATGCAACAGCAATTGGCCAGGCGGCATCGCTCTTCGATGCGGGACCAGTTTAGAGAGCAGTTCCACAAGAGCCCTATCATGTTTCCCTTTGCGATTAGCATGTACGTCGGTGTATCCTACCATCAATTGGCGTCTAGCTAACCATACAGGATCGTTCTCGTCTCGGGCATTTGCGTCTTCTACATTCCGTGGTACTACAAAAACGTCATTATAAAACCCTATCACAACTTCCCTGAACCCGTTGCCAAGAAGCTTCGCAGAGCGTTATTCTACAGCCGCGGCAAATGGCTCGATATCCGCGAAGCGAACAAGCATTTCCGGCAAGCGCTGGCACTCGCCGACGAACTTGGTATGGATCCTTTTAGCGACGAGATTATGGGCGTCAAATACACAATTGCCGCACTATTTGAGGATGCAGGATACTATAGTCTGGCCATTGACGTCTTAGAAATCATGCGCAATGACTGCCAGCGATGGGTTGATGAATTCTCGGACAAGCACTGGACAAATGGCAACAGGAGTAGGGTCAAGAAGAACATGGTGCAAATCAATCTCAAACTAGGCCAGCTGTATGATGTGAGATATGTCAACGAGCCGGAGAATGGCGAAAAGCGGCTCGTCGAGGCAGTGGAGAGTGCACTCAAGGAACAGCAGCGGCGGGAGAGTGAAGGAGTCAAGGAAGGCGAAGGGCCATGGATGAATGATGAAGAAATGGGTGGCACACTTGAAGGTATGTAAACCACTCTACAGCTTTAGGGGTATGCTAATAACTCAGCTCTTGCGACACATTACGAGCAATTCGACTCCCACTACCTGGCCACGCCACTGTTTGTCAAGGCACTACAGTTATGCCCGCCCAATTCGTGCCACGGAGTTGTCCTAAGTAAGTTTTTTGAGTTGCATATCTTTCTCTGCTCACATCTCTAGTGAACAACATATCCACCTGCCTCGCCCAACAAACACCCCCATCATCATCTGCTCCAACCCTCTCATCCGCGCCCACCGACTTCCCTGTCAGCAACTCGGCGCCTCGTACACTTCTAATCGACCAAGCTCGCACATGGGCCACAAGAGCCCTCGCCCACGCCGCCCAGATCAAGGCTCCAGACCGAACCGACGAATGCGATGTTGGGTGCGCCGTCGCGACACATAATCTAGGCGAGTTTTTGGAAATGCAAGGCAAGACGGATGAAGCGAGGCAAAAGTATGAAGAGGCTATAACTCTGTCAAAGAAGATCAAATTTGCCGAGGGAGTGAATAACGCGAAAATGGGCATCAAGAGACTGAAAGAGAGTAAGGCGTAATGGAAGGGATAGACCATGTACAATACTGTAAAACATACGTGTCGAGCAAGCTACTCTAGGAAGGACCATGGCGACCAACGGCATGAGCCGGTTACTCTAATCGCGGGGCGTGTTCATATGTTTGTAACCTTGCAAATACTATGGCGTCATGAATACTCATGGTGCTACAGCCGGACTGAAACAGTCGTCATGGCATGATGGCCAACTACAGCTGACTAAAGACATGGGAAGGCCGATCAAGGTGCCGGCACCGGAACGATTAGGTCTGAACACGAAGTTCGCGCGCGAAGAGCGTTACATGTCGCTAGCCGCGGGCCGTCAGCCAGCCATGGGCCGTGCAGTCACACCAGTCTAGACTCGCCAGTGCATCTCGATGTACCGGTACAGAGGGGTAGGCTCTTTGCCGCCCGAGTGCGGTTGGAGGTGAAAGAAGCGGTCAGGGAGCAAGAGGGCAAGCCTGGCTTGGGAGGATGCAAGTTGGGCTGGGGGTGGACGAGTAGCTTTCCTTCTTCCGTGCCGCGCGTGCATAAGCGAAGAGAATCCAAGGCCGACTTGGGCGTGTTGCAAGTAATGCATTGAGATGCGAACAGCCGTTGGAGGAGAAAATGCGGAGCAGGCATTGTACTAGTCTATGTGTGTAAGTGGGTAGGTACATAGTAAGTACTGGTAGTTAGGCGTGGGCGTGTACCGGTATGTACTGACAGTGCAAGCCCAGACAAACATCTTTTGGCGCTTGTGCAAGCGCTTGTCATGACATCAGCGTGCCTGGTCGCAAAAGCAGTGGGAAAGAAGGGCATAAAGGCGTTGGTCCAGTGAATAGGCTGTGTCGAGGGGTCGGTGTAGGCTGGGTGCGGGGGCCTGGCGCAGCTGTTGGTCCATGTCGCAAATGAAGCAGCGAGGCGAGTGGACCCTTGATCCTGACCGCCTTCACGATAAGACATGCTAGCCCGACTAGCGTCTAGTCCCGAGTCGGGCGAGGGCCTCCTGATGCTCCTTTCGACCAAGTTCGACCAAGGCCATGGCCGACCGTCGTCTTTTTTTCTGTTGCTATTGCTCTCTCCAGACTGAGTGTAATTACAATTCCAATTACACCGACCACTCATTAATCTGACCAGACATCAATACTTGCACCCAAAAAGAGTCGGCTTCTTACGCGTGTGACTGCGCATGTAGTAGCTGTTCCCTGCCGCATTGCTCCCATCCACTCCCTTGAAACCCTCTCGACGCCTGTGCCGTTTGCGCGCGACCGAACATTGCGCCCACCACTGAGCCTCTGTTGTGAAAACACAAATTTCAGCATCCACAAATCTACTCTGCACATGCTTGCTGCATGACACGCCACTAACATGTCGACAAGTACAGCACACGTCGAGACGACGACGGCGACGACGACGACGACAAAGGGCGGCGACGACGTGTCCATGGCCAACATGGAGGCCGCTCAGCACCATCTAGAGGCCGAGGTTGAAGAGCCCCCCACGGAGAAGAGGTCCCGGACACATGTAGACAGCAAACCACTGCCCACCGACAGCATGGTGACTGTGCCGCTCTCAGAGACTGGTGACAAGACACCCGAAGAAGAGCAAGCCCAAAGCCACAGCCAAAGAGAATCAGCCACTCGCCCCGCCATCATTGTCGAGGAGCGGAGAGCTTCGTCGCGTACAAACTCTGCCGAGATCCGGAATGCCTTTGGCCGCCGCAGCAGCCAGGGGAGCATTGAAGCCCCAGCACCCGAGAGCCCAACCATTTCCGTGCACGACGCTGACGCCCCAGTGTCCCCCAACAACGACACAAAGAGGAGGAGCAACAGCGATGGCTCGGGGAAGAGTGTTGAGGTGGACTGGGCCGAGCTGGAAAAGAAGGAAGAGCAGGAACCAGAGGGCGAGGAAGAGGTGTGTGCAACTCGCGCGTAAACGTCAGCAGATTGCTAATGAATAGGCCATGGCCTTGTTACTCGCAAGACTGGAGCAGGAAAACGAAGCCATTATGAGCAACAGCAAAGCGAACACAAAAGTCTCGCGCGCCCGCAGCCAATCGCGACCGCCCTCGTTCAATCATCTCAAGCGCCTCGTGGCCGATGACACGTCCCAGATGCGCTTCTCCCAGCTCCCCTCGCCCCCGCCCATGACGGAGCTCGAGTTCTGGGCCGCCCTCGTTCGCGACTACCCGCAAACCGTCCATCGCCTTCCCACGCTTTGCCTAAACAAGATTCGCGGAGGCATTCCGCCACCGCTGCGAGGCGTCGTGTGGCAGAGCGCTGCTGGGTCACGTGAAAAGCTGATCGAAGACCAATACGACACCCTCTGCGGCGAATCGAGTCCGTATGAAAACACAATCAACAAGGATCTGGGCCGCAGCTTTCCCGGCGTCGAAATGTTCAAAGACCCCGATGGCGAGGGCCAAAAAATGCTGGGACGCGTGCTCAAGTGCTTTAGTCTGTATGACCACAAGATCGGCTACTGCCAGGGCTTGGGCTTTCTCGTCGGCCCGCTGCTGATGCAAATGGGCGACAAGGAGGCCTTTTGCGTGCTCGTCAGGTATGCAATTCCCTCTCCCCACGCCGCCATCTGACTGACTTTTCTAGGCTCATGGAAGATTACGATCTACGCTCATGCTTTCTCCCGGATCTATCCGGCCTTCATCTCCGCATCTTCCAGTTCCAAAAGCTGCTCCACCAGCACATGCCGCAGCTGGCCCAGCATCTCGATACCCTCGGTGTCGAGTCTGCCTATCTGTCGCAATGGTTTCTGTCCTTTTTCGCTGTTACATGTCCGCTCCCCATGCTTTTCCGCATCTACGACGTCTTGTTTGCCGAGGGCGCTTCCGAGACCATCATGCGCGTTGCACTTGCCCTCATGAAGCGCAACGAGCAAAAGCTACTTTCGCTGAGTGAATTCGAAGACGTAATGCAACTGTTGCTAGGCCGTCAACTTTGGGACCCCTACGGCCGGAACGCGGGGTCAGCTGATGAACTGGTCGGTGATTTTGTCGGTTTCACAAATGATGTGACGCGCGAAAAGTTGCAGGGGTTGGAGCAACAGTACAAGGAGGCCCAGGAAAAGGATTCGTCAAAGCAGCAGGTCCAGAAATCTGCCACATCCTTCCTAGGCCGTCTCTGGGGCCCTAGCAACTCTTCGACTAAATCCGTTTCACTCAGCCCAGGGCTCTCCGCTCCTTCACGACCCGTCAGCTTCCTGAGGCGCTCAGCCTCGAAACAGAGCCTGGCTTCAACACTCAACTCGACTGCGGAATCCGATAGTTCGGCCGCGACTTCTAGCACTGCCATGACGGACCTTTCGCGCGCTTCCAATGGCGATGCCATGTCGGTCAAATCTGGACATGGTTCCGTCGCCATGGGCCTATCTGCAAAGGATCGCGACTTGCACTATCAGATTGAGCAGCTACTCATGTCAGTCAGCCAGTTACAGCGACAAAATAGCGAATTGGAGGCGGCCTTGCAAAAGCAGCGCGAAGACCGCAGCGAAGACCACCGCATTGTGCGCACAGTAGTCGACAAAGTCCGCAAGAAGACGCCCACCCTCGCCGCCCCCTCAACCCGCTCCACACGACGCCGAACCACCGTAACCGCCGCAACAGACATATCGCGCGAAGACAAGGCTACGACGACCCTAACCGAAGAAGCCACCGAAATCGTGTCAACCCTCGAATCCCGCTTCCCCGCCGCCCAACTCCACCACCGGGCCTCCAGCATGTTCGAAACCAAGCAACTCCTCCGCGAAAACATCACCCGAATAAAAGAACAACTCGCCAACGAAACACTCCGTGCAAACTCGCTCGCCCGCGACCTCAGCGACCGCGACGCCGAACTCCAAATCGCGCGCGATGCCCTAAAAGATACCCGCCACCGCCTCCAAGACAGTTACAACCAATCGCAACGTCAAGAAAAAACCATCCAGGAACTACGGCAAATGTCGCGCAAACAATCCGCCGCTGCATCTTGGTCTGGCGGTGACAGCAGTTACACCCCAGATACCCCTCCTTCTTTATCCCGCTCCACCACCTCTGATTCCGTAAGCGGCGGCCTCCGCGAACTACGCCTCGGCCGCACCCCATCCCAGAAATCAGACCGGCCCGCTCACTCAACACAATCCACTTTCGCTAAACGCTCCTCCTCGCTACTTACGCAGAGCGTGCTGGCGACTGAGAATAACACGCCCGCGGATTGCGAGGCGTTGTTGCTGGAGCTAGTGAATGCAAAGACGGCAGAAGCGGTGGCGAGACAAGAGTTGGAGGAGTTGAGGAGTCGGTTCGAGGGCATGAAGAGGGTGATTAGTGGGAGTGGGGTAGCGAGTCCAGCCGTAACACCGAGTCCTGTGCCCAAGGAGGCGGGGACTGCGGCGGGTGGTGGTGGTGGAGGGTGGGGTTGGGGTGGGTGGAAGAGAACGGTTAGTAGTAGTACTATTGGTGTTGTTGGTGGGGGTGGGGGCTCTTAGGAAAGGGCTTATGCCTGCCGTGGACGAACAAATGGGTTGCGGGGTGGACTATAATAGATGTACCTGGAGTGCGTGTGCGTTTTGTGTGTATGGGACTGTGTATATTCATGAGTATGGGCAAATCAGCCGTCAAAGGCCGCAAAAGCCGGCCAAGTCGAAGAAAGGGGAGGGGGCGGGGTTACATATATATCAAATCTCCCTGTTCTTCTTCCTGCTTTCCCTTCCTCTTCTTCTTCTTGAGGAGAGAGAAACAGAGAGAAACAGAGAGAGAGAGAGAGAGAGAAACCAACGGGTTTGGTTCTTGTTTTTCGTTTTCTGCCCCCAGAAAGATTAGATTTTGGTAAGGATATGTTTTACGGCCCCCCCTTTTTTTTAGTACATGTAGTTAGTTAATGCATATGATATTTTAATGCACCTTTTGGGGGGGTTGACTTGTTTGTGCTGGAGTGGTCTGGATGGGTGAGGTGAGGGCGGTGGGCGGTCTTTGCACTATGGTGGGGGCTGCGAGGAGGGTGTTGTCGCGTATAACGACGATGCGGTAGTATGGTGTGGTGTAGTATAAAGGTAGAGTTGTCATTATTTCATGTGATTGGTAGTTTGTCAGTCTAGTGAGTACCCATCCTTTGGGTATGAATTGAAGAAACCATCGATTATATAGTTCTTATGAAAGAGGTCTACTAAGCTGTTTCGACACTTGCCTTTAACATTCGGCCCCCGCCCTGCTCCATCCAGAAGATCGGAACCCCTGGCATTTGAAGCAAACGGCTGGTAAAGCTGTAACTGCTACATGGTATCGGGAAATCTGTTCATACTATTGTCTGCCATAGTAATAGAAATATTACACTACCTGATGGTACTGAGCTATGCGAGGTAAGATTCTCCCTATGTCTGACGTTATACCCCACAGCTAGGTAGCCCAGAATAGTCACCCAACAACCTACTCTTCTCATCCACCGTATCCCTATCTTCTTCCCACCTATCTTCTTCCCCATCTGCATCCCCACCACCACAAACATCCGACTTGCTCCTCTCCTCACCCCCACCACCTCTCCACCACCTCCCCAGCCCCACCAGCCCATCCACCAAGCCCCAAAAAACCACAAAATGCGTCTCCCTCACCACGCGCGAAAAGAAGTAATAATTCACCATAAACACCCACACACTCGTCTCATCAAAAAGATGCGTATTCATCCCCACAGCCCCCAACGTATTATCAAGAAACCAATTCACATCTACACATTCACCAGGCCAGCAAAAGTCCGTGAGTACGGTATCAGGATACACGGCGGCGGGGTTGACGAGGCGACGTAGGACGTGATTGAGCAGGCCGGTTACGGTGTGGAAGACGACGAGTTGGAGCATGTGGGCTAAGACAACAGGATGTAGCATAAAGGTGACGCACCAGGAATCTTCTTCTTCTTGGAGAGGAACCTTGGGGAGTAGTAGGATGGGGGTGTAAGTCCAGTACCCCCGGGGACCCCTGGCTGTGGAAAGGGTTGTTTCGTTGGGCAGGGAAATGTCCGTGTTGCTGGGTGTGATGTAGTGTTCTAGTGTTGATAGTGTGTAGAAGCATAGGGCGAAATGCACGGCGCTGTGCTGGGTAGGCGTGTAGACGGTGGCTGGGTTGGACAGGTAGATGCCGGTGAGGGTGGAGGCGTAGTGTAAGGTGAATAGGAGGGGCACGGCGTAGCCGGTGTAGTACCGAGTTGAAGGGGAGAGCTGCACACGGGTGAAGACGTTGTTGATGAGGTAGATGGCTATTCCGATTATAACGGCGTGGGAGAAGAGTGATATGGGTTGGTGCGCTAGGAGTCTGCAGAGAAGGACGACGACGGCGCTAAGGGCCATGTGGATGGTGTAGTTGACTTTTGATAGGTAGGGTTCGTAGACTGAGCGGAATAAGCGGTTGGCTTGGGGCTTTGTGGTGTTGGGCTGCATGATGGTGTGTCTCGGCAGGGGGAGAGAGTGGGAAGGGGTTGGTGTGATGCTTCGATGCATATTGAGTCGGGAGGGTTGGCGTTCTGATAAATTGATAGCAAAAGATCCAGCCCTCCTTTTCTCAAATGTGTGCCATGGAACGTACCATGGTTGAGACTGCCCCATAGCGACAAGACCACAAGACCCCTTCACCACCGTCCTCACGCATCCCCTTTCCTTCTCCTCTTCCTCCCGCCCACGCATATCCACGTCTTTCTTACCACTCACACCACCATTTCCCCATCCACCAAAGCCCAAAAGCCAACAAAATTCGTGTGAGTCACCACCCTCGGGAAAACAAAGTAGTTGACATACCAGACGCTGAAAGGCCAATCGCCTAAGAAGAAAACCCTCTCGCCTCTTCATCGTCATCGCTGTTGCGCTCGCCCGTTAGCTACACGGGTAGGCGGTACCAGTTACGCCAGCGGGAAACGGGGCGACGGGGAAACTCTTGTCGGCCCCACAGCGAAAGACGGCGAGGATACGTGCGGCTAATATACCGGGGTCGTCGCAGTGTACGAGGCAAGCGGTGGTGGAACTCTAGTTCTGATAGCGCGAAGAAGGCGAGTGCGAAGTGCACGGCTGTGCGCTGGGTGGGTGTGTTGGAGGTGAGCTGGGTTGGACAAGAGATGCCCGATGAACGTGGATAAGTAGAATAGGGAGAATACGAGGCAGATTGTGTATGTGATGGAGCGGGGGGCAGCTCGCTATGACTGGCGACATGCGGTCTGAGGTGCACGGCGCCAGGGCTGATCATGGCGGCGGAGAAGGTGATGGTGAAATGCATGTGATGCGTATGTGCTGCTAGCCTACAAATGGAGACGACAAGCGCGCAGAGGCCTATGTGGAGAGCATAGCCGAGTTTCCATGGATGGGATTCGTATCGCGTACGTAGAGCACGGTGCGGTTGGGTTGTCATGGCTTGGATATGAACGTCGGCCCAGGAGTGGGGATATGTGTTGATGTAGTCTGAATATATATTAGACCAGATGTGAATGTAGATTATACTTTATTGGATTTGCCACGGCTAAGCTTGGCCATATCACAGAGGGGTTAGGGCTTCTCTCCGATCGTTAGTTTTCTGTGTCGATGTAATCGTTTGGAGTCTTGTGGGTGTCGTATCAACCT
Organism: Pyrenophora teres f. maculata; assembly: GCA_014334815.1. Taxonomy (NCBI): domain Eukaryota; kingdom Fungi; phylum Ascomycota; class Dothideomycetes; order Pleosporales; family Pleosporaceae; genus Pyrenophora; species Pyrenophora teres. The sequence continues at coordinate 4,794,222 of CP060568.1, forward strand.
ACAACAAGCTGAAGCCATAGATTAAGAACTGGAGCAGTGTTAGTTAATGTTTAGTGAGGATTGAGAACCAGAACGAAGCCGCACGCTGGAATAATGTTAGTTTATATTTGACGCTCCATGCCTTGAACGGTACTAGAGCTATCATATTCACACTCCGGGGGAACTGGGATAACTTGATCAAACTATTCATATATATGACTACCATATCTACTCTGTTATCCAATTGAGCATGATTTATACATGGTATACTCCAAGACGGTATCTATTTACATCTCCCATTCAATGCCCACATCCCTCAACCCCTTCAGTCATCAAACCCCCAATAAACCCCTTCCCTCATCTCATTCAAGCCCGAAATCTGCCTAAGCACCCAATCCTCACACTGAAATAACTCCACACCTGGTGTCAAATCACCCGCGCAAGGATAGGTACATTCGCATTTCAACGGTCCATCATTATGTTTCTTCTTCTTACGCGCCAGCTTTTCCATATTCTTACTCTCGGCAGTGTGATCTTCGCGCTTATCGTTGAGTACGTGCTCCCAGTAGTTCTTTGAAGATGTCTTGATACAGCCCGATGTTGTGACTGTTATGGACTTGCCGGTGATGAGTGTACGAAGTGAGTTGAAGGCGAGGGTGAAGAAGAGGTCGATCCATTTCTTTTGGCAGGAGTGTTGGAGGCGAGTTGTTCTGCTTTGGATGCAAGCAAATGGGCATATCGCGCTGGGGTGTTTGGGCGAGATGAAGCGGAAGTCGAGGGTGGTGAGATTCTTGAAATTGTGAAGGGAGCGGATAGATACGTAATCAGTTGAAGCGCGGGCGAATGGGGCGCCGGTCATGGGGACGAAGCCGATAAAGGCAAAGTACTGCGCAGCGGTCATTTCCAGTTGGACATTTCGGAGAAATTTTGGGTCCGGAGAGTAGTTTACAGCAGCCTCGAAGACGTGATTGGCGGAGGTGCGAGGGCCGGTACGGAGACCGCGGAGGCAGCTGAAGCGCTTTATTGTATCGCAGATGGCGACTTCTCTGGCTTCGTGGTAGATCTGCTTGTTGACACGAAAGATGGACAAGTTTGGGCTTGAGATATCTGGGTCGCGGGTGATTCCCGGGCGCTTGGTGTCGTCGATACTCTGGCCTGTACCCAGGGTGAGTCTGTCATTGTAATCCCATTCTCCGCTGATTCGATCGGGTACCACGACGGGCCCCACACTTTGAAGATAGATGTTCACACGCAACTCTGCAGGGAGCTCCAGGAACCGGAACGTCTGACCGGTACTGTTCCACCACAGATTCTGCTCGTGGTACTGCACCTCTGAAAACTGCATGGCCCATGTATCACTTTTATCGCCGCAGTACGTGTTCCTGAGCCAATCAATTGCCTTATCTCGTCGTGCGTGCTTTTTTGTCTGACCAAACTCAATGATAACCATGTTGTCGACAGTGACGGCGTCGCCGGGACGGATTAGAACAGCGAAGATGCGCTCAAATTCATCGCCTCGTAGCGGTTCAAGAAATTTGAACACCTTGTGCCCGATGTTAGCAATCTCGGCGCGGTGTGTCGAATGCAAGTTTCCCACGTCGTATGCGTTGGCCCGAGTGGCTACGAGAAGGTCTTTTTGTTGCGTATAGAGGTGACTATAACGGTCTAGAAAATGAAAGTTGCGCTTGCGCTCTTGCTGGATGAAGTCGTGAAGGGCGGTGATGATGGGTTCCATCTGTGTCTGCGCCATTGTGACTGTCTCGTTATTGAGGTAAGGCTGACGCTCGAGCGTGGTCAAACAGTGCTCAAGTAGAGTAGCAGATGTCTGGTCAAAATATGTACGAGTGAGAATGGAAAGCGCAGAAATTCTGTCCAGAAAGCACGAGATCACTTGTTTGAACCTGTGTTTGTTCGGGTTCGAGCGATAATCACAACCATGGTTGCATGTTGACGGGACGTGCGTCATCGAACACGCTAGTCCTTGTTTGCACTAGCACAAGACACAATGTGAACAACGTGAAAGCTCAAGTAAAGGTAGGCGAATACTCATCGCTCATACTCATCACTCATACTCATCGCTCACACTCATCGCTCACACTCATCGCTCATCATGCTGCGATTGTTCACAAAATCACGAGACCAGCGATAAAAAGAGTGAAGATAGTGTCATGAATTGGTCGCCAACGCTATGCAACTGCTAGACTCGTAATCGTAAGAGAAGTGCCTCACTGAGGACTTTGATATATACATGTTTCTCGTAACCGCCATTCCCGCATCTCGTACCCCATAGTCTAAATTTTCTCGTAGCCAAGACTCGAAATGATTCGTAACCTCTAATCAAACTTTACACTCACTCTATCCATCTAAGCATATGACTCTGCAGAGCAAGTGAATGGACTCCTGACAGCGCCAGAGTTGTACTGGGTGATAATGTCCTCAACTGATGCATATGTTCCGGCGCCCAAGACAACCAGACCGATGAGGAAAACAACAGCGTTGACGATGCTGAGCGTGATGTTTTTGGCGGATGAGTTCCACTTGCCCTCCTTGACGAGCTGGAACCAAAAGAGAGCGGGCCAGTAAAAGGTGAAACCGGAAATGAAGAGTGACGAGATGAGACCGAGAAGAGCGTTGAAGAAGGGAATGGCCTCGGCGATGATCCACCCAATGATGGTGGTAATGGTGATGAGTCCAATCCAAACTGTCCAGCCGCGGACGTCCTTGACAAAACGAATAGGCGAATTGGCAAAGGCACGGTCCATGATGTATCTGCATACTACGGTGCCGTTGATGGATCCAGAGATGAAGATGACGGGCATGGCAACACCAAAGGCAATACGGGAAACGGTGTGGCCGGCAGAGAGAAGAGCGGGCGACTTGACTTCCTGGCCGACAAAGGCGTAGATGAGAGCTCCAGTGATGGTGTAGATGAAGATTTCAATCAAACCAAGAGCCCAGATGGACTTGACATAGTCCTTGGGGGTGTGCATCTCCGACATGAAGGAGAATTGGCACACGGCAAAGGAGTAGGCAAAGATGATGTTTGTGGTTGCGAGGAATGCCTGGTAAAAGGTCGTGTCAGGCTGAGGCCATGCGGACCAGTTGACTGCGCTAAGGCCACCAGGGGCGTCGTGTGCCTGGACACCAGTTGCGATGATGGTGATCAAGATGGCGGCAATGACACTGATGAAATCAATGTATCCCAACCAGGCAAAGTCGTGGAAGGTAGGTGGGAGGGCGAGCACCAAAAGGATAATCATGGAAATGATACCCCAGACGAGAGCGCAGGTGGCGTAGTTGCCGATGATGTTGATAAAGGCAATGGTTCCGGTAAGTGCGTGGGATCCAACGAGGAGGATCAAGAACAGGGCAAACATGACACCGGTGAGTTCGGCTCCGAATTTGCCCCAGATGAGTTCGACAGCGTCCGAGTAGTGGGAAACGTGCGGGTAGCGCATCTTGACCTGACCGACGACGTACGAGGTGTAGATGGCGACGAGACCGAGACCAATGCACATGATGGCACCGGGAACCATGCCCAGGGTGGCAAACGCGCTGGGAATTGAAAGAGAGCCTAGCGCAATAGCCTCGACAATGAGGCAGATTGTGAGTTGCTTCCATCCGAGACGGTGGAACTTTTCGGACCCCTCCTGGACAGTGGCCGTCTTGTCAACGGGCGCAAGTTCAGGATCGCTCTTCTTGCCGTCAGACGACAATTCGTCAAGGCGATAGTTGGGTGGGGAGGAGTATTGGGTGGCATTGACGCCAGTGTTGACGCCATAATGGGCGTTGCCCGTGTAGGGTGCTTCTTGCATCTTGGGATAAGAAATGGCGTGGTAAGAAGAGAGTGATTGACAAAGACCAAAAGGTGGGCACTGCGAGTTTTTGGTAGTGGACGCTTGGTGATGGGGCTAGCTGGTCGTCTTGACTGAAAGGAGTAGTCGCAGTGTAGGTCTTGGGACCAGTCGAGGAATTCGGAGTGGCCGGGATGCTGCAAGAAGCGTGTGACGTAGTTACCGTGGGGATGGGTACGGTAGACACACAGACACTGGGACTTATTGAACAAGTTATTTCAACGGCGGCATCAAAACCGTCTTATACTAGAGGGCTTATCTCTCCGCGCTCGCAGCGTGTGTAATAGAATGTTCCAAACGGCGCTTCCCCCGCGCGCTCCCAAGATGGCGGAAGACCGATGTTGACCGACGCCCTACGGTATGCTGGACCATGTTAGCAGTTTGTCGGCTCGAGCTCTCGTACGGTACCAACGTCGGGTGCGTGCGATGGCTGGGGAGGCCTCTCAGTGGCGGTGGTTGCAGGCTTGGTCCACATGGCGCGTTGCAGTTGACGTAAAATTTTCACCTTTTTACGTGTCCGAGCAGCGTACCTTGGGACGTGCGACGGATTCCTTGCCTTTGGTGACATCGCCCCGTTTCTCCATAGGCGACATGACGGTCAAACGATGCGCTGCAGTGTAGACATGGGGAAAAGTCGACAGCTGGGGGGGCGTCAGCATTCAGAGAGAGAGAGAGATAAGCCATGGCAACATCAACATGGCGACAGCGGCGCTGGTTAGGCGACGTAGGGCTGGGCTCGGGTGGCTGCGCAGCCGCGGGTCAAGCCTTCTGATATGCGCCATCCCGGGTCTCGGCGGGGCTTGTCCACCTTTTGCCCAAATCGGAACGGCTGCAAACTCTGACCAGCCCGATCCTTGCCGCTCGCCTATCCCAAGACGGCAATGCACGACATGAGCTTCGGTGAATTACCCCCCTCCTCACAGCGAGTAAGTAGCGAGTAGCGAGTCGCGTGACCACCGCTTATCTTGCACCGCGAGGGTCTTGTGGAGTGCATTGCCGAAACAAGCGCCCACCAATTGCCAATCATCAATTTGGTCAAGATAGATTGCGCGCATGGCCAGCGACATGTACCCCAGACTATAGCAAGCCTCACGACCAAGGCCAAAATGTCACTTCCAAGACTTTCCAAGAAGCCTTGTAGTCATGGAAAATATCGCATCCACTTTGCAGAACATGTCATTCACGCCTTTGTGTCTCCACCACCCCGACCCATCAACGGCAAACCACACCCGTTGTCCGAGTCCATAGTCTAGGCCATTCGTTCATCCTGCCGTCTGTAGAAACTCTTCCACTACATGCGGGTCCTTTTCGAGCTCGGGACCGCCTCGCTTCCTCCTGCTCTCCCAAGTCTCTTCCACATGGGCCTCCTCAGCCGTGGACCCTGGGGAGAAGACGTACACTCGATGCTCACCTGATCCGTCAGCTGGAGTAATCATGCAAGCCTACCCATCTATCGATTGACTTACAGTTCTTGAAAGCAGTCCCCAGCATGGGATCCTCCACGTCCCAGTCCTCTGTCAAAAAGTGGGCAAACGCACCATGGGTCACGACCATGACCTATTAATTAGCCCATGCACCATTCATTACCACATTCCCAATACATGGGATCAACCTACCTGCGCCTCGGGCCGTTGATAAAGCCAATTCCTCAACTCTGCTGCCCGCTTCGAGATGGCCGTCTTCTCGTACGCCCAATAGCCCTGCTGCAAACCCCCGAATTAGTAAGCATGCATACTGACATCATCACGTCGGGAGATCGACCAACCTTTGAGTTCCAGCCTTCGGTCACGGCCGAAGCATCAACCTTGGCCACATCAAAGTCGACCTCGCCTGGAGTAAACAAGTCGGGCAGGAACTTGTGCACGTCGGCGCCCGTGTCTGCAATGCCAACGTCGCATGCAATGTTGGACACTTCTTGCAACGCCGGCAGCAACACGAACGGCACTTCTTGGCGCGATAGCACAGGCCCAAAACTCAATGCTGCAGTCTGAATCGTGCGGCGCAGTGGAGACGCAAAAACCACGTCAATCTCGTCGTGGTGGGCAAAGGCTGAACGCAGCATGGCACACTGCTCCTTGCCCTTGGCCGTCAACACGGCATCGCGAATGCTGTAGTCACGCTACAACGTGTTAGCTCATTTCCCCCCCGTTGGAAACCCTAGTGACATACAGTTGCATTGTGCTCTCCCTGCGCGTGGCGCACGAGATGAATCTTGGGCGGCATTTTGGTGTTGTTGATATCAGCTATCGAGCGATTTGTGCAATGCGAGGCTTGTTGGTGGGGCGGCGGTTGAGTCACCCAGGGTCCGTATCGCTGGCTGCGGCGAAATTCTAGAAAAAACCAAACCTTGTCGATTCCTCACACGCCTGTATGTAGATCTCTTTTAAAAGCCGCAACGGAACGGAGAGTTTTACGGCCCTCTTTTTTCCGTACCTGAACATGCTTATCTTTGCAGCTTCGACGCGACTTCTTGGCCCTTACAAGTTTGCCGATGGAGTCCCTCACCACCCATGTTCCGCGCCTTGAATCCTGGCAAGATGCAAGATAAGTAGATGACCAGATTGGAAACCAGGCGCGTGGGGGAACCCATTTTGCGTCAATTCCAAAGAGCCGCATATCTCCCACTGCGGAACCAAAGACGAGCATTTGCGAATTGTCCGTTGTCAGCGTATTGTCAATAGCTGCCGTGACCTTTTTGGACTAGCGCCATTGGAGGCTCGCGCGGCTTGCCAAGGTGAGTTGCGTCGTCGTCTTCATCAACGTGTTCTCTATAATACATCTGTACGCGCCATCTTCATGATATTCCGACTTCTTCTCTCGTCCGCCATACTCGCGGACACCGAGGAAAACTTGAAATCCAATGCGCTTCTGTTGTGTTCAACGGCAGCTTTGAACATGAGCGCCTTTGCTAGGAATGCAACAAGAGACTACTACTACTACTGCTACTACTACTACTGCTACTACTACTACTGCTACTACTACTACTGCTACTACTACTGCTACTACTACTACTGCTACTACTACTACTGCTACTACTACTACTACTGGGTCTATTCCCGCCCGAACTGATCTCAAAATAAGCATGCAGGCTATCCTTTTTCCCCAAGGGGACTGTGTTGATGCAACAAGAGAGCGACCATGTTGAACCATACAAGCCACTATTGCGCGTAAAGAGTCGGTCAGGCGGTGTACTCGGGTGCGCTGCGAATAGTAACGCTCAACAAGCCCTCATGGCACATGTTCATTTTCCAACTATATTAAAACTAGTCTTCTGTCCTGGACGCATCTTGCGACCGTGAAGACCGATGCAGCTTCCAGCCAAGCTCCGCATCGGATCCGCAAAACCCCGCAGCACTAGCGCAAGCAAGCATCCTTCACTGACAAGCCTCGTCGATATCCCAGAGTCGAGATGATGTCTTCCATTTTCTCAAACACATCAACATGGCAAACGAGGAGCCGACCGTACTCATCATTGGCGCTGGTACCTTTGGTACCTCGACTGCGTACCATCTTGCCAAGCAATACAAGGATCCGTCGCGTGTAACCATCATCGACCGCTGGGACCACAATGCGCCTCTTGAAGAAAAGCAGGCTGCAGCCATTGACACGAATCGCATTATTCGAACAGACTATGAATCTCACTTGTACTGCGACCTTGCCAATGAAGCCATTCATTTCTGGTTCTGGAGTATCGCGGTCCAAGGCCACTTTCACAAGACGGGATGGATCGTACTAGATGACAAAGAAGGCGGATTCGGCGATGCAGTAAAGAAGACCTTTATCGAGCGCGGCGGAGATTACACCCGCAGTGTCCCCCCAGAACAACTCCAAGAATACGCCGTAACCCGCGGCATCCAAACCAAGAACCTAGGCCAAGGCTACTTCAACCCCGAGGCAGGTTGGTGCGACGCAGAGCGCGCAACCCAAAGCTTCATCAAAGTAGCCCTAGAACTAGGCGTCCAACGAGTCACCGGACAAGTCCAACAGCTCCTCCTCAACACCAACAAATCAAGCCTTGCGGGCGTCAAACTGCATGACGGTCGCATCCTCCACGCCGACAAAATCGTCCTAGCGGCCGGAGCCTGGACCAGCTCTCTCCTCTCCCCCCTCGAAGAAACCCTGAAGCTGCCACCCCAAGACCGCATAGAACGCCAAATCACAGCCGTAGGCCGTCTCTCGGCTTACTACACCCTCAGCCCACAGGAAACCCAACAACACATTGACTCGCGCCTCCCTGTCGTCGTGGTCGGCGGGCAAGTAGACATCATCCCGCCGTCCCAGCCAAACCGCACCCTCAAGATTAATGATTTGAAAACAGAGGTTGTGAACAGTGTTGCCACGCCCTCGGGTCACCGTATCACCGTGCCCGCCGAGAGACACCAAGCTGATATCCCCGCAATGCTGAAGCGAGAGAGCAGCAGGGTTATGCAGGATGCGATGCCGCAGTGGACGAGCGGGAGAACACCGACAAGGTGGCGCATGTGCTACGACGCTGTTACTCCGACGGAAGATTGGCTGCTATGTAAGCATCCGAATGAGAAGTTTGGGAACCTGTACCTTGCGGTCGGCGGCAGCTTTCACTCGTACAAGTACGTATTCCCCCCTCCCTCTTCCTTGTGTGTCTGCTCCCGGGTGTTGTTACTGACGAATGAGTAGGTTCCTGCCTGTCGCGGGCGCGTACATGTGCAATGTACTCCAGGGTAAGAGTAACGGGGAGGAAAAGGATCAGGCGTGGAAGTGGAAGAGCGCGGCTGAGTTGCGGAGGCGCCAGGGCAAGGAGTTTGGTGATAGTCCGAGGAAGAGGGTGAGGAGCGAGTTGAGCGAGTATGAGGACGGGGTTGGGGCTAAGCTGTAGTGGTGGGCTATCTGGCGTGTATGGGGGTGTAGGCATCGTGCTGGTGTCTCTGTTAATCTTTGTTTCTAGAACTACAATTGTTTTTCTATCATTAACAACATTCACCAAAAAAAAATGGTACCTTTTCTTATTCCTTTAAACCCCATTGCTCTACGGTGGAAAAGGAAAACTTGAATCGAGAGTTGATAAATATTAGTGGGTTGATAGGTTTAGACGGGATGCCGAGGTTAATAGTTGGGGCTGCTCTCTCCCCGGGTCTGGTACGTTGGTGCTGTGTTTTGGTCGGTTGGAGAAAAGGTTGGAGGGTGATTTTGACATTTCTTTTCTCGAAAAAATTGAGATGGCGTGTAGTGCTTGTTTTGGCTGTGTTGCAAAGTATGGTTCTTGGAATTGGGTGTGTTGATTGCTCTAATTACTATCTTCCTACTTGATTCCCTGCTTGATAGACGCCTTGGTAGGCTCCTTCTTGGCACGTTCCTTCTTGATAGACTCCTTCTTGATGGTTTCTTTCTTGACAGGTTCCTTCTTGATAGACCCCTTCTTGATGGTTTCTTCCTTGACAGGACTCTCCTCGAAAGGCTCCTTTTCGATAGAGTCCTTGCCAGACCCCTCCTCATAATTACTGTCTTCTTCCTTGACACACTTTTCCTCCTGGTCTGCACCTTCCTCACTAGGCTTCTCCATTTCCTCGTCATAACTCATCGCCCACTTACGCAATAACTCCGTAAGCAGTTTCATACCCCCATCTCTTTCATTCCGCTCCACCATGGGGTTTTCGTTGTTCTCCTCCACCCAATCCCACTCCGCATGTAGTAATGCTCTCAGGTTCGCCATGGTCTCGTTTTCTGCGGCCTCCAAATTAGATGTTTCCACCTGAATATCTTCCATCAGGTAATCGAGGTCCCTCATGACCGCCCATGGTAAAAGCGAGTACTTGATCTGCTTGGTATCGATGACCTTGGTGTCGACTTCTAGCCAGTTCTTAGAGCCAAGCAAACAGCGAAAAAGATACAGCAACGCCCATTGGGTGACATTGTTCTCGTCGGAGAGTTTTGAAGAATACGGGAGACTAGAAAAGTACCGCTCTATCTGTGTGCAAGCTTGTTCGGTGGGACTGCCGCCGTGAGATTCTACAATCTCTTTGACGTGGTTGAGCACTTTGAAGCCGCCGTCAAGGATGTAGGTTGTAGTCTTGACTCTGAGTTCGACTTGTCGGGGGTCTGGGTGCTTGCCGTGGGTCCTGTTGGCGAGTAGCCAGGCTAATCGTTGCTCGATGGGAGAAGAAGCGGTTATTTCCTCGGGGAGTCCCGGAAAATAGATCTCATGTGCGATGTTCATGTTGACATATGTGTCATATCAGGAGGCTGTGGGGGCAGATATTAATATACCATCGCTCCTGTCTGGCTTGCTATCCAACAGCAATCCACCGACAATGTGACCTGATCATTTCTCTTTAGTTTGCGTACTTACTCAGGCATTCCCCATTCAATCTAGTCGTTGCTTTCACCTTTACTGCAACCATTTAGGTAGGGAAACGGGCGTTTACTATTGATGCGAGTGAATTATCCCTGCGAGACCTCCCCTACACGGTCTCCGGGAGCCCGCTGAACACGTGACCACGTCCAGACTAGTACATTTGCGTTGCCTCTGTTCCATTATCCCAACACCACGGACCGATCTAATCGACCAAAGCATACCCTACTCAGTCTCACCACCACATTCGCCCCCACAACCAGCAACAATGGCTACCCCACATATGCGCGCTACTACACCCACATCTGACCCCCACAAAGGCTCCATGGCACCCACAACAGGCAAAGAGATCATAGCCGTCCCCAACAACCTCCATGTCGCCACTGCTCCCTCCGACGGCTTCGTCATTGTCCACACCGCCGAAACCGCACTTTTCCAGGTACGTAACTCCCCACTCTACATCCATGCCCACCACCCTAAGCTCCAAGCTAACCCACCACCAAAAGACCATGCGGATCCCCGCGCTTGTGAAGATGTACATCCGCCTCCTCCTCACCACCACCAGCCTTCCCCTCCCCAAAACTATAGACACTGTGCAAACTCTAGCCGACGGCCTCACCACCCTGCAACTCTGCTCTGACATCCTAAGCAAGCCCTCCCATCCGCGCTCCGTACTATTCTACCTTTCCGGCCTAGATCCAGCATCCATTGCGCATTTCAGCAAAGCCCTCGATATCATCTTTGAGACGTGCGACTGGACGGAATTTGAGAGCGAGGCGCTGCACAATGGCGACTTTGACATTTCGCCGGTTGTGTGGGCGATTATGCTGGGACCGAGGGGCTTGGTGGGGGAGTTTGTGAGGGGGAAGATGGGCGCGGCGGCTGTGCTGAGGGCAGATGAGGAGTGGGTAGAGATGCAGGAGGGAGAAGAGGGGTTTGAGAAGAATAAGAAGGCGCTGAGGTGGTTTGCGGGGGAGTTAGTGAAGGTGGTTGGGGACGTTGGTGGAATGGAAGGAGAGGAAGAGGCTTAGATAGATGGGGACTTGGAGACACGGGTGGTGCGTGTTTTGCACGGCGTTAGTGATGGGTCGGGCTGTATTGGTGATGTGGAGTTAAACCCCATCTGATTTAACAGTATCTTGGTATAGAAGAGCAGGAGAAGATACTGGCTAGATCCCATAATTTCAAACCTTCATTCCTCTCTCGTCTCTACAATAACGCGACTCTTTTCCCCACCAAAACAAAAGTTTACTACCAATCACCCGAAAGGCCCAGCTGCCTCCCCTTATCCCCTGCGCCACGCAAACAACTAGTAGAGTCACAACATAAATTAGTCCTCTTTCCATCCATGGTCCATCCAGCTCTTTAGTCATCCAACCAAATTTGGATCCCGTAGTTTTTAACCTAAAATCCGCAAGCGACATCATGTACAAGCGCCACACCAGTATTCCTGAATCCGATCCCGAATACGTTTTCAAAACCAATTCCCTCGCAAAAGCCCTCACACAATGTAAGATATCTCCTCAATCCGGATTTCTCAAACCGTCTGCCTATCTTCCACTAGTACAGGCATCATGGATCGTCTCTCTGCCCTCTTTTTTGATCAAACAACAGCGTTTCTTCGATAGCCTGCCGGGCAATCCAACCCATGGATAATGATGTACTGGAACGCGGGATCGCTGTCGTTAGGGAAACATTTGGGATGTGGGATCAACGCCCCGATGGATGGTGGTTCTTCTCGAAAGACTGCCTCAAGAACATCATCCGTGAGAAAAACGAGAAGGGCAGCGACGAGACTGACGTGTTGTTTCTTCTGTTCAAGCGAATGTTGGACGATGTGGACTGGGTAGGCCGCGATAGGAAGACTGTGAAGGATAGGGATATCCAAATTTCTAGTACGTGATGACGCTAATGGTTAGCCCGAAGAGATATATGAAAGCAGTTCGCGATGGAGGGCAGATATACGATATTTTGGCAGAGAAAGAGCGAGGGATCAGTGATTCGCAAGAATATAATGGGAGACCTCAGAATGAGCTGGAGAAGTTCGGCGAGTTGGCTTCGTGAACTGAAAAACAAAAGACATGACGTGATAACATGCGAGTACGCGCACCAGCACGCCAAGATAGCTTAACACAAATTGTTTATTTCCGTAATTCGCTCATGCCTTAACCTTGACGACAACTTTTCCAAAGTGTCCTCCACTGAACAGATACTTGAGTGCTTGATCTGCCTCCTCAAACTTCCACACACGGTCCACGACGGGCCTGATTTTCTTCTCGTTGTAAAACTCTAGCATCCTTTCAAGTTCAGACCGCGGCCCGTTCAAGATGCCCTTTAGCGTGACATTCCTCTTCAAGCAAAGTAGGTTCGTGTTTGTTCTGTCGCCAGCCTCGTCTTGCTTGCCGGAAACGTATCCGATACAAGAGATCAAGCCGCCGAAGCGTACGCAGTCAAAAGACTTGCGTAGGGTTTGCGCGCCACCGACTTCGATGATGATGTCGGCGCCTTCGTCGGAAGTGGCGGAGAGGACCTTGGCTTCCCAGTCCGGGTTCTTGCGGTAGTTGATGGTCGTCTTTGCGCCTAGCTTGGTTGCGCGCTCAAGTTTCTCGTCGGAAGAGGATGTGACGATAGCGTTGGCGCCTGCTGCGGTAGCAATCTGAGCGGCACTGATACTGACACCGCCAGTGCCTTGACACACGACCGTCTCGCCCTGACCAATGATTTCTCCCTTGGGGCGCATGCAGTTCAGACTCATCCAGGCCGTCATGGCCGCAATGGGTAGGCAAGCTGCTTCATCGTCTGTCATATAGTCTGGAACCTTGACAACGCCATAATTGGGGAAGACGCGGTATTGTGTCATAACACCGGGAGCAGGACCTCCGAGACCACTTGCAACATCAGATCCTTTAACTTGACCGCTCAAATGAGTTGGTGCAAATGTGCTAATGACGCGATCGCCTTCTTTGAGACGAAAGGCGGGGTTCTTGAAAGGATCAGAGGTATTATCAGAGGTTGGTCCGACTGCCACGACTACACCGCACATGTCGCTGCAGGGCACAATAGCGGGCGGATGATCGACCGAAGCGTGGTGGTTGTAGAGACCCATGGCCACTATATCACGTGATTAGCATAGTTCCTGGTTTCTTTGGTTTTCTCGTATCCACGAACCCTCGGTATCCCTGTAATTCAGGCTGACAGCATGGACTTCCACCAGTACTTCGTCTTCACCTGGAGTGGGACAATCCGCCTCGCTCATCCTCAGCTTATCGAGGCCGTCTTGGCCCGTGAGCCATTGCTTGATCTTTTGCGGAGGCGTCATCTCGCAGGCTAATCGTGGAAGCAGAGTCACAAGCTTTAGGAACCTCGAATCTCAAAGTGGCAGTCGGGTCTTTCGGTGTGCTAGTACTCTTGCGTTGAGAAAACAATCCAGAAATTTCGCTCAACCAGTCTCGGCGATCTTGGGAAAACGGAGGGGTAGGCATCTCGGCGTCTACCTAGGTCCTTATATAGCGGCTCGTGATTTGCAATGGCGTAAAGAATACAAACACGGTGGATCTCTACAGGTGCAAGCGGCCAGAAACTTGCCGAAATGTGTGGGGATGGGCATTATTTCTATTAGTCGGCGTAGTGACCATAGGGTGCTCACGGGTGTGTGAAGACGTCTTCTTGTCCGACGTCACTGCCGTGTTCGCCCGTCAGCCGAGGTGGCAGGGTGTTGTCGGGATAGGTTGGCCGACGCTGGCCTGCAACACCAACATTTCTATCGCGACATACATATCCACGTGCAAATGTACATGAGTGGTTTATTCATCAGACGTTGATTCTTTGCACTTCACCTGACCAAAAAGCCGCAACCCCCATCCTAGGGCACCGGATGCTAGCGCGGCCTAGTTGCGGCCTAGGTGAGTAGCTGCAAACCTTGCGGCCCACGGTTGGATGCGCAAATGCTGCTACTGCAAAAACGATAAGCTTTGATGCCCTGAAACTACGACAGATGGGTCCAGGGCTATCTGATGAATGACGGTGATAAGTGCAACGCGTCATATTATCCCAGCGGAAGCTATCCGGCAGTCCCGGAATGATCAATGTCTGGGGTTGCAACCTGGAACATGAGGAAAATCCGATGATTTGAGCAATGTACGATCGATATAGTTGGTTGATCAATATATTGAAACTGGCAAGGCTCGTGCGGCGGAAGCATGATACTCCCGCTGCCACGCGACATTCCGTGGTCGTGCGTGTGATGGTACCATGGAAGACATGACGAAACTTGCTTGGTCAATATAAACGCCATGCGTCCCTCTACAATAAAAGCCATGTGTCTTTCGCCAACTTCACTCCAACTTCACCTCAACTTCACACACCAACTCACACTCACGACAACACACCAATACACAAAATGGACAGCCCACACAGTTGCGGAAGCCAGGAAGCTTTTCCGCCGCCGCTTCCCAACCATCTCAGTCCCGAATACTCGCCAGCACTCACCATGATGCAGCAGTTCCACGCAGACTTGCTCCGTATGGATGAAGAACACCTCCATCACCGCGATCAACGCACATGCGAGATTCCTTCCCCATTTCCCGACGACGATCAAGTCCAAGGCCATGGCTTCTACACTAAGATGCGGACCTGGTGCCAGAGACGATTCTCCCGACGAAGCCGCGCTAGCGACGCCTCGGCATCATGAAAAGCAAAAACGATGCCGTAATGCAGGTACCAGCCTTGCATCATCGCCGCTATCATCTGTCATAATTTCCGGCCCGCTGAACCAATGCCGACACTATACGACGTGACCTCCGGAGTTTCACAAAGTTTGACACGACGCCATCGACATACAAGACGTCATGTAATCTCGGCAACGGTCGCTAGTACTCATGGCTTTTGCTGGCACCCATGGCATCGGGACAGCCTGTATTTGTCGATGATCTGGACGACGCTGGCCAGTATTGATTCCGTGCTCACACAAGATCCAAACGGCAACGCACATATAGCCAGACTGTGTTGATGCGGCCTCCATCTTGTGGTCCTAGGAACCTGCCATCGATCCAGTTATGGCTCGAAACGTTGATGTCTTTT
The DNA here is from genome assembly GCA_014334815.1 of Pyrenophora teres f. maculata. Classification (NCBI taxonomy): domain Eukaryota; kingdom Fungi; phylum Ascomycota; class Dothideomycetes; order Pleosporales; family Pleosporaceae; genus Pyrenophora; species Pyrenophora teres. Next base: position 4,809,462 of record CP060568.1, read on the forward strand.
AGAAAACCAGAAAAGATGCTTCTGGAGACGTCCATTCGATTGATAAAGAAGAAATGGGAAGAGAACATCAACACACGGGATCAAATGGTGGGGAGAACGAGGCGTAGATCTAAGACGATCTGCCCACTTTGGATCATGGGCTTACCTGACACTGTATACTTTTTTCATCAATCTACATTTTCTTTCATGACATAATGAGAAACTGAAAGACGTGAACAATGGAAGCAGGTTTTGATGCTCAAACGTAGCTGTTTCCGCGCTGTTTCTCAATATCTGGCTACCACTTGGCTTACGCGACTCAAGGAAGAACTCAAAGGATTATTGTACTCTAAAACGCGAGAATTTATTCGAGCAATGGACGAGCGCGGTGAACGAAGCGCAAAGACGTCACGATATCGCGACGCAGGCAGCAGCAGTGAGTCTGGTCCTTTATCGATAACGAACCCGGGATAGGACTAGCGTACGATGTTAGCGGCCACGTGCTGATTGACATACAGTCCACAATTTAAAACCTCACCTCACCACTTTCTACATTCATCGCTTGTTGAGGGTAGATCCCAACGAGTATAGCTTCTAACATCGCAACGCTGGTGTGTTATTACATGTCTTATCCATATCTTCTATTCTCTTCTTTTCTATTCTTTCATTGCTGATATAGCAACTGGAGCGACCCATCTCTCAGCAACCTCAGTCTGTGTCAAAGAGGAAAATATCTACAACGAGAGATGGCGCCTAGAATGTTATATGGGTGCATTGCGGTTCTTGAGGGCTCCCTTACGTATTGTGTCGATGAAAAGTAAACGGCGCGCTCGCCCAGTGTCCGCCAGCGCACGCTTCCGGGAAATGCAGCTGGAGCGACCCATCTCGCAACTACCTCAGTCTGTGTCAAGAGGAATTATTACAAAACGAGATGGCGCTCCGTATGCTATACCTGTGCATCGCGGTCCTTGAGCTCACTTACGCACTGTGTCGATGCAAACTAAAGAGCGCGGACGCCTCCGGGATATGCAGCTGGAGTGACCCATCTCGCACCTACCCCAGTCTGTGTCAAGAGGATATTATCTACAAAAAAAAGAGATGGTGCTCTGGATGCTGTACCGGAGCACTGCCCTCAGGGTCCACCCGCGCACTGTGTCGATACAAAGCGCTCACTCGTCCTGTGCTCGCGAGCGCGTCCCCCTGGAGATGAGCGCGTCCTGATCGTTGCGGGAAATAGGCATCTCTTGGACCCTGAGGACAACAACCCCACTTTCATCTGGCTGGTGGCGATGGCTTTTGACTCACAGAGGCCGCCTGTATCATAGCAGGTATTGGCCCTACGGATCCACGCGTCCCCAGGGTGTCAGCGGATGCTCCCGTCGCGTCATTATGGGATCGCCATAGCGCGATATCGGGGGCGCAGATAGCACTATTATGCCACTGCGTGACAGCTGCATGACATGTCAAAGGCCCTAGCGTCCAATCACGACTAGGCTATTATGGACACACACAAAGCCAGATGCTACTTCACGGATAGGATTGGAAGAGTTTGAAAATATCTTTCGTTTCCCCAGAAGATCACTTCCTTGTTGAGCGAATTCTCTATGCGCGCAACGAGATAATATCATTGTTTCCTACCGCCCTTGTCCATTTGTGGCATTGTCAATCTTCCTTGTCTTTCATTAGCCGCCCGTCTTTGTTACTCGCCACTGGGAGTTCAAACAACGCCCAACCGCGCCATTCGTGCGACTGTGGGAGCACATCATCGTCAAAGCGCCATTTTCTCACGACCCGTCAGTACACAGTGACCAGGTGCGGAACAGCCCTCGCCCATAGATACTTAATACACCCCTTCCCAGTCTTTCCGAGAGCAATTTCAGAACACACAATCAGCGCTCTACATTCAACCGCGATCAATCATCGACTGCAAACAGCAGCAGCACTCACTAACAACATTAGCTGAGAACTCTACGCGCAACCACCCACTGTCTCTGGCATCACCCCGCAAGCTCCACCATGTCTAAGCGTTCCGTGGAAGAGCCCCTCTCTCAAGACATGAACGCTTCCCAGAAGCAGAAGATCACAGTTGCGACCAACGAGGCCGACAAGACGGATGCGCCATCCAAGCCTGCGAAGACTCCGAAGGTCAAGATTGAGAAGGCTGCTGCCATACCCAAGGTCGCCAAGCTGACATTGAAGCCCCCTGTCGGCGATGGCTTCTTTGACTACGCCTATGACAAGACTGTCCCTAAGCCCAACGAGTTCTGGGGAGTCAAGCCTCTTCCCGGTGATCGTCGTCCTCACCCCGACCAGCCGTCTGCCCGTGAGAGCAACGGCCAGACGAATCCTCCCCTATGGGAGGAGCGTGGCTATCGATACAAACGCGGCACTCGCCACGTGAAGTACTTTGGTCCCATCGCGCCAGACAACGTCGGCGACCTGGAGGCCACCCTCGACCAAGAGGAGTTGCTTGTAGTCAAGGTCATTGATATGCGACCTAAGAGCAACACAGACCAGACGCCTAAGCGAATCCCAACGATATACTGCTACGGCAAGGTCCCTCGGGACTGGAACCACATGCAGACGATCAAGGCTCTAAACGATCGTCGGTATCAAGCCATTGATCGCATGACGATGGATGCGCCATGGACACGCATTGAGCGTGAGTACCTGGCGTCCCTACTAGCGGAGAACCCAGACGCATCGATTTGGGAGTTGACTGAACTCCACAATGACCGCTTCATGAACAAGGACTTTGCCACAGAGACTGGCTTTGATTTTGCGAAGCTGTCTGTTGGTCGGACTGTCGAGAGCGTGCGGTACGAGTACTGCACATACAAGCCACTCTATAATAAGGGCAAAGCTCCGGACATGATCCGCTGGCGTGGCGATCCTTCGATGGAGGCTCGTGTCATCAAGAAGTCTGGGCGTTTCCAGAAGTTTGGCCCTCCGAGCCGAATGCTGCAGATGGCCTTCGACGCTGCCCACGCTGGTGAGAACGACTCAGATTCCGACTCGGACTCTGATGAAGACTCTCCCCAAAAGCCTACCCACATAAAGCCAACTGACAAGCGCAAGCGCGGCGCTGAGGACGATCTCCAAGAGAATAATCATTCTTTCAAAAAGAACAAGCTTGTCCGTCTCATCGAGGTCGATCCTTTCATGGGCCAAGAGAAGCTCGAAGAAGAAGAGGAGATGCTTCTCCAGTTGGCTGGAGCCTACGTGGAGGAAGTCGTAGAGTCGCTGTCAAAGGAGGGGACTCATATTGCTTCTGTCTCGACCCTTTTCTCGGCCCCTTCGTCAATTCTGGCGACTCCCCCGATCTCCCCTCTAAATCCGTCCTTGCCGGTGGACAAAGGCAAGGGTAAAGTAGTTGAGAAGCGTGAGCACAACACCGACACGCTGGAACCGAAGACTGATGCTAACAAGTCTACCCAGCGCGCATCTTCCGTGGAGCAAACTCCTGCTGAGACCATGGAGGTAGAGACGACTGTTGTCCAAGAGACTCTAGTCGGGAGGGTAGTTGAAAGGAAGGCTGTCTCGAGGCAGACTTCTTCTGTCCAGGTTCAGCCTGAGTTCACGACCAGTGCAGGTCGGAATATTTGTCATCGATGACAACTATGACGATGACGAAGATGAGGAACTTTGAGATGTTGGTGACTGTTCTGCGTTTTGTTTAGTCTTTCGTGTCTTTTCTTTCCCATCTCAACGAGGGACAAGGAGGTTTGTCCATGCCTTCACATACTTGCATAGCAGAGGAGTATAGCGTTTTGAATTTTCGATCCGACTACCGATGTCGTTGATTAGCATAGCCACGTGTCCGAATATCTGGGTAATGTTAAAGGTTGTTATAATGTCTTTACTATACGTGCATTTAGTGATGTGATCAGTGTTTTGTCATGTTACCCTTCTTATATTATGGTCTTGTTCCCTTGATGTGCGTAAACATTCGATTGTTTGCTACCATTAAATCCCTTGCCAAGCCGCATAGCTGCTTGAAGAGTGGTAAAGAAGGCTGAAGAATAATGTGATGTGATAGTTTAGATAACAATATACAGTGTTGTGCGTGCTGCTTTTGTGCTGATGGTGGGCATCGTCTTACTGTCAACTCTCAGTTCATGGAATATTGCGAGACTAGAACTGAACCTACAAATTGGAATGATGCAAGGTTACAAATATTGCTCTAGGACATAGCTACGAGAGGCTACAGCAAAGCGATCTTTTTCTTCCATGAATGCATAGAAATAATGTTCTTGCTTAGCAACAGGCTTTCACAATGCGTTATTATTGTAGCAGTAATATCATCGTTTTTTATTGGTCTATCCAAGCGTTGTACTTTTCATCATCGTACTGGTTTTGAGTTTACCTTTTTTTGCGATAATCGCATCGACTTTGGTTGTATTCCACACTGTATTGTACTAGAAGGTGGGGGAGGGGGGGGGGGGAGCAGCGTTCAATTTAAGTAGGGGTAGATTTGTAGCTGTAATCGTTTTTATCACGTTTAGAGGCGGAGGGTTCTACTGTAATGTACTAGAGTTACATAGCACGATCTTTCTCAAGATAGCCCTCAGCGCATCGATAGACACTCCACCCGGTTTCGCCATCTCCTCCGCGATCCAAGACCCGCCCGTTTCGAAGTTACATCTGACGATAGAATTCCCGCTGACGATATCTTCGATATCCTGAGTGAATCCTCGATAGTGCTACCAGCTACACTTACTCTGTTCAATCCACGTCGGTGCCTGGACTACAGGCAATGCTTCAACTTCTAGCTCAGAGGATAGTTGGACGCATGCAGCCCATTTCAGTTCCTGAGAGACTGCGAATCCAAAATCTGTGCCGGATGAGTCCCCCAAGACAAGGTGAAAGCGTCGCGAGGCATGCCCTGAGAAGCCAAGGCTTTTGCTTCCACAAACCAAGATGTGAGGCTGGAAATGGCATGTGGTATATCGCGTGGACTTTTCGTGTAGTCTGCATTTGGAGGCCAGAGATCAGCATATAGCTGTGTTCTTGAGTTAAACCATTGGCACTGGAATGCGCACTTTGAGAGTTCGATACGGCGTTCGATACGGGGTTCGATACGGCGTTCGATACGAAGTTGAGGGTTTTCGACACAAAACGGAATCAGACCCTGTGTGTGGCATTGTGGATGCGCAACAGATGGCTGATCCTCGTCGATGATGATTGTACGCAGACGCGATCGCGCTTCTAACGGCACGCTGTGCAGAAATCTGATGCCACCCGTAGCGGCGGAGAAGCAATATCTGGTGTCTCTGTCCCTCGGGGGTTCCTTCTTTTATGGGAGCAGATTGCCATGTTCTTCTCGTAATCTCTTTGTCCTTCTGACACTGTGTGGTTACTAGGGACCACCCAAGGTATGAGGTCCATATCCGAGATTTCGCTCAGCTTCTGTAAACATTCTTCAGGGAGCGGAGGGGAACTTTCTACAATGAGGCGAAGTGTATGTCGGATAAAGTATGTTTGGAGTGACGGCGCCTCTCCGCACCTTCTATCCAGTACACGATAAGGGTAATGACCTCGAAGAAGACGGTTCAGAAGTTGGCGGAATTGGGGGTGATGGTACAACAGCTCGTCTTGGATGCCTTCAGTAATGAGATGGCGCATTATCACAAGTAGTTCCGCTTCATCTTGTCGTCGCTCAAAGAATCACCACCCGAAATGGTTTGGCCATGTGCAGTGCCACTCATGTGCGCGGATGGGTTTGAAAGTGATCGTCTTGTTACGACATGCATAGTCGTACATTTCAGCGTGAATTATTCTACACGATAGTGTAAGGGCCAGATATACTGGTGTGCTATCGGTCCGCTTGAGCTTACCTGCTTTGTCATCGTAAATGTAACTCTTGGTTCCGAGAAGCTCGTCGTAAATCATGTCGCGTAGTTCTCGCGATAGACGGGTAATGTGTGTTTGGGAAGACATGGCTGCCACTGAACCTTTGTGTGCGTGGGTACCTACGCAGTTAGGTAGTTGCTGAACAGTTTTCAAATGTGCATAGCATCCCTTGTATATGGGTACTCAAATTAGGCAGCAGCCTACCTTATTATCTATTGATGACGGTTCGACAGTGCAGCGTGGCAAACTTAGGCATAGGTAGTTCGGTATGAATCGAAACGAAGAATGTAAGACCTTCGGTACTGAGATATCGAGGTAGCGTCTGCTGGTACTGGTCATTTCATAGGTCACTTTGATTTTGGTAGAGATGCCGTACCACGGTACCCATCCTTGGCATACCAAACTGAAGAACCATCGCTTACATGTTATTGACGAGAGCTCTACCGAGCTTTTTCACTCTTACCTTAATCAGCGGCAAGGTATGTAAGCGACCCAAGCTGTTGTTCGGAATCGACTCAGACTTCTAGCCTAAGCCTAAAGGAACCTCGGAACCATGAGAAATCTACCGAGACGCTACTTATATATATTTTCTTCCTGAGTTCTATGATATATTCTCCTCAAATATCCATGCACCACCAACGGTGCTCAACTTCTGAACCTGTCACAAGACCATAATGGCCACTACACCCCCTTCCCGTCTCCTGACTCTTCCTAGAGAAATCCGAGATTTAGTTTACGCAATTTATCTTATAAGAGAAGGCGGATATGTATATCACATGCCCCAGCGGAAGTTTACGGGTGCCGATGGTCGGCTGATTGACCTCGACCTCACCCTGACTTGCAGACAAATTGCAAATGAACTTGAGGGCCTTCCCTTTAGCTTGAACAAGCTGATCTTCACGACATGGTGTCCTATAAGCTATCCGGGTCGCAAAATGATTCACCACCACGAAATTGTCTTTTCCAAGTACGAATATGACCAGCAAGGTATCTTCAGCCACGCCGCGCCGCGTTTCACAAAAGCGTTAGAAACCATCACCGATCGGGATCATCCTGAGTTTGCGCCATATCTAAAACATGTCAGCAACCACGCCCCATTCATACACGACGAGACAGGTGATTACTTTCTGGAGTTTCCTAGATGTATACCACGGAGCGGGGAAGCAAATTCCCTCTTACGCCGGTTCGTCACATCAGCTCTAAGACACTGCTCTTTGGATCCTTCTTTTATCTATTATGTAGAGAAAGATCTATGTTGGAATCCAGCTTTCAATATGAAGCACACCGACTGGTTCAGGGCTCAAGTAGATCCGTGGGCAATACCGAAAGACGACTGTAAGTGGGTAATGGCGTCAAATGACATAAGAGACCAATTTCCTGGGTCAGAGAGATATCTAGGAGGACATTCGGAAAGATTGGACCTCACCCTAAGCTACCGCTACTCTGCAGCCGCAGTAGCGATAGAATTCTTAGGTTCATGCTCCTCGAATCAACACCGAAATATCCGTCACATGGTTCTTGACGAAGATCTTGTTGCGATAGCGCATCCCGCATCCCACGCACAAGGCCTAATACCCTATTGCCAAAAGAATCCCAAGATGCGCATCGAAAGGAGAGTCGAAATGTGGCGCAACCTGCTCCCTGGAGGTGCAACACCCTTCCAGACCTATGCAGCGCAGTCGTATAGGAAAGATGACCTAGAAGCCAAGTATGTTACGAACGCAGTCGGAGACTGGATTATAGAAGCCAATGCTCTTTCATCTCTCGGCATGCCTACAGATGTGTTCTCATTGGTCCTGGACGGAGGCGAGACTGCGGAACGGACATCTGAGGTATTCAAGACTGTTCATCGCGACTGTGCCTGGCAGAAGGCATTTGAAATCTCTGTTACACGCTCGCATTTCAACATTCCACCTGATATATCACGATGGGGCCATCGCTCCTGTGGCTACAGAGGCCTCCCCAAGGCCATTGCAGACATGGTTCAGGGAAATTCGATTGTCAAATGCAACTTCGACACTGGAGGAATCTGGGACGAACAAGAGATCGAGGAGCTTGTTCAAGAAGGACGAAACTGGTCTTTTAGTATGTGGAGATATGGTTGGTATACTCATGGGCCTAGGTTGTTTCAACCTGCATCGCCCCTGCCTTGCTGGCGGCAGCTCTGTGCCGAAGTATTCGAACGCAGTCCTTGGAGACCCCAGACTTGATATGGATCCCAGGAGTGCTCTCATACACATTCTCCGAGCAGGATGTTGATGGCATAAAGCGATTTTTGGGTGGAACAACAGACTGCGCCCATTCAACAATCCACCTGCCCCTCATCTCATGGCCTCCACTTTTCCCACGCCTAAAACCCCCTCATAAAAAGCTCCAACAAGGCAACCACTGATGGTTTGGGAGAGGGTATGTGGATTTCAAATTGGTAGCTTCTCCGGTGGACATGGAGATATGAGAATAGGGATAGGGGTAGCAGAAGGAGTATAGGTTTTAGGTTTTCACTGTCTGTTGTTCTTGGGTTTTATATCTCGAAATGCTACCTCCTACTGCCACTACTGTGTTCATTCCAGCCCGACCTGATCTCGAATCGGGCATACAGGCTATCCGTTTTCCCTAAATAGACTGTGTTGACATCCCCTATACCTCATATATCAAGTACCATCCACGAATACCGCCTGTCCTGCTGCAACGTACCTAGATAGTTGTCTGACTGTGCTTCTGGTAATGTGTGCGTATGATGGTTACTTGTATGGATTGTTGTTATTATGTGTTAATTATCAGCGGTCAAGTATTAAGCACGCGTCTTTGTTACGCTGGTAGTTGTAGTTTCTTCGTGCAGGTAGTCATCGTATGGTAGATGTCAATTTTTTGAAGGAAGTCAAAGCGAGGTCAATCACGTGACTGCGCGACGAGACGCGACTGACCAATTTTCCCCGCACCACCACGACATCGCATCGCCGACATGGCGAGATTATCCGCAGCAGCCTCCAATTCGAAACCCGCACCACCTCGCAAGAGCTCAGATGAACAAAGACGGCAATCCGCAGCGCTCGAAGGTGTAGGCAGCCGTCCACGGCGCGCGCAACGGCGCCCTACGAAAGAAACGTCGTATGAACTCACGAACCATGCCAAGGCGTACCTTGAGGGCGGTCAATGTATGCAACACTAGTTTGACCATGGGAAGAAGCTCATATTGACTGCAGATGCCAGCGGGTACAATTTCCTGTATAGCCTTCTAGCCGCGGGTACCAGCATTTCGACTCCCGCCCAGCCATACATGGGCTGCCTCGCACCACCCGCGTACATTGCCTTTGCGTCATCCCTCATCGCTGATCCGAAATTTACGACAAAGGCGCAATCACGAGACGAACAAAACGGCCCAGACGCCGCCTTGAGGTACCTACAATGCATCTGCACCACAATAGACGGCCCTGCGTACCCAACGGTACGAGAAGCATTTGCCTTTCCTGAGGAACGTACTAGAAGACGTGCTCCGGGACATCGAGCTGCAGCAATTCATTCTCCGGGAGATAACAGCGACATTAACCGCATAGTGGGTGAAGCTGCCAATGAGAACAGTCTTTGGTATCGGGCAGACGATTTTTGGCATATTGTTGGATGGGCGTTCAACTGTTCAGTAGCACACAAGAAACGGTGGAGTCGATGGAAGCTATGGTTATCCAACATGCTGGACTTTATCGACGCCGACTGGCAAGTTTGCGTCAGAGAGAGCAAGACTGAAGATGGCAGTGACGATGCAGCACTTCAACAGAGTCTACTATGGTACTATATTATTGGCGATGAATTCGCTCCTACGAATCGTGGAAGACAACGACGCATAGTAAAGGCCATACTCGCCATGGCGACATCAGAATCCCTCAAAGAGTACCCTGAAATTTGGGACAGAGAGACGGCGGAGCCTAAGAAGAAGAGCGGTGGTCAGCGTGTGGGTAAAGTCAGTTTTGAGACTGGTGAGATGGCCGATTATGAAAGCGACGAAGAAATGCAGGATGTCGCAGATGGCGCCGACGACGAAGATGCGTCAGATACGCCTTTAGATAACGATGAAGTGGAGAACATACACGAGGCAGTGGAGCGCTTGGGCGGACACGACGCGATTCAGTTGCGACATCGTCTCATAGCAATAGTACGTGTCCATGGTACTCGAACAGACGATTGCTAACAATAACCAGCTCGCTCAAATAGCCCAGGCTCTACCAAAACACTTTACGCCTCTGTTTGACCTCTGCGACAATATATTGGAAGACTTTAATGTGTTGCCCACAGTCATGTTACAGGTATTACTTTCAACCATGAAGATGCCCGACACCGTCCAGATAGCCTTTCTCGCCAACCTCCTCAATCCGCTCATCACGGGAAAGCCGCCTAATCTCTTCTTAGTCGACCCAACACAGGAACACTTTGAGGGAAAGCTTCTTTCGCTCAAGGGGACAACACAGAGTTTCGCTACAAACGCCAAGATATCCCTCATTCTAGAGCAGATGGTCATGCATATGATGTCGCAAGACGCCCTCTTGCCCACTCCTGCCTTGCGCAAAGCCATGGAAACTGGGATAAAAGCACGGGAAAGTGTAAACGGCATCAAGAGGGGAAATGCAGGCGAGGAGGAGCAGGCCAACGTGTTGATGCAAGCGTGCTCGGAGAGATTGTTGGGTTTGATGGAGATCTTGGAAATGACAAAGGGTGAGATGTCAAAACCTACAAAAGGAAAAGGTAAGGTTGATGTCAAGGAAGCGGCGTTGTTGTCGTTTGGTTCTGGGTCGTCGCTTTCGCCTGCTCCGGATAGCGAGACAGAGCCAGAAGATTGATTTACTTTGGATAGACGTTGAAATGGGAAAATAGAAGCGCGGGGGTAGTTTGGGTAGATGTGGGATAAGCGGATGATGCGCGGGAATGCCGCTCGCTCTATACCCTAGAGATTATCGCTGTCGCAATTTTTTATCCTTTCTCGACTTTAGAGAACTGTTCTTCCTACATGTTTCAGCAGTATTTTGATCTGGTAATCTTAGTAGAATGCATTTCTAATTTGTTAAAATTCGTCGGGCTGTGTCGCGAATTGTGTTGAGTAATTTCGTGCCATCGCGGTTTAGCCGGTTGGTTATCAACAGGTTAGAAAGGACTGTTGGTGGCAAGATGCATGCGCGCAAAAGGGGAATTTGCGCAGCATTTTTCTCCCGGAGAACGTATGCGATACATTTATGTGTGTGTTTGTGTATCTTAGGGTGAAGTTGTTGCTCTTTCGGATGTTTGTCGAACCTGTCTGTGATATTGAGGCGGGCGCGTAAGCCCCATCTATACGGGACTGGCGATCAGATACGCTTTTCGAGGGCGTTGGGTTGAAATTTGAATGACTAGGGTTTCAGTTCTAATCTCCACATTGCCGGCTCTCTACCCTCGTCCCGTATTCAGACATTACGTCTCTGGAAAAAGCAGATTGAGATGCGGAGATGTCTTTCAGCAGCAGCGCACTGACAGCTTCATTAGTATCCAAACGATGCCTGGATGCGTGTCTGCAGTTGTCATTAAAGTTAAAGCAGGGACAAGAAGGGTTGTGTGCATAATTCTATGATAGCGCGATTCCATCCTCTTTTGTAGAGAGCTGCAGTCATATCCCTGTTCTTATCAGGGTTCTTTCGGACCGGTCATCTTGCGCGGTGTGGGAGAAGAGCCTCACGGATACGAAGATTAGCATAAACAGTTTGATTTAGTAAACGTAAAAGCAGGTAGAAATGAAAAGGTATCTGCCCTCGCCGGTGTGGGTATCTGGGTTGGTACTGCCGGTAAGTTGAGCGATGGCGATCTCAACACGGCTTCTAGGGCTATGTAGGTATTCCACCACAACGCAGACATATATCCCGCATCAGCCACTGGGCGTACCTGTGCAAACCCAATCAAGCCTTTTTAGCAGCTGCTCGCTCCCCCAGCTTCTGGTGTTGGCCAGTGTCCCGCACGCAGCCGGGTAAGCCCTACTTGTTCCCCCGCACCCCATGATTTGCACTAACAGCGTTAGCGCGAAGACAGCGTGGTTCGGTAGTTGGATTACTCGTCGCAAACTCACGACCGACGACGTTCCAACATCCGCCACTACCATTCGCATCCCAATCATGTTTCCGCACCATGTGCGAGACGCATCTGCTGTCTTTCTTTCCTTCCTCTTGGCCGTAGGTCTCTAGGTACGGCTAGTTAGCCGGGTATCATCCCAGACCGCTACTGCGCCTTTGGACAAGGATTAATTATCGACATACAAGGGGCGCCTCTTTTACCTGCCGAGCTGCCCCCACAGGCTTGATTGGATTGGCATTGTGCGAGTAGATGCGCCCGGCCAACGACGCCATGAATTATGGATCGGTACACGCGGCCGCTGGTTCTCGTGTAATGGTTAGAGGGGCGACCTGGCCGCTGGAGATTGTGTAAGTTTCTAGAGGCCATACCCCAGGCAAGGCCCCCTTGAAGCGGGATGACTGCGGTAGGACTCATGGCCCCATATTCCACGATTTATGTTTATAGAGGGCTTCGAATCAGCTTTCTCTTTCTCTGTCTCTTTCAACTGCCGATCCGTCGTGTTACCTAGGTACCCTTGGGCCCGAGGTCCGAACTACCTGAACTGCACGTGTACTTGGTGATCTTCTAAAAGGTCGCAACAGAGTCGTGAATCGCACTACTTACAAGGGGGGCAAAAGTCGTGGACGGCAAATCTGGGGACGCTCGCTTCCTAGATTGCGGGGTTGCTGGTCGAGAGATTTGACCAGTACATATATCCTTGCCAATCTCTGCTTGGCCTGTTGAACTACGAGCACACAATCGCGTCACTCGTACAGCAATCATCATATTTCGCCAACCATGGAGGCTCACGATTATAGCGAAGAGGTATGTTGGTTGTTGTTGTTGCTACTTACCAGCACTGACATACGATGTAGGAGCGGCGGCAGCTTGAGGCCGAGCTACATACTGAGATTCTTCCCGGTACAGAGGTCATGGCTGATGTGGGCTCGCATCACTTTGTGAAAGGTGCACATCAAACCGTCCTTGTACCGCAACCTAGCGATGACCCCAATGATCCTCTCAACTGGACCACTGGCTGGAAACTGGCTTGCATCAGCTCGGCAGCCATGGTTACATTTAGTCAGGGGTTCGGTCCTCTTGCTCTTTCGCCCATGTTTCCCGCCTATATCAAACAGTTTAATACCGACTTGGCTGGTGCAGTTCAGTTTACGGGTGTTTGCATTTTGGTTCTTGGGTTTAGTAACTTTCTCTGGTAAGTAAATATGATTAAGGAAAAGATTAGACACTAATCGTCTTTAGGGTTCCGATTAGTACATCTTTTGGCCGACGTCCGGTATACCTCGCATCCCAGCTCATCAACTTGGGTACGTCGATTTGGCGCGCTCGCTCAAACTCGTATGGATCCTTCATGGGCGCGTGCATTGTCAACGGTATTGGTGCCGGACCTGCAGAGACCATCATGCCTGAAGTGATCGCCGACATCTTCTTCTTGCATGACCGTGGCAAGTGGAATACTCTTTACTGGGTAGTCTACATGGGATCACTCATGGTAGGCCCCATCGTCTCTGGTTCCATGACTGAGACGGTTGGATGGCGCAACTTTTGGTGGCTCAACACTGGTCTCTTGGCAGTTTCCTTCTTGATGGTCGTCTTCATGTTCCCCGAGACACGCTTCAAGCGTGCATTGCCCACTGTCGGTCACCCACAGGAAAAGTCAAACTCCCTCGATAAGAAGACGCGCGAATCATCTGCGGAGAACGTTCAGATATCGGATACCGAAAAGGAAACTGATGGCATCAAGCATGTTTCTACAGCCGAGTCGACACTTCCCAATACAACAGGTCTTGAAATGTCGGAAACTGCGCAACGCGATCCCTACCTCGGACGCGGCTCGCCTGGAAAATGGCAATGGCTTCCCTTTCAGCCAAACAAGAATCCTTTCCACAGCATCTTTCTGGATCTCTGGACACCATGGAAACTATTTGCATTCCCGATTATAGAGTTTGCCGCCTTTGTCACTAGCTGGTCCTGCTCTTCCTTCCTCACAATTAACCTAACGCAAACCCAAGTCCTCGCCCCACCACCCTACAACTTCAAGCCCCTCTCAGTCGGCTTCACAAACTTTGCGATTTTAGTCGGTGCCCTGATTGGTCTTTTCACCGCTGGTCCACTCAGCGACTGGGTATCTGCGAAATTGACAAAGCGCAATGGCGGCGTTCGAGAGCCTGAGATGCGATTGCCGGCCATGATTCCTTACGTTATCATCATGTTCATCGGAAACGTTTGTGTGGCGGTGGGCTACCAGAACAAATGGGCGTGGCAGGCCATCGTCATTGTGGGATTTACATGTGCCGGTATTCAGGTTGCTGCACTACCCGCCATGGTTGGTACCTACGCTGTAGACTCTTACAAGCCTGTTGCTGGATCATTGTACGTCGCCATTACCGTCAACAAGAATCTTTGGGGATATGGCTTGGGTAAATTCATCACACCGTGGACAGAGGAGGCTGGGTAAGTCTTTGTCGAGTAAAAACAGCCAGGCAAGTTTTGCTAACGACATGAATAGATTCATCAAGCCGATCATGACGAATGCTACACTTTGCACAGTTTGGTGTCTTTTCGGTGTGCTCTTCTGGTGGAAGGGTAAGACATTCCGTCGCTGGACAAAGGACAGTAGTGTTCATCGCCAAAACTCCTTGTAAGAATGGGCGTTTCATAGCCTTGATTCTACTGCGACATCCCCTCCTGTAACCCACGGTCTAATTACCGATACCATAGTATCCAATAATAACCCTCCATTCATATTCCCTCCTTCTCCTTCTCCTTCTCCTTCTCCTGCACTATCTTCCCTCCCTGATGCCACCCAACCACCCTCTTCGCATCGTCAGCAATCCACTCGCACTCGTCCGCCTTGGCATCCAAATCCTCCCAAGCCCCAACCTCCATATCCCTCAACGTCTCATTGCTTCTTCTTAACCACTGCCAATGCAAAATCAATGTACACGTCATCTGGAGCAGGCGCTCAGCTCTCCACGTCTCAACCTCCTCATCCGTCAATAACAGGTACCTGTCCAGATCTGTGACGTGATGTCTCATCCTCTCCCGCACCGTCTGTGTTGACCCCCCCTTTGGTCGCGTAGCAGCGATGAGAGTAGGTATGATATTTGGCATGAGCACGCGTATGCCGTTTTCATCCTCTTCCACTTTTTCCTTCTCATCATATCGCCCCTCCACAGTAGGAATGACACCCCATTCCTCCGGCTCCACACCCGCAAACGTAACAGCAACGTCCCTCAGACGATGCGTCGATTGTCTAACCTCCATCTTCCACGCACACAACATGTCGTATCGCAACACGAACCTTGACGCTAGCTTCTTCTTGTGGTCGTACACCCGCCACAGCAAAGCCCGGTTCTCAGCTATCAGCTCCGGCAGCAGCGTGCGCGATGTTAGGAAAAGCAGACTCTTCCACAGGAAACGCAGCATCCCGGGTGGTTTATCTGCCGGAGCTTGTAACAGCTCTCGCCATGCTGTCTTGGGATTGACTTCGCTCAGCAGCGCGGAGACGATGGGTTGCACGCCTTTGATACGACCGTAGCGCTGTCCGTACTCGAGTATCGCGTCAAGGGCGGCATCGAGAGTGCCTGCGAAGGGGCTGGGGAATGTGGGTGGAAGCCAGTAGTGTGCTGGAAGGTGCGACTCTGCGCTGGGTTCTGTGGCTTCAGGCGCGGGTGGTGCGAGGAAAGGTTGGGCGGTGGATGTGTTGAAGGCGGTGGTGGCGCGGGGGATGCGGCGCACGCGAGGCGGGGGTGAGGTTGAGGGTGAGGGTGATCCCATAGATGTGGGGTTAAAGGCAGCATTTTTGGGGCGCCGGCGTGGTGGCATCGTGGGTTGTTGCGGTTGTGCTTGACGGGGGTGGTGTGGGTAGGGAAGTTGTGATGGGTTAAGGGAAGGTGTTATGCAGATTGGAAAGTCACAGGTACTTGGCTGTTTGCGCGGTGATCATTATGGCGTATGGTGTAAGGCAAGGTAAAGTGGGGCTGGGGTAGAGGTGAGGTGAGAGTGAAGGTGAGATGGGGGAGATGGGATGGAGTGAGTAATAGCTGCATCACTTCAAGTCTACATAATCATAGCATGCGTGTTTGAGAGCGAAAGAGATACAGACTATAACAGAGTGCGTAAAACCTAACACTCTCTATTTCCTGTTCTCTCGGTTTTCTCCTATGGGTTTGGGTTACTCTTCAGTAACCTAAGGTGCTTCGATATACAAACATATTGCCGTTGTCTGCGCATCCTTAGAAACATTAAAGCAGAGAATGTTCTATATTCTGTGCTATACCAACGTATTCATTGACTTAGTATATGATCCAGTACATTCTGTAATGTGCTTTTCGTTGTATTCTCGAACCCCTTGGCTAGCTTTGTTTAAATAACTTGTATCTATTTCTCTCCTTACGTTAGAAGTTATCCACGCCATTCTCGATCAATTTATCCGTCTCTTTTCATTATTTGCCAATGAGCTCTAGGTTGGCCACTCCATTTACGCGACGTAATTGTGACACCGTAGAGTGTTTGCGGGTTTGTTTTGTGGCTTTGTCTTGAGGGAGCCATCGCGAGCCAACATGGTGTGTAGATGACAGAGAATGAAACTTTACAGAGTGAACACTGGACATTGGATTGGCGTTCTTAGGGAATCTAGATTCAACTCGTGCATATATTCTCTCTGTTCTATGAGGTTAGTTACATGGTATATACATACGGCGGCTTTTGACGGTTCTTTACGGCTCTTCAAGACCTTGACAGCCTTGACAGCCTGTACGAACCTGATAACCTCTACGGCCTTAAACACCTCTACACAGCGGAGAAAATGCGGGACTCTCAACAGTTTGATAAGCTACCTCGCTAAGGAAACTGTCGCTTTTCTTCCCACCGAGGACGTTTCTACATCAAAAACCAACATGCCAACTATTGCACAACAGCCAGTAAGCCATATCGCCAGCTTCAAACCCCCACTCAATCTAATCCCCAAGTAAGCCTCTCCCACCCCCACCCAGTTTCAACCGCCGAGAAATCCCCTCCGGCACCCACTACCACCCCGACGACCTCCTCGACCAGATCCCACCCCACAGACACTCCATCACCGGCTTCCACACCCACCACCAACCCACCAGCAGTACCACAACCTTCAGAACCGTAAACCCCTCCCTAATATCTCTGCTCCGCGTCCCCAACTCCACCATGCCAGAGCCAGACTGGACCACATTGGTATCCTACTACCTCCCCCTCGCCCACGGTCTCGCAAACCTGCAAGACCTCTACATCCTCCTCACCCGCGCCGTCCTCCCCAACGCCGTCATAGAAAACAGACGTCTACTCCTCTACCTCCACACGGACCTTGTCGACACCATGTATATCCCCGCCTCGCTATCCCTCCGCTGGGACACATGTCCGAAAATACCCCTATACATCTCCCCCGCCGCAGAAGACCGCCACGATCTCGATACCATTGCTCCCCGACCGATTTTCGTGGCGCCAATCAGGACGCCGGATGGAAACCGCTTTTTGACGTGGCTGAAAGAGAGGATACACGGGCCGCATGCGAGTCGGTATCCGATGCAGATGGAGTATACGTGGTGTGAGTTGGAGGGCTGGTTTGATGAAGATGAGAGGGAGGTGAGAAGGATAAGTGGGGGTGCGCTAGTGAGGAGGGCCGTGCAGGTTTTGGAGGTTTGGTGGTGGGTGGTGGGTGCGAATGCGAAGTTGAGGATGTTGAGGGAGGAGAGGTGGATTGGGGTTGAGAGGGAGTTTTGAGGTGCGTGTGTAGGATGCTTTACGGAACGGGGGCTTTCTGAGACAAAAAGATGGGGTGGTGTAGATCGGAGAGTGACGTGGTAGGAATATATGGAAGTATAGATGCAAGAGACAAATATATGCCTCGGTCGTATCAAACCACATGTCCAAACTCATCTCTCTTTTGATGGATTCAGTTCGGACTGGATAGACGCAGTAGTTGATCTATCGAGCTTGGCTTATTCACATCATCTTGATCCAATCTGACGACGTATCTACACAAGCTATGTTTTGCAGTAGAGTCTTGTCGTGGAAAGGAAGAATATTGCATCACGATTCTCAAAAGCAAAGACGTCATCAGGCTGAGGGTGTGTCAAAGTAAGCTAGATCGAATCAAGCTAGGTAGTGTCCTAAATAAGGCGCGAAGCCCCGCAGTGCCTTGGTGGACACCTTTTTGATAACGAGCGCCTCTTTTTCCCATACATGTCCATCAAACAAAATCAACCTAGACGTTCCGCGTCTGGTACCTTTTTGACTTAAACCCCAAACGCCAATAGCCTGTTTTAGTATCGATGCTTGTTATAGGCCACGCCCTTTTGTGCCCCGCGGCCCTGTCTTGGCGTGTGCCCCTCAGCCAAGGATATCAAGCTCGCTGGGATAGGGCACCTCATCATCAGGGCTTGCACTGATACCCAGCAGCTCTACGTTGAGCCTATCCGTGTCAAACTGTATACCCATAGTTGCCGTAGGGTCATGGCTGTCATGTCCGTCCGCAATGTCGCACGTAGCTGCCACGGACGCCGCGGCTGGCAAGACCAGCTCATGTTCCGTATTGTCTTGCGAAATATAGTATCGTTGGCGTACCCAGCGAAAGTAAACGGCGAGTGCATCGCGATGGTTGCGAATGCCAATAGAGGTAAGGGAGCGGCGGGAGCGGAGCTGAATGGCATAGGGGCGGGCTAGTGGTGGGGATCAGCTAGGACACGGCAAGTTGAAAAAGGCATAGGGGTATGGTGCGTATTAGCCAGTACGCTATACGTTGAGGCAAGCATGGCCTGATGAAGTTTGTATTTGTCGAAGGTGACATGAGAGGGTAAGAGGTAGAGTGACGTACTGTTGCGAGACATCTCACGCGGCGGCATGTATTGTGTTGTTGAATAAGGGTACGTAAGCGCGAGAGTACCGTGGTATAGTGTTATTTGGACGAGAATAGATGAAGGGTGCTGACAGACTGAGTAGTGATGAAGTGGCGAGCGTCATGTCTTATGTAGTCTATCGTCTTGGACATAGGTCCCTCGGGACGGTAGTCAACATGCAATGGTTTGATGACCAAGGCGAGCGAGCGGGGAGTGACGCTGATTTGCAAGGTAATGCTGCATCGCTGGAGACTGGACTGTGCACCGGGTCGCGCACAGTCAACATGCAAGTAGTAGAGCAGATGAAAGGGTGCGGACGCATGCGCGGCACACTTACGACGGTCCCAGCCAGCGGCCATGACAGCTGCCACAAAATAGAGCCTCGAGTCAAGGTTTGAGCCCTTTTTTCGGGACACACGATATGATGCCTCGATTGGCGCCAGTAGCCCTTGAGCGGCGATTGTCCCGTCCCTAGGGCTTGGGTTCCGGTGGCACTTGGCTTGAATTTTGTGGAGATCCTGGCGTGGACCGCAAGTGGAACATAATTGTTCAACCGGGGTAGCGATGGTCCCGAGCCGCGTGTTACGATAGTTTTGTTGCTACTGCCAACATCAATAGTGGAGCGATTCGGGGGGATGCGTGATGTTCAGGGTTGCGGCCTCCCTGCGGATGCATCGCCGTCGATTATCAGATGTTGCGTACCAACATTACTTGAATATGCATATTAGAAAACCCAATGGAGCCATGCGAACTTGGTGGGCTATAGGGATGCATACAAACGCGGGGTCCCGACGCACTGGGTGTGCGCCTAACTACTGTGTTGGGAAATTGCTGGCCATCAGCACCAAAAGCTGGAAACAGAATTTTTCTTTTCTCTGGCTATCTACAGCCTCTTGACAGCCAGTATGTTCTCAGACATGTGGTAAGCAGCATATGCGGGCTCGCTCAGTGTTCCTGAAGGTCCGCGCGCAACGAAGCCAACAAAAATGTGTAGGGTGTGGTCGGCGTTTGCTGCTTACATTTTTTGCTTCTTTTTTCTCTTTTGGCCGGGTTGTCTTGCCGCGCCAGAGCCTAATTGGTGCTCCCTGTTATGCAACAGGGTGCGCTTGCCCTCTGCTTCTAGATAATACCAGCAATCGTCCAGGCTGTTGCTCAAAGGGTCGAATGTCTCACCCAATGGATTTGAAAAAACGTAGGCTCATGTGCAGCAGGCGTAGCCTTGTGGGATGCACCGATGAATGATGGCCAATGGAAATTGTTCAACGCCCCGCGTACCTGAGGTGGCTACAGACCCTTGACAGTCCAGTCACAACCTGTTTTCTTAAGTGATTCCGGCTTACGTTGTTGCGACTCGAGGAAAGTAAAGTGTGTGACGTGCCTTGACGCGGTAACATTCGCATGCAGTGGTATGGCTGCGAAGATTAGCCCCCAAACCCAGTAACCAGGCACGCTGCGTAAGTGATGAATCAGTGTCTTGGCAGTTGGTAACGCAATCTCGAACAGAGTCGCTACCTTGGCAAAGGCCAGCAGGATGATGAGAGATTTCACGATGCGAAATTCACGATGCTCACCACCACAAACCACACTTCGTTTTGTTGAGAAGTAGGCAACATGCACGGACATGTTGCCTTGCGAATAAACTTGTCGACTCGTTGTGTCGTTGTTGGTTAGACGAGACCGTTTTGGCACCATGGCTGTGAGCTTCTTGCACGATGCGCGCCCGTTTGCCAGCCTGCTGTCAACTCACGACAGGAAATGGCTTTCTCGCACATTGCCGAGGTAAGCGTAGGATGGAACCCTACGCAGGGGAACTGATTGCCGAAGCATTTTCTTAGATAGTTTTACCAATCGATAACGAGAAAAAAGCCCGCCGGCCATGTGCTTTATCGATGCTGTGCGACGCTCCTCGAGGGCTTGTGATACCTTGGACTGCAGTCATCAGTTGGCGAGCAAAGCCTCAGCAGTCATGGTGATGGGCTCGTTCTACGAGTGCATCGGAGGCCCGTTAAGCGCCGGTGGCGTTGTTTCTCGTCGTCCAGTGGCTAATATCACGGCCGCGCGTTTGGGTTCCAAGTACTCAGCACAACAATTGAACTACCCATGGGGCTTCAGATGATGGTTGCAAAGCTACGGCGAAGATGAGCTCCTAGGAAGAAAAGTGAGACCTGGAGGTGGTGGAAGCATGTCAGCAGAACGCAGCCCCGCAAGGCATCCTTGAAGGGAACCGACAGAACGGCCATTCGCTGCACAAACTTGCACGTTCGTTGTGGGTAGAGGTTCTGCAGGCGTAAACTTGATGCAGTGCCTTCTCCAGCGCGTCCTTTTCGTTTCTGGAAGCAATGCATAGCCGTACAGCGTTTGAAACATGATTGTGCCTGTTCCCCACGGAGCGGGGGTCGAGAACATGCGACATGGCCGTGCTGCTTAAGGGAGGCGTAGCAACACGTTGTGGCTTAACTTGACGTGCCGAACATGGCGAGGACGTCAGGTCACTAGTAGTAGCCAGCCTGGGCATGGGTGAGTACGAACAAGGAGACGAATTGAAGCACTATTGGATGAGGAGTTTGAGTTGATGAGGTGACAAATGCCTGTATTGGGGACATGCTTGCGCAGGAGCGCAACACAAGAATCAAGCACCAGGCTGCGGCCCAACGAACAGGCACAAGAGACGGCCGGTACCATCTGAATCATCGTTTTCTGCAAAGGAAAAACTGCAGCTCTGTCAACGGACACGCATGCGCCAAAGCCGACGAATGGAGACTAGACTGGTTAAAGCTCAGCAGGGCAGGGACACATGCCAGTGCATCACCCACGAT
Source organism: Pyrenophora teres f. maculata (assembly GCA_014334815.1). Lineage (NCBI taxonomy): Eukaryota > Fungi > Ascomycota > Dothideomycetes > Pleosporales > Pleosporaceae > Pyrenophora > Pyrenophora teres. Next base: position 4,831,060 of record CP060568.1, read on the forward strand.
GAGAAAACCCAGAGGTAATGAGAACTGGCTTACATGTCGGCACCGGCCATGGCGTCCTGCGGTTTGTTGAGTTCGTGGCGTTAAGAGGCGTCGAGGACGAAGGCTGGAGGAGGCCGCCTGTGGAGCCAGACGCTAGGCAGTTCTGCCAAGGCTCTGCTAACACGTGATGCTCAATCGATCCCGCCCAGACTCGTCCAATCCATCTTGAAGGACGCGATGTGTAATGCCAGCTTACTTACCAAAATAAAAGATTAGGAATCTCCCAAGTCTGGGGTGAGCGGCCAGGTGGCGGGTGGGATATTGAGTCACATGACGATGCACGCCGTGGGTGTTTCGTAATCACCTTCCCAGTCTTGTAAAGAACTGGATGCTAATCCGGCATCAATGTGCAGATTCAGGTTCTATGGCCGCGAGAGCTAGGAGGTGGCGTGGTCAGGAGACAGTCGCACGCGTTGGGCCGAGAAAAGGGCGAAAAATCTGATAAGATTAGATGTCATCACAACCCAAAATAGCCGACTAGTGTTGCCAACAATGCCGCCGCTGGCTGAATCCTCTTCCGCGTCTCCCTCTTATTGTCCTTTGGCGCCACGATCAACTGCATCAAACAGAAGCTTTAACGTAATGTTTGAATCCATTTTGTTCGCGATTGCATCTACAACCCCTCGTAAGCCTGAGCAAACCAGTGTCGTTCCTGGCAAACGCGTGCAGCCCACGAAAACTTGGGCAACGGCAGCATGGCTGAACAGTGATATGATCCGATCCGCCTCGCCATCTCCTTGGTGAAAGAACCCACTGTTCCTGATCCGCCCGGAAACGTAGTTTCGGTGCAGACTGCTCAATTGAATGAGCTGGAAGCGGCGGCCGCCATTAAGAGTACGGGCCAAGGCCTTGGCAATGCAGTGTATTGGTGGGGCATGAGCGGGCCCAGACAGAGCCAGCAATCAGCTCGCAGCAAAGACTGCATCTTATCAGATCATCTAGCACTTATCTGATCATCTAGCCGTTACCAAGCCTGTCTAGGCACACCAACACGCCCGAACAGTGGGAGATGTTCCAAGCCACCGGGAAACAGGAGGCAAAATTTTCATGTGTTATTCCGGTACCTGTGACCTTGTCCCCTTGTCGGACAGTGGGTCTTGGGGATGCTTAAGAGTGTCTGTAGCTGCCAGTGTTGGAACCGGCACTCGACTGCGCCATCATCTCATATCCAGCCTTGCTTGGCGTGCCTTTTACCATGTCCGAACACCTTGCGACTGATGCGGTGCGACCCGTACGAGGCTTTCCTTCCACTGAGATGGATGTGGAAAAGAATGTCGATTCAAACGTACATGCCCACGAGATGGGCAGCAATGGCGACGACAAGTCTGTCGAGTCGGAGACATTCCAAAACGGTGTCCAGCGTGTGCGCGCCATTACTGAGATCTGGAGCAAGCAGACATTGATCGCCATGTTCATCTTGTACGTCACAATCCATGTTATCCGTACTCCCATTCTGACCTTCTAGTCTGTACCTGATTCAATTCGTCGCATTCTTGCAAAACGCCGTTGATGCGGCGCTTAACCCGTTCATAACCTCATCCTTTGGCAAACATGGTCTGTTGACTGTCGGAAGTGTCATGGCGACGGCACTTTCTGGTTGCATCCCACTAGTTATTGCAAAGGTCATTGACGTATTTGGTCGCGTCGAGGGCTTCTTTATGATGCTCATGCTTATCGTCGTTGGCATGGCAATAAAGGCCGCCTGTACCAGTGTCCAAATGTACATTGCCGGTCACGTTCTCTATTGGGCTGGCCACATTGGTGTCCTATACGTTACCGACGTCATGGCCGCCGACATTACCACGCTCAAGAATCGCATGATTATCTTTACCATCAACGGCACGCCTCGTATCGCAAGTACCTTTGCTGGACCTAAGATCGCCGACCTGTTTTATTACCAGAACAATTGGCGTTGGGCATTTGGTGCATTCATCATCATCTTTGTTGGCTGCTGTCTTCCGGCCATGATCGTCATGATGGTCATGTATCGCAAAGCCAAGCACGCTGGTCTTGTCAAGAGGGTCAAGTCGGATCGCACTGCCCTACAGTCTATTTGGTATTACTTTGTCCAGTTTGATAGTAAGTCAATGTGTCATACCTCTACTCCACACTTGCTAACAAGAAGCTAGTTTTTGGCATCATTCTCATCATGTGCGCATGGTGCCTGTTTGTGCTACCCTTCAGCCTGGTATCATATGCTCCTAACGGTTGGAAAACGCCCTATATCCTTGCCTGCATTATACTCGGCCTAGTCCTCTTCCCTGTCTTCTATTTCTGGGAAGCAAAATTCGCCCCCGTCCAGTTCCTCCCCTGGAAATACCTCAGAAATGGTACCATTGTCGGATCTTGTATCCTCTACGGCCTCATGTTCCTCTCCGTCTTTTGCTGGAACGGATACTTTAACTCGTACCTCATTGTTGTCCACAGGCAAAGCATCACTAACGCTGGTTACATCCTCAACGCCTTTTCCCTCACCTCGTCCTTTTCCGGTCCCTTTATCGCATGGTGGATCAGGTACTCGGGCAACTTCAAGTGGACGGCTTACACGGGTGTACCGATCGTCTTGCTCGGAACCGCCCTGCTGATTCCCTTCCGCCAACCGTCCACCAACCCCGGAGTCCTTGCCCTCACCCAAATCCTTGTCGGTCTTGGTTGCGGTTTCTTCGCCACCTGCGCTCAACTCGCCGTCAATGTACCCGTTACACACCAAGAAGTCGCCGTCATCAACGCGCTCTGGGGTCTCTTTGGCAGCTTTGGATCTTCCATTGGCTACGCTATCGCCGGTGCCATGTGGAACAACCTGCTTCCCGAGCAGCTCCGCATGCGCCTCCCCGAGTCTAGCAAGGCCGATTACCGTACCATTTTCGGTGACATTCAAGTTCAAAAGTCCTTTTTGGACGGGACACCGGAGCGCGATGCTGTGGTTGGCGCATATGCCGATGTGCAGCGCAAGATGGTCATTACGGGTGCTTGCTTTATACCGCTTTGCCTAGGCAGCATTTACGTCTGGAAGAACATCAACATCAAGAAGTTGGAGGAGGAGAAGGGCAAGCAGACGAAGGGCACTGTCTTTTAAACAGATTCGGCTCCATCTTGTGGGCATTGAGCCCCTGCTTTGATTACTCAACTATCGTTTACTCGTTTACTCCAAGATATAAAATGTACTACTATTTCGCTCGCTGATGGTTTCTCCCAACATTTATTTCTTATGCGTCATGCGACATGGACAAGCGCGACAATACCTTCCATCTCCCCCATCCTAACCATTCCTATAACCCCCGACATCCCAACACTATCCACCGCCCCCGCCACCGTCGCAGCCAGTACAATCTCCTAACATCTAAGATCCGACCTCGCGCCGCCATCACGACTCCCATGAACGCCTTCAAATGTCTGAATGGGCGGCTTAAATGGAGGTATAGAGTGAGGTCTATTGGAGGAATGACGTCTTCGCGGTGTAGAGGGGTGCAGGAGACGTGTTGTGGATTTCAGGAGGGCGTTTAGTGGTGGTGAAAGTAAAAGTGCTAGGGATATATGGATATGTTGTTTGATTTTTTTGTAGGTAGGGATGCCGTCATAGTTGGGTTTTATTAGGATGTGATAACGGGTATTTATCACTCTTCTCAGTTGCAGTGAGATGGCGACGAGGAAGTGTGGAAGATTTCGAGTAATGTGTAGTTAAATATGCATCATTTCAAGTTATATATTTAAGTACCATAATACTGCCTCGACCAGTCTTCATACAGGTTAAACTAGGGAGAAAATCTCATTTACTCTTCTCCAAGTCCAAGATCCCTTTTCTCATAACCAAGGATGTCACTTTCTAATCTCAATATCAAAGCCCAAGTATACGACTAATCCCCTGTGTCACATTGCCCAGAATCTCCAGCCCTCCGGCACCAAGGATAAGCACATCCTTAAACGAGTCCCTGTCACAGAAGCAAACGTTAGCCCATCCCCACATCGAAAACATCACTATCTCACAGACAAGAAAAAACTTACTTGGTGACCGTCCCCAACTCGCCCCCGGTATCCGGGCTCTTCTCCAGCAACTCCACGCTCATAACTCCCAAGCTCAACAACGTAATGGGCACTTTACTCGGTCTCCACCCCTGCGCAAACGGCAGCTTCTCCTCCTCAATAAACGTCCTCACGAACCTCAAATCCGCCTTCCCAGACACCACACCCCCCATCGTCTGCAACACCAACGCATTCTCCGCCAGACTCAACACCTCTTCTTTAATCCCAAACACCAGCTCGGGGTTATTCCTCTTACTATCTTCGAAGCGTGCAAACCGCGCTTTGGCCGTGGTATCCAGATCCGTAGTCGCCTTACCGGCGAAGAAGGAGAAGAACTTTTCCAGACGGTTTCGTTGAAAGCGGTGGCGTCGCCGAAGTAGGCATCTGGCCCTTGAGATGCTGACGTCGTGTTCGGTGGGGAAGTTGTGCTGGTTTAGGTCGGAGAGGTCGAAGGTGAGGGAGAGGGGGTTTGCGGAGGCGAGGAGGCCGGTTGCGCCGATTAATGTGGTGAAGTCTGCGCCCATGTTCATGCCTTGGGCTAGGCCTTTGATTAGGTGCGGGATTGTCATGCCTTTGCCGGAGTGATGGATGAAGTCGTGGTTTGCGAGCGTGTTTAGGCCGGGGCAGGGGGAGCGGACTGTGAGTGGGGGGTTAGATGGGTGTGAATTTGAGGGTTAGAGGACTTGCCGTCGCCGTGGCCGGGGGGACGGTGGATTTTGAAGCGGGGGTCATTTTCGTTGACTGGACTGAGACTTGAAAGGAGGTCTGTGATATCGAGGTCTGGGAGTAGCGGTAAAGATAACGATTGTACAGCAATGAAGCTTGCGCTGCTGAAGAGGGAGACGGTGACCGTGAAACGCATATTGAACAACGAAATGTATGGACCACAAAAGTGAGGAAGTGTAGGAAAGAAAGAAGAAGAAGAAGTCGACGACAATACAAACCTCCCAAGCTCAATCCATCTGGCCCCGCCCACGACATAACTTATTGGCCTTCTAGTCAGACTCTCCTTAACTTCTAATCCCGATTCAACTATTCATCTAACCCCCGTCGATCAATCTCAACGCAAACCGAGGAAGAAGAACTCCACAGGCCGCACGGCGCATGGCTTCATCGTCGGACACCTTACTATCCGCCCAACCCAGCACAGACCGACGATCTACCGCCAGATCGGCGCTCAGATCGGGAGCAAAGCGCTGATCTTTGCTGCTTCCAACAGCATGGACAATTGCGCGATAGTAGTTAGTTGCGCCATAACTTGTTGACAAACTATACAATTGCATCGATGACAAGTGCGGGGTGATGCTATTGTAAAGTCAATACTGGTAGTGGAGACATCTAGATCTGATACAAGGTTTGCAAAATCCACTTGCAGGATAGGGTTGGCCGAATGAGAGCAGCTGGATTATAAGAGTACCAGTCTGAATTCGGAGATTCCGAAAGGGGGCCAACGTTGTTGATGGAGCGGAGAATAAGCCGGGGGTAGGTTAGGGGTAGTGGGTGGTGACGTCATCGGTTCGATGCAGATCTAGCCCTGGAGACATCTGGGGTGCATGTGGACATGTTGCAATAGGTTGGGCGGGATTGGATGCACAGGAGCGGGCGGTACCAGAGTTTGGTAAAGGCTTGGTAATGGGTAATGCTGGTGCTGCGAGTGGGCGGGTGGATGTGTGGTTTCATGTGATTTTGCATGTGCGGGAGGACTGTTGTGGTATTGACTGTTCACGGACAATGACATCGAGAACACCACGCTATCCACGGCATTTTGACTCCGAATTGTCGAGTACTTCATGTAACCCTCTGGATTACCGCTATATTTTCATACAAGCGGATCAATCTTTCACTAACATTCATAACTCCGGACAATGTGCTTACTCTAGGATTATGTGTTTCGCAGCAGCATCAAAACCGTGCCTCGAGATCCCTCTAATCCAATACAGATACATCCAAGCATCCACATACAGCATCCTTCGCCACTTTCCAAACCCCTACAGCTTACTAAACTTCGGAACCGTCTTGTTAATCCCACTTCCCATAGCCCTTCCCACATCCTCCGTCTGCAACATGGCCGCATTCCAAACAGCCGTATACCTCAACCCCTCCTCCACCGTGCGATCCCTAGAATAATTCAACAACTCCTTCGTCCCCAGCACAGCCACAGGACTCTTGCTCGCAATCAGACTCGCCAACTTAATCCCCTCTGCGACCGCCTCTGTCTTATCCTTATACACATTGCTAACCAACCCCACACGCAGCGCCTCCTCCGATCCAAAGATACGCGCAGACAACGCCACATCTTTGACCCAACTCGCGTTCCCCACCGCGTGAGGCAGACGCGATAAAGTGCCAATGTCGGCGGCGATGCCGATATCGACTTCTTTAACGGAGAACTTGGTGTCGTGTGTGGACAGGCGGATGTCACAGGCGAGGCTCATGTCGAGGGCTAGGCCGTAGGCGATGCCGTGGATGATGCAGATGACGGGCTTCTCGCACCTTTCGATGCTGCTGATGCAGGCTTGGAAGTCGAGGACGTGGCGGCGAATGGCATTGGCGGTGCGGGCGGGGTCTGTGGTCTTGGAGGAGGCGAGGGGGCCAGAGGTCGAGGCTGCGTTTACGTCGAGGCCTGCGGTGAAGGCACGGGGGCCGGCGCCGCTGAGAATGATGGAGCGGATGGAGGGATCGGTAGAGAGGGTGTTGAAGATTTGGTTGAGGTTTTGCCACATTCTAGAGAGGTCAGCTTGGGCTTTTAGAAGAGCGTGGGTGATCGAGCAGGATGGCTATGTTGATGGTAGGTGATATGTCAATCTCCTCATCTTTACAAAAACCTCTTCTAGCAGAGAAATAGCTGTGTAGGAGAATCTCAATACTCACACCTCCTTGAAAGCATTCATCTTCTCCGGCCGATTAATCTCAACATGCGCCACATATTCCGCGGGGAAGGTGACGTTGAAGAACTCTTTTTGATAAGCTTCGGCCATCTTGTATCCTTGTGTCCTTTCTCTTTTGTATGTCTCTCTGATTCTCCTCTCTTGTATACTGATCGTCTTGTCTTCTCAATCTTTCCCTTGATTACAACTCGCAAACCAGAGTGTGTCTCTTTACTCTTGATCCTTCAATGCAATGATACCCTACACTGAGTATACAGTATAAAGTTATGTTTAAAATAGAACACGTGGGGGGAAGTTCGGCTCGGTTATTGTTGTTGTTACCTGGAGAAGAGCTCGGGGAAGTTTACGATGAAAGTCGGGGAAAGCAGTATTATGCCGAGGTAAGAATCGCATGCGGTTTAGCGCCGCTGGATTCCGGATTCCGATCTTGATTCCGCGAGCATGTGTTATGTAGGTTACTGCCATAGTTCGTCTCATCATGTTGGATATTCTTGAAGAGACAACGATCTACGTGTATTATTCACCAAACACTACGACTACGACTATGACTACTGCTATCTATACTGTTGAAGAGTAATTCCTTTCCTCTTTATACAAAAGAAAAAGACGGATGGGGTCATACGCTTGCTGAAATGCACACAATCTGTCAAATCTGCAACAAATGAAATATTCCGGCCCTGCCTTTTTCCACCAAAACTCAAATAAACTTGTAAAACCTCACACTTAGCGAGGACCGAAAGGCCTGGGGCCAATGATTTGCCTCTTTCCACCGCCAATGCCACCCAACTTATTCTGGTTGTCACCGCCCATGTAACCGTACTGGTTGACGTCCCAACTCTGTCCTGAGCCAGTTCCTGCGTTAGGGTCCTTGGACGCCTCTTGGAGGGCGCGCTGCGACTCCTCCCACTCCTTTTGTCGTTCACGCTCCCGCTCCATTTCACGTTCGAGAAGAGACTTGGAGGCCCAGCCCGCAGCCTTGGTCTTTGCTTGTGATGCGGCTCGACGGGCATCTTCGCCGCGCTGCTCAGAAGTAGATGTGAGCTCTGGCGGGATGTAGCTTTGGGGCTTTGGGGGCGCTGGGGCAGGGTTTGAGGCGAGGTAGCGGTCTGTTCGGCTCTGCTTTGCGTATACGGTAGGGTCAGGGAGAGGTCGTGTTGCAGGCTCTGGCAGCGGTCGGGTTGGAAGGGACGGTGGCGCTGGCGCTGGCTCGGGTAGTGGTCGCGCGGGTTGTCTTTGTGTCTGGTCCCACTGCTTGCGAAGATAGGCACGGTCATCTTCCTGCGCCCATGAGACGTTGCTATCTTGTGGTGATGGGGCGCGGGGTGGAGGCGCCGGTCGAGCTCGGCTCTTGGATCGTTCACGTGTGCGACTCTTTGAGCGAGAACGCACCTTCTTCTCCTGTAGTCGTCCCTCACGCTCAGCCTGGTACTGACGCTCGCGCTCCTTAGCCTCTTCAAGCTGCTGCTCTAGCTCGCGTATGCGGTCGCGCTCGGCATTGGGCTCATCGAAGCTTCCTCGTCGACTACGCGGTTTGATGGCTTGCTCAGCTTGGTACTGGCTCAGGTACTGTCCCTTGAGCCTGGCATCGCTCCCAGCACGCTTTCGTCGCGTCTCGGCCTCAAGCTGAGCTTGCGCCTCTCTCTCTTCACGCAGTCGCGCTTCCTCTTCGATCTTCCACCTCCGCTCCTGCTCTTCCCATTGGCGCTTTTGCTGGTCGAGCCGGGCCTGTTTGGCCTCTTGCTGCTTGCGCGTCTCCTCCTCCCACTTTTGCTCCTCTTCTATGCGTATGCGCTCTTCCTCGGCCTCGCGTTCGGTGCGACGCTTGTGCTCAGCCTCTTCAGCCTGCAAACGTAGTCGCTCTTCTTCAGCCGCCTTTTCCCTGCGCAAGCGCTCCTTCTCTGCCATGTTCGGTACGTGTGGGCCTGCACTCGTAATCTGCCGCCGTGCGCCAAATGCAATGCCCTGATTGCCTTGGCTGGCACCACCCATGTAGCCATACTGGTGAATGTTCCATGCTGGCGCGGTACTACCCTCGTCGACCTTTTTGCTCCAGCTACTCACTCCGCCCGGCGGCGACTTGGGTAACCCGTTGGATGTGTGTGACGTATCTGAGCCTCCAGTGCGCGCGGCGCTAAGCGTCCGTTCCGCGGGTGGCCGTGCCAGCGGGTTGAATGTGCTCGAACCACTCGTGTTGCTGGCTGTGCTTGGACCCCGGCTTCGCCCAAACCCTGGCGATGCCAGAGGAGTGCTGGTATAGCCTCCGCCGCCAGTTACCGAAGGACTTACTGGACCAGGTGCCCTTTTGGGGCCAATTGTCGTGGGAAAGTTTGACGGGTTCTTTGCATTGGCGACTCGGCTAAAGGCGCCTAAGCACTGCAGCACCTGGGCAGGATCTTTTGCTTCGTAGAGATCAACGGTGAGGAAGCGATCGTGGGCGGGCATGTTCAGTGGCGGTTGCTCGCAGGCGCGGAGGAAGTGGGAAATGTTCTCCATTTGGATAAATGGCATTGTCGACTTTTTGAACCGAACAGGCGTGGGAATTGCCATGTTTACAAGTCTATTCTATGTTAGCATTTTTACCGGCCATTTGGTTGTTCCTTTAGTGGTGCCGTACCTGCATAATACGGTCCCGTCCTTGAGCGCATCCAGCAGCTCACCGGCCGGCAGTCGCTCGCCGAGAACATCTTCAATCCAGGTGCGGACTTCGTTTGCGGCTTTGGGAGTATATCTGTCCATTCGCAGCTTCCGCATGTCCTGGTCCAATGACGTTACAGACGCCATCTTGGGCGAGTTGGGCGCAAATCAGGCTCCCAAGTTCCGCAGTACAGTGGTTGAGCACGTGAGACCTCGGAGGTGAAGAAAGTCGACAACTGGCGAGGTTATGGTAGAATAAAGCAAAGGTCCCGTCAACGGCACTACAAGATATCTATGTTGTTGTTGTCGTGTAAAAGCAATGCTGGCATGCGGTGTGGAGAAGAAGCTGGCACCTGGTGGGGGAATGCTTGCCCATGTGTCTGCGCACCAGCCACCCGCCCCAACGTCACCGGCTGCGCGGCCAATTCGCCTCAGCCGCTCAGGATTCTCTGCCAACACCTCGAAACCCAACATGGCTGGCACACCAGGCCCAATTAGACGAGCATGGTATCAGTGGAAGATGCAGCGCTTTCCATGGCGCAAGAAGTGGCTTGTGGGTGAGGCAAAAGTCGTGGAATTGAGATTCCAGCCTATCCTTGCTTGCCTCCTCTAATTCAACGCATAGGCTTCGATCTCCAGGGCAACACTTTTTGGGAATTCAAGGACGCATTGCACGCCCTGCGCAATAGGAGAATAGCAAAGTACAGTCGGAGCACCCACCTTGGTGACGTGCAAATATCACGTACGTGCTTTATATCGGAAGTTGGGATTTTGTTGACGGTTGCTATGCAGCGTCATGGATGCAGTGGCTTCGGCACACGCGCTTCGAACCGCCCACCGTCGATGAACAACACCAAGACCTGATGCGTCAGGCGCGTATGAAGCAACTGGCAGCTCAAGCAGACGCGAGATGGGCAGAGAAGCCGTCAGCACTCGATGCGCCGGATAAACAACAGCCCATGCAGATGTTGCAGTCAAAGGACCCAGACAGCGGCGTCACGCAGATGAATGTTGATCAAGAGATACGGGACAGGGCAGCACAGAAAACAGAGCCTGAGCAAATACCACGCGACTCGCCGGTACCAGCACCAGCAGTCGAAGATAATGCGCAGGATGCCACACCACGGAAGCGGATGCGCAAGGAGCCAAAGGACTCGCCATGGAAGCAAGCCGCCCAGAGTCAGGAGTGGCAACCACAGGGTTGGAGTCCAGCGCCCGCCAAACGAAAATCATGACAACCTAGCAAGCATTCAACAATTGTATAATACTTGTCTCCATATCCCGAGATTATCAGCAAAATATTAACTGAGATTCTATATCAATATCATTCATTTTTCGTCGGAAACTTCGAGTCTTGCAGAACACTTCCTACAACTGCATGAGTGAGGCCAGCTGTTATCTACTACTAGCCTTGTTCAAATTCATCTAATTCACCTATGCTCAGTGGGGCACTTTGGTACCATTGGTAGAGAAGGTGTTAAATCTCGGATCAGGGTAGAGTTGTAGTTGTAATCCTTTCGTTCATTTCTTGGCACCGCCTATATAACGCTCATTCGTCTGATATTCTGCAAGGCTCTTTTTACACTGCCACACATCACCGTTCTAGCCTCCTGTTTCCGTTGGATATTTTCGACAATACTCTCGTTCGCACGACAGCAGAAAGTACACCGATTCTCAGGTAGGTTTGATAATTCAATGAGTCCGAGTCGTTGTGCCAGATCACTCACTCGACCTCACAGACAAAAGTGCTTGCTACGAATTCACGATAGGCAAAAGATTTGGTACCACAAACTGGCCAAATATTGTGACAGTCTGGATTTCGAAGTCGTGAATAGATCGCGCAGTACATCCATAACCCGTCGCACCACCGACCCTCTTCCATTCTACACTGCTAGTTTTTTATACTCCTCGCCTGCTGAGATTTTGCACATCCAGCCACCCAATCCTCGAAACCAGTACCAAGATAAGCCTATATCTCATCGTAAAAACCGAGTAGAACCAGCACTAGGACGATCACATGTCTCACCAGCAAAACATGTCTCCTTCCGCCAGCCTAACCTTGACGACCGCCTCCCACCAGCTCCCCTACGAACTCCTCGTCCTCGTCCTACACTACTACATCGGCGCCCCAGAATTCTTCGTCGACGCTTCGCAGGCCCCCCTCTACAGGCTCTCCTACAAAAACGACTCTTCACCACACCTCTCCAGCCTGCCCAGTGGATTGGTGCCCGAATACCACAAGGCCCGCCTCCTAGACTACAAGCGGAATGTCAAGACATTTATATCAGGTTATGATTTCTGCATGACACACCTCTTGCTGAGTCTTCATCCGGCATCCGGTGTTCCCGCTTTTACCATCCCATACTATTCCCCTTGGGCCACTATAACGGGCACTGCAAACCTGAGGATCTGTCTTGGAGAAGGCATTTCACCGCCCACCACAACTATCCCTCTCCCCAATCCCGCTCGCCTCCCTCCCCATCCCCTCTCAACAATCCGCCTCGACCTCTCCGCCCCAGACTACTTCACTCTCTTCGCCGTCTCCCTCCCCCCGCTCCCCCCTTTGTCCGCCCAACACCCCGCCCCCCACGACGACCAGCTCCTCCCCGCCGTCGCCGACGTCTTCCTCGCACACACAAACCACCTCATCCTGCACTTTGGCACGCGCTTCAAAGCCGCCAACCCATGGTATGACACCGCGGATCCCGCATGGTGCGAGCCCCTTGGAGTATACGACTACAGTGAAGCGCGCTGTAGGCCGCATGTATGCGATAGCGGGGCTATCGTCGATTGGATACTGGAGTTTGCGTGGAAAGGCGGGTTGTTGCAGCATATCCCTTGTATCACACTAGAAGGGGATGTGCAGGCGTGGGTGAAGGAGAAGTGGGAGGGAATCTTTGAGAGGCAGAGGGGGTTTTTGGATGAGCAGGCGAAGAAGGATGGAGAGGGAGAGGTCAATCCGTTTGCGATTCACTACCCGGATATCCCCGCGATTATGACAAGAGGCGTGGGCATTTATGATAAGGATGCTGCACAAGAGGGGGAAGAGGAGCAGATAGACCCGAGACATCTTTTTCCTCCACCCTGCAAATGCAAGGTTGGATGCTGGAGACTTGGTGGCGGGAAGGTATTGGATGAGTCTGTGTCAGAGATTTTGTCTTGGGGTCAGTTTGAGGAAGCCAAGGATGAGGCACAGGGGGGTTGGATGGATAATTTTGAGTTGGGTCTGCATGTGTAATTACACACAATGATAGATGTATACGATTGGTGTTGTGGGAGGTCTATCTGATATCAAAGTCACTGTTGTTGGATACATGCTTGTTTCGTGTCGTCGAGTGTTGATGTAGAGGTCGATGTATGTGACAGGCGAGGCGAGGCGTGGCAGGAGTCAAGATGAGAAAGGACACAGTGATATGAGTGTGCCAAGTCATTCAAGTCTATACGTCTAGTCTTAGAGGACGCTGGGTATTCTTGTGTATGAACATACGTGTGGGTAGACTGATACAAGATTGTCCACCATACCACCCACATGAAAAAAGTTGATTCGTTACACGTCAAGCATCAGACCCTCCAGCATACATCACCACATACAACCATGGACTTGAGAATTTTCATTGACTCTAAGCGCCTGGACATGATGCCGGAAGAGTCCCAAACCATCCCGCATGAGCATCAATCATAACCCATGGCATGCTACAGAAGATGTGGAATCGTGATTTTCCCGTTACGCCCCATTCGTTCACTACCCAACATGCACTACCTTATCCCCGCGCCATGACGCCCCAGCAGCGGATACGGTTGTCGGTGTATCCAGCGAACAGGGTCTGACCGTCGGCGCTCCAGGCCAAGGAGACACACTCGGGCTCCCGGCTCTTCTTGCCAACCTCCATGTACTCAGGCTTAAGCTCGTCAACCTTGCTCTTCTTCTCGAGGTCAAAGATGATGATGCTTGAAGCGGTGGCAGCGCACAGCCAGTAACGGTTGGGCGAGAAGACGAGGGCGTGGATCTCGTCACCGGCAGAGAGGGAGTAGAGGTGCTTGGACTCGTTCAAGTCCCAGAGCATGGTGGTTCCGTCCTTGCCACCAGAGGCGCACAGGGAGCCATCGGGCGAGATGGTGACGGTGTTGATGTAGCCGGTGTGACCAATGTGGTCGGTCTGGATGCGGCACGAGGCAAGTTCCCAAACCTATCAATCAAATTAGTTTCTGGGGTGATAACGTTGCTTTGAAAGAATTGAGTATAATGTGTGGTATCAGTACTAGGTGATAATTGTCTCATAGCCGAAGCTCTGAAGTAGCAAATACATAGGTAATCATCATGAAAAAGGGGTAGCGGGTGTCGTATAAAAATAAAATTACGCACCTTGACAAGCTTGTCCCAACCAGCGGAGACAATGACGGGGTTCTGGGGGTTGGGGGAGAAGCGCACGCACGAGACCCACTCGGTGTGGCCCTTGTCGGTGATGGTGTACTTGCAGTCACCGAGAGTGTTCCACAGCTTGATGGTTCGGTCGCGGGATCCCGAAACGATCTGGCGGTTGTCGGCGGAGAAGGAGACGGAGAGGACGTCGTTGGTGTGGCCGACAAAGCGGCGGGTGGTTACACCAGTGGAAAGCTCCCAGAGGCGGAGGGTCTTGTCCCACGATGAGGAAAGAGCGTAGGCGCCGTCAGAGGAGATGACCTGTTGCCGCAATTGTCAGCTCAGCTGTCCTTGCGTCCTAGCTAGCCAATTGCTTCTTTTCTAAGGGGTAAAACATACGCAGTCGGACACAATGTGGGAGTGACCGTGCAGACTCCTCTTGGGGTAACCGTATGAGGTCTCGTCGCGAGTGAGGTTCCAAATAATCAGAGTCTTGTCGCGCGAGCCGGACAGGAGCATATTGGGGCTGGCTGCTCGTCAGTACTGCGCGCAAATGGTGCGAGATAATTCGCGTCTACGCACTTCTCCAGGGAGGTAGCCAGGGAGGTGACCCAGCCGGAGTGGCCCTCGAGGGTACCACGGAGTACGAGTTGCTCGGCCATGATTGTGGTGAGTGGCTTCAGCTGAGGATGGACGTGGGCGCACTCGGGTGTTGATGGACAGTCCTGAAGTTGTTCGACGAGGAGCGCACACCTCGACGACGAAATTCCAATAAGCGAACCGACTAGCGCGATGCGGACTAGTGCCAAGTTCCTGGTCAGCCCTGACGATGCCCACTTTTAGCATCTGAGGACATTGTCGGTCTACTTGAAATTAATGTCTGTTGAAGTGAGAGACTGGCTTATCTTACTTTTTGTCGTAGTATTAAGAACGTCTTGCTGTTACTTTCCCTCTGAGAATTTTCGCGATGCACGCTACCTCCCGATATCCATCGGCACTCCATACCCTGATTTCATTATCTCCGCTGTACCTATTTCCCAATTTCAGCACCTGGCATAGCGCTATCATCTGCTCTCATTACAATCTCGCCATGTGACGAAATCACCGAGACCTTAACTTCATTAACTCCGCTCTGCCAAGCCTTAACTCCGCGCTCCTTCCCGGAAACACACCCGAATGTCATAGAAGAATCCTGAGGTTTTCGTGTATCATATATAATGTAATGTAAAGCTACATGTTAGTCTTACTAGTTGTCCTATCCACCGTCTTCTCTGATAATTCCTCCGGCACAATCATGTCAACCACCAAAATCCTCCTCCTCGGCCTAGGCGAACTAGGCTCTGCCTTTCTCTCTCATCTCATCACCCTACCATTCACACACCTCACGGTCGGCACCCCCAATCCCTCAAAGCATGCTTCCCTCTTAGCTTCTTACCCTACCGTCTCTCACCGTGCCATTGACCTCGCCGCACCCTCTGATTCCCTTACCAAAACCTTTGCAGCTTTCGACATTCTCATCATCGCGACCGGCTTCTCCTCCAACATCGATAGCGTCACAAAACTGGCGAACGAGGTCCTCGAAGCAGGTAAGATACGTCAAGCACACAGAAAGAGCAAATTATGGTTCTTCCCCTGGCAGTGGGGCGTCGATTACGACATCACAGGCGACGCAGAGGGAAAGATGCCGTTGTTTGGAAAACAAAAGGCTGTTCGAGATTTACTCCGGGAAAGAGCAGAGGAGAGTGGGGTGGACTGGACTATTGTGTCGACGGGCATTTTTATGAGCTTCTTGTTCGAGGACTTTTGGGGTATTGTTGACAGGAGCCGAGAGGACGACGGGAGAATCGTGGTGAGGTGTTTGAAGAATTGGGAGCACAAGGTTACAGTGACGGATGTAGATGATATTGGGCGCATGCTGGCGAAGATTGTCGCAAGACATGTCGAGGCGAACAATCGCATCCTGTATATCGCCGGAGATACAGTGAGCTACCAGGAGCTGGCGGATGTTGTTGGACGCGTGAACGGCAAAGAGATTGGCAGGGAAGAGTGGTCTATCCCACAATTGGAGGCTGAGCTCAAAGCTGACCCGGATAATCAAATCAAAAAGTATCGACTGGTGTTTGCGAGAGACGGCGTGTGGTGGGACAAAGAAAAGACTGTAAACCATCAGTTGGGGATCAGCATGGTTGATGTTGAAACGCATGCGCGCAAATTGTTTGGAAATTAAGGCAGTAGTCAGTGAGGACATGGTGGTCCAGGGTGTTCATCATGTAATCTTATAATCTATTATTGTAAACGACGACTGCATTGACAATGAGCTGTTGGTCTCCTGCCAAACAAGGAAGAAACATACATGTATCGCACTCTACCCCATATATTCTTGCTAGAGCCTCTCGGTCCACGTCGGAACCACGGCATTCGCGCCCGTGGCCGCTCCAGGTCCCGCTCCTCCACGTCTCATGGAAACCCCGGGTATATCTTCATCATTTTCCCTCTTCCTCTTCACTCCCGTATCGCCTGTCGCAAGTCCATGATTTTCATGACCAAAGCTGGACATCGTTCCCTTGTACGGCAGTCCATGGTTGTCGTCACCGAAGCTGAACATCGTTCCCGCAGGCACCACAGCAGACCGCGCCTAACGTCCCGGGGGTCCAGGGGGGAACCTGCCAGGTGGTCCTCCAGGCGGCATGCCCATACCTCCTGGCGGCGGAAATGGCATACCTCCAGGCGGTGAGCCTGCATTGCCTGGCGGTGGGAAGGGGAATGGTGGTGGCATTCCCTGGGAGGGCCGCCGCCCATGTGTGGAGGGAAAGGCATATTCGGAGGCATTCCACCAGGGCCCGGGGGCATACCGTTTGGCGGAGGGAAAGGCATTCCATTGGGTGGCATCGGAGCTGCAAAGTAATCAGTATAGCATTGTGCATCGTGGCTACAACAGTGTAACTTACGACCTCCTCGGCCCATGAACGGCGGTGGGATTCCACCCATTGGCGGCATACCTGCGACACGTCAGCATCTTGCTCATCACTAATATCTGCAAACTCACCTGGCGGCGGGAAGCCATGCGGCATACCCATTGGTGGCATGCCCATACCCGGCATCCCACCCATCGGTCCTCCAGGAAAGCCTCCGTTCAGATTCTGTTGAAACAACGGATTCGCCTGTCCTTCTGTGTTGTATGCGTCTGTAATACTGTTGATGACCTGCTGTGTCTGGTCACTGGATATCTGCTCGTAATAGGCCTGGACGTTGCGCAGATGGTTGCGACCGTTGTTATGCGCCTTGCGCACGCTCATACTATCGTGAGTGAGGTAGACATCGCAGTAGTCGCAGAAGAACTTGGGCATCGTGATGTGCTCGTAGGAAGTGAGGGTCGACTGGGTATGGGGGTGGTGATGGGGTGGTTTGGAGTGGCGCGACGAGTGATAGATGCGCGTCGCGACAGCTCAAGAATCTCAAAAGTCGGGGCCATGTTGGCGCCGACGTCCTTGGCATTGCTGTTCACAGCCGCTTCACGTACAACTCCGACACCACTCAAGTACGCTCTAACCTTGACTCATATCACCATGGCCACAGTTGCATGTCGTAGTTATAAAATATCTCAACATTGCCGGGCATTTTTCTTGCGTTCATTGCCACAGCGCCTCATTAAATATATAGCACTACTAACCACAACCTGTGTCTCTAAAACTTCGATAATATCCAGACCTTCTAGGACTATTCCAGCGGAGGAAATATGCAATCATGTGGTATCTTGACAAACACCTAAACGCCAAAAAAAACATCAACTCGCCTGTTACCATACAAAGTCATAGTACTTTCCGCAAATTCGCTGAAAATGTTAGCTGCAGTCGACAACACTCCAGTGAAACACACATACCTTTCTGCGCTTGGAAAAATCATCCCTGAGCTCCAACCAGAGGAAGCGATCAGTGCAATCTTCCCCAACGCCCTCCACGTCCCAACATCTTGGCAAAGCATTCTCCAACTGCTCACTTGTCGGAGTTATCCACGGTTTCGGCATCGGCCAGTCAGAAAAGTGCACATACTTGGCTTCTGCCAATGCCTTTCTAGGATTCCACTTTTCCGTCGGCGAACCAAGGTATGCTCCATGATTGTGTGGCGCTTTGCGGAATTCGCCTGATAGGAAATTGTACTTTCGATGTGGGATGATCATGCTTGAGTCTATAAACAGTTTATTCAAAATGTCCATGTCGTAATCGTGGCCTGTGTGGTTGTTGGTGGCGTTTTGCACACGCAGCCAAGTCTCCTCGGATGGCTCAGCGACGATGACTTGTGAGGATAAGGAAAAATAGTCTAACCAGTATGCACGGGGCATTGCGACTGGCGTCGGTGGCAGTAGGAAGAGTTCGTCCATGTGCTATTTGTTGTCAGCAAAACGTATTTCATTGCTTCAGCGTTCAACCTAGGGAAAGCCTACATTCAAAACTGTTGCATCCGAGTCGAACGAAATGACTCGTTTGTACTGCGTCTGGTTCCATAGTAGCAACTTGGTGTAGCTATCCTGCCACGTGGGATCATCCTTATTGTAAAATGTCTTCACATGAACTGGCACAAGCTTTGCTCCGTACTCGTCTCTTGCCAAAGCCAACAATTTCCCCTTATAATCCACATGAGTGGCCTCTGGCACCGGCCACTGATGTGGATACATCATGAGAAGTTCGGCTTTCGTCCCGTGCCGCCTGAGGGCCTCGAAAATCATGACCGAGTTGCATAGGTAGGTCTCGTCGGTGACATATTGTACATACGCAAAGTCAGACCAACGAATATGGTTGCCGATGGTATCCGGGGCTGGAAACATGCGTGTCTGCGTATCGACAGCGGTGCTGTGCTGTTTGAAGCGCACGAGAGGACTAGGAAGACTTTGACTTTGTCTGTCGCGGCGGTGGAATAGTAAGAACAACCAGAGAAACCCCAACGTAATGAGTGTGATGCGCACTGTGCGAGACGACGGCCTTTTCAAGGGTGCCATTGGGAGTCACTAGGTGGCCTACTGACTGCACGACGGAGAAATGCGAACTTAAGACGAGCGCGAGCACACGGTGGATAAGACATTGCGATGATGGCGGGCGGTGTCTGAGCAAATAACACTGTCAGAACTCGGCTGGTTGCTCGGCGCATCGTGATCAGCAGGAGCCGTGGCGATCTTCCGACTTCTGAGTGAGATGGTTGCTCTCAATCGCGCCACAAAGTTGCTTGGAGAGAACATAATGATCCAATGCTGTGGTGATAAGAACAGGTTGGAATAAGGAATAGGGGGCCTCTGAAACAGTGCATTTGTAGCCGCGAGTGCCGATTCCTGTGCAAGTTGGAAACTTTGTTGTGAGATAGGAATAAGGAGGTGATAAGGCAAAACGACTAAATGAGGAGATACGACCCCAGGCCCACGGATACGACCCCAAGCCGACGGATATGGCTGCTGACATCAGCACCGTAAATTGCTCCGACGCAATCTGGGGAGAGATGCACGTGCAATTTCAGCGGAACACACAAGTACCAAAAGACTTGTGCCATACGATTGTGGTGATTTTCTAGGCATTGAAAGCGCATTGCTGATGCCTGCTGAATATTTTCGGTTCCGTGCACTTTCTGTACAAAAGGGTCTCGTCCTAGGAGTCTGGATGCCAGCGGCTCGATTACAGAATGCGAACTCAATTACGGCTGGCCGTAGCGGCGCGAATTTAAGCCTTGTCAGCGATGATTGTATCGATGATTCACCTGAGTCCGATTCTACCATGAGCTCATCTACTTGCTGCAGTCCTTGGAAGAATGAGAAGAGGTTTGCAACATCGAAACAGCCAAGTCAATAAATATGTACTGGAGAAGAAGAGAAGATTGATGTTTGATGGTCCGGACATGGAGGGAGGCGCATGACGCAGGTACCATGTGTATCGGTCAAATACGGTTAGCTGCTTACCTGTTGTGGATCATTAGCGTACGGGTTCTGATACCCCGCGAAGTCCGGGCTGTGCTGCTTATTGACGCGAACGATCATTTGCGTACCTCGAAGCACTTTCACAACATGATTTGATAGGAGGCTGAGGATACTCGACACAATCTAATGTCGCTGGGTTTTCTTCAGCCTGATGCGCTTCCAGTTCCTTTCCCTTTGCTACCACCCTAAACCTCAGCACAACTTGGCATCACACCCTATCGAGATACTATAAATGCGCGAGGATACTCGTTGGTTATGCCAGACCTGTGGCGACGGGCCGTATGGCGTTGGCAGGTTAGCTGTCAAAACTGTAACAGTTGTAAGGGCCATCTTTTTTGTGAGGCTGTGAGTGTAGGAACAAAGGAGCAAGATGCAGAAACAATGCCCCAAACTCCAAAACTAGATTATTTGAGCACATAGAGATTACCTAAACTTACCCTTCCTTTTGCCGGAAAACTCATCATCCCTATCAGGTCATGTTCGACCTTAACTCGAACCACCGACTCTCAACGAGTCATATGGCTGGCTGGCTGGGCAGGGATTCTGGATCAAGACCAGGAACACATAGTCGCCAAGAAGTGATGGAATGAATAGTCCATATGAAAGATCACTCAAGACCAATAACTCACGTCCCAAGATCTGCCGTGACTCCTGAGATGATGGCAGAGAGGTACCGTCTGCTTGAGGCCGTGGACATCCAGATGCAGGCTGAGAAACAAGCCGTAGAGGAGCGTGAGCGCTATGAATAGGTATATAGTTGGAGAACTACACTCATTGGAAACTTATAATTCCCCAAGGCCAAAAACAACCACTGATGAAGAGGGAGGTGGCGACGTATACTCAGACAATACATATCAGGAAAGAAGATGAAGCCAGAATGTAGTTTCAAGACCAGAGTCTCCAGATTCAATATTCTCAGCAGTGTCATCTTCTACAATGACAACAGAGTTTACACAAACAATTGGATTCTCGATAGCCCAGATTAAAGATGCGGCGACCGTTTCTTTGACGGTGTATATGAGCAAGCCGAGGGTGGTGTCGCGACAATGGTTGAGAAGATGCGCTGTTCCTCCGCGAGTATCTCCATCACTGTCGCTCCACATAGCTCCCGATACCCAAATCAGCAATACAGCCTCCAAATTCCGGCGTGCTTATGGATATTCCAACGCAAGCTTTTGGCAGCATTTCCTGGGTACGATCCACACTCCAAAACCTGACCTTACCATAACGCTGGTAATCCAGGCTCTGTAACTACCGGAGCGAACCCCGGTAACCACCAACAACAACAACAGAACACATTACATCTCATGTCTTGTTTTCACCGCAGTCGAGATCACATAATCCTCGATGGAGATGATATTAGCCCGATAAACAACGACAGCGCAATATTCAGCTTTCTGGTAACCCGAATACCACGACATCGCAATTGCTTTTTGCAAATACTATCATGCAGATCTATCAAAGGCATTTACTTCAGCAAAGTATATATCCACAGGTAGCCCACTTTCCAAGCAGTGTATCTAACATACCACTAGTTTCGTCTCCGCCTCGGTGATAGTGTAGAAGTACGACATTACGATCCATGCTGCCAATCTAGCAGTCCAAGGATTTGCGAATGCATCCCACCAGATTACAAGCGTGTAAAAACCGGTGTCGGAGAGTATAGTTGCAAAAAGACAAGTCCGGCGGACACATGGCCGTTGGTATGAACCCAGGCATCTAGCCCACATGCTTGAATGTCCTCTCCAAATCAACGAGAAACAGACCTAGATCTTCAATCTGGTCCCGAAACGCCACTGGGGAGAAGTAAGTGGAAGAGCGGATGAACCAAGCGAGGGATGGGGTTCCTACTTTGAGCAAGGTTGGGACTTTGATTTCGTGGTAAACGTAGCTTTCATCATGTTTATGCTAGCAAGTCTGCTATCCGGCATTATCTGGACGATTCTAAAGTGCGATATACAAGGCGCGTTTGGCATGATGTCGTACATGGTTATTTTGAGTAGACTAGTCATTGCCTTTGTTGTCAGACAAGCGGGCGACATAGACAGAGAGGGTTGTTACTCAGTTTCAAATGCATACACAAGGTATTCGTGGTATCTTGGCACCTGTGACGTTGAACAAGCCCGTTACAATGTCGTGGCCATGTGGCTGAGGGCGATCTACGCCCGGTGTGCCCATGTCCATGTTACGAGGGCAGATTCTTGGGTGTTTGAGCTAGTTGCTCGTATAGGAAGGAGCGAAACGCTCACGCAGTGTCAAAATGTGAGGTAAGGTAACCCACAATACGTATTGCGAGATTCTCCTTCATCAACACCGTGAACCACTACTAACACTCAAGCTATCATCACATCACGCCTACATATCTCACCTTTAGCAAACGCGCGCAGATTCCAACCCCATGCGTCGATTTCATGCCCTGCAAAAGTCAAAGCAACTCATCCTGCTCTTACCTCAACACCCAGTCCTCCATGCCCATCTTCCGCCCATCAGAACCCGTCTTCCTACTACTACTAGAACGCTGGCTAGACGTTAAAACAGACATAACACACCTCACCAACAAATCCAATACTGTAGGATTCGCACTCTACTACGACGGACATGAGTGTGAAGGCAAGAACGTGTCGCGGCTGAGATTCGACAAGCTCTTTGTTGAGCTGTTGAGACACTTTAAGTTTGGTATTGCTAAACATAGAGATAGCGGCGAGGGTCGACGGCTGCGGGGATGATGTGTGGATTGTTGAGGAATCTGTCGATGAAAGGTTGCGGGAAAGAGGGAGGAAGGCGGGGAGGTCTCTTTTCGGTGGTTACGAGTCTTTTTTTGTTTTTGCGTAGACGAAGGCCTGGATGTTTGCGGGTGGAAAAGGTGTTGCACATTTTTGCGCAAGCTAAAGTCCAGACTGGTGGTTTCTTTCCTTGTTCAGCATCCACATGCACTCAGCGCGCATGTTCCATCTGTCGTGACTGTGTATCAGTTGTTTGAAACGAGTATCCTACCTGAGACCATGACCATACACAAACAAAAAACACCCCCCCTCACGACTTTCTAAACGTAGCATGTCTACTTGGCCAAAAAAGTAAGAAAACGAAAAAAATAAACTAAAATCTCCAGACCAAACAAAACCGCCGTCAATGACTTTTCCCCCGAACAATAGTCCGCACAAGACAATTCACGCATCACGTCACCGTCACACCTTCCTCAGCCCACCGCACCAGGAAAACCTACCTGCCCATTCACCGCGCTCTCCCTCTCATCCGCTCCCTCCGTTGATTAGCGCGAACACGAGTTCCACACACTAGCCACAACACCCACAAGCGCTCTCGTCCCACATGCCCAATCCGGCAGCCCTGCGTCCAGGTGTGAAACATGACAGCAGCAGTAGCAGTACCGTTCGCCCGAGTTCCTTATCTGACAGTCGGTAAAAGATGGGGAAATAGCTAGAACAACTAGCGTTTGTCTGCAGCAAGCCACCAACGATGCAAGTATGACCTCGTACAAAGCGAAGCAAGCAAGTAAACCTCTCGCCTCGCCTCGCCTCGTCTAAAACGGCGGGCCCAACAATTCCGTCACTCTTGCATTGCGAATAGAAGTTATTCCCATTAGTAATAACCCACTGTCCCTCCTCGTATCCCGAATAAAACTCCCCACTATCATGTACTTACTCACATATTCTCCTCGCGAGCCCTCGTATCCCAAATAAAACTCCCCACTATCATGTACCTACTTACTCGCATATTCTCCTCGCGGGCCCTCGTATCCGCCAGCTCGGCTCAGGCACCCCACCAGTCCAGCCTTCAATACAATTAGCCAAGTAAGCCTAAGCCGCCGAGTAAGTCAGTGCCGTATACCGGTACATGTATGTATAGTGAATATCGATTTTTTTTCAGCTTGCACCACGACCGAACCAGAGTGCGAGACGTCCTACCCCGCCTTCGTATTCTAGAAGCGATTCAGTGCAACGACGCAGACTATGGTATGGTACATGTGACGCTAGAAAACAAGCTTTTGTGTCACCGTCACCGTGTCCTCGTCACCGTCGTCGTGTCGGTTGCGTTGGGCAAACAGACCAAAAAAGAAGAAGAAGAAAACCACATGTAGGTTCGCGATACCGATACCGATACCGGGTACCATATTCCATGGACCGTACATGCATGAGATGCGAATTACCGGACTCGGGGACCGGGAGTTTTTGGATTTAGAAGCGACTTTTTTTCCCTAGTTTAGAATGCCAGTACTTCTAGATGCAGGTTCCAAGAGGTTCTGGTTCCTCGGAAGTGTGGTTATGTGGGTACTGCCGCTAGGATTATGGAAGGATAGGAAGGATGGAAATGAAGACGGACGGCGGCTCGTGCCAAACCACTGTTACATAAGCCCGGTACGCTAGGATGATGTGTTCCGCGTGGGAGCTAAAAGGGGAAATTGCGACTGCGATGATGGCACGGGAATAGATGGATGGGTTGGTTAGCGGCTAGGGGGAAAACTTGGGGAGAGGACATGGTGGGAGCGGAGCGGAGATGCAGGATTGATGGATTTGTTTCGGTGGTTTGGTAGATGATGGTGGGGGGAGGAAGAATGTGGTATTTCCGGTAGTGTGCTTGAAATACCTACGTAGGTACTTACAGTGATGATGGCGGTTGTGCCAAAAAAAAAACCCCCGTTTTGCCTTGTGCGAGGATGCATGTGCATGCATCAGGAGATGGATCAGGAGATGGATCAGGGGCCCCATACCGCAACTGCACAGCACAGTACCTCGTCTCTTCCGACCAGCGATGCGATGCGATGCGATGCAAAAACCAAAAACGACGTCAGTCAAACACTGTGCACCTGCATCTGCACAAGCCGTCGATCCCCCTCCTATTTCGGTCATGCACCCAAGACACTCTACCTGCAGCCTCGCCAATGCCAATAGCGTCTCTTTCAGCTCCAGCCCGAGACAGCACCACTCTACATGATGACAGCGAACAAGTCACGGTTAGCTATAGCCTTGCAAACAAAATGTATGTGCGCGCGCGACGCGATGCCGTTAACCGGTGTGAGCTGACGATGCGTTTAGCACAGAATATACGACTATGTACTTGTGATGCAAATACACGCCAATGAAACCGCAGCGCATAAAACTCATTTTGCCCGGTTTTCCTGGCGCCCGACGAGGCCTCGGCGGGCGGACTAAGGCGGTACAATCGTTTCGAGGACCAAGTAAGAAAAACGCCATGCGCCACCGCTCATGTCACACACCAAACGTTCAGCTGCAATCGCGGTCCGTGGTTGTGCTGATGGGAAGACTCCAAGGTTTCTGCGTCGCGTGTCTTGTAGGTACCGTCAACGACCAGCAGCATCGGCAAGTACTACTATATTTGGAACCATGCGGCGACGGGACCAGGGCGCGCGCAAAGAAGCGAAGAGAAGACGAATTACCTTCTACAAAGTACATGCTATGTATGGCGTCAACCAATCAGCTCGGCCCGGCCGCCGACCCAAGGCCGGTAGATCCGTTACGCGTGCACGCCTACGCAGGGCAAACAAAAAAAGCCGATGAGTCGCCATTGAAAGAACAGACTAGAGCGAGGGCAATGCTTCCGCTGTAGTTCGCAGAGCTAGGACATGTCCGAAGTTGCTTTTTCCTCGGGTCTTGTTGGTTGCGTTGAACTGACAGCAGGTTGGCCGAAAGTCCGAAACAGATGACAGCCCGCGCGCGTCCAAGGAACCGCAAGACAGCAGCAGGCAATCAGGCCAGCCATTACTAACCGCCAGAAGCAGTAATGTCCGTCTGTGTTTATCGATTGCGCCAGCACATCCGCCCCCCGTTCTCGTATCGTGGGAGAGAGAGGGCTCTATGTAAACGCCATGCCTACGCAGGAAGGTCTGAGCTCATGAGGAAAGCTCTCTGCAACGCTTGTTTACGCCACCAAGCCCAAAACGAGCTTAACAGACCCATAAGTCCTGGGTGCCTGGCAAGCCATTAGCCCTGCACTTTTGCTTGCCAATACAACGTTGCAGGCCGCCCCCTTAGTGCCACTTTTTTTCTTCATTCCAGCTTGGACCAAGACGCCAGGGTGGGATTGTTTTCGAGGGGGGCGAAGCAAGCCGTAGACATGGCTTTGCCGGCTTTAGTCCTACTTCCATGTGGCCCATGGATCAGCTTGTTGCGCCAGCGGTGAGACGGCTCGAGGAACGGACAGGGAACGGCTGATCTACGGGGTGCGTGGTGCGTAGGCGCGAAGATGGCGTCTAATTCGCCCTTTTATTCTTCAGGCGGGGACAATGGCTGCCAGTGTAGCTCCACAGCTATAAGGTTGACCGGCGCGCCTCCTCGTCAAAGGACTGTCTTTTCTTGTACAGTATCAGACTCGCTCTATACATTGACAACCAAAGCCCCGATACCACTCGCTTTTCTTGGGTTGCTTGTCGTTTCCATTCGCTTCTTCTTGCTCTTGATATTACTCCAGAGTCTTAGAACTGTCGATTAATCCATATACCCTAATCATGCGTTCGACCATCTTTTCCGCCTCCATGGCGATGCTCGCCACTGTTTCCGCCCCTGCCGTCTCCTCAGGAAGCTCCGTCGACCAAGATCGTTAACCCGTTGCCTGTCGTCAAGTTTGCCGAGACACCCAAAATTCTCCACGCCTATCCTTCCAGAAGTAGCAAAGGTCATTTTCGACAACTATACCGCCGTAGCACCAGAGGCACCGGCCGCACCATCCTTCAGACTCCTTAACTTTGCCTCGGCTTCGGCAACATGCTCCAACCCTCGTGTGCGCACCGAATGGGACTCCACCTCCGATGCCAACAAGCAGGCCTTTGTGGATTCCATCAAGTGCCTAATGGGCAAGGCCCCTTCAGGCCAATTCGCCGGGTCCAGGAGCCGATACGAAGATCTCGTCTCACTGCACCAGGGCCTAACACCCAATGTCCACGGCAACAACAAGTTCCTTCTGTGGCACAGGTACTACCTCTGGACGTTTGAGGATGTCCTACGCACCGAGTGCGGACTCTCGGTACCCATGCCATGGTTCGACGAGACGCGGTATTCCGGCCGCTTTGCCCAATCCTCAATCTTCTCCAGCAAGTGGTTGGGAGGCATTGCTGTTGGCGGAAGATGTGTAACGGATGGTGTAAGTTCACAACCCTCCCCCCCTTTTTGTCCCACATGCCTCTCTTTGTAAGCAAAAGCAGTAACTAACCCTCCCTGGCAGCAATTCGCCAACCTCGCCATCAACATTGGCCCTGGCTCCAGCAACCAATTGCATTGTCTTTCGCGCAACGGCGACGGCTCAAAGACGCAATACTGCAGCACCGCCTACGTAAACCAATGCAACGCTTACAGCGATTTCGCCGGCATGGCGCAATGTGCTGAGAACGGTCCTCATGCTTGGGGCCACAACGGTATCGGATCCGTCATGCAAGACACGTATGCCGCGCCTGCAGACCCCATCTTCTGGTTGCACCACGGTTTCGTAGACCGCAACTTTCGCATCTGGCAAAACGCCAACCCCAGTGTTCGCACCACCACCGTCAACGGCAACGACTCCGGTGGCCAGCCCCTCACTCTCGATACCGAGATCAGTGTAAACAACATCCGACCCAACGTCAAGGTTAGGGATATCTTGGACACCACTGGATCCCTGTGCTACAGGTACAACTACTAGAGCTTGTTTTGCTTCCTTTTCTTTCGGTTAGCGCTGCCTGGTTAGGCATGATTTTTGTTTTCGAGGCCATGGTTTTTATTTTAGCCCATCTGTATATACTTTTCTCCTCCAATGCCATGTGTATCCTCAGAATCCGGTTTCTGTACCAGTTCCAGCGCTTGTGACCTAGGCTGGACCAAGTTGGAATTCGTTACCTCGCCTCCCCACGTGGTTTCATGGCATCAATGTCGAAACTCGTCCCAATCATGCAAGAGTCTAACATTGTCGTTGTTCAGCGGACAATGACCTCCAGACATGACGTATTCCGACACAGCAGGAGCGAGGTCTCGGTCATTCAAGTGCCACCCAAACCCGAATCTATGCGTGCCCAGCCTTCCCGAAATCATAGCCTGCTCAAGATGGAGCGTCTCGGCAACCTTTTGCAGAAAGCTTGGCCATTCACCGAGCTGCAGACGTTGTTCTATCATTGTTTGGTATTCGTATGCAGACAAAGGGTAATCAAAGGGCCAATGAGGATTTGCTGCACTTTGGGTGCAGTCATCATCAAAGAAGATGTTGCGAAGACTGACTTCTTTCAATGTAGCCCTGTGTCTGCTGAGAAGTGACAAAAGGCTGTCTGGAGTGGCGAAAAAGTGACATAAGGACAGATGCCGCAACTTTGGCCAGGTGTACTCTGAGCCAAAGACTGCATCAATCGACGCAAGGGGCATCCTGCCGCGCCAACAGTCGGATCGACTACTATCGTGGAGACTGATTCGAAGACTGTAGAGATGAGGCATGCCCGTGATGAATTTTTTCAAGTTGCCGTTTGGCACAATACGAGCTGCAGTCCACCAGCCTGTTACATCCCACCACTGGCGGTGTTTGCGGTCCTTCCGCGCAGTGATGTTGAGATCCAGACTCGTCAGGCTGCTAAAGTCCCCCTGAACGTGCTGCAAGGCGAAGTGGCTCAGTTTCTCCAGCCGCAACGTTTTGATCGGCAACGGAGGCGTCTTTTGAAGGGATTCGAACGCCACTAGCCCACAGCAGTTGTTCCAGCCATTGCGACCTTCACCTCTCCGCAGGCTGAGAGCATCCAGTTCCAAATCCTCGCCATCGGAGATGTGGATAGTTTGCAGGTTTTGAAATCGCCGCAATGCATCCGAAGTGAAGAATAGCTCTTCTGCCGCCTTCTCATCCCTGACCTTATCCAGATAGGCTTTAAACTCGTCCTGGCTCTGTGCCAGCTTAATGAGCACGTTTCCATACGTGTACAAACCACAGTTTTCTGCACGAAAATGGAGTCCCTTACAAAAGAGGTATAAATCCCACTCACGGAAGGTGCGTACGTGGGGAATCATCCAATGGTTGGTGTCCCATATGATGGTTTTGACGTGGCGACGAATATCAGGTGACTTGCTCATCTCAATGAGGCGTTCAACGCTCCAGGTGCTGTAATTAAACGTGACTGTAGAGAACAACTTCTCAGTCCCTATCGCGCACAGATATTTGCTTGCGATTCGGTACTGCATCACCGTATCGCTATCGACATACTGCAAAATATGGCGGTGCAGTTCGGTCGGAAGATGTCGAACATTTGACGCCAGTATTGTAGTATCGGATGATTTGCTCAAAGTAGCCGCGGAACAGGCTTCTTCGCCTACGCTCTTTCTGCGGGCGACAAGATTGAGGATCTTCTTGTCCGCACATCCATCTCCTATTGTGGTCTGACATGAGGTTTCATCCATGCTAAAGGATAGTCTGCGATGATCGCTGTTTTTAGCCGTTAGCTGGTCAATAACACTTTCCTTGATCGCTGTGACGTTACATGCGGGGATTAACACATACATTATATCCCGAAGCTTGCTACTCAAAGCGGAATTATTATGTATCTGATATCAATGGATTGCCTTGAAGAGATATGGTTTGATCGTTGTACAAACGGGAGCTAATCCTCAGAAATTGATAGCAAAATGTATTGTGAAATTTATGGACGTTGATAAGAGTGAAGCGGGTTTGACTTGGTGTGCATTAGATGAAGAGCGAGAGAGGCTCGAAAGCGAACATAATAAGCTCGGCGGCCCTACGTCGCCTTCGGCCCGACATTGACTCAGCCTCAACCATTGAGTCATAAGATATCATTACCACAACAACGGGCCAAGTAAGCGTTTTGTTCTCTGTGCAGAGGAAACAAAAGCGCGCGAATGAAGACGCGAATTGGATGCAAAGGGGAAGCGCGTAGGAGCAAGGGAGGAAAGCACGCGGGCCAAGACGCTAACATCTTGCGCTAAACACGAGATCACGTGAGTGAGCGGGATCATGCACCCTTTCCTCCAGCATCGCCTTTGCACCTCCATACACGATATCAACAAAGACAAAGGCAACAACTCAATTCATCAAAAGTTACGTAGGAATGTCTAGGTATTCATGGGGCCCAACTTTCCCCTAATCGTCCGTACCATCGACCTAAGGCTGAACACAGGTCCCCTCATTGCACCAATTATTGCATGCATACTGCGGGGAGTAAGTACCATCTTTGCAAGTGTATAGCCACCGCTTTGGCGCTTCAAAAGCGTCACAGCTTGGTGTGTGGAATGGTTGTAGTGCGCAGTTCCGGCAGATGATCCGTGCATCGGGGTATACGGTGCCGCAAAACGTGTTGATGCCGGTTTCGGTGTCGATGCCTGAAGAAGGCAAGGGTTAGGTTTTGCTGGCAGAGGATTCAGAGAAAGCTACGTACCTTGAATCCAATTGATCTCATCAAAGCAGAAGTAATTCCGACTGAGATCGCAGTGTGCGGAATTGTGAGCGCTCCTGGAATTGACGAACTCAACAGCGTTGGTGTTGCTGGGAATCCGCGGCGGCATTAATGGAGGCATCGCGGAGATCAGGACGGGCAACGAAAGGACCGCCGATATGAGCTTCATTGCGGCGAACATCGTATTAGGTGTGTTGATAGAGACGGCGTGGAGCTGTATACTACGGCCGAAGTTGATGAGGTTGGAGTGTGGATGTTGTCGGAGTCGATGATATCAGAGACGATGATGCTCAAAGTGTGAATGATACTGAAGTGTTGACAATACCGGAATGCGGATGATGAGTTGAGAGTGTAAGAGAGAAGAAACAAAAGAGAGGGAAGACACGTATATATACGCCCGTCCCGCTCCTCCCAGCAGGGCACAATGGAAAGGACGTCAGCAGCTGGCGGATATGCTCCTACTCCCAAACATGAGGTTTGTGGAAGGGACATTGGAAACTGGCAGGTAGGCAACACTGTTGTCGTCTTCACCCGGCGCAGAGAAGTGTGTTGCGCACTTGCTTGTGTAGCAGACAGACGTGAGGGGGAGCGTCATTGACTTGAGGAATTGGTGTAGGGGAAGGGCGTATGATCAGATTGGGCTATGGCGGAAGAGGAGAATGACGTGTTCTGACGGTTGAGCATGTGGAAAGTGGTGTGTTTTGTTGTCATGACGCGCGCAAGTGCGATTATGGAAGGAGTGATGGGGATGCTGGGGTAAGAGGGAGCCGGCGGGTGAGTGAGATCGGAAAGAACGATAGTATGCATCAGGTTCCGAAGCTCACCTGCTTGGAACGACGAAAATGCTGTCATGTTGTGGAGGAATGATTGATCGAGGCTCACCAGGAAGAATCATAGATCAACAACAAGATTTCTACAGAGTAAATCAAGGTACATCCGCCTATAAACACCAACAAAAAAAAACCCCCAAGAGACATACAAACAACAACTACATCCCAAACCTACTAAATCTAGTCAATCTCCTTACTCAGCTACCTCCGCAAAGATTCTATTCCCAACATCCTTCCCCTGCAACTGTGCTAACGCCTCACCAACCTCCTTCAGAACCCCCTCCGCAACCCCTCTCCACTCCTCAAACGTCACAATCTCAATCCCCAATCGCTTCCCTCCCTGCTTAACAAAAGCCTGACATTTCCACTCACGCAGCGGCTCCGCATGTGGATACACCGTCTGAAACTTCGCCTCGACTTCACCAAACGGCAACTCCTCAACCCAAGCAGGCGCCTGATGTACCACGGTATCAAACCACTTCGTCTCATCTTTGTTCCAGTCCGTGCAGTTTGCCACAATCTCGTCGAAACCCATTGACTCATAGGCTGCAGAAGCGACGTGCTGCGTCTGCACGTAGTTGAGAAGGTCGAGATACGTCCACGTGGAGCTGAAGGGTACGCGGAAGGGAATGTATTGCCATGTTGGACCGAAGATGCGGTCGGCGTTGGGGACGCCTAGGTTACGGCCGGATACTACTTCGCCGAAGACGACGTCGCGTAGGTTCAGGCGGCGTGCAAGGACGAGAGCCCAGGCCGCGGTGGGGAGAGAGCCGATGGTGATGTTGGATGGACGCGAGGAAATGTCGAATTCCATGTAGATGTCGGTTGGGCGGCGGTGTGTTAATGGGATGGTGGGTTTGAGGACGGTCATTTGTGAGCCGGAGAGCAGGTTGGCCCAGTAGGGCATTGCTTTGGGAATGTTGTCGAGCACGACGTGGTTTACGTGCGTGGTAAAGGGAAGGGTTTGCGGGATTGGGGTGTCGGAGTAGAGGGCTGAGAGTTGGGCGAAGAGGGTTGGGAGACACATCTCGTCGTATTGGGCATGCGAGATGCGGAACGAGAGGGTGGATGTGCCGGAAGGGCTGGTGAAGAGGGTGAAGGATACAAATGATGAGCCATGTGGCTTGGGCGCTTCAATATCGGCATTGATGCTGGCTTGGATGAAGTTGGGTACATCTTCGCCTTCTGGGATAGCAATCTCAGCGTAAGGAACTTGCAGAGAGGCAAGCACTACACCGAAGATATTATCATCCTCCTGGATGAAGACAGTGCGTAAGACCTCGTTGCGGGCCACGAGCTCTTGACAGGCTTGCTCCAGCTTTGAGCGATCGATCGGCGTGGTGAAGTTGACGAGTTCGTAGCGTAGCGAGTAGCGCGGCAGGTCGACAGTGCCCTCGACAGCGAGCTGCTGTAGCGGCCTCGCAGGATAGACGTCTACAATTTGCCACTCAAAGTTTTCCAGGTAGTCTCCGATGCGATCGGGCGTGTAGAATGACGCTTCCTTACCTAGCGCAGCATACGGCTTGTTTGAGATGGCCGTTGATTGCGACACAACCGCTGTATCCTGGGCAGACGCGGCCAGCTCAGCAAGTGACGAGCTCTCAAAGACTTGGGCGACCGTGATGTTGATACCTTGTGCGCGCGCGTCCGAAACAAGCCGCATGGCACCAATTGAGTCGCCGCCAAGGTCAAAGAAGCTGTCGCTGGCTTTGATTTCATCCTTGGGCATGCCGATAATGCGACTCAAAATCTCTACAAGCTTGTCCTCCTTCTCATTGCCTACCAAGGCTGCGAGTTCTGCTAGAGACGTGCTCTGGAAGACTTGGGCAACCGTGAATTTCATCAACTGAGCGCGAGCATCAGAGACTAGACGCATGGCACTAATTGAATCGCCGCCAAGTTCAAAGAAGCTGTCGCTGCTATTGATTTCTGCAGCTGGAATTCCCAGGATACGACTCAAGAGAATTTTAAGCTTTTCTTGGTTCGGCGATGGGGCAGCGTCTTGTCGTTCGGGACTGGGAGTCCGTGGCATGGCAATGGCGCTGTCACTCATGATATCCCTTGGCCTTAGGGCTTCGGCGTCGCGTTCTTCTTCAGGATCCAAGATGGCAACATCGCCGAGCTTGCTCTCAGGGTTACCCAAAAAGGCAAGAACGATACGGTTCAAGACGACGAGGACCTTCTCCATGGCAGACTTGCTAATGCAATTGTTGTCAAAGCTCGCCATGATCAAGAAGCCATTCTCATCTAGTGTGCACACCAACATGAGCGCATACGTGTTGAACTTGAGAGCTTCACGTGCAGCGTCGGCATCGTCGGCAGGAAGGAGATTGTTTGCGGGATGGCTTTCGTCGACTATGTTCCAGCCCTCCTCTTCCTTGGGATGCAAGACTAGACCTGTGCGCAAGTCACAAGCGACACGAGCGTCTTTGCTCAGCCGGCGAATGTTTTGAAGACCCAAGTGCTCGTGGGGAATCTGCTGAACCGTCTGGGCATGGACAGTTTGCAGGTACTCAGAAATAGGCCGATCAAGAGCAAGTTGGACACGAATTGGCACCGTGGTAATCATTGGTCCCTCAATATCCTCGATGCCGGGCACTGGTGCTGAGCGGCCGGTAAGTGTTTCACCAAAGACGACATCTGGGTGGCCCATGTACAAGGATGCGACGAGAGCCCAGGCACCACGAATGATTGTTGCCAAAGTAAGCTTGGAGTGTGCAGAGGTTGGCACAGTGACATAGTGCTCGAGTAGCGAATTTGCCTGGGTAACGTAGCCCTTTTCAGGCAAAGGAGGAAACTGGTGCGGACTCGTTCCTTGCAGTCGCTCTCTCCAGTAGTTTTGAGCTTGAGCAGGATCCAGACTGGTGAGGTGTTTAATGAAGTGCTTGAACTCCGTGGGTCTTGTAGTATCGAGACCCTCAAAGGCACGATTGACGCGATCATACACGAGAGGCATCGACCATCCATCGTAAACGGCATGATGCATGGTGATGACGAGGTGGCACTTGTCATTGGCAGGATCCTCCACTAGGCCGTAGCGGAAGAGCGCTGTGCCAAGATCCATGGGCTCTTGACGGTCGAGCTTCAGATATTCGGCAGCACTACCTCCATGCTTTCGTTCAAGCTGCCCGTCGCGGAGCACAACTTGGAACAAGCCGCGACCAGTCACGTTGATAATGCGAGTGCGCATGATCGGGCAACTCTGGAGGGCAACATCAAACGCCTTCTTGAGCTGTCGGCCCGTCTGGGTTGGTAGTGTTGCGACTCGCTGCGCAACATAGGCATCCTGGAATTTGGCCGAGAGAGCCATGAGACCTTCTTGTAGCGGCGTGCAAGGATATACATCCTCGACTTGTGAAGCCTCAACGCCACAGAGTTGAGCTGCTTCGGTTCGAGCAGAGTCAGCATCCCAATCCTGTCCAACCATGGAAAAGGGTGGTGCGTCCAAACTTTGTTCTCCAGATAAGAGCTTGGCCTTGGTAGACATAGCTGATAGTGTCGGGTTGAGCATGATGTCAGGTACATTGAGCACCAACCCCTCTTCTCTCGCAGCAGCGACTAGTCTCATGGCCCGGAGTGAATCACCACCCATGCTGAAGAAGTTGTCATTGGCACTGAAATCGTCCTCCCCGCCGAGAATCTTTGCCCAGAGCCCCCTGAGCTTGAGCTCCATTTCGGTAGTTGCCTCCTTCTTCTCCACCATGGTCGAGTTGAATCGCCTGAGATCTTGACGAGTCACAGAAGTTCCAATCTCGCGAAGGCGCTTGCGATCGGTCTTGCACGACACGAGCAGCGGCATCTTCCAAAGCGGGATGTAAGCACTGGGTACCATGTAGCTGGGAAGGTTGACTAAAAGCTGTTTGGTCATGGCTTTGAGTGCAGCCTGGAAATTGTTGGTGAAGCTGCCAAAGACGTTGCCGTCCAAATGTCGCATGCCATTCTTCTTTTGCTCCACCACGAAAGCGACCAAAGTCTGCTCGCCGCTACCGCCCGGCTTGATGACTTCGACTGCAAGCTGAGTATCAGCAGGGAGGTGTTTCTGCATATTGAACTCAATCTCAGCCAGCTCGATGCGTTGGCCGCGGAGCTTGACTTGCTGGTCCTGCCGTCCCACGAAGATGGGCTCGCCGTTGCCGTCGGGATCGAAGCGCACCAAATCACCAGTCTTGTAGATGCGTCCGCGCCGGCCAGAATAGCTCTTGCTTCCCTTGACAAGGAATTCAGGGTCCTCGATGAAGACCTCCTTTGTCTTTGCAGGGTTGTTGAGGTAGCCATTGCCAACAATGGGACCTTCGATGAGAAGCTCACCAACTGCACCCACGGGTACAAGTCGGTTGTGATCTTCAGGCTCAGTAAGCCAGATAGCACAACCCTTGCGCTTTCCCATGGTGATGTATGGCTTTTCTGCGACATTGTCGTTGATAGTGGCGCCAACTGTCGTCTCCGAAGGCCCATAGGCATTGACGATTCGCGTCCGTTGACCCCAAGACATGGCATCGCTCGTGGAAACGCCTTCACCACCGAGCGCGAGGGATTCTAGATTGTCCAGAATATCCACTTCTAGGGTCCGAGCAACTGAAGGAGTCATACCGGCAAAGGTGACGCGCATGTCGCGCATCGCACCGCTCATGTCATTCATTCGTCGCTCCTCCGAGGGCGTGCAAAGTGTACCTCCATGTGCAAGGGTGCAGAGCATGGAATCAATGCATACGTCAAAGGCATAACTTGCAAAGTCTAGAACACGAGAGTGCGAGTAGTAGCCCACTGCTGCGGCTCGTGGTATCGCACCAGACGTGTACTGGCTGTGCGTAATGATGCATCCTTTGGGAACACCAGTACTGCCACTCGTGAATTGGATGTATAGAGGCTGGTCCGGTGATACTGGTGGAAGCGCAGTCGTAGGCTTTTGGGCCACCCACGGGGAGTAGACCTTTTCAAATTTCCTCTCGGAAACGGGAATGATGTCGGCAGATGGTCCGACTCGCGCAGCAAGTGTAGACTGCGTTTCGGAGGAGAGGAAGAGTTTTGCATTGACTTGTTGCACCACGGCGCGTAGTCGACCTTCTGGCTGTGCCGGGTCAAGGAGCGCAAAGCATGCACCTGCCTTCATGACTGCGAGCACCGCTACCGACGTCCATCTCGACTTTTCAAACAGCACCGGGATGATTCGGTTGGACGAATCGTCCAGCAACAGCAATGTCTGCGCCAGATCGTTCGAGAAGTCTTCCACTTGGCGATATGTCAAGTTCCCGTCCCATGCTTCAATGGCAATCTTGTCCGGATTCGCCGCAGCTTTCTCCGAGACTTTCTCGTGCATACAAAACCTCAGTTCAGGATGCAGGGGTGTGTTCCAGCTCCACAATTCGTCCAGCTCATCTTCAGAAACAGAATGGAAATGTACAAGGGGGCGATCAGGGTCGCTGAACAGGGTATCAAGGATTGAAGCAAAATAGTGCAGCTGCGACACGGCTTGGTGTGGGGACATGTTCGATGTCTGCCATGTTGAGGTGGCATGCAAAGAGCCGTCCTGGAGCGTGAGAGACGTCTCAAAGGTCCACTGTTGCGGTTAGTGATGTTGGGGAAAGTTTAAGGGTCAGCTTGTACCTCTTCAAGGGTACCGTCGTTGAGAAAGATGGTGCCTTGTTCCAACGACAAGTTGTTGAGTCTCTGCTCTTGAACCTTGGCCTTTAGACTCGAGGTAGTCTTGTGGCTCTGCCAATCGAGATTGGAAGCGGACAGACACTGAGTGATTTCGTCACCTCGGCCCTTGGTTCCCCAAATGAATTGGGAAAAGACATCACGCTGGTAGCGTTCTACAAGTATCGCCCAAGCTGCCAAAACGGTATCCAACACGGCATCCGACGACGAATCCTTGGGAAGCTGTATCCGAATCTCATTTGCTTTGGCGGCTTGTTCGTTGATACGGTCTGTCTCGTCGCCATTGCTGGCATGCTCCAGACTGTGCATCTCGTCGTTGTTCTGCATCGTCTTCACATGCTCGTCCGGAATACCGTTGAACCGTACGGTACGCTCGCCTTCTGGTAAATGCATCTTGGCCGAGTGACTAGAGGACCGTCTCTTTTCTGAAGAATCAAGACGACTATTTTGCGAAGTCGAAGTGTAAAAGTAACGGTAGTCCTGCTTTGCCCGGAGATGTAAATCCCAAAATCTTCCGTAAAAAGACCCGGCCATTTCAGAGCCACGAGTTCAGCGAAGATGTCTCTTACGCTTCTCTCTTACTCCACAAGACGGCTTAGGAAGGGGCTCCGGCATACGCACCCCAATCCACCTCGGCCTACTACTCGGGCGGCCATCGGCGCCATCATGTCCCTGGCGTCGTCGTCGTACGTCTAGCAGTGTGGGCAGCTGTCCACACATGCTCTAACGTAAGTGTGCGGGAGTCTACCAAATCGAGAGTTAGCACCACGATTTAGCCGTACACGAAATACTCTTCGCCCTAGACTTTCATCCCCACACTTGGCACGGATCAGATAACTTTTCGGGCAGGCGTCGCTAGCTCGCATCTGATAAAAATTTTGATGCACCCACGGGATGAGCGCCATGCAGGGTTAGTTCCGTCGTCCGCGCTGCAGATCGCTTTTCATCTGATAACGGCCGATGTTCGGACTACTGCAAGCCCCGCCGCCAACGACACCCACCAGGCGCCCTCAACCGATCGACGACCGTCGATAGTTGTGTGCTTCTTGCATCGATGATTCCAGAAAGTCATTTGTCGGCTGGTGAAAAGGCCCGGTTCGTCGGGAAAAGGCGCTGCGCGATTATCGACATCCCAAGAACAAACGCCATGCCTTTTCATCGCTGATCGCGGCTGCATGTACAAAGCACAATACGTCATGCCGGTTTTTTTCTTTTTCACATGACAAAAAAATACAACTATGTTCCAGAGTGCCCAGCGGGACTGCTTCGCTTGGGGCGGATCTGATACGTTTGATTTACATAAATGACCGCCAGGGGGCGGCGCAGCACCGATACAAGTGGCATGAGGTTATTACAACCCTCCGGTCGTGGTCCTCCTTAATGAACTAGTCTCGCCTTTTGGCTTCGTATATTCACTGCCGAGTGTCTTGCCAAAGCATTGGCGTGGCATAGTGTGCAAGTAAAAATTCTTTGCCGGCGAATTGCTGGATCGAGGGTCTTCTCTCAGAGTACCGGTGGTACCCGGTTGTGCTACTATGATCATGTTACATATCTGTGCCAAATTTTGTTGCACCTGACAATCACTACTTCATCACCGATACGAGTGTTTTTGGTTGAACGGACCGTCGGTCTAGAATCCACTTCATTACTCGTCAACCTGCATTGCTGCCAGCCACTCATCATGGGCTTCGTAGTGCTCCCTGCATTGATATCCGACATTAGTGCCGTGTACGACGTCTACTTTGCAGCCTTCAAAGAAAACCCAATCACGCGGGCACTCTTTCCCTCGGTTACTGTAGCCGACTTGGTCGACGCAAAATCGGAGTTTCGGTCAGTGCATTTCACCTACCAAAGACGACCGTGCTGACTAGGCAAAGCCAGGGCCATACAGCTCATGTTTCCGAGTATTGGAAAACTAGCTTGAGTCAGTACACCTACAAATGCGTCGATACCGAAACCAATCGGATTGTCGGCATGGCGCTCTTTGACGTCTATGTGACACCGAGTGACTGGAAAAAGGGCGAGGTGGTGTGGCTGCAAGGCAAGGAACGTGAGCGAGCCGAGAGTTTCATCCTGCCGCTTTGGAATATCAGAGAGAAACTGTGGCTCAACGAGCGCTACGCGTATTGTCACGTCATGGCGGTGCATCCAGACTTTCAAAGGAGAGGTGTTGGTGAACTCATTTTCAAATTTGGCACGGCAATTGCACAACAAGCTGGCCTACCCTTGTACATTGAGAGCTCAAAGAAAGGAACAAGATTGTATGAAAAGATGGGATGCAAGAAACTAGAGGAGGAGTTGGTGTGCGAATATGGTCAAGACACTTCGCTATTCGTGTGGGTGCCAGACGGAGTAAGTCTACCAAATGCCGTTAAATTGGCGTGAAGCGGGAAATGGAATTATATTATTTCTCAAGCTCAACCCAGCATCTGGTGAAGAGCATTGACGCGATAACTCTCGCTGCGTTGTACTAGTTCATCGTGTCGTCCTTGATCTACCACCTGACCTGCTTCCACCAGGAAAATGACATCGGCTCTTGCAATCGTCCTCAGCCGATGCGCAATAGCAACGACTGTGACGCCGTGGCCCTTGACCGCACGTTCGAGGCCAAGTTCTAGGGCCTTTTCACTTTCTGCATCAAGTGCGCTAGTGCTTTCATCCAACAGTAGCAACTTTGGCTTACGCACAAGAGCTCGGGCGATTGACAGACGCTGACGTTGTCCACCGGAAAGCTGGTTGCCACTGGAACCACATTCCGTATCATAACCTTGCGGAAGCTCCATGATGGTTTCGTGAATATTGGCCAGCTTGCAAGCTTCTTGAATTTCCTCATCTGAAGGTGTGTGTCCAGGCCGTGCTCCTAATCCAATGTTGAACTTGATGCTTCCTTGGAAAAGCACGTTCTCTTGCGGCACGTAGGCGATGTCGTCACGGAACGATGTGCCGTAATGACGCGAAATGTCGAGCCCGTTGATCGTAATACTTCCAGATGAGGGCGTATAGAACCGCTCCAAGAGAGCCAAAACGGTACTCTTACCGGCACCCGAGGGTCCGACGAGGGCGCAGAATTGACCAGGCTGTATGGAGAGCGATAGAGATGTGAGAACAGGAATGCCAGGGCGGGCAGGGTACGAAAAGCCGACGTCTCGGAAAACAATGCGCGCTCCGCCGTGCGTCGATGCCGGCAGCGGCGATTCCACCATGGCCTCGATATCGTCTTTTTCGCTGTAACTTTTAGGTCCAGACGTATCTTGACCCAGCTCAATCAGCCCGCAAATGCGAGAGATTGCGCTATTGGCCTTTTCAATCTCGGGAGCAAGAGTAAAGAGCTGGCCCCATAGTTGCGCGGAAATGAGCATGGCAATGAGGATGATGAAGAAGTCCGTCGTGGTATACCTTCCTTCTGCAATGTTCTTGGATCCCCACCAATACGCAAAGGCATAGATGAAGCTACCGCATGAATTGGCAACGGCTAGCCAGACATTGGTCTTGAAGCTTTGTCGCACCATTTCCTTGCGCGGAGCCTTGAGCGATCTCCGATATGTCTGCAAAATTTCATCCTCAATAGAGAGCGCGTGGACAGTCTTGATGTTTGACACAGCCTCAATCGTCACTCCAATCGACGAGGTAAAGGCCCCGGCACGCTTGACGGCAAAACGTCCGATGGCGCGCAGCTGCATGTAGCCAGCACCGAGCAGGATCGGGACCACAACAAGGCACACAATAGCAATCCTCCATGCAATGATGTGCGAGAGGATGATGGCAGCCAAGAAGTTGACGACGACAGCAAAGAGGGTACCGACGATGGAGCCGCTGAATCCGGCTAGCGCGTTGCCATCCTTGGTAATGTACTCTAGCAACATGGAAGGGCTCCTCGATTCCGACTCGTGCCATTGCAATGGCTGGCGCAAAAGTGTTGATAGTGACATGTTGCGGACCCGGAAGATGAGTCGCTCGGATACGAGGCCAAACACCGCCCAGCTGGTAAAGTTGGCGAGAAAGGCGACGCAAGCAACCATGAACCACATTCCAGAGAGAAACTTTCCCTTTGATCTGATGTAGTCAGGAGAATTGCAAGGCGACAGTGTGCCCATGATGTTTCCAAACAAAAGACCAGACGCGCAGTACTGACCGCCAACGATCGTGGCGGCGAAAAAAGCCAATACAACAAGCAGTAGATAGGGCCGCGTCAGGGGAAGCATAGTCTTGCGGATAGAGCCTGCAACGACTACGCCCTTGATCGGATCGGCAGGTTCAGGTGTTGGTGCGACGTCAGCCTCAGATGCGTTGGGATGCTGCTTTTCATCGGACATCGTGTCGGCATCCTGCGAATCTAGACTGGTCCGGGAACTGGATACAGTATCATCTGTCTTTACGGTTTGCAGGCGAACCATGTCAGCGTACGACCCGTTCAACTCAATGAGCTCATCATGGGTGCCCTGTTCGATAATGTCACCCTTCTTCATGACGATGATCTTGGCAGCAGCCCTAATGGTGGACAATCGATGAGCAATAGAAACTACTGTTCGACCTCGAGAGGCTCGTTCAATGGCAGCTTGAATGCGCTGTTCGCTTGCAGAGTCTAGGGCTGCAGTCGCCTCGTCGAGAATGAGGATCCTGGGGTCGCGGACAAGGGCTCGTGCGAGGGCGATACGTTGCTTTTGTCCACCACTGACAAGGCTGCCGCTTGAGCCCACAGCAGTTGCAAAGCCAAACTCGAGGCGATCGATGAAGACGGCAACATCAGCGAGGTTGGCAGCATGCTGTACCAGTTGGACAATTTCCACCACCTAGTAGCCGTAAAGTTAGCACACGTCACCTGTCATGGAAGCATTCCACATACCTCGGCACCAGCTTTGGCAGCCGCTTGACTGAGTTCCTGGCCATTACGAACATCCTCGGCCACATGAGCAAGAATGCCAGAAAGCAACGTCTTTTCCAAATGTGCATGGGGTGGAGAGTTGACGAGACCGAGAGCAATGTTCTCCAAAATTGATCGGTCCAGGAGTGATGGCTCTTGCTGTACAAGACTAATGAAGCCACGGAGACTCTTGACGTTAATATCCTTGACATTTTTGCCGTCTAAGAGAACGTCGCCGGATTGTGGGTCATAGAATCGGCTAATAAGGCTTGCAACAGTTGACTTGCCACTTCCTGATAAGCCAACAATTGCAGTCAGTTGTCCTGCTTCGCACTTGAGGGATATACCATTCAGAACGGGATGGTCCGGCCTTGACGAGTATGTGAAGGCGACATCGCGGAACTCAATCGCTCCATTCACACTGGTAGGCTTTTCGGCAGATGTGCGAGTGTTGTCAATAGTGGGCTGAGTTTCAATATCTTTACGCAACCGCTCAAAGGCAGAGACGGCTCCTCCAAAGAGTGGCAGCATTGGTGCGATTTGGCTGAGGACGATGGCACCTAAAACAGTTAGAGGGAACTATGGAGAGGGGACCAAGCACTTACCATCTAGAAGAATGAATGTGACAGTATAGATTTGACCAATTGTGGTGTTCCCCTTGCCCTCTATAGAGTCGGCAACTCGGCGACTACCTTGCCAATAGCCCAAGGAACTGGCAGAAAAGGCAATAAAGTAGAGTAGTCCCGCCTGTATAGCAGCCACAGTGGCCTTTTTGATGCCATGCTCGCGGGCCTTTTCCAGGTGCCCCTCGAACTTTGCTTCAAGCCTGGCACTGGCTCCGAGCGCGTGTACAAGGCCAACATGACTGAGAGCTTCAGATGCAATGGCACTGGCGGATCCAAAGCACTCTCCCAGCTTGGCGCTGTACTTGCCAACAAAGTGACCGCCAATGGTTGCCATGAGCAAGAATGCGGGAATCAACGAGATGAGCATGCCTGCAAGTTCGGCATTCTTGATGAAGCCAACAATGTATGCCGTGATACAAAACGAGGTGCAGGTCAAGGCAACGCCAACCTTTGCGCCAGTTCCACTCTCAATCGCTTGGATGTCACCATTGAGACGGGAAGACACTTCTCCGGCTTGAAGATTGTCGAAGAAGGCCATATCCTGGCGAAGCAGGTTCCGTAGATAGCGGTCTCGAATGCGCTGCGCTAGTCGTTGTGATGCCAAGCTCCAGCATACTAGGTGTATGTATATGCAGGAGAAACTGCCAATGGCAATGTAGACGAGCAGTAAAATCTTGGGTGTGATGTCGGCTAGGTCCGATGCATTGGAGACGCCAGCCCTGTTGTTGCAGGTGGCTACGTTGATCTCATCAACCAACTGACCAAAGACGATGCCAATGAGTGGAAAGGGGATGCCCGCCGCAATGGCTGCTATGCATCCAACGAGAACGAGTATCTTGTCGAGCCATGTTGGGTCCGCATAAAAGAGGAGGTGTATGAAACCAAAGAATGGCCTTATAGAGGCCCGCGAAGGCATCTTGATGGCCATGAATGCAACGAGTGTTCAGCCGCTGAGAGGGAGATGCTACGGTGAAGCATGAAGATACCTGCATGCCGATAGAGAGGGCGCCATGGCCACACCAAGACACGTCGGCCCAGATGGACATGGTGCAGTGGGTACTGAGGACCACGCCATCTGGGCAAGTACCGGTAGACCTTTGTCACGTGGCATCCAATGTGCGGCAATGATGAATGTGGGTACGGAAGAATGCATCACTAGCATCATACGCGGGCGATGTTCGGGCCAGGCCCCATCAGATTAGATAAGATCAACACTAAAACGAAAATTTTCGAGCGAATATGCAAGCCATTACCCGTACCAGCCTTACATCCTTGCCTGCACTTGCATCCCCCCATCCCGTACTTGCTTGGGCCCCGAAGATGCCTTGCGCACAATTTCGCCAGCCGTCTGTGCAATGTCCTTGGCTAGTGCACGTCCTCCTTCCGACTTGGACGACACTAGCCACAACCGGCAGCTCTCTGCGACAGCACCGCGCTTGAATTGTACCTCCTCCAGGCTTTCACCTTTTGGCCGACAGCCCAAAATCAGTCCGTCTATGCTCTGAAACAGAGCGTCGTTCGGCCCAGGTCTCATGGCAGTATCTCTAATGATGAAGTCGGATTTCGAGCATGCGGCCGCCGCGTCTTTGCCAATAATGATGCGAAGCCTGTACTCGCCCTTGGATTGGACCTTCTTCTCATATGCACGCATATAAAGCGTCTGGACAACTTCCGAGGCTTCGGTAACAGACGTTGGTTGGCAGTTGGTCGGCTTGGCCCAAATCGAGCATAGCTGTGGTTGCGGCGGCTTGGCCTCGTCAAGGATTGTCAATGGGAGAAGCGATGCGTCTTCTGTAACGACGGTAATGTTGCCTAGACGAGGACACGACAGGAGGTCGTCTAGAATCTCGATTGTCCTGTCTCCAGAGCCGACTACAGAGACGTTTAGTGGCGGCTGGTGAGCACCTCGCAACTCGTTTCTTCGGCTCTGGTATTCGTCCATGGACATGATTCGTTGTCCGGCCAGGAAATCGACCGTAGGTAGTGGCGGCGCAGCTGGGCCAGTCGCTCTTGTTGGCGAGGGAGCAACAACACTGGCCGCCTGTACAGTGTACAATTTGCCGCTATCATCCTTGACTGTCACCCTCCAGCCTTGTACCGTCCCTGCTTTCA
This sequence comes from Pyrenophora teres f. maculata, assembly GCA_014334815.1. Classification (NCBI taxonomy): domain Eukaryota; kingdom Fungi; phylum Ascomycota; class Dothideomycetes; order Pleosporales; family Pleosporaceae; genus Pyrenophora; species Pyrenophora teres. The sequence continues at coordinate 4,875,428 of CP060568.1, forward strand.
CTTCCGGAGCCACACCAACTACCTCGCTGCTATAACGCACATGCTCGTTGAATTGTTCTGCACACCACTTCATGTAGTCTTCAAACTCTTCCCGCAGAGGGTTGAGTCGGTCCGAGTTTGCGAATTCGATGAGACGTTTGCGAGCGTGGAGGTAGTTGACGTAGCTAAAGGATGTTCGTGGGTTGCGGAGTGTGGCCAGGTCATACATGAATGGGCTCTCCATTCGCGTCCTCGACATGTGTGATCCCGAGCCCCATGAAAAGGTCGATTTTCGCTCCAGAAAGAGTATGCTTGAAGATTTTTTGGATTCGCGGTTCGCAATAGCTGTCGCAAGCTGAGCGGCACCGAAGCCGATACAGACGACATCATACTGAGGAGTTGCATCCAACGCAGATGAAGTTGGTGAAGTATGCATTTCGGTAAAAGTCATGGTGACAAAATCGACAAACGATATAATTGAAAAAAGAAAGTTGTGGTTGTCCTTGAAGATTGCAAGACGATCTAACGCTAACAATTTAATCTTCAAAAATCAATCGCGCAGCTCAAGCACAGGGCGAGAAGCTTGCGCATTGACCTGTGGCTGCTAGCTATAGCGACGGCCACACCCAAAACAACCATCTCACCTACCCTGGGCGTCGCCGGCATAGTGCTCGATGCTACCACGACCTGCATTGTACATACGTATGTGCCAGACTAGGGTCGGACGAGGTCCACTTGGTGTATTTCAGCCACCCACTCGGAGCTTTCCTCGTACCACAATTAGTCGCCTCCCTGTACCAGTAATTCCTGCCGAAAAATGGGGTAAGACATCCGCCTAAGACTCTGTAATAAAGTGTCCAAAGCTGTCCCACATGCTAGGAACGACCTCGGCTAAGCTTTGTTGCCGTACCCTTTTACGCATTTTGAAGCTCAAGCCTTTATAGTTACAGTCATATTAGCAACTACATTCTTTTCTGATAATCAGCAATGGCGAACCGAGCAAAGCCTAGCCAGGAACCGCTCGTCCTCAAGCTTCCTCATCCATATCTTACTACATATACCCTCTCCAATGTTGCTCCATCAGGTCAGCCTACCAGCTATCAGATTCAGTTGACACCGTCTACGACTTCTGGGAAGGAAGTTGCTCCACCTACAGTCTTGCACAATGAATCCATATCGATTACCGATATTGGAACTCTGGGCGGAGATGCAGTGCCTCCGACTCGAGACAACAGTTCCTGGGCGCGCGCTCGAAGATCACCATATCTGACAGTAAGCTGGAACCAAGATCGGCCATCTGTCCCGCAGCTATGGCTCGTTGCCTATGCACTGGTTTCGCTGCACCCTCTAGTTGAGAGTTTCCGCGTCGTCCTTTCCGGCAAGGACTCAACCTCACTAGCCCAGGAACTATACGGCACTGGTCTCTTCCACCCGCATCCAAAGGCATCCAACCCAGCAGCACCGCAAGACGGTCACCTCCTGCTGAGAGCCACCTTTTGGCAGGGTGCTGCATCACCCTTTGGTGTTCGTCCAGTCTGGGCACCGCACCTCGACGCCAGCGGCAAGCCTATTACCAGACAATATCCTCCTTTTCCGTACCAAAATGCACCTTCGACTCAATGGCCGGCGGTACCACGACACACGACGCACCCTGTCCGGGAACCAAAACCCGTACCAGGCTCCGTCGTTTACAGCCGCTGGTTACCGCATCTGAAGGAGCACTTTTCCATGATTGCACTCGACTATACCAATGACGAACACCTCAGCCTCTTCAATAAATGGCAAAATGACCCACGTGTCGCTGCCGGCTGGAACGAAACCGGGACGCTGGATCAGCACCGCGAGTACCTCCGAAAGTTGCATGAGGACCCCCACGTACTTACCATGTTTGCCGCCTTTGACGATGTTTTATTTGGATATTTTGAAATCTACTGGGCAATGGTATGTTCACATGTCGATTCGTACCATTTGTACAAGGTACTGATAGTATTGCAGGAAGATCACATGGGCGCTCACTACCAATCCTCGCCGTATGATCGCGGAAGGCACTTGCTAGTCGGCGATGTCAGGTTCCGAGGCCCTCACCGCGTTTCCGTATGGTGGTGTAATGTCATGCATTACATGTTCCTGGACGAGCCGCGTACCTGGAACATTGTCGGCGAGCCGGCAGTTACAAGCAGTACCGTGCTAGCATATGACTTTGCCACTGGACTGCACGTGGAGAAGATCATGGACCTTCCACACAAGCGCAGTGCCCTCATGATGGTCAACAGGGAGAAATTCTTCACGCTGAACTCGTTCACCTGGGATGGCGAGAAAAGGGTACGGCCGAGTCTTGACCTAGGCGCCAAGTTGTAATCTGTGTATTTTATTTCTGTCTGTATATAGCGAGCGGTACGCATCGTGAGATTTCAATGTAGTTTACCTATTCTAGTCGCAGTCCGTTGTCGCGTGAGCATTGATATGCCGGATCTCGCCTGCCATGTCCCGATTTGTATCTGCTTCCACAATACACCGTTTCTACCAAACTTGCACAAAATAAACAGCATGGCCAGCCCCACGCATGCATACCTACGCCCCGTCTGCTCGCCCATGTCTCTAAACATCTATCCCGCACCAGTGCCAGCTTAAACAACGCTCACGTCACGACGCATACACATGACGGAACCGTACATGCACGTGCACACGCCTCGGCCAATAAAGCAGCCACCCACGGTGCCGCTAACGCATGCAAGGCATGCAGCGGATCAGATAATTAACCGCGAGCCCGTAGGCCGTAAAAAGCCACGCAGAAAATTTATCTGATCCGTCCGTCCATGCGCGCACGGCCTCCCCCACGTGTGAAAAAACACGAGGGGGGTCGTGGGCATACGGGCGGCCTGTCGTGCATGCGGTGCGGATGCGGTGCGGTAGGATGCAGTGCGGCGGCGGTTTTGCGGAGGTATATACTTGTGTGTGTGTGTGTGTGTGTGTGTGTGTGTGTGTGTGTGTGTGTATGTGACCACGACAGCGACAGCCACAACGACAGCCACTTTTTCTAATGGGGTAGGTGGAGCGCTTCTTGCCCTGAGAGGAGAGAAAACCGGCTGCAGGTTACTTTCTTCCTTGCAGCCCGTACAGTACAGTACATATGCCACGCCGTTTATGTGGAGAGAAAATCATCCAGATGCAGTAGTTCAGCCTCGCATACCGCAGGTAGTTAGTCAGCTTGACGACGCAGAGACGAACGCAGAGACCGCCTTGATTCTCCATATCTGATAGGGGGGGCCACTGATGATGCTGATGGGGCGGCGGGGGGGGGGGAGGATGGGGGCAAATCATCTGATTATGGGTCCATGTGCCGACGGATCAGATAAAAATTCGGAAACTGCTCGCCGAACGACAAGACATGGATAGTCTCGCGCGCACGGATAATGGACGTTGCGGTTGTTGCCCGGAATCCGGATTGAAGTGCATGATGTGCCTAGGTGGGGGGTTTACGTCTTAGCGCTAGTTTGCTAGTGCGGATTTTCGATCTGATAAAAAAATTCGATTGTCCAGACACGCACTAGTAGGACGCTAGTGTCGCTTCTGGACGCTGGGGCGCTTAGGCTTGATGTGGGTTTGATCTGATAAGTATTCTTCCTGCGATGAGCCGAAGTCGCGATGGCTGGTGCTGCTTGCTGCTGGGTGGAGTGCTCGGGTATTGTGGTGACTAGTGGGGCGTTTAATCTTATCAGATGAGATGTTTTTTTTTTCATGTGAACCAAAATAGTTGCGTCCGACCCTTGTTCTTGTCCTTGACACTCGCTTCGCCTCATGACGATGATTGCAGCGACTGGTTTGAGAGCCTTGCCGAGGTTGCTTGCAGGACGTGGCACCTGGTGGCGACCGTGTGGCAGCCTCTTCTAGGCTGTTTGCAGGACTTTGTGGATGTTCTGTAGTCGCGAGTGTGTGGAACAATATCCATCATCGACCATGCACTGCTCAGAAATGATCCACCCACAGTCGCACGTTACCCGAGAAGGATTCATGGCTTGTCATGGCTTGTTACGGTTGTGCCATTTATTCCGAACCTGACACTTCATATCGGCCGGCATCCACGTAGTCACGCTCCAGCTTCCAGATCCATCACGGTCACCGCCTCATAGACATGTAGTGGCGAACCTTATCCGACACCCGGAAGCTCGTCTCGGAATATGTTGTATCCACGGGCCCCGAATATTGAATAACGGACATCGGATGGTCGCCAAAAGCTCTAAGGGCTTGGGCTTGGGCTTGCTTGGGGTCCCACTTGGCGCGGGTCGAAGCTGCCATGTTTGGGTCAATGGGTGGAATGGTCTGGAAGGGTGCGTCGTCTGGAAGAAGGATTTGATCCGAGAAATTGGGCTGAGGGATATTGGGCGGCGCGTCATTGCTGTGGGTGCCATGTGTGGGCGATATCAGGGTAGCATGGACGAGTGGTGGGCTCGTTTGGTGTCTTTCTTGGGTGATTTTTTTTTGTCGCATAGTCGCTGCTGCTGTGTACGATACTTGCTTTATTCCCGAGGGTCTGCGCGCGCTTTGTGTGGTTTTGGAGATTTCGTTGTATGAGTATTATTGGATCCAAGACCAAGATATCCAACTACTATCATCCAAATCCTAAACTACCCACCTGCTCTTGAGTAAGACAAAGACCACCAAAATGGGGGATATCCACCACTCCCACGATCAAAACCCCGCTCTCCACCGCCTTAACCAAACCCTCCTCCAAATAGACCCTTATATCCTACCCCCATACCCTAACCTCTCCCTCGTCTCCGGCCCCCTCACCCCACCCCTCCTGACCCTCACGCTCTCCCAACTCCTACGCCAGCAAGCCACCCTCTACTCCTCCCGGGAGGCAGTCGTGATACCATGGACGGGTGCGCGATGGACATACCAAAAGCTATGGGAGGAGTCCAGTCTGCTGGCAAGGGCTTTGTTGAAGCAGGGCGTGAGACCGAAAGATCGGATTGGAATTATGAGCGGAAATTGCGAAAAGTACATTGCGTTGGTTTTTGCGGTTGTGAGGGTTGGTGCGGTTTGTGTGACGTTGAATAATACGTATACGGCTACGGAGGCGGAGTTTGCGCTGAGGCATACTAGTAAGTTTTTTGACGCCGTTCCTTTCTTTGCATAGAATGGGTTTGATGGTGAGAGATATTGACGGCGCATAGGGTGTACCATGTTGTTTACTACGCCGACGATTGCGCGGTTCGATAATATGCCGTTATTGAAGAGACTGGCGAATGGAGATGTCGGCGATGTACTACCGAATCTCAAGTCTGTGTGCTTGATTAGAGGGCAGTTTGGGCAATTCATCACCTATGAGGATTTTAGAAAAGAGGGAGAATATGTGCCGGAGCAGATTCTGGATATCTTCGATGGCATAACAGGGCCGCATGATGTTGCGAATCTGCAGTTTACAAGTGGAAGTACGGGGAAACCGAAGGCGGCTATGTTGACGCATCAGTAAGTTTCTCTTATCATCTTCAAACCCGAGGATCCAGACTAACGTCTGACAAGTAACTTGGTGAACAACTCGCGCTTCATTGGCGACCGCATGGATCTAACCCCCAACGACACACTATGCTGTCCACCCCCTCTCTTTCACTGCTTCGGTCTTACACTGGGCGTCCTCGCTGTCCTGACGCACGGGGCGAAAATCGTGTTTCCAGCCGAATCTTTCGACCCAGCAGCGTGCATGCGCGCTATTGACGAAGAACGCTGTACTGCACTACACGGTGTACCCGCAATGATGGAATCCATCATGGACGTTCCGCGCCCCGCTGGCTGGACCAGTGCGCTCAGAACAGGTATTGTAGCAGGAAGCCCCGTACCAAAGTGGCTAATGGAGCGCATGGTCAATGAACTGCATATGACCGACTTTACCTCGTCGTACGGGCTCACAGAAGCCAGTCCGACAGTGTTTAATGCACACACGAATGATTCTCTACATGCGCGGTTGACAACGGTAGGCACAGTGATGCCGCATGCGAGGGTCAAGATTGTAGATCGGAACGATGCTGTTGTGCCGATTGGCGTGAGAGGAGAGCTGTGTGTCGCAGGTTATCAAGTCTGTCGGGGTTACTGGGAGAATGCGGAGAAGACGGCGGAACTCATTGTTGGGGATGAGTATGGCGAGCCTTGGTTGCATACGGGTGATGAGGCGGTCTTGGACGTGGATGGGTATTGTACGATTACGGGGCGGTTCAAGGATATCATCATTCGCGGTATGTTGTCACGTTGTTGTTGGCGCGGAATGGAGACTGATGAAATAGGCGGCGAGAATATCTATCCCCTCGAGATCGAAGAACGACTAATCGCGCATTCGTCGATTGCGCGTGCCATCGTTGTGGGCGTATCGCACCCACGCTACGTCGAGGTTCCTGTTGCGTTCCTCGCACATGAGCCCGGTACTGGGAAACCTGGCTTGGCTGAGGTGCAGAGCTGGGTGAGAATGGTGCTAGGTCGACATAAAGCACCGGTGCATGTCTTTTGGTTAGGCGAAGACTGCGACGCAGAGGTCCCGTTGACCGGGAGTGGGAAGATCAAAAAGTTTGTGCTAAGAGATGTTGCGGAGAAGTTGTTGGGGCAGAGGTGAGATGCACGTCACGTGCGGACGTGCCGCGGTCATGTTTTAGCGTGTTGGCATTGTACATCAATTTCCGTGTCTTCGTTGTAACAATTCTTCTTCTTGCATCTCATGTCATCGCGCTCAGTTCTTACGTCTCTTCTGATTGCATTCTCTCAATCTCGACCGGTTTCAAGCTAAATGACTTTGCTTTTGCTTTTGCTCTGAGCTCCTCGGAGCTGTCTGCTGCGCGCAACAGACGTCAGTATATCGTCAAAGCTACACCATGGCGCAGTGCCTCCACACTTTGACACCCGACCCATGCGGCGAGCCATGGCCAATGATGTACGAGGCATTACATGAGCTCGTCATGATTATTGACAGTTTAGGCACATACAAAACATGTGCCTCCACGTGCTCAGCAGTCGCGCTCATCATCGTGAGAGATGTCCTTGCTCTGTCGTCGTCTTCTCACTTCCTCCGCCATACGAAACACCGCACGATTATCCTCGATACCCGCAGCGTCCTATAGCACTTCCTATAGTAGAACTGCACTCCCACACCAACAACCTGCACCCGCGTTTGCTAGACAACGAGCAACTATGGCCACCATGGCTGGCGACGCATCTGTAGCCACGGCCAAGGTGTCAAGCCCAGAGCACTTTCGGTACACCAACGGCGAGACTGATCCCGTCTGGGTTCATGAACTGCCTTACAAGAGCATGCCCAAGTTTCCAAAGCTTGAAAAAGACCTCGAGGCTGACGTCTGCATCATCGGCGCTGGCATTTCTGGTGTCTCGGTCGCCTATGAGCTCGTCACGCGTGGCCTCAATGTCGTCTTGATCGAGGCTCGTGAGGTGCTTTCGGGTGAAACTGGACGCACGAGCGGTCATCTTGCCAACGACCTCGACGACGGCTACACTGCGATTGCAAAGAAGCATGGCGACAAGGGCGCAAAGCTTGCGGCAGAGTCACACACTTGGGCGCTGAACCGCGTTGGAGAGATTTCTAAGCAATTGGGCATTGAGTGCGAGTACCGCCAATTGCCTGGCTATGACTTTTCGCAGTACCCCAAAGACTCCAAAGACCATGCCAGCGACATGGAGTCTCTGATTGAAGATGGCAAAAAGGCCATGGAGCTCGGCATCAACACGGAATACAAGGAAGGCTTCAAGCTCAAGGGCTGGGAAGGCAAGATTGACCAGCGTGATGCCGTCATCTACTCTGGACAGGCGACGTTCCACCCGACAAAGTACGTCGTTGGCCTGCTCGACCATCTCAAGAAACAGCCCAACTTTGCTTGCTACACAAACACTCGCTGCATGGACGTGCAGGAAAAGGGTGTGGAGATTCTGGGCTTGGGTCACAAGGACGTATACGTAAAGACAATGAACGGTCACACTATCAAGTGCGCTGATGCTGTCGAAGCAACGTGCGTGCCGCTTCAGAAGTTGTCGGTTATTGCTGAAGAGGAATACTATCGCACCTACTGCATTGCCATTCGCGTCCCCAAGGGCTCCGTCGAGGATGCTCTGATCTACGATTCGGCCGAAGCATACAAGTACGTTCGACTCACACGCTGTGACGACAAGGACGACTATTTGGTTGTTGGAGGTGGCGACCACAAGGTCGGCCAGGACGACACGGTCGCGCCGCTCAAGGAGCTCGAGGAGTGGACCCGCGCCCGCTTCCCTCAGGCTACTACGATTGACTACAAGTGGAGCGGACAGATCTTTGAGCCTGTAGACTATATGGCGTTTATCGGCAAGAACCAAGGTAACAAGCACATTTACATTGTCACCGGCGACTCTGGCAACGGCCTCACTCACGGTGTTCTGGCCGGCAAGCTCATTGCCGACTCCATCACCGAGCAAGCCAACCCATGGATCAGCGTCTACGACCCTAAGCGCCTTGCTTCTATCGCAAAGTCGGCCGGAAGCATGCTCAGCCACGACGTCCAAATCAACGCGCAGTACAAACGCTTCGCTCAATCTGATATCCGTGACATTGAAGACCTTGTCCCTGGTGAGGGTGGTGTCTTGAACAAGGGCACGGAGAAGCCGCTTGCCGTATACAAGGATGAAGGGGGTCAAATTCACAAGTTCTCGGCCTTATGCCCACATCTCAAGGGTGTGGTATGCTGGAACACAACAGAGAAGAGTTGGGATTGCCCCGTGCATGGTAGTCGGTTCAGCAAGGATGGAATGCAGATTTGTGGACCTGCCAAGGCGGGTCTGCAGCCTGAGAGTGAGACTGGGGAGAAGATGCAGAAGCAGGCCGTTATGGGATGAGAAAATTGAGGCAGGAGGAATTTCGCGTTACCCTGGCTTGGTTTTCTGGTCTGACTGGTAGTTTATGATGATGAGGTAGAAGTTGAATGAATTCAACTAATAATGTTTCATCTCTATTGTTCTGATTTGCAGTGACACACCGTGTCAAAGCGTACGGCACAACTCCTTTTCGTGCCGCAAGTACCATAGTATCTGCCAAAAAAATCTACACATTAGTCGCACTCCCCTCCCTCCCCCGCCTCGACGAAAGCAGCGGCAACCTCGACACGAACGATCTCGTAGTTGTCTCCTCATTCGCCGTCCTGCTTCCATTCCCCACCCTCCCCATCTCCACCCCACCCTGGTTATCTCCATGCGACACCGTATACGTCTGCCTCTTACTAATCCCATTCAGCGCTCCCGTCCTCGCCTCTGCACCGCCCCTCCTCCCATTCCACCCCTTGACCCAAATCGCACGTATACTCGGTAAATTGACCGCTACAGCCGCAAGATTCAATTCCAACGCCACCACAATCATAACTTCGCCGATATTCTTTGACGTGTTTACCAAGCTCTGGACGTGGACGACTGAGTGGAAGCGGATGCAGCTCATGATGACGGAGGAGCCACCGAAGAGGAAGACGGAGAGAACGGCTAGTTTGCGTTTGGTGGGCATGTGGAGGCCTAGGAGCGTGGGGATGGGGAGGATGAAGACGTAGATGTCTAGGAGGACGTTCTGAGTGTGTTGACGTTAGTCAACGTGTTGAGAGGACGGAGTTGGGGGGAAGACAAACCACAACAGCAGGACCAATCAGCACAAAATCCCGATCCATACACGTCGCCCTTAGTCTTGCAAGCGTATGCAACGCTGCTGACACTGGGATACACTGGAAAATGATGATGAGCAGGTTTATCAGCAGAGAACCGACGTTTAGTCCCATGCCAATACCTGTCCAGAGACGGAATGTGCGGTTGGGAGAGAGGCGTAGGTAGAAGGCGAGGAAGGTGGATTTGATGAGAAAGTGCGTTAGGGAGTAGTAGATTGCTAGAACGTAGAGGTACTGGATGTGGTTAGTTGGGTGAGAGAGGAGGGAGGGGAGAAGGGCGTACCTGCACGAGTTTCTCGCCGGGGTCGAGGTAGTTGCATTTGTTTGGCGGGGGGCTAGATTTTGTCAGTCGTATGCGCGGCGAGTACACGCATGTGTTGAACAAAAAGCGTATGGTGAGTGGAGTGGCTAGCGTACTTTCCACATCCTAATATTAAAGCTGTCTCCCAGAAATACAGAGCGCCTATTAGAGCTGCCTGTGTTAAATATATCAGTACATGACCCTGTACAGGGAGATAGAGTGGACTCACCAAAACCAAAAGACCCAGGTAATCATCTGCCTTCCACGCATGCTTCACGAAAACGCAGCTGTATACCCGGAGTAGACATGAGAAGATCCCGAGTAGGAAACAGAACCATGTCATAAAATATGCGGCTATACGTAGAGAGGAAGACATGGTTGTGTAAGTAGAGTATGATGGTCGCAGTGAGGGTTCGTCAAGTGTTCAGTTGGATGTTATTGCCATAGCTGTGAAGCTTGTCCCTGTGATATGCCTTTGATTGACCTGCCATGCTGGCTGCAACTGGAGCATTTTTCGTACTGGACAAAGGCGCCCGACGACGTGGTGGGTGGGATACTCGTTCATTGTTTGATTGTTGACGCAAATGGGTTTGGCGTGGATGACGTCGCTGATGAAGTGTATTACGATTCCTGTGCCGATTTAGGGCTGCAGAATAATTGGGGTCGTTCATTGAAGGGAAGGCCATGATGGTGCGATGTGCTGGCGAGTGTAGGTGAATATTGTGATTACCCCACTGTTGTACAAGAGAGGACAGCGGGGTCTGGAAGCCCTCGGATTTCTAGAAAACTCAGTTACATGTATCCAGGCGATACTGAACGCTGCCACGCTATGTCATGTAACTCTGCTTCTGTGAATCTGGCACGACATTGAAGGCTTGATGCTCGAATACCCCACCAAGTTATGGTGTTCGATCGAGGCACAGCGCCATCACGTGGGGTAGGTTTGCCGAGCAGCTGACTAAGCCCACCGGCAACAAGCCGTCAATTGTTCGACACCACAAGAGCAGCCAACCAGCCAGTAAAGAAATCCCCTCGCACTTCTAGACTCGGCATTTAAGCTGTGACGCGTGCGTCCATCAGAGCAGAAAAAGCCCCTTGATTCCGGCCACCGGATCGCCCGTCTCCACGTCTTTGTTCCACAGCACCGAGCCGCTAACTTGCCCAGCTTTTCTGACGCATGCAGAGCAAGTAGCGGGGTATACAAGACCACTCCGCTATACGCACTAGCGCGTTCCTGCCTGCAGACCAGCCGTTCCTTCTTTGACTGCCTCCAGCAATCATCGCCAATATATTATAAATCATCATGCCTTCTTTCATCAATCAAATCATCCGGTATGGTGTATCGGCTAGCATCCGTCGCTTTCATCCTGATGTCAGCTTCCGACGAGAGCCGGGTTCGATTCCCGGTACCGGAACATGTATCTTTTTGCACGGGAGATATCTTTTTGCTTTTTTCTGCCGGAGTATGTTAGTGACCGAGGCGCCAAGACCCACTCCACTCGCCACTTCTCAGAATGTCTCAAGTGATGGGAGACGTGTACGGTACTGCCGGGGCGCACGTGACGGGTGGCTGCTTCGACTTGCGAGGATGTGGAATATTGATGAAAACCTCTTACATGATGCGTCGTGCTCGCGGCCTGCGTTGTCGTCAGGTCCATGTGAGAGTCGCTACTTCTGCAGCACATGGGTACGCGGGTGATTGTTTTGGAAAGGCGTCTCGGTCGCCATTATGCTGATGGGTGAGTGACATCACGACTGCCGTACTGATGGCAAGCGGTAAGCACTTTCCACCAGTCCCGCTGGAAATTATTCTCGTCCGTTTAGCTCCTAACTCTCACTCCAGAGGTAAATTTAGATCGATTCTTGTTTCTTTTTTGCGAGTTCGAGTGTCTGCAGGCCCTGCAGATAGTAAAACTACAACATTACCCCTAATGGCAAGCGCCAATCGAAGCTCGTGTTCACCAAGGGCCACATTCCTATCGCAGAGTCTGCACAGGTAATCATAATCAAACACGTCGCCAAAGCCACCGTGTTTGTAAACGCAGGGTATAAATTAGCAGATTTCCAAGTTGCAAATCAACCAAGATGTTTCAACATCTCAAGAATAGTCAAAGTGTTTGGCGAAGAGCTGTAACGATTACCGTTAGTGTCCAGTCCATCGCCTTGTTGCGCATTCATTTGGGCACACAATAAAGAATCCACAACCGGGTCATACCGTAGGTCTAGGAGTTTTCTTCATTACTACGCTAACAAGAGCCCACTGGACCTGCCTTATTCCAGACAGAGGTATCCATGTGACGAAGACTGAACCCGTACCCAGACTCGCCGAACCACCCCACAACCTTCACCCCTATCCCAACTCCCTAGTTTACTGGTTTTGGTCTTGACGATCTCAACTCTCCAATCGAATTCTTATAAAGTTGTGATGGATGGTTTGGAGCCTCCGGGACGATCGGAACGATCGGAATCGGAACAGAAGCGTTCCGACCCACGAGTCACTCACCTTGTGCACCCATGTATATCGATACCGAGCTCGGTATCGCGCGGTGCGGCAGGTTACTTTTACAATTTAAATCATCTCGATTTTTCGATGATCGGAGGACGCCACGACACTTGGATAAAGCTACCTTGCTGTCTCTGATGTCGCAAACGATCGATTGCGGGACATAGTCAAGATCTCTAGCCAGCATGCTCTGTGCTCATTTTGCGATCAATTCGGGCTGGAATAGACCCAGTAGTAGTAGTAGTAGTAGTAGTCAAGATCTCTTGGCCTTCCCAAATTGCTGGTTGTGGGCCGGGTGATGGCCAGCGCATGCAAGCACCCTGGATACCGCGGCCACCTTCGACATGGTAGAGCCATGGCAATCCGATTATGAATGCTGACATCGCGCCCAAAATCCGGCTATGATTACTGATCCTGAAACCGGTGGACTATCAACTACTGCATCGATTCGATCCAAATGAATCCCGTGGGCGCTCCGCAACGCTTTCGATAGATGATCCTACTCAGGTACCTAGGTACAGCGGGCCTTAATCTACTAGACCAAATGCAGGAACAGCTGCGCAAGGCTGCCCGCATCGTCATTGAGTTCAAGCCAACCCAGCCACTCTCTGCGAGCAGTATCTTGCCCAATATCAACAAAGTGCGCGGGGTATCGTGGAAGAGCCTAGGGTCAGAACAAAGGAGATATCTCCGGAAGCATACGAACGACCCGTCAGTGAGCGGCATTCCCATAGCCTACCCAAGGTTAACATCTTGCTGGTTGTAGCTTGCTGTGCCTGGCTACTAAAAAGACAATCTAAGCAAAACCCTCCATACGCCATCGGATAACACATACATGGTCACCTTGCAGACTTCCTTGTCGCTCGATATTCGCGCAAAGTTGCTGGCATTGGGCTTTTAGGTTTGCCATATCCCTATATCGGTCGATTCCAGACTCAGTTACTGGGACGCGACTGCCAAAGTTGGAAGCATCTGTTCGGCGCATGCGATAGCACAGACAAGATCTGATTCTGTAACCAGTCATCCTGGTTACGTTTGAAATTGGTCAGCATGCTGCAATGAACCTAAAGACGTCCGAGCCTGCTGCGCGAGGCTCCCTCGATACGAACTACACACACGAGGCTACCTACAACAGACAGCTCATTGCCGGTGTCCCACTTCGTTGCTTTTTCTATGGGGACGTGGATTCTATTAGGAATCCTGGGACAAGTCTGCCCATGACTGATTCCAGATCACCAAAGATGGTGTGGCTGTCGACTGATGGCGCTACACCAAACTCTATTTCAGAGCAGGACTGCCCGCCCAGCCAGTATCCCTTAATCTGGGCACTGATCGTCTATCAACGATAAATTTACAGCACTAACTCAAAGATGGAGATCTGCAGGTACAAGGCACGTTGGTATTGCTCGTGATACTTCCTGGTCGAGACCGTAGGATTCAACAAGCCCAAGAGAATGGATTGCCGTCTGGATACACGGGCCGTCACTAGCGTATCTGCCAAGTATGCCAGTGCATGTCACAAAGAACCTTGAGAGATATATAAGCCCTTGCAGCACTTGGCACACTCAAAGGGGCGCAAATCGCGCACTAGCCCGTTTGATTCGTAGAAATTGTAGCCTTGATCGTATGACCAGGATCTAATTTCTGATGGGAACAGGAAATTTCCGCCCGTGCCGTAGTGCACGCGAGCTAGTAAAAGGTGGAAAAACAGCGATTGGTTACATCAATGAAACATGCCAATAGGTGGGCACAAATTGCGAATTTCTGAATCATAGTTCGAGCCCACACTGGACCAGTGGACAATGCACGTATCAAGACCTTTGGCACCGAGACCAGGCTGGTCCCATATCAGAGTCACACTTGTGAGATACCGCTATGGATATCTGCGTTTAGGCGTGTAGGGAACTGCATACTCACAAACTACCGGAACGCGGATGCACTTCAAAGATCCTCGGCCAGATCTTCGCCGGACTCTGGAGATGCGGTCGGGTCTCAGGCCCTAGATCGCCCTGTAGCTTACAGCTACAGCTTGATAGGTATCCACCAAACTGTTGCATATAGATCGGGCTATTATCCCAAGACGGATGCATGTCCACTCGACTGGGAACTACGACCGACTCTAACAGAGCGCCTGGACGTTTTCGTCACGGTCGCCATACGATCCCCCGCGAACGAGCTCATCATGTCGTCCCAATTCCAGAACTGGAAGAGCAACCCGGAGGAAACACATGGTCCTTTGATGGCAATCACATTGTGGTCGCTCGGGGGTATTTCGCTTCTATTCTTGGTCATTCGTTGCTGCATCCGTCAAAAGCAAAAGAAGTTTTGGTATGATGACGGTGTACTTGTGGTTAGCTGGGTGAGCGGCATGAATACAAATCTATACCTCATTACTTATACACTACAGTTCTTGCTACTCGTGCAAATCCTGTTGAATCAACTCAGCATAAATTTGGGCTTGGGAAAGCATGCACTTGACAGTAAGTCACTGCCTTGGAGCTGTACCTAATATATTTTCTAACTTGAGACACAGTTAACTTTGACAATTTTGAACGCATCACCTATTATGGTGCATCTGGGCTCACAATATCGATTGGTGCTATCGTTCTGAGCAAGATTTCCTTTGGGCTCACTCTACTTCGATTGACAGAAGGGTGGTTCAGGGTATACGTCTGGTTCGCTATTGCCACTCTATTCATATTTGCGGTACCGGTTGCTGTCATTCCATGGGTACTTTGCAAGCCGATCGCGAAAACCTTCGTGGATATACTTCCCGGGAAATGTGTTGATAAGCATCCCTCTGTAATATATGGAAGATTTCAAGCTGGTTCGTATACAAAGCTACCCATATCACTCCATCCCAAACACCTGGCTAATATAAAGTGAAGTGTGGGCCGCAATCATGGATATATCTATGGCATTGTTACCTTGGAAAGTTCTCTGGACACTTCAGATGCGTTTTGCGGAGAAGATTGGAGTTGGTATCGCTATGAGCTTGGGCATCTTGTGAGTTGACCGGCTGTTTTTCTACGGAGCTGCGCTGACCATATTGAAGAGCAGGTGCCACCGCAATCGTCCGAGCTAGATATGTTGAACAGCTGCAGGAACAGGACCTGTCTTGTGAGAAAACCAAAGACCATCCATCTTCCATCAATCGCTGACAAACCTAGACGAGGCCTACAATTCCGTCATATGGTCAGCAGCAGAGAGTGCAATGACTATTGTTGCTACATCCATCCCCATACTGCGAGTCTTCTTCAAGCAAAGGATCAAGGAAGCCATCACCAGCTACCAGAACTCATCAAGCCGAAGCAAATCCAGAACCAACGCTTCCGGAAGCAATCCTTCTCAACCTTCGCACAACGCGAGTGCGATTTCACGCGAAAACAAACGGCGTTCAAAAAGAAACACGACACACATGGTGGAGCACACCAGCACAGATTCCCTGTTCGTCGACTTGGAGAGCGGCTCAAAAGAGGATCATATAGAGCTGGACGATCTCGTGGTCGACGAGAAGACTGGGCGCGTCACAGCTTTGACCCCAAAGTCTGCTGAGTCGATGTCAGACTCTATACTTCCTGTACACATACGCGATGAGCGTGATGAGCATTGGCCTTTGGGAATGCACCCTGTGTCACACGGAGAAGGCTCCACACCGAAGCACTGCTGTTGTGGGCGACATATTGAAGCAGTATCCTCAAGCAGTTCTATCCCATGACACCCGGAGAAGCATGAATACTAGTAGATACCCAGAATAGTATCGCAGGTGATGTTATAATGATGGGCTTAGATGAGCCGGTGTCGCCCAACAAATGCCTTGCACGAACACCTAAGATTCGAATTGCTGGTAGCTGCTACCAAATCCATGTTGATGTTGTTCAACCACCCCGGACACGAGTCACTGGGGCGATAACGCATTGGTATATTCAGTCTTGGCATCTTACTCGCCCCTGTCCCTTGCGTATATTGCCAGTCCGTTTACGGCTAACGGCAAGCGAAGATCCCAGCGTCCCACACGCCGCCCGCAACGCTTCAGCGGGATCACAGATAGTGCAACTACAGGACCACAACCATGGAAACGCCTAGTATCCCCGGACATCCTCTAATACAAACCATGAGGATATTGCCGCCACGTTCAAGTACGCCGGTTCTATGCACCGGCCAATCAAATGCGACGTAATTTGCGATGTGATGACTAGGCCCTATCGTAGGCATCAGACGAACTTTGAGGCTCCACCGACGACCACTTTCATTCACTTCGGCCGTTCTTTCGGCCGTTCCTAGAAGAGATTCAATGTTGTACACTCGCGCAGTAGCCAGGCTTGCCCTCATGCAGACTACCTCAATTCGCCAATCAGACACATAACTAGAGAATTAAACTTCAAACTCAAACCCCGTTGCAATATGAATGGCCGCCTCGCCAATACTTGCCATTACAGAAAGGCTGTATACATATAATGCGACTGCATTCGCCGGGTTTCTTTTTCTTCGTCGTCTGTACCCACCTACACTCCTTTCTAATCAACAAGGTCCTATCGTAATCATGAAGCTATCATTGCTGTGCAGTGCGACTCTCTTCACTCTGGTAACCTACGCCTTCCCTGCAAACCTGGTCAACAACGACCTCAGCGAAGGGGCTCTCGCGGAAATAACCGAGATAGCGGCAAAAATTACAAAAGAGGCGGAGACTAAGCGTCAACTGGGCGCTTCTATCCTGCCGCCTGGGTTCAATGCAGATACTCAACGTATCCGCACCACTGGAAAATGGCGATATGTACGTGAATCTGTACAAGAGAGGTCCTGGAAGTATTGATGGCTGACAGTCTCGTCACAGATTCCCCCAGGTCCAGATGACATTCGTGGGCCATGCCCTGGTTTGAATGTCATGGCAAACCATGGCTACCTCCCTCGAGATGGCATTGCCTCAGTCGTACAGATGACTCTCGCATCCAACGAAGGTGAATCATAACTCTAGAAATTCTATATAATTAGACATGAACTAACGCCATCGTAGTGTTCGGTATGGGACTTGATCTCGCCGCCTTCCTCTCAGTGTACGCCTCTCTAATGGGTGGAAACATCACTGCAGCCTCCATCGGCGGCAAGCCGAAGAGCCAAGATGGACTTCTTGGTCTCGTTGACGGACTCGTTACCGGATTGAACCTCCTTGGAGAACCACAGGGTCTGACTGCGACTCACAACCGCTTCGAGGCCGACTGTTCTCCTACGCGAGGGGACTTGTACAAAACGTAAGTCTCCTTCGCGAACTTACGATGTCGAGACTAACCAAGTTCAGTGGCGATCCAGAATCCCTCAACATCCCCCAGTTCGAGCAACTCTATGCCATGCCCCTCGGCCCCAACGGCTACGATCTCACGGTCATGCATCCCTTCCGCGGCAAGCGATTCAAGGACTCTATCGCTACTAACGGATACTACTGGGCCGGGCCTGTCACACACTTTGCTATCAACACTGCGACATATCTGTTCACCTACCACTTCTTTGCCAACCACTCTGCCGAATACCCGGAAGGTTACCTCGATGGAGAAACACTAAAGTCGTTTGAGGGCGTCACTGGTAGCCCAGGAAGCTTCAAGTGGGCTTATGGACGTGAGAGGATCCCGGAAAACGTACGTACCCCACACTGCAATTGACCTGTAACCTCCGCTAACCTATCTAACAGTGGTATCGCCGCGCTTTTGGTGACGAGTACGGTATCGCAGGCTTCACTCTCGACGCCGTAGGTGCCCTCAAGGCCCTTCCATACATGGCTGTGATCGGCGGCAACACTGGCAAGCCCAACACCTTCACTGGCGTCAATATCGCGGACCTCACTGGCGGTGTCTTCAACGCTGAGACCCTGCTTGAGGGAAACAACCTCATGTGCTTTGCGTTCCAGGCTATCAACTCTGCTTCTCCAGATATCCTCAAGGGTCTGCTTGGTAATGTTTTGCTTGCTGTGCAGACGTTGACCGATGTGTTGAACCCGATTCTGGCAACCCTTGCTTGCCCACAGATGGGCAAGTATGATAAGTTGCTATTCTCAAAGTTCCCGGGTGCGGGTGCTGGTGTTTAGATCGGGATAGGGATCTATGTGTGGGGCTTGTATGGGGCTTCTGTGATATGGCGGTTTTCTCTTCATTGTTGTATTTGTTCATCATACCCTTTCGGCGGAACATATCCACATTTTCTGCTTTCCTTGAATTCTTTGCATGTTTGTTCGACTGCGTTGTACATGTGTGGCATGGCCGCGGTCATCTTCACTTTATTACGGACAGATTGCTAGTTTTCAGACAACATTTCCATTACATCCAGAAAGCTCAATCGCTATCCTCACTCTATGCTTCTAATCGGTACAATAAATTGGAAACATGCACACCCGACCCTTGAAAACTACTCTCATCTCATCCCTCAAATCCCTCTAGAACATCTCAACTTCATACTCCTCCGCCAAATGCGCTGCCAAGTCCAGCGCAACATCCTTCCTACGGTGATCTAGCAACATAGCAGAGTAGGGGCTCAGAATAGCGCCAACCAAATCAAAGGCATCCACTCCAACCGAGTCCTCTAGAACAGCAATCTCAAGACGATCAACCACATCCTGGTGCCTAATTGGAATAGGCGCGTACACCTCCAAATCAGGCGACGAGTACACTCCAAAAGTGTCTTGCCTTAAAGTCTTCTCTCCAACAACCTCCTCCAAAACAGCACCCTCAAGGCGGTCGAGCGCACCCTGGTGTCTAATTGGTATGGGCGCGTATACCTCGATAGCAGGGGATGAGCACACAGACTCATCCTCCTCCAAACCAGGCGACGAGTACACAGACGACGTAGACAAAGACAGAAGGGGTCGAACGACGAACACATTTCCATCACCCGTCGCGTAGAAGGTTACTGGGCCCACAGCAGGGACATAGGGGGAAGTGGAAAGGTTAGGACCCGGATGGTGTGATGCTGCTGAGGATAGGGTTCGCGGAGTGGAGTGTTGCTCAAAAGCCTCATATTCTTCATTCTCCGCTGGAACAAGTCGAGCCGGCTCAATGAAAGCGGATGGGAAGATGAAATTGAACGCAGCGATGCCCGCGCGAAAAGCATCGTTCTTCTCTCCTGCATGTTCCGCGTTTCCGTATTCCTCTTCGGCCGTGGAGTGATGAGATGCATCGCGAAAAGCAGCTGCTCCCTCGTTGAAAGCATCATCCTGCTCTCGTGCGTACTCCTCTTCAGACGTGTCATACAGAGACACTTCGTCGAATTCAGAACCTTCCTCCTCAGACGTATCACCCGATTCCTCATGTTTCGAGGGCGGACCCCACCTGAGGCGTGCGCTCCACTCGTAGTTGCTCAAATAATCGGGTGCCTCGGGAACAACTTCATAATCATACTTTGCAGGGATGCTATAGCTAGCCCGCCATGCTATGGGCGAGTAGAGCTGGTCAATGACTTCTCGCTGCAGCTCGAGGTATTGTGTTGCAGTTGGGAGGGTTGTCTCCTGCAGCAGAGCGGATGCGAAGATGGATTCGGAGGCAGGGAAGATGGGTTTCCCGTATTCCTGTCTTCGATTGGCGATGATTTGGGCGTAGGTTGATAGGAAGGCTTGGGTGGGGGCTGGTCGGTTCTTCTTTGACGGCGCAGTGCCTGTCACAGCCTGAGTTGAAGAAGTTGGAGGGATGTAGGAGGGCTCATCGGGTGGATCGACTATCAAAACATCATTGAACATGTACTCGATGTAACCGACCGCTGGTGCACCTATCATGAGGATGATGCTGTGGTGTACATTGTCCCAACTGAACTGCTTGAATAGCGCGTTGATGGCGATGTGGCAGAGTCGAAGGTGGCTGGCGCAGAGATGGTCGTTCAAGAGGAGGAGAGCGGTTGTTAGACCGGAGGGGAGGGCCGGAGTGTTTATGAGGATGCAGGTGGACTCGAGATTGAACGAAGACGTATATGTCGAGGTATCGGTGAGGTCAGCGGACGGAAGTGTCAAGAGAAGTTGTGGGGATTGATGTGATGTCTTCACCATCTGTTTAACGACAGCAGCTTTGAGGGCTGTGATGGTGGTAATGGTGTCTACAGTGTTCGGGAGGAGACGCGGTGTCGTTATGGTATCAGGTACTGAATCGTACCAACACAGGAGTTTGCGTTCCCGCTTGACTCGAGTCGGAGGTCGCAAAGGTATTGTGGAAGGGTCAGGCCATGTCTTGCGCTGCGTGTTTGATAGACGAGGGCGCTGGCGGTTGGACTTGGTAAGGGCCTTGGCATCAGACTTGTTGATGGACAGGACGGTCGTGATGGCTACTGCGATTCCCGCAATGGCGAAAATAGCGAGCGCGCCGGTAGCGACTCGAGAGATCGAGAGGCGGGCGAACATGTTGCTGAGTAGGGGTTGAGAGTAAAACTCGCGTTCAGGTTGACTTGTCGATTGTACCTATGATCAATACTAGAGTTTATTGCGGGTTCGAGTTGAGTTGTCAAGGACAAAGCGAGTTTGTGGGGGTTAAAGTGTTCTACAGGAGCAGATTGGGTTGTTATGATGCGTGGCAGTGTTGATTTTTACTGACGTGATTAACCACCCGCCAGCGAGCGGTCGGGCCCACTTTCAGTGAAAGACTAATTGGGAAATTGCCGCATTGGTAAGCTTGGAATACATAGTGAAAGAACTGCACACTAACTGCGTCCATTTTGCCGAGTAAACACTGTAATGACATTGTGTTGTAGACACTCAGCCAAAGCGTCCTCCCAACACTATCACTCAACTTTGCGATGCAGTATCAAAACCCCCAAAAATGAGATCATTATGGATGAGGCTTAAGCGTAGTAAGAAGCTTTTCATTCATAAGTTCTGCGGAGTTTAGTACCCAACAGATTCATCTATACAGTATACACGCTATGGTCCATGCTCAGATATTCATATAAAATTCTTGGACCGAAGGAAGTAGTAAGGATATAGCAACCCCTTCACTTTCGGAAGGATATAAGTATTAAGCTGGCACATTATAGTTTGAACGAATCAATAAACTGGGTATTTAGAATTTAGAGTCGAGAGTGTTTGGAAATGGTTTCTACGGGTATCTTTAGAACGCCGTTAAAAAAGGGCCAGATAGGTATCGTGATTAAAACAGACCAAGACAAAAAAGGCTGGGGAGCTAAAACCATGAACAGGCCCACTAGAGGAAGGAAATATGGGCTCTGATATCCGCCCAGAGACCGCCATCCACTGTGCCTTTATCTGCGAAAGAAGTCATCCAGGAATGCCGTCTACTCATATCGTCAAACGAATCAATGCAGAGATTGAAGATTGAAAGAAATTAAGAAGCTAGGCCAAGCCCCATTGACTTGTAGAACAACATCATCCATCTTTATCTGAGCTGCTTGGTAATCTTCACCTAGAAAGTCCACCTCGCTTGATATAACACCATCCCTCATCCGCATCGAACTGGTTTCGAGGAATAGTAACTCCTGATGGTCCGAGAAGGGGGTCAGGGACGCGTTTGCTCGTCGGGTCCCAGTCAGAGAGCGGCCGGTCTAGATAGCTCTCTGGGCTATCCAAGCATGCAAGGGTATTTTGGACTACCTGTCATATGGAGAGTGTGAGTTATTGATGCGAAGGTTGGTGCATCGCTCAGCCAACTTCAGAGGCTGCGGTAAGGACTACTGTGCTTAGTCGCCACGTGCATTTCCATTGCAATTATCCACAAAGCAACCTTGACTCTGAGATTTGCTTCAGACCCTCCTTCATAAATCACGGAGTCTTGCCAAAGATGATTTTCGAGGTGATCTAGTCTTCACTTTTATTTGACGCGTGGGAAGTCTGTGAGGAGGTCCTGTTGGCTGCACCCTTGGAAGCCTCCGCGCTCTCAGGTTGACCGCTTTGTCGCTCTTTGCTTGGAGGGAGCTGGAATCGGAACTAGCATCGAGACGGAGGCCGCGCTGATTATGTCGGTGAAGTGGCCTTCAGAATACTTCTGATCGGGCAAGCATTCTAGTCCAAGCACGATCGTACCAGCAGGATTACAAGGAAACTCAAAAGAGCAGCTGTACATCTTCCACTCACCACCATGCGGCCATGTCTTCACAGTAACGGTCTCGATCATGTCGTCCGCTTCGCCGACTGGCTTGAGAGGACCACAGTAGTTTTGATCGTCGTTTAAGAGATCAACGTGACAAAAGATCGATTTCTCAACGGAGAAGAGTCAATTCTCGACGACGTTGTGGCTGCGCTTACTGAACAAGCTCTCGCGGGCGGGGGCATCATCTAAGTGATCATCAGGCTTGTCATCGCTGTACTGGCTGAACAAATTATAGATGCAAATACTTGTTGTTCATTGAGAACCTTTTTCATCTCCACCTTCGGGAGCGCAGCCACATCTTCGTTGGAGCTGTCAAGGATCTTGGCGATATCAAGGCTCTTAAGCTCAATCATGCGCAAAGCCTTGAGCTGTTCGTCAGTCTTGGCTACCTTGGGGATCAATTCCTCACTCTTGACTTGCAAGAGACGGTGAGACTCTTCAAGCACAACAGCTGCAGCTTCTACTTGCATCATTCTCCTCGTATCGTTGCCTGCATTTTGGCGAATCATTCGAAGCTTACCCTCACATGGAGCTTCCATGCGCTTGTTGAAGTAAAGGAATACTTTCTTCAGAACAACTTCGTGGGTGAATATATCGCCGCTACGATCTCCAGAGAGTCCAGGGGCGATGCCATACCATGGCTGCAGGGTAGCATACTCCTGGTGCCAGGGTGCCACAACAGGGAAGTCGGGGTTCTCGATGATCTTCTTCGCAAGAAGGATATAGTCAAACTCTTGCGTACCCGAGGTGAAGAAGTTGAACTATTACCCCTGGTCCGGCCGACCTTGGGTTTGTAGATGTCGAAAGAAGGCCTGCAGAAAGTTTTGGAAAGGAAAGCGTGTTGCTGTAGTCCTGTCTGGATTTCAAATGTGACAGCGCTCACAACAACGGAGGGATAGAAATCCGGCACACGGCGAAGCTGACCAAGATGGCAGATTAGGTGTTATTGTCGAGCCTTCCCACAAGTAGCGAAGAGACGAGGGGGGTTGAGCGAAGGAAGCACGAAAAACTCAGGTACTCGTCCTGCTCTAAAACTTGCAGCAATGCAGCGGCTGGTTTCTTCAATATTCTAAACTTCTCGTCGCTCCTGTCAAATTCGATATTGGGCAAGACATCGTCGGAGGTGCCACTTACTGGAACAGCCCATACCAAACCCAATCGCTGCATACGGTGAAGCGATGAGACGTATGGGGAGGGCGGTTGAGAGGTAGCGATGCGATAAAGGTACGTTGGTGCTGCCGGGAAGAAACAGTTACGAGCGCCGAGCGCGCCAAACAGTCTACTGTGGTTCTCGAAGGTGTTGAAGACGGCGGTGATGGATTCAGGAGCGAGGGCAGGGTAAAACGCATTCCCACGCAGTCCAGGGTTGGCCATAGCGACGAATCTGAACTTGTGTAAAGCTATTTAGGTTCATTTGTCGACGTCGGCAATTGGTTGATCCGTCGCAGACTGTTAGATGCAGAGACCGCAGTGCGTTTGTTGGATAAAGAGAGGCTGAGGTGTTGTTTTTAAGGGGGAAGGGTCAAAACCACCTACGTACTGCTGGATATCGTCATGACAATTTTGTGATCCCTGAAACGGAATTCTACGTAGTGATCGAGAGGTCATTCTGTATTTGACGCACTGTTCACACTATGCTTTGCTATGAGTCTGCGCCGGGTGAGCGTGGATACACCTGGGACCAGGGCGGAGAAGAATATTGAGCACGAAGTTGCGCGCAAACCTGATTCCAGGCAGCAAACTCCCATCGCCCCCTATGGCTGCTCAGGTCTGTGCGAAATTCCATGACCTGAGATTGTTAGGGTAAGAGTGAAAAAGCTCGGTAGAGCTCTCGTCAATATCATGTGAGCGATGGTCCTTCAATCTGGTACGCCAAGGATGGATACCATGGTATTATAGAGGAGGTAGAAAACCTCCGCGCGCACACGAATATCTCGAAGTTCAATACCCCTAAAGTCAGTTAATCTTGTGCAAATGTCTTACATCATTGTTCCTGTCTGCAGAAGGTATTGGAAGAGATGGGACAACAATCTCTACTCCGGCCGAAGATTAGGAGATTGAGTTATTGAATCTAAGATAAATGCGTGTCTTATATAGCATCAGTGGCGAAAAAGGTCATACATACCGCTGAATTACCGGGTTTAAGAACCATAGATTACATGATATTAACTAAAGGTCTACTGAGCTATTTCAAATTTATCTCCCATTGGGTAGGCATGAATAGAAGCTGAAGTTCACTCTTCCTCACGATAAGATTCACAGGCCTGGCTGTGTTTGCAGAATCCAAACTGGATGCATCGCAAGCTTATCATTCACTCATAAACCACGTCCCCTGCAAAAGGAAGTCCCCCACGGGGTCTATAAGAATAATCAATGACTTCTTTCCCTCAGACCATCAACCGAGATAAGATCAACCGACCAGCAAGCTTTTTAAGGGCTTCTTTGTGCTAACACAAAGAAGTCTCAAGTACTCCAACGCCGAGTTCTGGACAGCATGAGCCGTCCGTTCTTCACCAGCATCATCGAAAATCACAACCACACGGCCTACGATCTAGACATCCTCCCGCCCCAGGTCGGTCTAGATGGTGGCGCCTTCGACTCCTACGGAACGCTCGTGGGTATGCCAAACGAGAAGAAAGCCCTTGAACTTCTCCGTCGCGCCGCATTCATCTGCATGCCCATCATGCGTCACCACGGCTGGGAACTTCCTGCCCTCTACGAGCTCTGTGCCTGCTCTAATTGTTGGGGTATAACCCATTTTCTGGATCACCAACCCATCAATAGCCGTGGTCGTCCAATCCAATCGCGCAAACACGCATTTTTCCTTCTGCGTGTCCGCTCCGTTCGCGACCCTTACGTATTTCTATCCATGGACAATATTGTTCAAACGTTGCTGCACGAGATGGCGCACTTGGAGTTCCGATGGCATTTCGATGGGTTCTACAGGGTGAATGCGCAATTGCATGACGAGCTGTTGCACGAAGTTAGCAGCGGCTTCTTACAGGGCAAGGTGGAGCAGCATGAGATTCCGCAGCAGTTCCATCGTCATGGCGAGATATTCCAGGCTATGAGAAGGGAAATTCAAGATGTGTTTGGAAAGAGGATTCCAAGCGCGGTGGAGTAGGATCGCATGGGGCAATATCGGCGCTGAGTGACTGGCAGGATTTGCGCCGGGGTATGACGTGTAGTTCTGACCATGGGCCATTTTAGATGTCTTTTATACTAACTTAGCTATAGCAGTTTTGATATATAGTGTGGAAAATTTGGCGATCCAGGGCTTACCTGAAACATGTGGCTGGTCCACAGGGTTAGGGCGCTGCAGACAGAGATGCAGCGCTGAACAATGATGTCATATGGCAGACTAGACCCGTTTGGGACTTGCGTGACGCGCATTTGGAGCGTCACGACACCTTTTCTCACATTGATTTTCTATCCACAATGTATCTTAACTATAGCTCCCTCCACTTTTACATTTTTAGAACATGATGTATGTAGCTGTATATTGTGTTATATTATTCATGCGATTATCCAAGTAACTCAAAGTGTACGGGGAAGGGACGTGTGCAACAAGGCTCATCCACATTCACTCAGCTTGCTTATTAACCTAGGTAAGTGTGTATCAGAAGGAACCATCATGTGAAGGCTCTGTAAATTCATAGCATGAGTCAGCGTCGCTGATTGTGCTGCGTATACGGTTGTTTCAGATATTTGCGTCACGTATGCGCTGGGCGACGTTCAACAAAAGAGGCACATTATTTGCGCGATAGATGGAAGTATCTATCCACGAGTCATACTGATGAGTCTGCACGGTGGATATGATTCCTGACGCCACAGTCCCTATCGCTCGCTCCAATATGAATGCATCCTGGACTCTACTATCATCAGTAAGATGTGCACGCTTCAACCTTTCCGGAACTACTTGGCGATAGGCTCATCAATTCGTTTGAACACAATCATGAACCTTGCTTACCGTAGCGGTGTGTAGATCATATTCCAGTCGATTCGAATTCGCCTCCTCGTTTCCCCACCATACCGACGTTTGCTTTTCACCTGGTGGTGACATTCACGGGACACATCGGTCATTACCTTGTTTACTACAAGACAAGAGCAATCGGGTCAACTATAGAAGCAGCCATCACCAATAACTCTTAATAGTCAATCCTCATGATTGAATCGTTCGCAGTATTGCCCAGCTTCTTTGACAGAACACTCAGTACCCGCTACCTTTCTGGCCCAGTCATCTTACCTTTAACGTATTTACTAGATCCATCAATAATATACCAAAATCCCTTCGACCAAGACTCTACCACAGAATTTAGAAACACGAAAACACATCCACACGCAGTAACTTGAAAATCAAGTTGCGCTGCATCCAGTCTGCCCTCCATAGCTCTCCCCACCTGCCGCCTCCGCTGGTCTCAAACTCCAGGCTTCCCAGCGTATATCGCACCCTAAAGAAAACACAGACTCAGAAATTAACATCATAAAACGCAAATCTCGGGACAGGAAATTCGTCAAGGTTGCCTCCCATATACCCATCATCCCGATTGTTGCGACCACGATGAGGCGCACTCAGTGTGTGCTTGACATTAACAACCCCGAATAATGCAGCTTTGATTGCCAAAAGCCAGCAAGGCAGTCACCGAGTACTACGATTTGGACGCTAAGGCCTCCCGGATGAAATCAAAGATACCACAAGCCAAAACTGTTTCGCAACGTCACTTGGGGCGGACATGTCACCGAATACAGCTGCAACCACGAACTCAAGGCAGAACTTGAGTTCACACAGCTTGTACCCGGTCATTTTGAGCTGGTTCCAGGCGGCACCGTCAGCGACCAGGAGCAGAAGCAGATCATCAAACTCATCGACAAAGCGGAGAAGAAGGGCATCCTTGCGAACCCTGCACCACGAGACTGGTATTCGCAAAATGCCAGAATAGTGCTAAACAAGCGCCCCTTACAGCAGATTCGACGCAATACCAGCGTTTCCTTTCGTGAGGTTGTTCAGGCTTACTGGCGGAGGAGCGTTGCTGGATTCTCGCCAACCCTACCGCCGACAAGCCTACTAAGGGCTGGAAGAAGTTCTTCAAGGAGTTTAATGAGAAGTTTAATAGAGAAGCTCTTGTGGGTATGGCTAGGGCTCAGCCCTTTAAGTGCCACTCCAGCCGGATCAAGGAGGTGGAGCGGTTTAGAGCGGACTTATATACAAAGGGTCGCGTGCCTGTGACGGCCAAAGAAAATTGGGAGAGGATCTGAGTGGCGTTGGAGAGGATGATACACTTCTGTGTACTGGTGGCGAGCTGGGCACTAGTCGTCTTTGAGTCTCATCTGAATAATTACTACATTGGGGCTAATCCCTCGTAAGTCTCCACAACATGGCACTTTCCTAAGTATCTTTGCTTTGTACCTAACATCCTATGCCACGTCATTTTCGATAGGGGAGGTCGATCACGGCTGCCAAGACGATGCACAGGGTCTAGTGACATGTCCGATTTTATACACGTGACATCATTTAGTGGCGCAATCAAGGTCTAACTCCGAGTTTCTCATAAGCCTTATTCTTGCATCTACCCCGCTCTAGTCTTCAGGTCTTCATATAATACGGCTAACGCAACTCCATTTCCAACTCTACATTCTTCCAGTCAACCAGTCGGCCTAATCACTTTCCGTAATGTCAAGCCAAGTAGTCCTTGTGCTCGACCGCTTTCCGCAAGAGAACATTCATTCGGAGTACGGGGCAGTTACGGTCAAGACAATCATGGCCACAGTTACCATGAGTGCTTCTAACCCATCATCCGATCAGTCCGCCATCAGCGTCACCAAAGCTGTGCTCCACTGCTCCGGCATTCTGGACTCCCACACTATCATCATCGATGACCCTAGTCTTCTTAGCATGTTCGTTGTTCAAGGCAA
Organism: Pyrenophora teres f. maculata; assembly: GCA_014334815.1. Lineage (NCBI taxonomy): Eukaryota > Fungi > Ascomycota > Dothideomycetes > Pleosporales > Pleosporaceae > Pyrenophora > Pyrenophora teres. The sequence continues at coordinate 4,903,862 of CP060568.1, forward strand.
AACCGTAGGCATCGACTTGAATTGCTTTGATCAGCTAGTGCCTGTTTTTGGGCTTGTACCTGCGGGATCCGTGCCTGGTAAAAGCAACAAACAAACCATATATGAAGACTTTGAGATCTTTCGTAATGCCTGGAAGATCTGCAGGCTTGTTTGGGGATACCGCGCCGATATGGACAAGTTAAACAAGCGGTGGGCTCTTCCAAGCGGTACCGCCACAACAAGACTGCCTCATCCAATTCCAAGCGAGAGTGCCGCTGCAGGGCTGTCAATTGACTCGTCGGAGATTCCATTATCTCTATCACCCAATGGCCAATGATGCTTGGTTACTAAAGCTTTTCGTAACATTCCTGGTTAGTTTGCCACTGAGGCTCCCCAATCTACTCAATACCACTTGTCTTCTATCCGGGGTCGTGATCGCTCACAGCCTAGCGATAAAGACTTTCCAACTGCTGCTGGGATCTTACACGATCCGCAGAGTAGCACAGTGGGCAATTCTCTTTAACCATCACTGTCATCGGGCAGTTTATGGAAGCCTCAACCTCTGGAGTACCTTTCAATGATGCATACAAATTCCAAAATACCGACGCCAACAATCCAACTTGGGAAGTATACGGGTAGAAGAGAGAGCATATGGGCGAATCAGAATGCTTTACGCTAGCGGTCCATCAATAGTACGCGTCTCTTCGATGGAATACGAAGGTTTGACATGGTGGAAATGCGATACAGTTCGGCACTATTAGAACAGGATTTCGCTGTGTTCACGTTTCCTTCGCCTCATTATGCCACTGATAAATTGTGGCTATCCCATCTTCATCAATTGCGGTTGTTCTAATCATATCATGATTGCCGCCCATATCTATCTTTCTAGATGGCGTTGCTTGTTTGACATCCAATGTTTGCTTGTGCTGAGTTGGCATGTAAAACCGGCGATAAATGGATATATTTGCAGGTGCTTGAAGATGATGAAAATGTGGTGTTGTTCAGAAACAAGACCTTCCGCTAATGTTCGATCGATAATGGCCGGACAATGTTCGAGCGGTACATTTTCCTCTTCTTAGCCTACATGGAATGTGATAGATTGTCAAAGATTTCCATAGCTCAGTCAAATCTTGGTTGTACGTGTTTGCCACACCAACGCAGGCACCAGCGCGCAGGTGAAAGTGAAACAAAACAAGGTAAGTCTGTGCTTATAGACAAAGCCCCCGCGTCGTTCTACAGTACCCGGACCCTGATTTTATGACGTCTACGTCTTGGAAGCACTCTAGATAGACAACGATGTCTGCAGAAAGCGATAACCCCATTCAGCGCCAGCACACGCAAGATGCGCAACAAGATAGATCACTCGCCCCGACCTCATCGAATAACAACTCTATCGAAATCGCTCAGTCCGACAGACCTGCTCCGTTTGCGACGAACACAACATTGCAGGCGCTCAAGGTTTTCGAAAGCGATCTGACCAAATTCGTCGATGCCGAAGTCGCAAAGAACCTCGTAAACGCGATGCGCGTTGTCATGCGACAGGGCTGTAGAAAGCGGGCTTTGCTCGAGGCCCGGAAGCAGAAGATACTCGAAATCGTTGAAGGAACGAATAATGTAGACGTCGAGAGATCGTACAACTCTTTGGCCAGGGCACATGCAGAGGTCGAGAATAGGATGTCATACAAGCTACCGATATTGGGTGGGGAGGCAGATAATCAAGTGGGCGAGAGAAGAGTGACGGATGCAGTTGCAGAGTCTCAGACCGGAGTGCTTTCCGCAGGTGCTAGCGAAAATTCGGTAGAGGAAGCGATGGCTACCGAGGAGGTAGAGGTGGAAGGCACAGAAGATACAGGCTGTCTTGGTCCGGACGAGTCTCTAAATCTGCAGAGAAATATGGGTTCCAACGCGACCGTGACCAAGAAGGCACAGGAAGTACTCCTTCAGGAAGCAGCGCAATCGCGACTTGTACCACCACTCGATCATCCCATTCCGGCAGGGATCACGTGCGACAGCCACACCGACGGCTTTTGCACTCTGATCCCGATCCAGAACCCAAACAACTTCCCCGTTACACGAATCCAAGAAGTCCAGGCACAGTACTATCCATCGACACAAATCCTTGGCATGTGGCTGCACCGAGACAGTAATGACCAGATACGGCAAGTTACTGTCGATCTCAATCAGAGCTCAGTCGATCACCTCATCATCCAAGACCCAAAAATCATCACACATCTTGGTTTAAGACAACCGCCCTTTGATATTATAAGACTGAGTTCTGACGGCCCGGTCGACCAAACATATAAGATCAAGATTTTGCCAGGTCAGCGTCCCAGGAACCCAAAATTATGGATTGTGGGGGAGCTGGTAACCGCAAGACATGCGTACCTGTACTGGCTCGATAGCAGACAATCGGCCGATCCAAAAGCTCCACCAACAGCCTCTGAAGCAAGAACTCTTGCATTGCAGTTGAAGCGTAGGCCGATCCATGTTATGCAGGAAATCAGCAGGTATTGGGATTTGGAGCAGGGAAGTGGAGGAAGGCTATACAGAGAACATCGAGAGAGATACCTAGGAGAAGATCCAAAGTATCCTGAGAGCGAGGAACAGATTCCAATCAGGAGTCGATGGACCTAGCTCCGACGGGGTCCATTATCTGATGGTGTCCAGAGAAGACCTGCTAGCATTCAGACAAGCAAACTGCGAACTTCGCGGATTGTATATGGAAGTCGCGACAACATTATTCCAGAAGCATCGAATGAATGTCAGAGTAGCCGAATCAGTTTCATCTCACAAATCAAGTACAATTATCTGTGCATCTGACAAAAGGGTATGATAAACTGCGCTTTGGTAGGAATCAGGACATCGTTACCCATGTTCCGTGATCTTCGACATGCTATAATCCGGGGCCTCCTTACTTGTGGCAGGCCATTGCACTAGACTTGTTGTCGCCGATCTTACGAATCCTCCACATAACTATGCGTCGAAGACAACCAGAGAAGGTGCTTTATTGCGATGCAATACAGGAAGAACTTCATCGAGCCAAATACCCCCACAGAGATCTACCACAATTGTAAGGGACATTATTGGAAGACTGAAAGCTCAAGGCTAAACGTTCCGAAAGTCCGCAAGAAATACTTAATCAGACTAAGTAGATCGATCGAAGACTATCAAGCCCTGAGGGCCCTGCACAAAGGATGTGCTGATGAGCGCGACTCGCAGTTCAGAGAGAGAGGCGATGGATGGCATTTGCTCGTGTGCGGAAATGTTGGTCTGATGGATGTACAAGACGATGATACGCGTAGATATACAACGCATGAAGTAGGAGTGAAATAGTATGGGGAATTACAGGAGACAGATAAGACTGGCGATGAAGACGAGGAGAAGGAAGCTCAAACGAGTGATTTCCACGGTGATGATGGCAGTAAGGCTAGTTCCATGTCCGACCACCTGGGCAGGCCCAAAACTTTTAGCCCCACCCGACCAAAGCGTACTACAAAAGAATGCATATACATTAGCAATAAGTTCCAGGTCGGCTGCTACGATTGGAGCAATATGAAGGACTTGCGGGGATATGTGGGTTATTCCAGAACAATGGTCGGATCGTAGCAGTTCGGACTAGGAAGAAAGGTGGGTCTTCATGATCACGTCATGCGCTTACTAAGCAGACAAACCCCAGAAGCAATCTTCTTATCATACGTCGTCGCCAAAACTGGCCTCACTTCTTTCGAAATATACTATATCTATTAAACTACGGTCTATCCGTCCTTCAATCCCGCTTTCATAACACGGTTATTACTTCACTCGCATTACTAGCTGTCGGCGTACCGGTCGACGCTTCGTGACGCGTGACGCGCGTAAACAAAGAAATGAAACAAGGAGATTCCTTCCCAATCTAATTCCGGCGACATCGCAACTCAAAACGGTATAAATCTAAACCGTTAGCTGATGAGACTAAACAGAATTAGTTTTTTGCGCTTACGGGCTCAGGTTGAGTCGTCCCAGCTGCTATTTTATGCATAATATGGGCTCGGTGTCTCTTCAATCGTGATTGAACCGCTTGCTTCCGTGGTAGAAGAATCACTCGTTTCTGTGTCAGAAGAATCACTTGTTTCCGTGTCAGGAGGCGGCGGAACGACGGAACCCTCCTGATATGATTCAAAGAACAAGTCACCATCGTCGTCCGAGTCCGAGTTCGAGTCTACGTTCAAGTTCGAATTCGAGATCGAGTTAGAGTTTGAGCTCGAGTCCGAGTCGATGTCGGTACTGGTCGGGGGACCGTTATCAATTGGCCCGTATGATCTTCCTGCTGACATAGCGATTAAGGGCGCAGCCAGTGAGTGCACCTCGAATGCGTTTCTGTTCTCCCCCTCTGGTACTCTTATCATCGGCAGCTTAGGGTTTGAATTATCGTTGTCGTCACTTCCATCTGATGGATCTGCCGGTTCTGGAGGCGCACTTGAATCGGCTGCATTCTCGTCGATGTGTTCGCCTTGTCCATCATTCTCAAAATCTGGCTTTAAGTCATCGTACGTCATTGGCTCATAGGGAATCCTGACCCCGACCCTTGGCCAGTGAGCCGGCCCTTTCCCCATGATTCCATAATGATCGCCAATCCTTTCCTGGTAGATGTTGCGGCTACTGTTGGGCAGTCCAAAATCTGGTGGCGGAGCTATGTGCTCAAAAGGACGTAGTATTGGATCCGGACTGGCGGTTCGAGGTACTTGTTCAGATTGTACCACCCAGCATTCGTCTGGTGCGTGCATCCACCATGCGCGACATCGGTCTGGTTTATGTCGACATCTTCTCTTCGAGTTTGCGATAACGTCGAGATTACTATCTGGAAACTCTGGAGGAATGGTATTGGGATCAATGTCATTTCGGTTAATCGGTACGTGCGGTGGTGAGTCGACAGATGAAGCTGGGGAATACGCCAGATTGACGTGCCACTCACGTCTACCATCTGTCTCTTCACACCAATCTGTGGCTACCAGCGGATGGTGTCCAACTAAAAATTCGTTGCGGAGCTTGGTTCTCTTTGGCTCGCCATCAATATCCTGCAGGTCTTTTACCCCATAAGGGTATTGGATATCTTTCTTGTCTTCTGCTCGTCCCCGCTTCTGGCCCTGGTTATTCTTGCCTGCTTTCCCTTTTCCATTGTTCGCCTTTGGAAGTAGGCCTGCTATTTTCGTGCCAGCAGGCGTTTCTACGGGGGCCTTCGCTTCGAGCAGGCGATATCTTTGGTCGAACTCGATTGGGTCTCGGAGGGTACTATGTCCCTCTTCTGGTGGTTCGTCGATGGTCTCGCGTTCCTCACTCAGTGTGAACTGCGAATGAAATCCACTTTTTACTGGCCCGAGAGAGTCATAGGAGGTGCGCCAGTCATACGAGGACTCACGCGCAGAGATGAAGATACCCTCCCTTGTCTGGATCTTTCGGAAACTATCAACTGTCTCTTCTCCATTGGGACCGTCTCTAACGAGGATCGTCGAAGTAGTCGGTCGTGTGAATCCTCCATTACCCTCTACATGGTAACGCTCGCGCTCGGCTTCCCTTCTCTCCATATGGGTGTTGTAGGTAACGCCCTCGTCTGGAATATTTCGGGTTTCGATCTCTTCCCATCTTCTAGCTATAGCCTCTTCATCTAGCGTGGGTTCATTTGCTACGATCGTTTCATTCTCCTCTGGCGTTACACCTAGCCCAACAGGCCTTCTTCGGTATGCCGGAGTCCAAAGATGTAGCTCATTTGGTCGAACCAGGTGCCTTCGTGGATCTGTACTCGGTGTCTCAACAACGTTGCCCACCCAGTTGGTTAAACCGCTTCGATGCTCCGGTCCTCCAATCCTCCGTTGATCATAGTAATTCAGCATTCCTCTGCGGAAGGTTTCAGGACTATCATGGGGGAACTTCGCATTTCCTCTGGGTTTGCCCTTTGCGTCATTCCCCGTGATACCGTCCCTGAGAACACGTAACCTAGACCGGCGATGTTCCGCGATCTGGTAATATAAAAAGTCTTCTAAGAGTGACTGGTCGGCTGCAAGATCATTGTGCATATTGCGACGTTCGTACGCTGTGGCCGAACTACCTCTGGTTTGCTCGAAAGTAGTCAGCGCCTGTTCGTTGCCAGCCTCTCGTAGTCGGATATGCTCCCGTATAAGGGCTGGGAGGCGAGCAGCAACTGCATCGTGCTGTCGCTGACGTTTATGGAGTCTGTTAATCAAAATATCCAAACTAATCTTTCCTAGCTTGCCACCAGCATGCCAGGTTGGATATCCAATCCCTTCTCTCTTTTTCTTTGCGTCTTCCTCTTGTTGCTCCTTTGTAGGTTTCTTACTGGCTCCTTTTTTAGATACCATCTTGTTCTCCACTTGGAATCTCCCGAGAAGAATGGGGTACGTCGTGTCACAGGGAGAAGCAGGGCACGTATTGAGATTTGCTGATGATGTTGCGCAATGATCCACACTCGAGTCAGTCTCTTTTACAGATTATGTGCAAAATACAAAAACAAAGCGCCCTCGAAAGGTCAGATTTCAAATTGTACTGATCTATGAACAAAGAAGCTATGCTATTACCGCATCCGTATTGCGACTATGGCGCCAAGATTATTGAAACAAAGGAATTGATGCTGATCCCAATACCAATTTTGGAGATGCGCAATAATGTCACAGAGAAATTTCTGCAAATCTAGCGGCTCAGATTGTCTCGCCAATCGTAGACAGACTTTCGCTTAGGAGGCTCCGATGTTCTGCCCTGTCGCTGTGCTTCTTCCTCGGCCCTTTTCCGTGCCATCTCAAGCCTTAACACTTGATCAGGACCGGAAAGAATACCAGTGAAATTAACATGAGCGAATCGGGAATCAGGAGCCATCGACCAATTATCTGTCTTGTGGTTTCCCAGGTTGCCCACCGCCCTACTTGTGGCCCCCATTATATATCCCCCACTCTCCTGTTCCCCATCCACAGCCTGGTCGTCTTCGTTGTTATTTGTGATAGGAACATCACCCGCCTTCGAGACAAGGGCTAGCATCTCGCTACGTCGAGCCGGAGAGACGTCGTCATGCCCGATCCTTGGTCTGTCGCGAAGTCCACGTTCGTAGTCTTCAACCTCTTCCTCGGGCGCCGCAGGAGTGTCTTCGCTGTCGTCATCTTCCTCTAAGTCTTTGCCTGTCCCATCAGAAGCGTTAGCAGACGATCTTTCTGAATCAGAAATGACTGGAGGCATCTTCTTGGCGTTTTGTTTACCTTTTCCCATGTTTTCCATCGGGTCTTTCTTTGCAGCCTTCCTCTCAGCCTGTTCGCGTTGCCTCTGCTTGCGCAAAGGATCATGTTGTAGCCTCAGGTCGTTTTCCTGCTTCTTCGAAAGGGCACGCTTTTCCGTCAACAGACCTAGCACTTCGGGATAATTATCCACATCCCATTGCTCGGCTATCATCCTCAGGTCTGCGTCTGTAAATGGGGTCATGTTTTTGAAGCCAGCTAGCTCCAATTGTCCCTTTAGCGATTTACGGTACGGCTTGCCTTTTGCAGCCTTGTTTACGGGTAGCGCTTTGTAGTTAAAAGGAGCCATGATGCGTGTTCAAGGTGCCGTGTTGTCGTAGGGGGGGCTTGGACAGTAGTTGCACTTGGATCGTGTTGTTAAGAAGAGGAGAATTGAGAAGTGGGGGATATGAGGGGAAATATATGGTCAAGAGCGGGCTCTCTGCCCTTGTGCGGAGTGAGAGTAACTTGCGGGTCATGTATGAACGCACACCGCACGCTCGGGCCACGCATAGGCAGTGACTCACCTGCACTATGTGCTTTCACTCCTCTAGACTATGGAGGTCATTGGTCAGAACCTGTCGCCATAGACAGGCCAGTTTACCAGCGCCTTATTGGGGCACGCGACACGGTCTTGACCTCGGGAGTGAAACAAGTCAAGTGGCGGAGAAATTTACGTAAAAAGATCCCGGGAGTACTCTCGCCTAGGAGTAGAAATGAGGTACATGAACTGGTAAAGGTCTATATAAGTGATTTCGAAGCTTAGTAGTATTAAACTACCTATACAGTAGATGAGATGCCATTCTATCTGGGCGATGAAAGACCTATCTATATAGACAGGACGCTTGCTAAGCAAATAAACAAACTGATTGTCAATGAGGAGGAACCTGCAATCGTACATTCCAGCAAGTCTTAGATCTTTTGAAATTGTTTACTAGGTAACTGTCTGTGGGGACAGCCTTAAGTACATGATAAGGTTGTTGGAATATGATTTCGCAACGCCTGACTACGGGCGGTGGCGTGCCGATAACTCATGATCATGAATATATCAGCTGATAACAGCAGGTGAGAAAGCTTGGTTCATGATTGACAAGACAGCAAATCGAAATATTAAGACAGACGTCAGTTGCGCAGCGCCAGCATACATATTCGTAGCTACCCCTCTTACTGTGCTAGTGTTCTTCTTACTTCGCATCACATGTGTGAATATCTAGGGCATGAGAAATGCATCAGAGTGCGCTGCTGTGAAACTTTAGTAATACAGTGTGTGTCAAAACTGTGCAGATACAATCTCGAAGGAAGTGACCAAGACTCATAGTGTAATTCGGATCTTTTGTTGTATTCTATTCCACGCCATTTTCTCAAGTGAATGCTGAAGAGCACCATGGACAATACAAGTAGCTGCTGCAACATTGATCATTGTGATAACACTGTGTAAGGATTAATCGCCAAGGCCTTTGAACGGCAGAGATCTTGTTTATACTATGAGGACACCATGATGAAAATAGAAAAGGGTAATGTAGAGGTCGGTCTAGTTGGTGTCTGCCTGTTTTGAAACAATCAAAAGTTCGTATTGAGTGACAATCACTTCTCTCTCGTGCTTAGTGATGCGAAAATTCCACTCATTTGCGCGCTACACGAGTAATTACTGTACACGAGTGTAGTCCGATGCGTAGCTTTTCTAGGCGAGCCTCTATTTCCTGATACTCTGGATCTGTTGGTAGGCCTTGTACGATCGTACGGGGTGAATAACAAGTAAGGTTCTTCTGGTGACTAGTATTGGTATTGTCTCTCTACAAACGGAGGTTTCTACGAAGATACACACAATTGTCCACGCACTGTGGGCCGAGGTCGGGCCGACGTCCCTACCGATACTCATGGTCCGACAGGATCTGTCATTGTTCGCTCCAAAACCTCCGCGTTACGGCGCATGATAATTTCTCTGCGCCTTGACTCAAGAGGTCCTTTCTGGCGACTTGACCAGTTTTGGCTAGCTCACACCGCTTCGTAGTATGGCCTTCTGGGTACAAGTTATGTTTATCGGACTCGAGAGATTGACTATTGCCTAGAACCTGGTGTTCGAAGGACGGTTATGTAGAAGAATGTAATGAATATGCTACCCTCCAATGAACAGTATACATGTGTTGAAAAAACAGGATTTCAATGATGTGAGACTCGATGACTCGGCCGACTCTTATGCTGAAGCCAAGGATCTACAGAGTTGACTTATGGCTCAGTGTTAACGTGGTCTTCGACAACAGAGAGAGGTGGAAATGTCCATCCTTAATTTCAAAGCATAACATAGTGCTGTGATATCGTTGATAGCATAGTTCTGCTAAATGCATCTTCCGGTTTGATCACTTGGTTGTGATGTAGATCGGTCCATATCGTTCCTTGTAAATCGTCACCTTAACTTCCATTGTCCGTGCACAGCGTTGCGCTTGTTAGCGTAGTTTTAAAACCTCAATTATGACAATTCCCGGTTCCTGAGATTCTCATACGTCACTCCTTTCTCTACTTGACATTTGCCACGTGAACGCGAGCGGTTTCCACTCGCGTCGCACGGACCAACTTGTTTGTGTAGCCTTGCGACTGTGATTCATACCCTCCATATTCCCCACTGACCCAGTTTAGTCCACAACTCCTGCGCACGACTCAACCTTGAACAACCACCGCACTCGAGAACGCAGCATGGATGACCTACCGCAAGAAATTGTCGATCACATCGCAAACCATGTCGTCTTCGACGAATCACTTGATCCGGGACCCTACACGCGATTGTCACCGCTTGCTACCCTCTCGCGCGCTTGGCAAGACGCTATCGAGTCTATCACATTTCAGAAGCTCGAGATCAAGAGTGATGAACTGTATACATTCCAGCAATTGATGACTGGACGCCGCCGTCATTATCTTGCCGACCTGGAGTTCGAGGTAGTGCTTCCAACTTACACAAGTACACAGGCCGAAATGCTGGAGACACCCATCGACAGGCAGGCAAACAACGCATGCTTCACGCGAGCGGTTCGAGAATTATTTACAACCTTGAAGGACTGGGAAAACGAAGAAATACAGCGTCCTATGCGTCTTGGATTCGGAAAAGTCTTCTCGGCGGTTGATACGCGCAAAGGCATACCCTTATCTGGTAATTCACGTCATAGGGAAGTCTCATACATCAACCTCATTGCCCCTGATTCCTTGCCGACTCTTTCTAGAGTTCGAGAACTGGATTTCTACCACCCTTACACGTTCCCCGAAACAATAATGGTATCACCCCAGGTGGCTCCATTGCTATTGAAACGATTGCCGAATATCAGCAAGACGTTCTGGCATTTCAATGACTTAGACGACGAATCTGAGAAGATTGCCTATGCGGAGGCTATTAAAGCCACAAAGCTCCAACTTCGATCTGAGTTGATCATGGAATTCTGTACTACTTGCATAGACGGCCATGTCTTAGTCGATCCGATTCTACTTCCTTACGACTTGCTTAGCGCAGCGATACGGACTGTGTCACAAAATCTTACCGTGATGGCCTTGGAGTTCAATTTCGATGCTACCTTGTTCTGGCCGTCAACCTCTGAGACTTCCGGAACACCCTACTGGCCCCATCTGAAGGAATTACGGATTGAGTCCAAGCTCTTCAAGCTGTTTGCAAACCCGGACTTTTACCGAATGGAGTATGAGGATTTGCATGAAGACGACTACAACGAAAATGAGATAATTCGCGTTACAGAGCATCCAATGGCCCCCATTCTGGCCGCTCTTGCAAAGGCAGTACAGAATATGCCTTCACTTGAGTATTTCTACTTTCTGGGCGGCAGTGAAGAGCTCCTAGGGGGTACCCCCATCCCACTCCCAGGCCTGGGCACATTTGTCATTGTTTACCACTGTCCTGGCCCATGGAGAGATCGCGATCGCATGGCAGAAACCAAAGAAGAAGAAACTTTCCGCCGCATTTACTATGCGTGTGAAAACGGAAGCATATGGCGACCAGAAGACGAAGTAGTAGTTGCATTGAGGAATGTAGGGGAAGAGAAGTTTGGAGGCAAGCTCATTGAGGGATCCCGCATGATCTCAATGATGTAGCAGCCATAGAGGTCATGTAGTAGAGAAGGCGGAGAATGCGAGCTAGGATAGAACTATTCAGCACGAGAAGGCAAGCAAGAAATGCACATTTCTGAAGCTCACGAAGGGTTCATGTTGCCATTAGAGGGCCGGATGGAAGGTGGAGATGGAAGTCGGTCTTGCTTGAACCCTCGGCTATCCTTGCCAAGCTGACAAAGATAGCCGAGTGCGCGTCATTAGTCCGTGATTGGTAATCGGTTGCGATAAGGAACATCATCTACATAGTGCAATGTGACACTACAACACCATTTTCTCAAACACACAATGTCTTCGCAACGTGATTTAGAACGTGCCTCCATACCAGATGAGCGTGCGCCTCTGCTTGCGCACGATGATACAAATCAACAAAGAGTTGCACCCTCGGAAAGTGGCGATAGCCTAGATGAACCGGAAAAAGTAACTCTCAATACCTGGTATTATGTTTGGAGAGCACTGTTAGCATTCTTCGCAATTTTGATTATTGCTGTCTTTATCAAGGCGTGGATAGATGCCGACGATGTCGACGTAAGCGCCTCCCTAACAGCCGATACCTATTCGAAAGCTTGCTGAACGCGACAGTTTGACCTCAAAGGCGCCCTAAAACGCGCCTTAGGCGGTGGTCTAAGCGGCGCCGCAGCCATGCTTCTGCAAGTATTATTACTGATGCCGATACGCACCATCATGAACTACCAGTACCGGCATGGAACATCAACCACTGTCGCCACAAAGACGCTATATCGTGATGGCGGTATCGGACGATACTACCAAGGCATGGGTGCTGCGCTCATTCAGGGGCCCGTCGCGCGCTTCGGAGATACCGCGGCAAACGCCGGTATTCTGGCCCTACTCCAATCCAATGGCTTCTTGAAACAGCTACCATCGCCCATTCAGACAATCTTCGCCTCTGCTTGCGCTGCAGCTTTTAGGATGATCCTCACGCCCATCGACACGTTGAAAACCACATTGCAAGCACAGGGTCCTAGCGGCTGGGGCATACTCCGGCAACGCATTAAGAGCGACGGGGTTGGAAGTCTCTGGTGGGGTGCTTTCGCGACGGCAGCAGCTACTTTTGTTGGGCACTACCCATGGTTTGCAGTATACAACCTTTTATCGGAGACAATTACCGAGCCTTCCAAACAACAAATTGGATGGTGGTTGCTCCGGGCAGCTTTCATCGGGTTCTGCGCTTCCGTTACCTCGGATACGATTTCCAATTCGCTCAGAGTTGTTAAGACGTACCGACAAGTCAATGATACTCGAGTATCGTATACAGAGGCTGCGAAGCAGGTTATTCGTCAAGATGGAAGGCTGGGATTATTTGGACGCGGACTCAAAACCAGAATCATCGCGAACGGGCTGCAAGGTATCCTGTTTTCCATTTTGTGGAAATTGTTTTTGAAGATCTGGGAAGACAAAACTGGATAGAAAAGCAAACACATGCATAGACGGCAAACATGCTAATGGACAAGTTCACAGAATCACACCGTATGTTCGGCATTTATATATTAGGGGTTTACTCTCTGTAGACTTCTAACCCAGTGATAGAGCCAAGTCGAGAGATTTACGTGGGAGTCAAAGTCTTGGTGAAAGTCCAGAATGAAAACATTGTAATGCCACAATGGTCATTCTTCACTGTACATTCACGACATCAAGTACCTGCATTTTTCGCGTCTTATATATCTCTGTCAAAACACACGATGTCGACTTTCACATCCGAAAGCAACACGCTCCCTGCTATAAACTCTCCCCAATAATCGTTCCCTCATACTTTATAACACTGGCATTCCGTTCATCAACCACAACCACCCCCTGAACGAATCACCAGACACTTAAACCATGGACATTCCAACCCCAGTAACCTCCATCCCCGAACCCCCTCTCCTCGGCAAGCGTCTCCAGCGCTTTCGCTGGCTCCTTCACTTCTTGCACATCTCCAAACTCCTCGAAGTCCACCAACCCCCAATCCTGCTCCAGAACATTAACCTCCAGCGCGCCCGTACCCTTCTCTTCGAAATCCTTGACCAGCAGGTTTCCCCCCATGGCCTTAGCCCACGCATGCATACAGCCTCAACGTACACGTGGTTGGACTTGAAGTACGAGCCTCTCCTCGCTCGAGGCGTTTCCCCTTGGGACCCTCAGTTTGATGAGCGACCGGCTTCGCAGCTGCCAAATCCCGCCACGGAGACATTCCCAGAGGGTGGCGACTTCTGGGCTGGGCAGCCGGTGACCGATCTGATTCGGCACCAGCGGTTTCATGTTCTGGATGGCATGCGGCGTATCATTTATGGTTCTCAGCATGTAGATCATGCTGATGCAGTAGCAAAGGTCGAGTGGGGCTTGGAGAAGCTGTGGCACTATATGATGTGGATGATGGGACATGCACAGTACTTTGTGTACGGGCATAATGGCATGCAAGTGTATAAAGCCTGGAACTCGCTTGACTCATCTCAACAAGCTAAATTCATGCAGGAAACTCTCACATCTTCGACCCTGATGACCGGCGGGTCTGAGATCGAAACCTACGTGGACCCCAGCGAGGTAAATCTATACTTGGAGGCATCCGTCTTCATAAAAAACTGTTTCTACCTCGCCCCAGCCCTAGAGACGTTCACAGTCTCGTACTGCAAGCACGTCCTCGAAGACCGCCTCGCCACAGACTGTTTCACTCTCGTCTCCGTTCCAAACCCCACCGACAAGCTGCTGCCAGACAATACTTGCCCCGTCTGCCTAGACCCATACGACCACGACCTCACTCGTCTCCATTCTCCAGACCAGCGCGGGGATGATGATGAAAAGGTCGCTCTCTGGGACTTGCCCGACGACCCGCGTGTAGCCATCAAGACACTATGCGAGCATGCCATGTGTCTCGCATGTCTGAAAACCTGGATCGAGAGCACGAATGACAATTCAGACCTTTGTCCCCTTTGCCGCGGCGATTTGAAGCCCGAGAACCCTGCACCGAAGCTTTGCGCTGCGCTGATGGAAGAGGTGGTACAACTCCAGTACCATTCGACAGAGACGCCACTGGAGCTTGCACGCCGTCTACTCGCCGCATATGATACGTTCATAGCCGGTCTACTCTTCTCGAAAGAAGAGATTGGCGCCTGGAAGGACGAGAATTTGCGCTGTAGCCTACAAGACTTGTATGAGCTCCGCTGTGTGGTAACCGCTACCACAGCTGATCAATTCCAATCAGAGACTGTTTTGTTGGAATTGGATGCATGGTATTTGCTGGAAAAGTCGTGGGATCGGCTGCGGCATGCTGTGGCGATGGCGACTATGGAGCCAGTGGCGTATGCGCAGACGTTGCCGACGTTGCTGCGGGAGCTGGACGATCACCAGGCGAGCCAGTGCTATTTGCGGGCGTCAATGGAGTTGCGGAAGCTTGGAGTGGCTATGCGGGAGTGGACGCTGGTGTTTCAAGCGCAGCATGCGTCGTTGATGGCGCAGCGCGAGGACGGTTACGATGCCGACTCTGACGATGAGGACTCTGACGATGAGGACTCTGAAGATGAGGACGTTGGGGATTCACTAACGGATACCATCGCCACGATGGAGCGTCTGAGCATATCCTCTGACTCCGCGCCTGACGCTCCAGCCCCTACACAACCCACATCCCGTGACCCTTTACCCCCTGCCGGTGACTATGAGGAGCTGTTTCACACGCCTAGTCCCACCTCAGAGCCAGAGCATGAGCCCGTTGACGCCTACTCCGTCGCTGACTCGGACAACGACCAAGTCGACTCTGATGACGAGGATTTCCTGCCGACTGAGCACGGAGTTTTAGGACTGCAGTGGGATGAGCAGTGGGGCGGGATGGATCGCTCGCAGGATGAGGCGGATAGCGACGATGAGATATTCTAGAGCGTCTTCCAAGACGATGAGAGGGCATCTAGCAATGTTTTTATTTCTATAGATCAGGCCTGTTGATGGGCTAGTAGCTGTGCGGGCACAGCCTTTGTTGATATGAATATATACTTTTCTTACTAGAAAAACAGCTTACCGTGAT
Source organism: Pyrenophora teres f. maculata (assembly GCA_014334815.1). Classification (NCBI taxonomy): domain Eukaryota; kingdom Fungi; phylum Ascomycota; class Dothideomycetes; order Pleosporales; family Pleosporaceae; genus Pyrenophora; species Pyrenophora teres. The sequence continues at coordinate 4,919,207 of CP060568.1, forward strand.
ACTTTACCTGCGTGATTACTATGAACGAGAGTGGATGATAGGATAAGTGATATGTCCTCATGGAAGATCAAGGCAGATGACGAAGCATGCCGCAAACGTCTCATGGGTATATATAAGATTCACACACTGGTACGCAGATAGATTAATTTCATCATATCAGATCATAATTTTACTGCCTTGAGCTGGATCCTTTTCGACGCAGGTATGTTGTCTATATATTTAGTCATCCCGCTTCGTACTTCACTTCACCCACAGCACTGGCCTTCAAGCCCCCTTCTACTCTTTCTTATGAGAGCTAGCACCCACTTCCTCAAGTTCTTTTAGTCGAGCATCTTCCTGCTCAACCAACGCCCTTGCCTTCGCCACCAGCGCATTAGTTTTCCGGCGCCAGACAGTTGCTGAGTTGTCTTTGGTCTCCTCTTCGACAAGCGCGTGGGCTTTGGCGATGAGGAGGTTTGTTTTGTTATTGAAGACTTTTGATGATGGTGAAGGGCCTGAGGATTTTTTCGTGCGCTTAATGGTGGGTGTTTGGTTGTCGTTGTCGTCGACTTTCCTCTTTGTCCCCTTATCCCTCACAGCAGCTCCCCCTTCCTCGTTCTCACCATCAGAATCCGCTTCAGTCTCTTCATCCTCCACCAAATCATCGTCCTCTGGAAAATCCTCCACCGGAATCGCAAATTCTGGCCACTCATCAACGCCCCCACTCTCCATCCCCCTCCTCACCGTCTCCGCCCTCTCCAAAACCCCCTCAATCACCTTCCGAGATCCCTTCCTCGCCTTGAAAACCTGACTTCTAACAGCCGCAGTGCTTCTCTCGGAACCCTCCACTTCATTAACTCTCTCCGCCCACCTCCGAAACACGCTCTCCTTGATAACCCCTCTGTTATGCCCAACCGCCTTCATACGCCCCTCGGGAGCCTTGAAAGCCGCAAAACCATTCGCGTGGATATACTCGTTGATACAATTATACAGCACGCGGCGCTCAGCGGGCGTCCAGAAGTCGCGGGAGACATTCTTGGTGTAGGCCGGGTCTTTGCGGGAGTAGATCTGGTGGATCCATTTGTGGTATTTGTCCGTCCAGGCGGCGGAGTTTGGGTCAATGGGTAGAAGGCGCGGGTTTACGTAGCATTGGTGGTAGCGGTGCGAGGCGGCGTCGAAGGTGCGCAGGATGATTGTGGGGGTGACGTGTATGTGTTGCTGTTTGGATCGGTGCCGATGTAGGTATTGGGGACGGTGGGGGAGGGTGCCCAGGTGGTTTGGATACTGCGCTTGGGGAATTTGAGGGATGGGAGGGGTGGGTGGAAGTAGTAGCCCATGCGGTCTTTGGGAGATGTGTTGGCGTCAGCGGTGTTGGGGATGCGTTCGGGAATGATGTCAGTTTGGGTGTGGGTGGCGTTTGTGTTTGGGATGGGGATGCGAAGGGTCGCGATGACTTTGTTGCGCAGGATTGGGTGCGGGGACAATGTCTCTTCTCTCGCGACCTTTTGCTGGAGTACAGTATGGTATCCGGTCATCTCTTCTTTATATTCTTCGTCGTATTCTAAATCATCTTCTTCAGACTGTTCGAGCTCTTCCTCATTCTGGGATGATGAGCTCACTTCCGAAGTTGAAACGGAATCAGCAAAGTCGAAAAGACGCTGTCCACCTCCACGCGCAGCAAATCCAAAGTCGCCGGCCGTCTCATCAACCCCAGTGTCTGCCGCGCGGCAGAGAGGGGCAGGTGAACTAGTCTCGCCCATTACTGTATAGTTGGCAGGTTTCGGTTTATATACGAGCCGCTTTGACCTGCGTTGTTGCGTATTGCTATTGTTCTGGGCGGAGTCCGACATTCTGGATGCAGTACTCTGAGATCTGTTGATTACCAGTTCGTGGCGTAGATTGTTAGCAGGAAAGCTAGAAGAAGAGGTTGCCGATGGTGTGCTCTTTCCAGTTTGTGATGTAGAAGTGTTGGCAGAAAAGTGAGAAGAAGAGTTTGCCGATGGTGTGCTTGTGCGGCAATACCTTCACGCGCACCAACAGCCTTGGCATGGACCCTTGCGCTATCGCGACCTGTACACTGCGCGAGAGAAACGTGTAATAACAAGGCCCTCGTGATCACTTTTCACCGCTGACAGAAAGCGCTAGATTTGCAACACCCTTATAGCAGAGAACAAGACGGAGATAGATAATAACGAGAAATACAAAAGTGACATAATGATATCTTTGATAGAAGAACAAGCACTAAAATTGACAAAGAGTATTCGCCCATAATAACGCCAAACTGTGCTATTAGCTATTGCACAGCCTTTCCCAGATCCCGAAATATCAGAAGCTGAGGCTTTACTAAAACCCAAAAGCATCGAGCAAACTATTCGCATCTGGCTCATTGAACTGTGTTGGTGGTGGTTTCTTCTTCTCTTCCTTCTTTTCCACCACCTTGTCCTTGTCCTTGTCCTTGTCCTTCTGCTTCTCGCTAAATTCATTCTCTTCCTCGGCCTCTTTGTATTGCTCAAGCACACCATCAGCGCGTACACGATCTCTAGTTGGAAGGTCTGCAACGACGAGAGAGCTTCGCCTCCGCAGCAATTTCCTTGGATCAAAGTCAAAGTCTGTTGCATCTTGGTTTCTGCCTTGACCATTAGCCGCCTCGCGCGGCATCACGGGACTGAGCGGTGCGGAATGGCCAGGCGCAGTCTTGATAGACGGTGGTGGAGGGAGGAGAAACTCCCATGTCTTAACGAGATCCAAAGCAAGAACGTCGCAGCCCATGCGGTCGTACAATCCTGCCGTATGGAGTACAAAATCCCACTCCTCACGCATACCAACCATGGTGGCGCCGCGGAGGGTTTGCAAGCTCTTCTCTCGCAGCTGCTTATACAGTACCACGAGAGCAGGGTCGTCGGAGAGATATGATTTCGCAGCAGAGCTGGGTGTTTCAGGTGTATCAAGTAAATCAGTCAAGGGTGTGACGAGCGCACGGACAGCCATATCTTTGCGATTTAGTAGCCAGTACGCCCATGTTGCGAGCCATCGATTTCCTTCCCTAACAGCCTTCGGTAGAACTTTGTCCTTCAGGAAATTGAGCAGGATGGGAGAATCGTCACCGCCGTAGACACGCGCAACTGAAATGGCTAGCTGGGTGTCACCAAGTTGATTGTGCAGGACGCTCACAGCATCCTGGAGATGATCGGCGAGGAGGAAGAATGAAGCAGCGTATTCGAATCTTCTTCTCCCCATCAGTGCATATGCGTTCTTCAGTGCAGCAGTCTTCCAGCGAGGTTCGTTGAAGTTGTTAGACAAGAGCCGATATGTTGCACCCTGTTCTCTCGACCACGTGGCCATACGCCAGAGTCCGACAAGAACAGGTTTCTTGCGGAGAGCAATGTAGTATAGGGCACAATCGACTGGGTTCTTCTCGTCGGTCTTTGTGTATTCGTTGCGTGCGACGACTTCGAACTGAGCGCGCTATACACACGGTTAACAACGTCGGGAAGCAAAAGACATAGGCAAACGTACCAAAGCGGTGATGTCGGACATCCACATGAACACACCACATTCCTTTGCATGCTGCCACATCATCTTTCCATTAAAGTGTCTGCTGACGAGGTCAACCAGAATGTCCTGGCTTCCAGAGTGGAAAGCCCAGATGATCTCGCGCCATGAGATGGGTCCTTGATGTTTTTCACTAAGCACGTGCTGACGGAAAAAGAGCAGGAAGCGACCAGCATTGTCATCGATGGAGCGGCGATGCTTCTCGACTGTACCAATGCATTCGATAATGTCTGCCAATCGGAACTGCTCACGACTTGAGAGCAGTGGTATCTGCTTCTTTGTGAGTAACTCCTTAAGGTTAGAAGCGACTTCCTCTGTAACGGCTTCCGGCTCAGTATCATCAGCATAGTCGGCGTAAGAGGAGTGAAGCTCTTTTCTAGTAGCAGTCATATGGGCCTGTTAGAGTTAGCCTATAGTTCTTTTTTTCACAGGGAATCAAACTCTACCTCGTCGGCAAAGAAATCCTCTGGCGCGAAACCCAAAGTGCTGTCGAGCTCTTCGCCTTCGATCCAAAACTTGAGCTTCGTGTACAAGCGGATCAAGATGCGCTGGACCAGAAGCAATTTCCCAGCCAATACACATTGAGATAGCAACTGTGGGTGATATGCTGGAAGTGGGCCATTAAGGCGGCTAACCGCATCGAAGAGATCGATAGTGGCCGTCTTCCGCGATATGGTACGTAAGCTTGGAAACAGGCCCTCGGACACCTCGACGTGCTCGTCCTGGATGAAAAGTTGGTTGCCTGCACCAATGACGAGATTGCCGCTGCCCAGCCACACTGAGTCACCGATCGGGTGAGGAGTGATGTCGCGTATGCGCACGTCGCGGACCTGTACCCACGACGGCCCTGCATTCAGGTAGTCGTATCGTAGTTGTGCATAGACGACTACACGATGTGGGAAGCCAACAGCCAGAATGGATTGATTGTCCGGAGTAGACGACCAATCAAGATCTTGGATACCACCATTGCCTTCAAATGATTCTTCGTGTTCGAGCTGTGCACTTCGGGTGTTCCAGATAGTCAGAGTTGTTCGCTCGGTGTCCACGAGGGCGGCTTTCCGTATCGATGTGCCACTTGCAAGCGAGGGATTCTTTACACCAGTTTCCACCTCGGAGGTTAGCAACCATTCCAGCTTCCGCTCTTCAGGCTGAACGCGAGCTGTCCAAGACTTGATCACGCCAGACTTGGTATATGAGATGGCGATGTCGCGCGCAAACGTGTCGAGAAAACCGGAGATGACGGGTGCCGAACCAGCAGGGTCAACGGGAAGGACAAATGCAAGATCGTCGCCCGATCCCAAATCGAAGGTGGAGAATTGTTCGATTGAAATCTGGCGATGACCATTGGTATTCCCATTTGTGTGACCGTTTGTGAAACCATTGGGATACGCGACAACAGAGAGCTTTCGGCCGGATACCGGATCTCGCTCCAGTACCGGTAATGTAACTTCCCAGCAGATTCCTTTAAACTCTGAGCTGATCGTCGCAATGTGAACGCGCTTGCCTCCAGCCTCTGTCTCCGGGATAACCAATAGACACAGCGGCTTTCCCTGCAGCTTGTATCTACAACGTCCCACCTCCACTGCATCATGTCCTCGCGTATCCCAGAGTGATATCTCCTGGTGATGTAGAAAGACGAGAAAGTTGCCTTCTTGCAACAGCGCAGTGCGATGAATGTGCTCAGTAACGTTGACGCTGCTATGTCGGTGCAAGGTCATGCCCTGGTCGCCTTCTCGCTGCAGCCAGACTATACATTCGTCTGTAGTCGTCCGTGATACCAGCGCCCGACCACTCGCTGTGCGGTTGACTTTCTTGATGGCATGTGAGTGACCGGTCCACATGGCTTTTCGATTCATGCGTTGTGATTGCGGCGAAGGGTCAAAGAGGTAGTCGATGCGTGACTCTAACCACTCTATCCGTCCGTCAAAGTGATGTGATAATATCGTGAGCGCAGACTCCGTCGTATCCCCGATGAAAGCGTAGAACTGTACATTATCCTCGATCGGTCTGGGTTCCTTGGCAAAGTGTAGATGCAGGCCGTCGACGTGCGCAATATTGAACACATCTGTAATTTTCTTGACCTGTGAGCCTATATTCTCGAAGCCCCATGCTGCCATGTTGCCACGGTCATCCAGCACAACGCATATTTCCGGGTTACGATTGGCGACCTCGATCAAATGATGTAGCGCAATGCCGTGGTCCTTTTCCTCTGCCGAAGCCTGCTCCATCGCTCTTTCCGTCGCATGTGTAAAGTGTTTGCCATCGATGAAGAATGCATATCTCTTCTTCGATTGGTGCTCATTTCGCGTCATGATGGATTCGACCAGGTCCACCTCAGCCCACATGTGCATGCCATCTACACCATGGTGTTCTCCTGGTACCCACACGCGCACTTTTTGATCCGCGCATATTGTGTACAGCACATTGTCTGCTGACTGCTCCTTGTGGTATGGACGTCGCCAATGTAGGCCTGTGATAGCGCTGGGATGTGGGAGGTAGAAGTAATCGAAGCTCTGATCTGCGGAGCCAAAGGAGGTACGTCGCCATATCTTCAGCAGCCGGTCGTACCTGCCGGTTGAAGCTATCAACTCGGCATCGGGCGAGAAGTGAGCAAACTTGACCGGGTTTGCTAGCTGTTTTGTCCAAATTCGTTCGATTTCGCTGTGTGTGTTGAACAGGGCAAGAGAGGCGCTACCAGCGAGCAGCTCGTCGGGCATGCCCCAAGAGAGAGTCGTTATTGAATCGTCCGGGTCAGGAAGGGACATGCTGCCCTGTAGCGACCACTGCAAACATCAGCGGTGGTTCTAGCCCCTCTTCACTCAATAGCCCACCTTGACAGCACCCTCATCCTGCCCATATGGCCGGTAAATGTATATGTTTTGTGTTGAGCATACTGCGAGCTTGCCGGTGGCCTGGTCGATTGCGACTGCTTCGAGTTCAATCTCCTCGTCAATGTAGAGCGTCTGCAGAACATGGCTGGGCCGGTCGAGGACAATGAGCGCATTGCCTGATATGTAAGCCTAGGAATGCGCAATTAGCCTTCTACATTCATGCCATGATGGGCATTCGTACAATGATTTGAAGGCCTTCCCACAAGCCATGGGCGACAGCTTGCAGCTTAGCCTGCGGGCGCCCGGGGAGAATGCCGCGCATGGGGTGTATTAGAGCTTTGCTACCGCTGCGGCGACATTCTTAGGCTGCTCACGAGCATCAGGTGGCTGGCGACTAGCTACACGCCTCTGTCCAGCTTCTCTCGAGCTTTCGGTGTCTGGCGGCGCGACGTGCGACACTTGGATGCCGGGGCTCACGCGCACGATCCACGTGGAAATGTCGTCACCACAGACTTTCCACAATCGCCAAGTGGAGGGGAAATTGGAGAATTCGGCGCACAAAGGGGCCGCAAAGGATTTGAAGAAGAATACGAGGTATTTGTATGTCAGAATACAGTGAGGCAACAGGGATACATGGTCAACAGAAGCAATGTCGGCGCCTGGGGGTTGCTGCAAGGCTTCCGCAGGACATTTCGGAATCGGAACGCTAGCGCCGTTTGAGCGCGACAAGGGCATACCACACCAACGCGGCAGCGTAGGCGTCTTCAAAGCCATGCATTTGACTCTACTTTTGGCCATCTTCTGGGCTCTTCAATGTTTGCTAATCTATGCCATCGTCCGCTGTACCCTACCTTCAACCTCCCCTTGCTCGCCCTTGCCCTTCCACTCCACCGTCACCGTGATCCCCCGATCATCACCCTTCTCCTTTGCATACGTCAAGCTGCCCTCCAACACAGTGCCCTTGCTGAACTTTTGCTTTTCTGCAACCTCGCTATCAAGCAGAAGTACTGCCTGATGCCAATGCGTCGGCGTGTTGCTCGGTCCAGTCGAGAAGCCAAGCCCGGGGATACCGTTCTTGCCCCAGTCGACGTTGTCGAGCGTCTTGATATCTTGACTGCTGCCAGAGTGGATGAAGATGGTGTCGAACCATATCGCTATGGCCTGTAGTGATGTGATATCGCGGTCCAGTGTCATACGAAGAGGAACCTTGAAGCTCAGGTCTTGAACTGAAACAGTCTTCATCTCGAGCAAATGGCTCGTCGCACTTCCGCATAGTGCCTTCTCGGGGACATCAAAGACGCCAATTTCGTGAGTGTTGAGTAGGCCACCAGGTATCATGGGTGAGAAGTCGAAACCGTAAATGTCTTTCCAGAATTTCTCACCGGTACTGTCTGCTATCCACTCCGCATCTGAGATTGGTGCGGTGCGGATGTTGCAGTGGGAAGGTACCATAATACCGTCAGGCTTCAGGTACTTGTCGCGTGCACGCAAGACAGAGTCTAACATTCCCTCAAACAGCAGACCGTACCCCATCCACTCGGAGATGATGATGTCGACCCTTTCTTTTCCGATTAAGCGCTCAGTGTTGAAATCTTCGACGCGTCCCTGAATAACCTCAATGCGATCTTGGAATCCATTCTTTGCGATAATCTCCTTGGCCCGTGTTACGATGCCGGAGTTGTCGACAGCAAAGACTTTCTTCGCGCCAGCTCGTGCGCAGAAGAGGGACAGGATGCCAGTACCGCAGCCTACATCTAGTACCGTCTTTCCTGCAAAGACCTCGGCGTTCTTCTCGATGAAGTCTCGATATCCCTCTGTTCGTACACGGTCTTCGATCATCTCACGGTGGATGCTGTTACCCTTGTAGGACTCAAAGTAGTCCTGGTCCCGGTCATTGACGAGCTTGATCTTGGAAAAGTCCTCGGGCATGTCTTTTTGCATCTTTGCTTCGTACTCATCATAGTCAATAGCCTTTTCATCACTATCGGGCATGAGATCGCCCAGTTCGAAGAGTAGGGCATCATCTTCCAATACCGGGTGCAGGTACTTGTCGCTGATGAGGTCATCCAAGGTCACACTGATGGTCTTGGGGTCTGTTCCTTTCTGGGCTTCCAATCGCAGGTAGTTAATCAGCTTGATAATGGTGATTTCGTCCGCGTCTAGATGCAGTATCAGTAGTCATCCAAAATAGGAAAAGCGCCATATTGGACGTATTCAACGGAATCTATAAACATACCTGGCCCAAGCCCCTTGATGGTTGCGGCGAGGTCAAAGCCATATTCGGCTTTGTCATACTCTACCATGTCCGGTACGTGAGTCCATTGTCGATCGGAGAACAGGTCTTTGAAGCTAGTCGTATCCGGCTCGCTAATATCTTCAACAATGCTACCAACTGAGCTTGCGGTGTCTGAATCGCTGTCCGACATATTGGAGGCTGGAAAATATGCGAGTGTATATCGGATCGTGTTCCAGAAATTTGGAGCCTCGGAAAATTTTACGGTCGTTGGGCTTTCGCGTCAACTTCTGAGTAGTGGGGGAAGGCTCTGCGGTTAGTGTTTGCATTTGTGGGCGACACTGCGGGGTAGGCTTGTCGTGCCTGCCGTACATCTTCGGCATACCTCACCTGGCTTCACACCACGTCTCTCCATCTGGCATCACCAGCACTGCACCCTTATCACATCAGTGTCGCATAGCATCTAGTTCCTACCTGATCATATCTTTCGATCTTTTTCATTGTGCTGGGTGACGCCGGTCTCGCTCTTGCCGTTGGCCGCGTGCTGACTGCGCATGCAAATACCGCAGCGCACTCTCATCACGCGATGCGCATGTACCGACGACTCCGAATATTTATCTCTCTTATTGTCCGGGCACTCTCATATCATGGATACGTAACCTATTTCCTTTGCGTCGCCTTGCCTTTCAGTCATTCCAGCAGCTCTGTGTCTCCTTTCTCATCAACACTCGTCACCTTGAACTCTAGTCTGTGCTCTACTTCCTTCAGACGCAACTACCATCTATCACAAGAAATACACCATGTTTTACCTTGTCATCAGTGACGTATCGATGGCTGGAGAACATGGGGGTCTGATGATGACTTCGCTTTTAGGAATGCGACCTCCGCGTCAGCAGACCACGTTGCACACATAACGCAAAGATTCATATATCGCGGTTCTTCGTATCCCACAGTTATACATCTTATCTCTACCCGTTTCATATGCGCATCTGACCAGCCTCTACCTAATCATCTACCCTTTCATCAACTATACCATCAACATTTTGAACACAACCATGTACCCCACTGATAGCCATACCCCAGTTATATAAGCGCCGATGCTACAGCGACGGAGGCCAGATCCTAACCGCCCATGCTCGTCTACTGGCAGTCTGCACGATATGATCCTTTTGGCGCATCCGATTGAAATAAGGCCGTCTGCATGCGCGTCTACGATGGTCAGGTCGTCACCACCGCCATCACCACCACCTAGTCGATATCACTGAGAGTTCCCGCAATCTCATCATCTTCGTCTTCGTCAAACTCAACGCCCTCGAATGCGCGGTGCGCGTACTCATCATCGTCATCGTCGTCGTCTTCTTCAACCTCCTGCTTGCGCTGCTTCTTCGGTTGCGGTCGCGGATGGTAGTCTGGGTCGTCAGCCTCAGATGCCTCGGCGCTACCCTGGTCGCTATTACCACCCGACGCCCCTACCCTTTCTTTGATTCGTGATACAGGCGTCTTGGGGCGTATTTTCTTGCCGCTGGCGGAAGGCGATCCGGGGCGCTTGCGCTTCTTCGTAACAGCAGATAGCGTCGACTTGACCTTGGCAATTCCATCTGTGTTCACCTCTGTATCTACCTTCATCGCGTCGGAGTCGTCCCCAGTCTGCGTACCAACGCTTCTATACCTAATTTTCTTTCCCCTGTGCCTCCATAGTGTCCTATCCGACGGAAGACGCCATACGTCTTGTGGGTCCTTCTTTGGAAACTCTTCCTCAGGGATAAATTGTTTTGGAAACCGCTCATCCTGTGCTATAATTCCTCCAGCCTCCATGTAGTCCTTCAGGGGGGGAAGGTTTTCGCGAAGATAGGCCATGCTAGGGTTCTTGCGTCCATGAGCGGAGTTCATCTGCCCCCGCAATGCCTCAAGCCCACGGTTGCGATGACCAGCCGCATTGACCTGGTCCATAATGTCCTGGAGGTCTTGGTTGGACATGCGGGTGTACGAGTCGATACCGTTGGCGTGGATGAAAGCGTTGAACGCTGTATACATGGCGCAGATCTCCTCCTGCTTCCAGTGCTCGCGAAGCTTGTTCTGAACGTAGTCGGCATCGGAGCGCCGCATAATTTGGTCGAGCCACTTGTTGTAAGCGTACACCCACTGCTTATCGTTCGGATCGATATTGTTGAGCTTCGGCTTGCTGAAGTAGACCTGCTCATACACATGGGTGCGTGCGTTGAAACGACGATGCACGATCTTGGGGGTAAAAACGTCGGTCTTGCCTTCGTAGGTACGCACCCAACAGTTTCCAGCTGATTTGACCCAGCGCGGCTCGCTGGAGTCGTGTCGCTCTTTGTATTTTCGTGGCACCTTGCTGCCCTCGAGGCTCAGGGGAAAGATGCAGTCGTCCTCTTCGTACTTTTCCATTTGGGCGGCTTCCCGGACTTCTGGGATCACGTCCTCTTGAACGTACCAGCCGTTGCCGTCGGGCATCTTCATGCGGAATACGACGTTGATCTTGGTGGGGTCCGTTTTGTGAGGAGTGAACTTTTCGTATTCAATAAGCTCCTTGTTTATGAGGTTGCGGTCAGCATAAGGGGCTTGATCGTCTGATAGCTCGACATCGCTGTCGTCGTTGTCGTCGTCGTCAAGCAAGGAGGTAGTTTCACTTCCGGTGATGCCATATGGATGCTGCGCGGCAGCTACCTCATCCTCACTATCTTCGGTAGCATCGGTATCCTCGTCTGTGTCGATATCCGCTAATGCCAACAATAGCGCATGGCCATTAACGACGGGCTTGTCTTTGGGAACATGCTTCTTGGCCTCCAGCCCAGTCCTCGTTATCTCCTCGTGGTCGCCAGTGTCAGTATCCTTGATCTTGTCACCGAGCTTGCACTTCGGCTTCGGCGTCACGCGCTCGCTGGTATTTACGATCACGGTGCGAGGTGCAGCAGGGCTGCCGGGTGGACTCCTAAACGTTTTGTACATCTTTACAGCGGGCTTGAGAGAAAGAGTTAGCTCATTTACGTCAAAGGGTCAGATATGCAAGCTATTCTGCAATGATTATTGTTTCGTTGCAGGTTGGAACCGAATGGGATACTTACACTTGGTGTTTACTTCCGCAGTTGTGTTGAAAGACTACCGCGCAGGCTTTTCAAGGTTGTCGGGGTTGTTGCTCGCTCAGTGGAAAGCCTGGAGTTTGGAAGCAGAGAAGTGCACTCTCAAGGTTTGTGTGTGGTTGTGACGAATGTGGGGGCGATATAGTCGCGTGGAGCTGCAGGCGGAACGCGTGGGCTATGTTATGGCCTCATGAAAATTAACTCTGTACGTCATCGTCTGAACTATGTCAGGTCTTTCACGGCCCCGTTGAACCTGGAGGGGTTCATTCAAGAGCGGGGTTTACTGTGAGTTGCTTTCAGGTTTGTCTGTTAGTGAAATATGTGATTTTCAGTGAGTGCATTGGCGTACTGTAGTTAAGGAAAGGATGGCCAAAATGAGTGGTATATGTACATTTCTGGAGTGTCTCAGTATCCTACTTGTCTTTCGTTCACACGGCTATATCCATCTATGCCACTGAAAGTATCCAATCAGTCCCGTCCCGCTCCCTAACCCGTTTTGTGGTCTTCAAACCTCGTCTTCAACATCCACCTCAACGTCCTCATCCTCAGCTTCCTCACCCTCAACGTCCTCATTCTCAGCTTCCTCACCCTGAACGTCCTCTCCGTCTACGTCACTGTCTTCCTCGCCCTCGCCCTCCTCGCCCTCCTCGCCCTCCGCTTCATCCTCCGACCATAAGCCCCCGAGCTTATGGAAGAAGTCATTGTACTTCCGCCTCCACTCCTCATCATTCGGGTCTACATTCGCCAACCAAGCCGGATCCGGATGACAAAACTCGATATATTCCTTAGTCTTTTCATCGAACATGCGGGTGCCGAACCGAACCAACCACTGCTTCCCATCCGCCCTGATCCAGAGCTTAGGATTCCAATCTGCCAACACCCAGTTGGCCTTACCGGCCCAGCGTGGGCTTGTGAGCGGCTTGGGGATGATGAAGGCGTCTGGGCAGGGAAGGTAGAAGACTTCTGGATGCCAGCTCTGGTTGCGCTTCACTTTCATGGGCTTGGGCATGTCGTCGAAGACGTCCATTTGGAAGAAGCGCCGGTCTGTGCCGGGGATGGTGATGTCGATGACACCGAAGATCTTGTAGGGGTGCATGGCTGTGTATTGCAGCTCTTCATGCATGCCTTCGCCGATGAGGCGGGGTACTTGGTTGAACTTTGGCTCGGGCGGGAAACGGTGCCACATCTTGTAGTCGTACTGTTCGTCGACCACCTTGCGCAGATGCTTTAGTACCGGCTCGCTCTTCTCCGGGTACTCCAAGATGCCTTTGTACCTGGGGTTCTTGATAATGGTACACCAGTCCTTGAACTGCTTGGCGGAGATGATGATGCGTGTGAAACTGGCATGTTCGGGGTTCTTTCCATCAATGAACCTGTTCTTAGGCTCGTCCCGGTAATTTGCGTTCGCAAGATCTTCAATGCGGTTGGCCAGCTTTGCTGCGACATACGACCGCATCCCCAAAAACTTCTCTATTGTGGCCTCGTCGCGGAACTTTGCATGTTGCATCTCTAGCCCGTCCTCGTTTAGGTAGCCGCTATTGAAGTCGTCGAGCTCCCGCATGATATTGGAATGATCGAGGTAGACGAAGGGCTTGGTCTCATGCAAGGCCAGGACCAGCAGCGCTTGATACTTGCAGATGAGGTAGAGTTCCTCGTCGCTCAGATGGTCTTCACGTGCGGCGTAGTCTTTGGCGAAGTCGTCGCCGTCACTCTTGTCTTTCTCGCCCGCGCTATCGCGCGGCGTCGAGGGGTGCGATCCGATGGATGGCACCTTTAACTTGAGGATAGTGTTAGTACGCCTCTCAAAATTAGGGTTAGTATGAGTGTCGGTCGCTGGCAAAGCGGTCGAGGTTACGGAGGTCGATGTCGTGGTGGCGGGAGCAGCGGAGGTGGCCTTGGATTTTCTCTTGTTGCGTGCCATGGTGTTGGATACTGTAGTTAACCCTGTAGTGTGGGCAATGTATCTGCAAAAGATTTACTTGCTATGTACAAGATAGGTGCAGAGGTTGGGTTTTGTTGTGCCGATTGTGTGTAGGCAGAATGTCTTGGCGGGTAAGAACGGTCAGTGTGCAAACGCAAAGGAATGACGACACGCTAGACCAGGATATGCTGAAGCTAGATGCAGGAGCCCGACCTTGATAACCTGGTATCTCTGCCGCGTATTTGGGGGGATATCGGTTCGGGTATATGGACAAGATGATGCAGTGTGTCAAGAATAAATCACGTGACGAGACACAGTTACAACTATCTAAACAAATCATTTCTATCCAACTTCAGGCTGAGTGAATTGGAGATTTTAGAAAAAGAAAGGCCAGAATCCCGCAATACAAATGCTCATATACAACCTTTAATCTCCCCACAGCCCAGCCGTAGCTGCTTGGAAAAGTTACAGCGACGCCTCAACCTCGCGATATCAATATCATCACCTCCCCATGCCTAGCTAGTTTCTTTAGTTTCTCCAGCTTTACCCTCTGCAGCAGCGGCAGCGCGATCCGCAGCGCGACCAGCAGCCTCAGCCGCAGCCATCTCTTCGTCCTTGGTCATGCCCTTCAGCTTGATGTATAGCTTGGGGTGTGGTTGTTCTTCGGCCACCTCTACTCGCTGCCAGAATTTGCTCTTAGAGTCGAGTTTAGCTCTCTTGGGACGCTCGTTGGGTAAATTGTCGCTTTCTTCCTGTTGATATGCCTTGTCGATCTCGTAAGGAGTGTCATCTTCCAAGTCGTAGTTGCAAGAATCATTGATGACATCCTTGTTAGGCTCAGCGGTGATTTCCTCGCCAGCATCATCTACGATATCCTCTTCTTCGCCATCCTCCTCGTCACCCTCATGTCGCTTCCGCTTCTTCCTCCCCTTTGTATCTTCTTTCGCAGCAATCTTAGCCTGCTCTTCCCTCTTGAACTTTTCAATGTCAATGAACTGATCCGGGAACTGCACTCTACCAGGAACATCCTTTCCAGCATTGATCAAGGCCAAGACCCTCCGATGTTCAGTGTGAAGACGTCCAAGGGGTTCCTTCGGCTTCTTGGACATCTGATGGCGCATCCAAGCACCCACACTCTCTGGAGAACGATCATGGCCATCTGCCTCTTTGATGACATCATGAATCTCTTTCTTTTTCTGGTCAGCAACCGCGGTACGCAGCTTGTCGATGCCGTTTTCCCTGCAGTACGCGTTTGCCCATTCGTAGGCGGCAGCGCGCTCTTCTATGGACCAGGCTTCGCGCGTCGTAGTGGATTGTAAGGTGGCGCGGTTACGCCACTGGGCAATCTTCTTGCGGTAGCTGACACTCCAGGCTCGGTCGTTCAGATCCATAGTGTCAAGCAGATCCGGGGGGAGGACGTGATGATTGATGTATGCGTTTGTCTTCTTGTCGAATACGTAGAAGATCAGTGTTGGGGACCACTCGTACCTGCCGCAGGTCCATTTCTGGCCGTTTTCGTCGACTTTCATCCATACTTTGTCTTTGGGCAACCTGGGGACGGTGACGTCCTTGGGATCTGGGAGCAGGTATATACTTCCCGGTTCCTTGAGCCGCCAAATCTGCAGAGAATCGTACTCTGTGATCTTTGTGTTGGTCTCAGGGATGATTTGGTGCTGCCAAAATCGTTTTCCCTGCGGAGTCGTCATGCTGTAGTAGGCTTGGATACTCGTGGGGTCTCGCATCACGCGCTGGAATTCTACCCCAACTGGACGCAGCATCTGGTTGAAGTCGGGTTCGGGAGAGATGTGTCGCCACTGCTCAAAGTTATACTGCACCGCAACTATTGCGTTCAGAAGCTCGATCAATCCATTGTATCTTTGTGGCTCGGTCCAAGGATCCATGTCTGGGTTGAAGTCCTTGTCATCTCTGCGCCATCTCTGAACGAGCTTACCATACGACTTCACTAGCTCAGGGGCAAGATACATCTTCCAGAAAATCGTGTGTTCTGGGTTCTTGTCGCCTTGGGCCTGGTTCTTGGGCTCGGTATCCCTATTTTCTTGCGACTGACGCTTGATGGTAGCTGTCAAGTTCGGAACGAGCTCTACACAGAGGTCGGTGTAGCGTTGACGCCGCACTGGTGTCTCGCTCTCTGGTAGCCACTGGGTAGCATCGCCGTCTGCCGTGATGTGTCCAGCCAGGAAGGCGTCGAGCTGTAAGAGCTGTGTGTTCATGTTGAGATCGACGACGGGCCGTGTCGAGTGACGAGAAAGCGCCAGAAGAGACAGATATATCAGGATGATGTGGAACGTCTCGGACTCTGAAGGCGATTCGGCGTTTACTAGTGGGCTAGATTCCACAGGAGTATTGGAGTCTACAGCCACCTCTGAGGGTTGAGGGGAAGAGTAAACCGTAGTGTCGTCGTCTCCTTCATTTTCGGGGGCGGGCCCATGAGGAGTCACAGAATGAGTTGTAACTCTCCGGCCTTTGAAAACAGTAAGTCAGTACTATCAATCTCCCCGCTTTTGCAAGGCACATACCAGGCGTAACGGGACCAGGATTGCCGCCGCCTCTCCCAACTTGACGACGCGGACTGTGCGCAGCAGGTGTCGCAACTCTACAACACGGACCATCCGCAGCGGCTGTCGACGTAGTTTCTTTGGCTGTTGAATCCAGTGTTATCATCGCGCCAGATGAAATAGTCTTCGCAGATGTCTGATACTTACTGTTCTTGAACTTGTCGATTGTGTTGACCGAAGCAATCGTATTGCCTTTGTCACCCGCCATCTTGAAGTTGCTAACAATGTTTGCTGTAGATTGTAGGTCGGAAAGTCGTGTGCTGAAAGAGTTCTTCGCAGTGAAAATCTGTGAAGCGAAATTTATAGCTCGCGATGTGCGCCGTCAGGCTTGGCGGAAGAGAGTGAAAGAATGAGCTCTGGGAGCGGGGTGGCGAGTCGTCGCCTCGGATTAAGAATATAACCGGTCGGGATTGCAGTTGAAGGGTTTTGCGCAGCAAGCTCGCAGGGTAGTTCAGAGTGTTTTCTATCGCTTGATTGGTTTATATACAGTTATGTCGAGCTTTGTGTACTGCATCTTTCATATGACCGAAACCATTGGTTGCTCTGATCCGGAATTGACTTTCTTAGAGTCATATAACAGCGTAATTAGTACATGGAAAAGGCAGGCGACTAATTGTCCTCATGATACTCGTCGTGAAACACCAAGGTTGTCTTTGATATTGACCAGGTTGTCGAATGGAGGGCATTAACATGCCGGGAAAAGACATGGGTCTAATTGACATTATTTTCCTGTGGTAGGTACTCCTCTTTTATCCTTTATATTGCCTCTATTCCCTACTCCTCTTCATATGTGTCCTCGTCAGTCTCCTCTTTTGCCTCCTCTTCTGCCCACTCTTCTTGTGCAATGTAGGTGTCCAGTCTAGCTGTAGTGATTTCTGGTATGAAAACCCCAGCACCCTTAGTCGCTAGAGCATCAGCCGCCTCCTTTATCGATCTTATGTATGACCTTTTCTTGTGCCGGTAAAATGAACCCATTGCTGAATATGTACGAGGTGCATAGTCGGGGTTTTCACGCTGAAAAAAACGATTAAGTGCATCGGCGACTTGCTGTGCTGAGGGCATTATGTAGGCATGATTCTCTCTGCCTCTATTTCTGATCATTGTGAAGAAGAGCATGGTATATGCGTTTTCACGTATGCCCCATCCTCTGTCCTTTACGGTAGCAGCATCGGGACACGTTTCTTGTAACACGCTGGTCCGAGCTTTGTCCCATGGGGGAACACGTGGCGACCTAGTTGCTGTCTCCTGCGTATCAGAATAGCTTTCTACGATAGATTCGTCGTCTTTAGTAAACGCCTGGCTTGGACTTGGGATCCTGCTTTCCCTTAAGTTCCGGAAGAATTGCCAAAGATGTGTCCATCTTTCTCCTTGTTGGAGTGCAGAGATATCCCCAATCTCCTCACAAGCTCTTCCGTATGAGTTTAGAACTTCCGGAGTATCGATTTCAGCAAATGATGCAGGAAGAAAAGTATATCTCAAGTCCTCAGCACCTTCAAGTTCAAGTTTAACAACCTCTCTCCACATACTGTCTCCTTTCATGGGCTTCGTGTTGTCAAAATCCTTCTCTAAGACCGGGCATTCACTGCCGAAGTATTTCTTGTACTCCTCATACGCACTACCCTTGTACGTTTTCTCATTTATCCATTCCCATGATCCTGAAGAAGATATATCGGTGTAATGGAAGCCCAAGAAGAGTGCAATGCGTAATTCGTGTCCCTTGTTGTTGTTAGGTGTCGACGATGCAGCATTGCTCGAATTTGGGTCTGTCATGCTCGTTATTGTTGAGGTGGCGATGGTTCCTGGTATTTAAGATACAGTGCGTTTTATTTCAAGCCTTTGAGGCCTTCTAAGATGAGGATCTACTTGGAAGAGCTGCTTTGTACCAAAGCTTCACAGTTGATATTTATCTCCCAAGAGCGATTGTTACGGCTGATCACGCATTTTACCACAGTGACTTAGTATTGGTTTCTTTTTGGGCAAAGGTGTTAGTTCTTAGTTCAGATGACACCTTTCTGGTTGTACATGATCACACGTGGAGCATGCATGCTACTATTTGCTAGTTGGTGTATGATGAGCGCCACACTCACGGGTCGCTGAACTAGATTAGAGACTGAACAAAATGCTAAGGTAAGAGTGAAAAATATCGGTAGAGCTCTCGTCAATATCATGTAAGCGATGGTTCTTCAATTCAGTACGCCAATGATGGCACCATGGTACTGTAGAGAGAAAATCTCCGCGCGCACGCGAATATCTCCATCTTCGATACCTCCCAAATTCTGGGCCGTCCAACCGTTAGCCATGTTGTCATTCCATGGTTGAAGTGTGAGAGACATTGGACGAACATCACCACAACATCGTGTCCTGACAGTATCAATCCCAGAGTTGTGATCGCTGTTTACACATGGGCTCAGGGACTAACTAGTGATTTCGGCGTATTTTTCTATCTCTTGGCTGCATGCAAATAGCATTGGTAAGTCATATTTCACTAAGAAACCTCTCTGCATATGGGATCTACTGAAAACTTCCATCTCCATACAGGAATGTCATCTCAATCTATTCGCCTGTTTTACTCATCAACCCGGTATCGACACGGCAAATGCACTTAACAAAGAGAACCTCTGGTCTATATCAAATACTCCTTCCAACAATCACATTCTACTCATCAAACCCGTACGCGGCGCTTAAAAGAGAGCGAGCCATTCATTTTTGAGTAGCACTAGACTGACGCTATATCATTTGTCATTTCTTTTTCTGAAGATAGAAACAAATCAGCCACTGTCAGATATAGTAGAAGAAAATCCCCGGTTCCTCCACTTTGTGATACTGCAGTAGACTATCAAAATCGAGGGTGGCGATGGTGGAAAGATCCTCATGCCAATGTTTCAACCCTTCCAGGAATTCAAGAGCGCGACTTTCGGGTAGGATGTTTGGAGAATTCTCTGTAAGATTCAGCAAAACAATCACCTTCATCGTCGCTATCCTCCGTATCGTCAGAATCACTTCCTCCGTTAGTAGTCTCTCTACCAGTCTCCGAGCTGTTGATATTTCCAAGTTGGCCAGTGTTCAAGTTGACAGTCTCGCTACCAGTCTCGGAGCCGTTGATATTTCCAAGTTGGTCAGGGTTCAGGTTGGCAGAGCGTAGCCAGTTTGGATTTCCGTTAACACAATTCTCGTCTTCAGCGTCTGATAGTTGGTTTGTTATGTTCCTGGCGTGATGGACTTCCGAACGCGTGGGAGGTGTCTCTCGTGCTCTTCTCAAGCTCGTGGTGAATATGTTGCGGGTTAAATAGCGATTTGCCTCGGCTATACGTTCTCCTTGACCGTCAAGATCGAAATTGAGTTCCTCAATGTCACCCTCTTCCCCGTGACCGAACCACTTCCCATTACGATCCCGTCCCACAACGGACCCATCAGGATGCATGTCGTGAATGAAAACTTGGCCGCGCTTTCTCAAAAAGCTAACTTGGTATCGTGGCTCTCTGTCAATTCTCTTGATCCGTTGGCCCTGCTCGTCTAGTTTGTATTGAATTGGACTTCTCCTTTTCAGCAAACTCCCGCCATTCAACTCAGTATCCCCTGTCTCTTCATAAACATACGCTCGTTTCATTTTGGTTATCATGGTCCTTTCAATCATATCCGGTGAACTGAATGATGTTGGCCAGTCAAAACTCGTTTCGAGACATCCGTGGTGAAGGACGTGGTCTTTAGGAAGAAGCCTCTGCGTGCCTGGGTTTTGCATGTATTTAGAGTCTTTCTCCTTCCTTTTCGTATTGCAAGTCTCTTCATCGAGAGTCAATACGATGGCCTCCATCTTACCCTGACCTTTGAGTACTAGGTCTTTCGCTCGATCCTCTTTGGAGCGATAGCCTTCCTCAACTTCGGTGGGATCAATATTTCTCCTCTTCTCACGTGGAAACCGTTCCTCAAGATGGCGGTGACGTCGCCGGTACCTCAACAATTCCGAAGGTGTGGTTCCACGAGTAGGCTGCGAATACCGGTGGGCGTCCTCAGGACCTACCACGGCTGGTATACGCTTCCGATAGCCGAGCTTGAACTTCTCGTACGTCTTGCTCATCCGTTCTCTCCATTCATAATAGGCGCCAAAGTATGCTGCATCAGCATGAGGTGCGTCGTCACGCCGACTTATTCTACGATATCCTGGTGTCCCAAACAGCAAGTGGGCAGCATGCTTCTTTTTGATAGATGTCCCCAGCGGTGTAGCCGGAGTATCCCCACCAACAGGGCCAATGGGATCCCGTTCATTCTTGCTTGCCGCTCGCAATGCAGCCCTCGAAGCCCTCGAATGTTCTTTTCTTGGACGATCGGCGGGAGTCTCATGATACACTTGCTTTGCCCATGGAGATCTTCTGTTCCAGACATTCTGGTAACAAAGAAAGTCTTCCCATGTCGCCTGTGCCGTTCGATACTCGATGAACCTGTGATACGTTCCCAGTCTCTTATGCAACTTCTCTCGAAGCTTTTCCTGGTTCCCCATTGCGTATTGCATTGCTTTTTGTGCTGTTTTATCATATATGTCGCCTGTTTGCACATCTACGTGACCTTTATACTGCTCCCATACTGTTTCTGACTGGCTTTTGTTCTCTTCTATCTGCGCACTAATTTCCATGTCTCTTGCACGGGCCTCCGCTTCCCTCAGCCATTGCAGTAGCATCTCTCTTGTTTCTGATAACCATTCCTGAAATTGCCTTTCGTTTTTAGGTTCATCTAGCCAATTTTCCTTACGTGTAGGGTTCATGGGAAGTGTCTTGTCGTTCAGTGGCGCCATGATGCAAGCTGGCGTTGTTTGTATTCAATGTGTGTTAAGCGGGTTGGCCCTTGTTTCGATTGGATAATTGACAGGTGTGGCAATCTTTAGAATGAGATTGGAAAGCCTCGATAGAGAAGTCTCTGGCGTGCAATGTTGATGTTGGACTCGTTGCTGTGTTCACCTGGAGTCGATTCTGAACGGTGGCCAGCGGCGATTCGTTGCTCACAAAGAAATCAGACACAATTAGCAGAGGCGTTGACTTGAGAATATATTCAAATGGTGAAAGCTCGAGGGGATAAGAGTGCTTCAGATACGAGAATTTCGATGTCTTTGTTCCATGCCAAGGAGATCTGTCGGACAAGGGTCATGACTAAGCACATGTCACTCGGGAACAAAGAGCTTACGTCTCGTCGGAAATCCATCCAGACAAGGGAAACATTTTGTACCGCAATCGGATTATTGATGACGTATAAGTCTGATTATCACTTGTCCTTGGAACCGGAAATCGAACAAGAATCTAATATAATCCCGAAGCAATGTAGCTTTCTAGCTGTATGCATAATATCTCTTTAGCACAATGTATCACGAACTATCACTTTCAATTAAGTACAAACATATCTTATCCAGTTATGGCAGGTCTACTATGGCAAGCCTACCGGAGCATATTTTATAATGCACATAGCCTCGCGAGTACCATGACATCGGCCTACTATTGTCAGATATTCACTGTAGATGGAATACTGGTTGAAGATCATAGATTGTGATGGATGTTGATCATTCTGATTGATTGTGTGTGTTCTATGGTTCTATTTGTGTGGGCTAGCGCGCTGAAGGGGTGCCAAGAGCCCCTATGCTCTCATTGGCTCTCACACAGAAGTCAGGTCAGACTAGCGCACCCGAACTCTGCACACCACCTTCATATGCCATGGTGCTCTTATTTGACACCTATCATCCACAAAGACTCTACCTCTTCTTTCGAGTTCTTATCCCCGGTTCCAGACTACGTTCCCCATCCGTTCGCATCCTCCTCAACTGTTTCGTCCGAATCTTCATCGATGTCGCGAAGGTTCTTCAAATCCTCTGGCAAATTATCATGCAGCCTCGTTATAGCAATCTCGCTTGCCTCCCTTGCGTCTAGCTCCTCTTTTGGTAGTAGCTTATGACGCCATAAATAGTCCAGGGGACCTGTATATCCAACGGGTGGAAGTAGAGTATAATTCAGAAGAGCATTTACAGCTGCGGATCCTTCTTTGCGCGCCGAGTTTTTATGGAAGTCCTCGCCCTCTCGGAAAGGAATTTCCCCAGGCTTTAGCTTGCGGTCCCCCCGTGAAAAGGCGTCACGCTCGGGACCGGGCACCGGAAAGCCCCCATAGTCTGCAAGCCTCTCGCTGAGGTCATGGTCGGCTCTCGCGTACCATAGGTCATTAGGCTTTTTGCTGCTTTTTTCTCGATGTAATCGAAGAGCTTCTTCGTCACTCTGAGGAATGTACGGAATGATCCACCCGTCAGCCACTTGACGAGCAATTTCTTCGGGCGGGGTAGAAGATCGATGTATCACGGGCTGCTGATTCTTGGACTTCTTCTTCTTGCCAGTAGAGGAACTGGGGACCGCTTGAGATAGGTGAGGGCTTGCCTGGGAATTGGTGATCCCAGGCACAGAACTATCCAAAAGATCTTTGTCAGCAGTGGAAGCAGAAACATCTTCCAATATTTGATTTTCCGCTGATCTCGATGCTTCAATGCTCAAACCCGTAGCCTCTCTACGACCTGTCGTATCTTCTTCCAGGGCTTGTTCCATAGTGGTCAGTTTGTTCGACTGTCCTGCCGGTGAATGCGAGTTATATATCTCATCTTTGTTTGTGGGAGACGTTTGATGCAAACTTTCCATGTTCTTGATACCGCTAGAGCTTTCTTCCGAGATGAAATTAGAGGCAATCAGCCCATTTGCCAAGTAAGCCTCAATTTCATCATCGGTGATCTCGGGCATGTATGCCTCGTCGCCATTGCTAGTCTTATACGATTTGAGACCATCGCGAAGCGTGCGAACTCTTGTATTGGGGCGGTTCAAATAGGATTTGAACGGCTGCAAAGTACGTGCCTGGCGCGCAGGAAGTTCATGTCCCTTGGCGTCTCGAAGGTCGCTTCTACCATCAAAATACTCGTTGAAGGCCTCCAGGATCACCTCTTTATCTGGTACCACAATGGAGTTGTCCTTCTTGACTGCAAGCGCCACCCTTTCCAAGAACAACTCCAGGTACCCCTTCTCAGTCGGAGCCCATGAGAGCTTTTCGACGAGGGGTGGAAAGCCTTTCTGGAGAAAGACGCTAGAGCGCCACTTGTTAATGTGGTGGATGTCTTCTTTGCTGTCCCAGTCAATGTATTTTGCTTCCTTCTTCTGGTATGTGAGACTCTTCTCTATGTTTGTTGTCTTGTGGCGAAACTTCATCGTGAGACGATTTGGTTGCGGGGTGCCGGGCAGGATTGTGTCTCGACCATCGCCGTCCATGATCTCCCATTCATTGCCGTCTGTATTCCTAGCCTTTTTGGATGTTAATGGTTCTGGGATGTCTGTGGCCTTTCGTTTCCTAGATGAGGCCATTGTGGTTGATGTCGATAGAAAAGTGTATTCCAAGGTTACCCGATTCAGTTGGGAGGGGGGAGTGGGGGTAGCGCGCGTCCGGGTGGGTGGTGGGTGATAGAGTTGGTTGCGATGACCGAGGTTGCCTGAGAGGTTGATCGGAAATTTATTATGCGCAGGGCGGATCTCACCTGTAGGTGGCAGTGAGAGGCCGCTGACCAAACCCGGGCCGTGCACTGTGCCGCGACAACTCCAAGGTCTTCTTCGATTGAAAGATCACCTGCGGTAATCTAGTGAACAACAAGTTCTTTACAGGCTGCAGTGAGTTGACAATGGTATCAGGTTTTTGGCGGAATTTTGTAGCAGACGACTTAGGGAGTACCCACTGTTGACATAGGCTGCATGTTTGCCCAACGGGCAACCTCCACGATACACAAAAAGTGGAATATCTTTAGTCCCTAGAAAGAGAAACCATGGCCCAGGTTTCACAACGACATTCGCTATTGAGATTGCATAGCAGCATATCACTCGATAGGGCACCCTGTTTCACCATGCGTCACGCTTCCCGGCCAAATCCTCGATGCTCCTGTAGCCCCTTGACCCCCACTTGGGTCTTGTAAGCTACAAATGGCCCACTGGTATCCTCAACATCTCATTTCAAATTCTACAGCACGGTTAGCTTTGCTCACAAGCACTATTTCTTATTTTCAACATACCTTCACAACGCCGCACTTGACCAATTCTTCCTTGACAGTAAGGATGAAATTGGGGTTTGGCGCGGAGACTTCCGGGGCCCTGTAGGCCAAGAGGCGCAACGTACATGTCATGATGATCGAAATCACAAAAACCCTCGGGAAGATCGACACAGGAGGCGGGGCAGTTATATTGAGCTTTGCTACCACTCGAGTCAGTAATCTTGATAGAGTGATGAATTAGCAGAAACTTGCGTATATGCGCCCCGCTCCACTGGCTTGCTAAGGTCCCTGGCCTGGTTATAGTTGTGAGTGCGCTAGTAGACTTGCGCTCTCGGTGCTCCCTTTCCGGAATATATCGCTACGTTTCCTTCGTGCACGTTTTGACGTAGCCGATCAGATAGAAATTTGGTATGTCCTTGCTGTAGAAGAGTAAAAAGGTCATGATATAGTTTGCCGCAACCTTTTGAGAAGGCTTCTGAGTTCAACCATGCTTGGTCATCGTATATATGGCGCAAATAGCCTCATGGACGTCCAGAAGATAGAGGGCCGTCAAAGATCCCCTCGAGATACTTGAAACCTAGAATACCCCGGAATATGTTGCCTCTGTTACATGTCTCTTGAATCCGCGGAACTGGATAGATGACTACACCGAACATCTGGAACCAAGTCTGTTTCCTAGCCTGGAGTCCAACAATATTGTTATAGATAGGACTGAGGCTCAAAAAGCTGCGATTGTTACGCTGTGAAGCATCGCCAATGTGGCGGATAGAATGAGCCAGTTCCCAAGAAGACTAGCTTACGACGCTACTTGAGATTACTTTGAAGATCTTAGTCAATCTGGACACATACTCTATTAGATCGCGTTCTGAGTTCTGAGCTTGGTCTCTGAGAAAAGCATGACTCTTCGGAGTTCTGTACGAATTATTAGCATTGGATTCCAAGCAGAGATCCAAGTACCATCACTTCCGCGTGGATAGACGATATTGATCTTGGAATGATTGGCCGAGGTCGCGAATATTGTGACAGGACTTGAAAATCTCGCCATTCGAATGTAGGTTGTGGATGTGCAGTTTTGGATCGATCACCACGCCAAAAAGGTTGAAGTACACGGTGATATCAAAGTCGATCCGTACATATGTCAACCGTTGTAGACATGGTTATCAATATATTATATTTAGCGGTTTGGCAGCGCTATGAGAAAATCTTGCAGTCTTCCAATGCCAGTCACGGTCATTCTTCTTTCGTGCGAGAATTGTCTTAAGACAAAGGTATCGACAATTACGGATGAGTTTGACCTCAATCTTGATCGGAAACTTCTTATCCCGCTCTCAGAGAGCGTACGCACCTTTTGGCAGATTTCCAAGGATGACCGGCAATAGGTTCGGCAGAGTTACCATGGCCGAGACTTGCAGACGAGAAGCAGCGACATGCCAGTCGACTTTCTGATGTCGAACAGGTTCTTTGATGATCACTGGATAGAATGGATCACGGCAAGGCTTTGTACCGAGCATCTTGTATATGTAGTCGCCCTTTGCAGTCTCCCATTTGTCTTCCGGGAAAGGTAACTTCTTGGCCGTCAAGGCTCGACTTGGCTCGAGATGCTTCACACGCATCCTAAGGAGGGGCATTATTTGTGGGAAGTCTCACACTGGGGGAGACTCCGAAAAGTTGAGGTCGACTGTGTATTTGTTATGGTCCTCGGAGTCGATCTTGGCTCTTGATTGTCTCTGAGTTGCCAGTCAAAGGTGTGCAACAAGTTCGAATGCGAGTTGCAGGTCCGATATGTAGAGCTAGTCTTATTACAAACCCGCTCGATCTAACTAGCTCTACGACGAACGATTGTTGAAAAAAGAGAATGTCAGAACACACCCGAAGGTAATTATATAACAGCTTGAGTGCACTAGCGGCACAGCCTTTGGTCCGTAAGTTGGGTTCACATGACCGATATTCTGCATGCGTGCGGAGTTATATTCTAGGCATCTCCTCTGTGCACGTACCATGATCTCGAAAGAACTGTCAAAGTCTCACGCCAAGTCCTAGAGAATTCCAGCGGCGCTGCCTTTCCTTTATCTATCAATCGCTTGTCCCGTTGCTGATGGTATGTCTGCACAATCGCGTCGTAAAGCTTGTCACCGTGGTATGCTAGCAACACAGCAGCAAACACGATGCCAGCCGTTACTGGAAGTGCTATACTCCAAAAGAACCCCTGGCCTCTATCCGTGTTGCGTATGTCCGATGTGTTCATCCCGAAAAGGCTGGCGATAAACGATAGCGGAAGAAAGATGGTGGTAATCATTGTGAAGACCAAAATAGCCTTACCGTGGTCTTCTTCAAGTATTTCAACGCCCTGTTTGAGCTGTTCTCGGAGGTATTGTGTTCGATTTTCCAGTGCCTTGAGCTCGATGGCCTTGGATTCCAAAATCTTTAAGCCGTCGTTGAGGCATTCTGACTCAGATTGGAACATATTCGAACGTTCTAAGGTCGGCTTCGCAAAAGATCGGGGATCGAGGACTCTAAGGAACTTCTCGAAGCTCTCTTGTTGCCATATATTAACGAGTTGAACAACCGATAGTTCTTCCTGCAGACCGTGAATATCCCGGAGGAGGCGCTTGCGTGGAAACTGATTGACTTGATATTGCTAATTATAATCGTCAGCCCCAGACCGAAGCAAACTCTACGTGTAAATTCGCACTCCTAAACTTGACCAATGCACTACGATATACTTACTAATTTTTGACGTTTGCTCCTGGTAGAGCTGATTTATTTCCATATCGACTCCGTCGAGCACTGGTCTCCTTTGGAGATTTTGAAGTATAGTGGCCACCAACAACTGAGGACCGGCTGGACCAATGCTCACAGTATTCTTTTCTGGATCAGCAAGTGCAAATTGTCTTTTCAGCTTTTGTCATTGAAGCTTGCGCCGACTGTCCAAGCTGAGCGAGCTTATCCAGCGCATGCTGCACAGCAGGCGTGTTTAACTCTTCGACTGCTCCTCCTGGAACATATTGCCAACGTAGCATTTCTTTCTCGATTGCTTTGACAGATGCTGTAGCTTGCATTAAGAACAAAGCAGTACCCTCGAAGCAATCAATCAGGTCATCAGGAAGTTGGTAGCTAGGATCGGGGCCGCTTTCATGTGCAATTCCTGTATAGATTTTCTGAGCTCTAGCAACGAGAGCGTTGAGGTAGTTGAGACATATTCGCAGAAGACTCAATTGCTGTTTATTGGCAAACTCATTGCGCAGGTCCGTTTCGGTGCGCACAAACCAGCGGTAGGTGGTCTGAAGATGTGCTAGTTGGTCTAAACTCGTTCTGTATTTGAAGTGAACAGTCTTCAGATGCGATACTGCGTCCTGGGTGGACCTATGGATGTGGCCTCCATTACACAGTGTACAGTCCGCAAAGGGGATACTTGGCTGATCGATGCTGTATTGTTGCATGAACTCCTCCTCGAGGGGTCTTATAATGTAAATCTGTCTGGAATTACCAATGTCCTCAAATGTGGACGTCACACTCTAATTATTAGGTTAGCAGAATATTCCATGTTCTTTATGGTGAAAATTGGAGTCAAAACGTCAAAAAATTCCAATACAAGATAAACTTGGACCGATGTGTTGGTCAAGGCAAGTCCGATAAGTAAGGATGGAGATGGGATTTTCAAGAAAATGCGTACCTTGGCCAATTTTGATAGTGAGCCCCATATCCGGTGGCAGACGGTATGAGGATAGCGAGGTGGAACGTACAATCCTACGAAACGTTTTGCGCTGGCTAATAGCTCGTTGATTGCGGTAACTATCTCATTTTGCTGCTTTCGTAGTACAGCATCCTTGGCGAATAAGTCATCAATAGAGTGTTGAAAAGGAGAATATGGTTGGGCAGTGAGAACATGTGGCTCCGGACGAATGGCCTGATTGGTTGACCTGGTCATAGGGCCTTCGCTCAGGTTCTTCGACGATCGTGATTGCAATAAAGTTATGCGAGTGTCCAGCTCATCAAGGGTCTCCTCAGGGGCATGCTTGTAGCACGTCTCATCGCGCTTTGTGAGACTATTTTCCACGTCTCTCATAATGGCAAAGAGGTTCTCAGCTGCGATGCGATTCTCTGACATCTTATGATTAGGTTGAAATTGCGGCCACGTCCGTGCCAGAAACAAGGCTGCTGGAAGAGATTTGCCAGGCGTCTCAATCTGTTTATTTTCGCTCGAGATCGGAAGTAGGTGTATTGCTTTTCTGTTTTGAAGAATTTGCCTTGCGTTTTTTATCGCCGCAGCAGTGCTCCGGTCAGTAATGTCGGTGAATAGAGACCGAGCATCATGTACAGCAACTCCGAGACGATGAAGCTGATTTTCGCATGAAGAGTTACCGATTCCAAGTGCCTTGAGCATGGCATCTCGATATCCGAGATTCTCACGAAAGACCTCCTCGCCTTGTGATTCGAGATCACACATGCTACGTAACATGTTGGCACAGTGAATGCTTTGCACCAATCGTACAAGTATCGCATGCTGTCGTCTTCGATCTTCTAGCGGCGCTGTTTCCCATAACTTTATAATATAAGACATGCAAGAGCAGAAACTCTCAAGATATTGCGTGGTCATCCGGGGCACCTCGAGGATTTCCAGCATGCTTAGCACAGACGCTTCTTGCTCGGCCACCTCTTCCTTTGTACGATCAGAGTTGACTTCTGCAAGGCTTCCAGTATCCAAAAGAACTGGATCATGAAAGTCTTCGCTTGGATCTGAATCTGAAAACCCCGATATGACTGATGGTGGTAGAGCAGTGGCGCACGCATCGATCATGTCCCTCTCGTCATTCTTGATCATCGCGTCCTTTTCATGCGAAAAGCCCGGAAATTCTTGCTTTCTTAGATCTGATGTGTCTTGTATAATGGTCAAATTGTTCACATTGTCTGATGCTTCGCTCGCTGACGTTGGAATATCAGGGAAATCTTGCGAATCATAGCCGAGGAAGAAATCGTCGATGCGTAGTCCGCCGAACAGTTGTATGTCACTCGGCCCGTATATTCCCTTACCCTGCGCGTTAGCATCTATAATCTTAGTTGTACCGCGACGATGCGGTTCCAGGCGGACTTTGGCAGGGGTTAGATCTTGTAAAGGCATGGCTTTCGACGCGTCTGGCAGACTGCCAGTGTCGGGAAACCAGTCCCCGGTCACAAGTGGAAGATGTTCAACGGGTTGCACGACCAACACAGACGAGCCGATCATACTCTCACTATCTAATTCGCCGCAGGTGATAACGTATTCTTTTATAGTCAATATGAGAATCAGCAAGGGGAAAGCAAAGAGCTTACCAGAGCCGACTGTGACTGCCCAGCACTGGGGTACAAACATAGCATGTTCTTCAGCTTGGGGTATATCCCGACAAAAGCTTGGCGCCGGTTCCTGATGGGTGGTTGATTCGTAGGGATATAGTATCTGTAACATACTTTTGGTAGGATACTTCTTTCCATTTTGAGGCAAGCTTTGGTGATGTCTTCGGATTGCGACATAGGGAAAGCATACGAATGTCGCTGATAGTTGCAGGTTATCCACATTTCGGGAGGATGAACCGTCACAACGTATGACAGTCCCAGGTTCGACATGGTATCCATCAAAATGACGTTTACGGAAAGCGTCTTTGACTTGTCTGAATAGCCGAAGTATAAGGAAACGTGCTTCGCCACCGATACCGGGCGCGTTGAGACACATGTTCTGCACGTTCATTAGATTCTGGACCTCATACCCAAACATAACAACTACCAAGTGTCACGGTGGGTTTGGGAGACGGAATACCTCAAAGTGTGTGAGATTCATGTGATGTCTTTGCATATGCCTGAAAACAATTTCTGTGAGTAACAGTCTACTGAGACGAATGTTGCGTACTCACAGCCACTGCAGCTGGAATTTGACGTCATCCTTTACTGCGGAAGGTCCATCATCGCAGGTAAGCTCAACTGAGTATGTTCCATTTCGCTGTTTGGAACGCTTTGCGCTAGTAGCTTTTCTCACTCTAAGACTTCCGTAGTCATTGAATGATACACGCTCAGGCCAGAGTTGGTGTAGCGACGTGGAAAACTGCGAATGTAGCGTCGCATAGCTGCATTGAACTGGAACTGAGATCACAAGGCCCTCTCTTATTGTTTCATTTGACTCATATCCGCCAGATGAGATTGTTGCAGGCTGTAGATGGTTCTCTAGTATGTTCGGAGCCGCTTCTGTAGTGGTAGTAGAATTTGTAGTAGATTTTTGTTGTTCGCGGTTATACTCATTTGAAACAGATTGCTTCTGTCAGGGTATGAGTCATCGTGCTATCGCAAAGTTGGGGCATCGTTGTATCCTTTTGAAGGCGTTTCGGAGTGGTAGCTTTGGGTAGAAAGCTCGCTGGGTGAAACACTTCCGTCAGAGATTCGGTTGTTGGCAAATTTCCTCTTACATCCTTGCTGTATTTAGGCGTTAAAACTGATGATTTGGACGATCCCCAAAGCGCAGTCGCAGGGGACGCTACACGTCTGGTCTCTCCGAATGAATGTACAAAGCGGACACCGAATTTCTTTGGTCGTCGTCGCGAGGGATTTGTATGCACTTTACTGGAGTTTCCCGTACTCTGGCTTGGTTTCGATTCGCGGTGTCTCAGCTTCTGGACATGATTCCCTGGTCTCGTAATTTCAAAACGCACATGCCTCCGCGAGATGTCTTCCGAGTTGACGGGAATTTCGTCGGTAGCACGATCTGTACCCCCACGTGGAATAAAAGCCTCTTTTGGTAATTCCGCACCATTTCCATGGGTAAAAAGACGCTCTTTTCCGTTTCCATTTTGGAAAGCCTTTGTCTCAGAGGTATTCTCCGTC
The DNA here is from genome assembly GCA_014334815.1 of Pyrenophora teres f. maculata. Lineage (NCBI taxonomy): Eukaryota > Fungi > Ascomycota > Dothideomycetes > Pleosporales > Pleosporaceae > Pyrenophora > Pyrenophora teres. The sequence goes on from CP060568.1 coordinate 4,950,287, forward strand.
TTCTTCCTGACTTGATATTTATTTCGGCTTGATGATGCTGTTTGTGCCTCTGGTGCTGCAGGATTCCTCATGTTGCTGCTGTCAATATTTATTCCGACGTGCGTTCCGGTATGTTCGTAAGTCTCTGGCTGTAAGGGAGGCTCCGCTTGCGCATAAGTTCCCTGGTATGGTATTGTCGGATACCCATAAGGCGTGGCATAGGATGGGTGAAACGTAGAGAAGTATCCTGGGGTATATGCTTGCCCAGTTTGCAGGTAGGGCTGATATCCACCACTGTATGGCGCTGAAGGATAGTAGTAGTTGAAGGATTTATACTGGTCATCTGGTTCTGGCGGTTCCTGTTCATGCTCGGCATGGTCGTTTGGCATATTTTTCTTCGGGCTTTCGTCGCGCCTAGTATGTTTCCTCAAGTTTCTGGCTTTCTCAGAACTGCGATTTTGGGATTTTTCCCTGACGCTTTTCTTCTTCAAAGGTGCGACCCTGCCCTTGAAGACCACCTCTTCGTCGGAGGACCCGGGCAGGTTCTCAACCATATGAGCATCTATTTCATTGATCCCAGCATTTTTAAGCTCTTTCGCACTCTCACTCGTGTCGTTAGCGACTACATCTTCGCTTTTCTTTTCTTCTGTAGCTGGTGTCATCTCCGCATCTGTGTCAGCAGCGTCGCTGTCGCTGCCCGAGCAGGCCGACGCAACAGAATAAGTAACGATATATCGGTCGCCAAGATCATTGTCAACGTCTCCATCGTCGCGCATGTCCTTCTCCTCTTTCTGCATCTTGGTTTCGTGTAGCTTTACAATGCCACCTCTCCGCCCCGCGCTCACAACTAAGGCGCCACAGCCAACCCATTTTGCGCAGCATGCAGCACCAATGAAAGGCGATATCGCTCCTCGTGACAAACGAGCGTGTTGGGGGCTAAATGTGCGGGATGCCTAAAAGTCAATTTGCATCTGCAGGGTAGCTGCAGAAGAATCAAAGAATGGTTCGCATGCCAGCCTGGTGGCGGTTCGCGTGGCGTTTGATCCGGAGCGGGTTAAGGTGCAAAAGCCGATATCTCCGAGACATCTCCGTTACGCTCTCCTGCATCTCTTACAGTCCCTAAGATATCAGAAGAAGATGAAAAAAAGCGAGTACATCGTTGTTACACCAGATCTATAGAAATTCCAAATTGACTGTTCAAGGGTTAGACCGGAGTAAGGAAGATGTAGTGTCACCAGCTACCCCACCTTCCCATGAAACTTCTTCCCCATTTAGGATAGGCGCGCGAACTCCGCCCCCATCTTCCAAGGTTCTGTTTAGGTGACTGCAGACTCCGATTTACAATGACAGGGACCCCAATATACGCCTAACCAACAGATTTTGCATCTTCATTCCCATCTTCAATCAACCAGGGACACTGATAAGTCAACAACACCGAAACTCCAGAGCCGCAAGCAAACATCATCCTACGAGCAAGAAGACGGGATCACCAAACCTCACAATCATGGCAGCACCAACCCAGTCCCTCGACCATCTAATCCTCTTCCTTCCCCTCAACCCCAGCACCACACTCCCCCAGATCCCCTCATCCCTAACCACATCCTTCACCCTCACCCCCGGCGGCCACCATGCCGACGGCGCAACTTCCAACACACTCATCCTGCTTCAAGACGGCTGCTACATCGAGCTCATTTCCTTCTGCAACGCCTCCCTCGCCGAACACCACTGGTGGGGCCCCAACGCCAACTTCACCGGCTGGAAAGACTGGTGCTTAACCAACGCTCTTCCCGCCACTGAGAATCAGAAACTGGTGGCTGGCAGTCATGCGGATCCTATTCGGGGAGGCAGACAGAGACCAGATGGGGTGAAGGTGGAGTGGGATGTCACCTTTCCACATGGAGACAAGGGTGGACAGGGAAGTAGAGGCCGCATACCGTTCTTCTGCCATGATGTTACACCTAGGGAAGTTAGGGTGCCGGTTGATGAGCAGAAATCGACGCATCCGTGTGGGGCTTTGGGGGTCAAGGAGATTAAAGTTGTTGTGGATGGATTTGAGCTTTTTCCCGATACGCGGGACGAGTATGAGAAGATTCTTGGTGAGCCGGAGAATAAAAAGGAGGGTTTGAGTTTTCGACTCAAAAGGGTGAGAGAGGTGGAGGGTATTGAGTTTGGGGGTGCAGACGTTGTGCTGAATTATCCCGCGAACGAAGAGCAGAGGAGACGCGTTGCTAAGACTGGGTGTTGGTTTGGGGATGTGGTGCTTTTTGGGAAAGCGGGAGAGGGCAGGGAAAAGGGTAGTAGGGAACGGTTGGATGTCAAGGATGGGGGAGAGGGCGTTGGAGGTCTTTGGATAGAATATGTTTGATCTGTGTCATCGAGAGTCGTGATATCATGAACCTCATATCTTTATATTCTCATTACCAAAATAAAGGTTTTCAAGCCGACCATATCATGACTGTGAACTCCCAGGAGCGGTAAAAGCCGCACAAGACCTGTGGCTAACTCATCTTACTTTTGTACTTGTTCTCTTCTTCGCTCAATCTCCACCCCTCACACTCCCCCAAATGTGCTACTACTACTACTATTACTACTAATACTACGCGACTTGCCGTCTATGTCCAGATCTAGATCCTGGTACTCTTTCAACAAGCCGTTCAACAGCGCAGTTTCAGGATTTTCGTTGATGTTGATGATCGGTACGGGCCATAGACTTTGGGTGTGTTGCAGCAGCAAGGACTGTTCAGCCTCTTCACCGGGTGTACAGTAGGTGCGAACCAACTGCAAATCTTCTGGCGTCATGCAAACTTGCAGAGCTCGGAATGCGAGTTTACCAAGCTGGTAGCTAAGGCCTTGGCTGTGCAAACCTACTGCACACAGTACAAGCGTCGAACGATGCACGTCAATCATGGTGGAATCCCCGCTGCTATTTTTTCTCGCATGCCTGAGCGCTTCGATGGCTAGATTGCCGACAAAGACTTGTATCCACACACTGAACGTGTTGTGAACTTCGAAGCCGTGTCGCATATAGTAAATTCTCAACAGGGTTTCGACAGATATTCTGGCTTCGGAAGCAATCCTATCAAACTTCTGTTTGAAGATGGCGGATGCACTGGGCTCCTTGATCTGAATGGCACCATCGAGGCGGCAGAGTTGTAACAGTAGACAATGATATTCTAAACTATGGGTCGTCAGTAATTCCACCGTACAACGGGACTCATTTTGTACCTACTGGAGCTCCATTTGTGTCGGATATACAATCTTCTGGGGTGTAAGCGGGTCCGAAAGGCTTGTAAACCACGCATTCAATCGAAAATGAAATCCGAGGATTTGGTCGAGGGTCAATATGCCTTTGCGCTCTGGTGGTCCATACAGTGCTATTGACATGTCCATCATGATTACACGCAACGCTGATCTGGCTCCAAATTCGCTGCCTAGGTGAGTAGAGGCCAGTGTTTTTGAGTTAGGATACCGCAACCAGACTTCGCCGTACCACTGTGGGTATTTTCCTGGGTCCGGTAGTGCAACATCGGGTGGTCTGTCGAGGAAAGACGTTCGGAAGAAGTAGTAGCAATACATGCTTTGCCAGTTGAAGAACCCCCATGCTGTAACTATACGTGCCTTCATCATCTCTTCATCGGTGGGCCACTTTGGCTTTTGGAATAGGTCAATATCTTTCGCGATGAGTAGGGCATGGAGCATGTAAGATAGCCCGATTCGGTCCAGGCCGTTTTCATTCAGAGCCATCTGGAGAACAAGCGCGGCCTGTATAGTAGTAAGTGAGCGCGACTCTGAACATTCCAATTCCCACAGCCTCTTTGCTTCGGCGAGAAAAAGGTAGCCAAGTGTGTGTGGGTTCCAGAACTGAGTGCTGTCGTGAATGACCAGAGAACTCTGGCAGCCGGCCGCAAGGATTGCATTGACTAAAAGTGGCGAGCAGAACTGATCTCTTCCATCAGCCATGGCTTGGAGGAACAGATCTTTGTGTAGGTAAACAAGGCTTGGATGTTGGTAGGTGAAATAAGCGCTGAGGAGCTGTCTCAACAGGTTGTTATCAGTTATGATGGTCGTCCACTTGGCTGTTGTTACTCGCGAGAGTAGGGGGTCCGCCATCACTGCGGAGGAATACGGCATCAGATACATGTTCATCGCACTCTCCTTCACACCTGGTAGCGAAACTGACTCTGAGGTCCTGAACGTGTTCTCGTAGACGACAGATTTCAGATATGAGTTGTTCTCGGTCAGAATAAAGGCAGGCATCTCCATACGGCGAGGTAGATCATATCGATGGCGTCTCTCAGGCACAAGAGAGAGTTGCATCAGGAGGTTGCCATCGTTGATCTGGTTTAGTATTGCTTGCACATTGCCGCCCGCTCTGATGCGACGCAACACGTCAATGGCGTCAGGCTCAGACATGGTTTTGATCAAGTCGAACAGTTTCTCATAGGCAGAGCGTTTTTCACGCAGCTCCTGGTATTTGCGCTTCACTTGGCGGGATTCTGTCTCAGTGTAGACGCAGGGAATATCTTTTGTGGCGCATTGCGTGCACTTTGGACGTTCTCCATTGCACTAGCAAAGTTAGTCGGAATAGAGGGTCTCGGGACCCTTGTCAGGATACCTTGATCTTACGGGCCCGGCAATTGTTGCAAGCAGCAGAGACTTGTGGCTTCTTGGGCTGTGTGGCCGGCTGTTTGCGTGCGCCTGGAGGAGCAGGAAGCAATTGAGGAAGAGGGCGTGAAGGCGAGGTTGCCATGTTCGTGGTTGTTTGCCAAACAGGAGGAGGTGAGGCAGTATGGCATGCTCCATTACAGACGATGATAGTGTTGTGGATGTTGTGCTCTTGAGGGGACGGAACGGCTCCCGCCAATCACAATACGCGCCGTTTGACATGGTATGTGATTATGTCATGATGAGGTAAGCAGCATGTAGCCGAGATATGCTCGATACGAGATGCGAGATAGCATCCGGTAACGCGCCTCATATTGCTTTTTCAGTCGGTTCAGCAATCAGCAATCCCTAGTCCAGGATGCAGGACGATTCTCGCGAAAACTGTAGAGTACGCATTGTGGCGCGCTACACTCGAATCCTTGGCCAAAGAAGGGTAGACGCGTCCGTGTTTGCAGGGGGGTGGGTACGTGCGAGGCGAGGCAATGTGGTGACATGGAGGAAGACGGCCTTCCCATGGCAAGAGCACGACAGGCTTTTATATGCGCTTTTCCGCTCCGACCGGAGCAATCTTCATCTCCTCACCATACCATGGGTATGACCGCCACCTAAGAGGTCGAGCAACGTTACGGGCAAGCTCTGTATTGGCCCTGCGGACCTCAGCACCGAAGCCAATCACACGACCGCCAAGCCCCTGCCTCCATCCCCAATCTTCAATTCCCATGACGCAGGCGGTAATGCGCATAAACACAATCTAGTATGCGCTGAGATGGTTCTTACTCCCCTACCCACGCAGCGCGAGATTTGCGAGTGGCCCGATGCAAGACGACAGGCGATCCGGTGGTCCGCAGGGTGTTGGTCCTTACGGGTCCCAGTTCAAGGTCGCCATTCCACGCTTGCCTGCACGACGCGCCCCGCCACCTACTACACCAAAGTCACGACAGAGGGACAGAGTGCAACGAGCTTGTCGAAACTGCCACAAGAGAAGTGGGTCATCGATCTGCATGCTCCAAGTTGATAGCGACATCATCATCTGACCAATCTCTGCCAGAAATCAAATGTAGCGGCGGCCTTCCCCGCTGCAACTATTGCGAAAAGACCGACAAGGCTTGTGTCTACGAGCGGCCCCGAAGAGATCGCCTGGCAACGTCAGCCTCGCCCCCCTCCCTGTTGCGCAATCAGCTGTTTGACCCTTACGCAGTGCGAGAGATCGTAATCAAGCCCTGGTGTCCGTTCTAAGAGATCTAAGTCTGCGCGTTAGCGACGACGACAAGCGAAGGATTGAAGATGTACTTCAAGATGTGAGTATCTAACCACTGATCGAAATAGACCAAACCATCTGTTGGATCCATCACCGCCCCGTATTCTCATCAGACGCCATTGTTACTGAATCTTAGACTAACGCCGCCAAGTCAGACGAGGAAGCTGAGTCTCCTGCTTCCATGTCCTCGTCCTCGCGAGCATCCGCCGCTCAGCAGTTTCAGCAGCATTCACGTTCGCACCCCTTTGCATCGTCATCTAGTCATGTCCCCTTCGCTCCAGAGACATTGCCCACTTCTGATCAGTCACCACTGCCCCGACTTGATGGCATTGTCGCCGAAGAGTCCTGCGATGAAGACGGCACCGGTGCCAGGAATTGTGATGTAGTCGAAGCGGGCTACTTGGGCCAGATTTCCGAAGTCCAGTGGCTGCAGAGCCTGAGAAGTAGAGTGCAGGCTGTCGAGGCCGTCTTTGTGGGGCCTGCCGACGTGTCCACATCCCTATCTCATCCAGCTTCACCCGCCTTCGCTGCATCACCAATTTCGGTCCCGGCGAGCCCAGTTCCGCACGTTGCCCTGACCAACTACTATCTTGATGACGACGGCATCAAATTGGCTGATTGTGGAAATCCCTTCGAGCTTCCACCAGAGCACACCGCAGGCCTGCTGTTCCATTGCTTTAGCACGACTGTTCATACCTCCTTCCCTCTCTTACCTCCCACGCTCGAGAGCCAGCTGCGACAATACTACGATCTGGTACGGCACGGACAGGCTATACATTGCCCAGAGAAATGGTTCGCTCTAGTAAACCTCGTGTTTGCCATTGGCGCAAAGTTCTCGCATCTTGTCCAGGCCAACTGGCGAGCAGACGAGCTCGATCACGTCGTTTATCTTTCACGCGCCTTTCAGTTACTTAGTATGAACGACACTATTGTCGTTCTTTCGACTCCAGATCTATCCACCACGCAGGTAATTAGTGTACCATTAGCGCCACTTGCACAACGCTGAGCATTCGCAGGCTGCTGGTCTTTTTGCCGTTTACTACATGACCCTTGGCCATGTCAATAGGTGAGTTCTGTTAGGATGGATGCTTCCATCTTCTCTCCTGTCTACTTCACAGTCCACGTTCAGCTTTCTATGACGCGCATGCTTATCAGATCTTGACAGGGCCTGGGTAATGGTCGGCATTGCCATGCGGTCAGCCTTCTCGCTAGGTCTCCATATCCAAGACGGCAACTATCCTATCCCCGCTCTCAAACAACAAAGCATGGTCCGTACATGGTGGAGTCTGCACGCGCTGGAGAGTCTGTTGAGTTCCATCACAGGCCGACCGAATATCATACCCAACGAGGATATTACAACCCCTCTGCCCAGCGCGATCCCAGAAATCGAAGTTCCGGGCGTGACCGCAACGGCCGATTCGAGATTCTTGGATGCAGACGCCAATTTGAATTCATTGACTCAGCAAGTCATCTCTGGACTCTATACACAGAGAAGATCCCCACCCTCATGGGACTACATACAACAAACAATCGTGTCATTAGTGGGAGATTTGGATAAGTGGGCAGTGGACTATATTCCTCAATTCCACCAGGAGACATGGAGCTTGACCCACGAGCAACAGCGAGAGATTTTCTTGCTCAAACTCCAATACTACAGATTGAAGATTCTCACTACTCGGCCATCGCTCCGTCGTATCGAGAGATGTTACGAAGCTGGAACCGACGATTACAATTCGTTGGACCAGTCGGTAGCGGACGCTTGTATCCAGGCAGCACAAGACGTCGCCTCGCTTTTGACCGCCGAACTTAACCTCACCGCCCTCTACGAGAAAGGGCCATGGTGGTCTATCGTTCATAACAGTGCGTTCCCCATCCCAGATTGAGCTCCTTACTGCTAACAAGCTGTTTAACACAGTCATGCAATCACTCGCCGTCCTCATGAACGCAATTTCCTGTTCTGCCACCTTCAGCGACCCGTCCAAAACTTCGGTAGCAGCAGTACATCAGCTCGCCAACTGGCTTCGCCGCATGCGCGAAACGAACAGCCTTGCCGCTCGCGCATACCAAGTCGTATACTCTATCGTCAAAACATCGGACCCAAGCGTCTGGGTCGACATCGCAGACGCCTTCCCTGATGAGATGGCAATGGTGGTCCAGCAACCGGCCTCAACACCGTTCGACCCCAAATATCTGCCATGGCCCGGCAAAGAACAATCCTCCGACGCGCTATTTCGGTACGAGCTAGACGACTTTGGTAACTACCATTTCCACATGCTCTGAGGAGGTGCCCCTGCACATCTTTGCATTGCTCATACAAATATTATATCCTCATCGCTCCGCCTACCTGGCGATGAAGTGTGGATAGGCACTCAAGTGCCGCGACGGCCCGGGTCCAGATTGAACTAAGGCGATCAAAAGGTACGGAGGACAAGGGCAATTACAGGGCATGATAAGGGGCAGTCCGGGAACAGGAACCAATCTGGCTCTCCCGGATCTTTGTCCAAGCACTTTTGAAGCTTTCGTCTCCCTGCATGCACTACACCGCGCCACGCCACCAACTCGTTGCACCAGGCTAGCGGAGCACTTTCCGATGCGCTGGCGCGTCGTCTTCCATCACCATTGTGTCGTCATCGACTAAACCTAGTTCTGCGGTGCCAAAAGGAGTCAAACAACAAGAGGTTTTCGGATTTGGAATCGGAAGGGAACAAGCAAAGAAAGTCGAGTCCATATTGGCTTAAAGTTTCGGTTGTATTATTATCCAGGCTCGTTTTGTAGAGAAGGACTTAATTTGGGTGTCGAAGAAGGAAGGGGATTTAAAAAATAATAGAGGCTGGGCGGACACATCTGTAGTTGTATGAGCGCGCAGGTTTATACATATGAAAGTATAGACGCATAGGCATGCGAGAAAAAAAAGGAAAAAAACTAAGAAAATCACTACTACGCGTCGTCTCGAGATTTCTAGTTACCAAGGACCTGTCTAACGTTTGAGCCTGACATGCAATCAAAACAGTAAGAACCGGCATCTCCTCTCAACTCTCGATACGGAATTAACGGGCTGTAAGTCGGGCTGATTCTCACTGACTAGTGACTTCTCTATGTACCTACCTACCTACTCTACCTACGGCAAGGATCGTGACGTATCAGGCACGTAAGAGTTGCGTATCTGCTCCACTGCAATGCGGTGGGAGCGAAGGCGCGAAGCCATGTGTGATTGATTTGTTTCTTAATATACAAAATCGAGATGGCTTTGTATACAGCCGAGACAGGTGGCATTGGTGTGGTGTTGAGATAGGATGGCGAGGGTGAAAGAAAGACAGTATCACGTGATGAAATCATCCAACATGTTTCGCCATGTAGGTTACACTACCATATGTCTCACTTGGTCATGGAGATATACAATATCTTCTAGTAGAGATTCATACCTCATACACGTAACTTTCGTACATACATATATATACCACACCACACGTGACTTTCCACTTCATCGTCCGCTCTTCAGATCTTCGTCTCACTCCCCCTCAACGCCTCAATATCGACAACCTCCTTGACGGCTTCGGTCGTGAGCACAAACGGGTTTTCGTCGTCTATACAAACACTATCTTCGATCCTGATACCTATACCTCTCGCCCACTTGGGCCAACGCTCATTGTCTGGGACGTAGACGCCAGGTTCCACCGTCACACACATGTTCTTCTCGAAGAGTCTGCTGCGAGAGAGGCCAGGGCTGTCATGCACGTCTAAGCCAACGTAGTGGCCTACGTGGTGGGGGAAGAGGGTGTGTATGGCGTCTGGGGACGACATGTTGAAACCCAAATCCTTGAGGCCTTGCGCGAGCGAGCGCGAAGCCGTATGGTGCAACTTGTCGAGTGAGAAGTGGGAATCTGTGCGGCAGAGGGAGATGCAGCTACGCTGTACTGCCAGGAGTACCTCGTACAAGTCCTTTTGCGCAGTGGAAAATTTACCGGATACGGGCCATGTGCGTGTGATGTCTGTGACGTATCCTCCGTATTGAGCACCAGCGTCGACGAGAACGAGATGGTTGGGGTTCAGTTGCATGTCGTTTGAAACGTAGTGGATCGTGTTTGCGTTGATGCCGCCAGCTACGACGGGGACGTAGGCAGGGCCGTCGCACAAGTCTTGTTTGAACCAGTAGTCGAGGAAGGAGTCGAGGTCTTTTTCTGTGGTGAAGGTTTGGCGCATGGCGTCCGTTATGGCGCGGCCAGAATGTTGGCCGGCGTGGCGCATGTTTTTGATCTCTGCGTCACTCTTTATGAGACGTAGCTCATTTACAAGTGGACGCAGGGACTTGATACTGGCCGAGGAGTCGCGGAAGACGCTATATATACCGCCTGTGCGCGAGGGTTCTGTACCGGCCAGGTAGCGGGAGATCAGGTTCTTGGAGACGCGATTTTGAGGGAGGTCGGTGTAGATGTTTTGCACGCGATTCACTATCTCAGGGAGAAGACGGGGTAGGTCTTCGATGCTTCCGCTAACGTCGGCATTGAAGACGTCTTCTGCGGCTTCGACGCCTGACCTGGGACCCTCCCATGCTTCCATTTTGGGATCCTTGGGGCGCACATATAGATGAAAAGTATGTTCACTATCCTCATGTTTCTCTATGATAGCCAGCGCATCCTGCTCTTTGAAACCTGTAAGATACAGGAAGTCCGGGTCTTGGTGGAATTTGTAGAAGACGGCACCTGATGCATATTTCAAGTCATTCGCCGCGAGTATGGCAGCGGAGTTGGGTGGCAATTCCTTGGCCAGGGCAGCGCGGCGTTGGTGGTACTCCAGGGCTGTGATGCCGGGTGTCACTAGGGTAGAAGTCAGTATGGGTCAACTTGATTCGGGGACGGGTATTACCTTCCCCAGCCTTGAGGAGATGTGGATGCGTCTCATGCAGTGGTTGGCCGAACCGGAGTTCTGCTGCAGGGACGGCAATCTCAGCGTACGTCCTCGTGATGCCAACTCTTGCGTCCCGCGTCCCCGTCCAAGCTCTGCTATCGCCACGCCATCGCACGCGTGCAGTTGGCCGCAATAGTCGCAGGGCCGAATCATGAGGGCGGAAAAGAAGGGCGGAGGTTGAGACGAGCGAATCAAGCTTTGGCGGAAGAGGCAACAGTTTCCGCTGCCATGACGCTAGCGGTCGATAGTGGGGAAGTTGGCCAGGCCGGCTGACGTACCGCGTACCTGCATGTGCCACTACAGCTCCTCCCCCGCAAAACACGCCCATTGTTGCCTTGCACAGCCAACGCATACATGACACGCCCGCACAACACAGCCCGTAGTCATAATCACTACTTGAGAAGACGGCCACCATATTCGCAAATACTATCCGCCGAAGAATGGCCTCCTCGGCCCCCAGACCCGGCGTGGTCCCACTCGAACAGCTACAGAGCTTCCAGGAACACCTGAATAAGTCGACGCGCATTCTCGCCCTGCTCGGCGCGGGATTGTCCGCTTCATCAGGACTTCCCACGTTTAGAGGAGCCGGGGGGATGTGGCGGACACACGATGCGACATCTCTGGCAACACCACAGGCTTTTGAGAGGGACCCCGGCCTAGTGTGGCAATTCTACAGCTACCGGCGGCACATGGCACTCAAGGCCAAGCCGAACCCGGCGCACTATGCGCTTGCAGAGCTGGCAAGGAAGAGGGAGGAATTCATCACGCTGAGCCAGAACGTCGATGGTGCGCATAGCCCCAAGGCTTTTCCTCCAGCTGTAGCTAATGACCCCTCTAGGACTATCGCCCCGCGCCCAACACCCTATCGACAAGCTCAAGCTCCTCCATGGCTCGCTTTTTGACGTCAAATGCTCCGACTTCTTTTGCAAGTACGTTGAGCGGAACAACTACACCGATCCCATCGTGCCCGCCCTCGCCATACCCAGCGATGACTCAGATCCGACGACGACCTCTGCCCTCGCAGCTCGCGAGCTAGATATTTCCGACATTAATGTCGCCATTCCTGAGCTCGACTACTCGCACCTTCCACATTGTCCCGCCTGCAAAACCGGCCTGTTGCGCCCCGGCGTCGTTTGGTTCGGTGAGGCTCTACCAAAGGACGTCATGGAGGATGTAGATGATTTTATCTCGGAAGATCGAGCTGTCGACCTCATCATGGTAATCGGAACAAGTGCAAGGGTATATCCTGCAGCTGGTTATGTGGACCAGGCGCGTATGAAGGGGGCGCGCGTGGCTGTCATCAATATGGATCCTGAAGACATTCCCGCCGGCGGCTTGTACGATGGAGATTGGTTTTTTCAGGGCGATGCCGCGCGCATTGTTCCTGAGCTACTGAAGAGTGTTATTGGTGAGATTGATATCGAGAAGATGGGAGATGCCGCTGGGGGCTCATGAGTGCGGGTTCTTTGGTGTTATACAGGTGTAGGGAGCGGTGGCTTGACTTCCACTCATTCACCGACATCTCTAAGACATGACCGATTGAAGGTATGGGATATCAGTGGGGTCAATTGAGCAGCTTGTACATGGGTTTTGAGTGAGAAAACATGGTACAGACACATGGGCTGAGATCCCAATTCAGTGTAGATAGCCACACTGTTTGAGTACACTTAATCTTATTACCCAGCATTCACAACACATCTAGCGGGTACGTCTCAGAGGCTCGAATTACCCGCATGTAGAATAATTGGTGAGATGAAGTGACCTCTAAGAGGTGCAGACAAGTCGCGCTGCCAAGGCGCTCTGCACAACTAGTGCTCGTCTCAGTTACCCCACCCCGAACACCACCCATCTGGGCAATGTCCCGCCACATCAAATCTTTCCCTGGTCCCAAAATGAAACGAACAAAACATACTGTAACGTCCAGAGCGATGGAGGAGCGCAGACGTTTCCCCAGCACGCAAGCATGGGGGGACACGAAAATCTTGACACCGTGCGTAGGCACGAGCCACGATGAAGTAAGAGTAGTCCGTGCATGTGCACCGTGTTAACTTTTTCGTGTTTGTTCCCGCGTGCAAAGGTTTCGATCTGTATCGCATTAGCGTCTACTCCATGTTCTCACGTCCGACAGAACATTACAGGGGTATGCAGGAAGTTGTAATATAAAATAATCTAATATTGCACCTAAAAAAGCACTCCTTTGTAAGTCTTGTTTGAAAGCTAGCGTTTACCTTTATGTATCTGTTTTTTCTATTTTATTTCCCTATTTTCTAGTGTTGTGTTATAAGTTTGGAAACTTCAGGGTATGTTCTGTCGGGCGTGACAACATACGGGTACAGTACTATAGTAGAACCTGCGTCTCACGTGTTTTCCAATCAATCACTACCCCTGGTCGATAATCCTCCTGGATATTAGCCGGTTGCTCATCTCTATCCAAGAGACTAGAGAAGCGAGTCATCGACGGGCTTGGCAGCCAGCTAGCCGGGCGATGCTGCTCCCGATAGCTACACACGCCCAGGAGAACTTCCGGTGCAAGCATACTCGACGGGTACAATATGAGATCTCATCCTTCAGCCATATATCTACCTCGCCCTCCCAACAACTAGCACAGCTTCGACATCGACCCACAAGAGTAAGCTCTCCAAATTTAACCGAATCTGTTCCTTGAACAGGCAGAACTCGATTCTGCCTAAGTTCGGCTCTCACAGAATGCTTTCCTACTCCAGTACACACCAACATACTATGTATGCAACCGAAGGCACACTCAAATAGACGGTGGATAGCAATATACGAGTTTTTTCCTATCAGTGCGTCCTCGGGCATAAGCCTCAAAGATTATGAAGATCAATGCCATTACGGGTTTCACATTTAGCACGCTTCAACCCCTATCTAGGTGTTCAGCTTGCAGTTCTTGGACTCAACATCTACTATACCATTTTAGCAAGCCTTGCTTAGGTTGCCAAGTCTGCATAGAGCCTCTTAGGCTCCGAGATGTTTTCGCAGTTTGGTATGTTTATTTCTAGATACTGGTTAATACTCACGGGCTTCGGGCAGCCTGCGGCGTTTCGTGTTGGTTGCTGACAACTAACCATCATCAAGTTAGGCCAAGATGCAAGTCAGCTCAGATCCAAGTTGCGGGCGGGGTACGTATATTAAATCGAAAGACACATAAGAAAATCAGACGCCAGTTATGGTTCAGAAATCCAGCCAAGTGAGCCTCTCGCTGTTAACGAACATTAGGAAAACGCGGTTTTCTCGCCAAGATGGTTAAACTACAGACTCTTGTTCAATCGCTCTCTCTGGTATCTTTGTCAGTAGCAGCAGTACTTCCCACACCCGCTGCTCGCAAATGTGAGAACCCAGTGAAGCGGTTAGAATGGTAAGACAACTCAACCCTACCAAATCCAAGACTACCTTGCTAACAGATTCCATCGCAGGCGTCAAATGACCACCGGCCAAAAGAAAAGCTATATCGATGCTGTCCTCTGTCTCACCACCAAAAACGCTATATCAGGAATCCCCGGCGCCCTAAACCGTTTCGACGATCACCAAGCCGTGCACGATAAGCAAACGCCCTACATCCACTTCGTCGGCCACTTCCTCCTCTGGCACCGGTACTTCCTCGCGACTTATGCAAAAGCTCTCCGTGACGAATGCGGTTACACAGGCGATCAACCCTACTGGGACTGGTCCCTCGACGGCGACGCCTCAAACCCACAATCCACCAAACCCACAAAATCCCCCGTCTTCGACCCCGTCACCGGTTTCGGCGGCAACGGCATCAGAGTCATCCCCACCCCCGAGCAAAATCGCTTCAATCTCACCGGCACAGGCGGCGGCTGCGTACAAGATGGACCGTTTGCAGCCCCCAAATTTATGGTAAACTACCCCGGCCCCCCATCGTGTCTACGCCGCGACTTCGCCCTCCCAATCCTAAACACATGGACGGATCCCAAGCTCATCGCCAACTCACTTACCCAACCGAACTACGAGGCATTTGACAACGCGATCGAGGGCCAAGCGACCGCCAAAGTGCCGAACTTACACGGCAGTGGGCATTTTGGAGTGGGCGGCGTGCTAGGGCAAGCGTCGAATGCGTCGAATAGTCCTGCGGAGCCGTTGTTCTATTTGCATCATGGTAATATTGACCATTTGTTTTGGATGTGGCAGCAGAAGGATCTTAAAACGAGGCTGGCGCAGGTGGGCGGGCCGGTCATTAGGGGTCAACCTTCGGGGCCTAATATTACGTTGGATTTTAAAGTTGACATGGGTAAGTTGGCGGGGAGTGTGGAGTTGAGAGATTTGTTGGATACCGAGGCCGGGCCGCTTTGTTACACTTATTAGATTGCTTGCCAGATTTTAGATTCAGTTCGATTAGCTTATTTCAATATGTAAACTATGGGTTTGCGAGATGTTGTTTCTGCTGTTCGTTGCATATTCCCGTTGCATTGGGCGTGTTTTGACAGGGACCGGCCCGCTATTGACGTCCATCCATCCCACCTGCCTACCTTCCTGGTAGCCCCGTCTTCCACTCCAGTCTCACTTTGCTTACATATCCTCCCACCTGAAACTTCTCAGGTGCTTACATAATCCCTAACCAATTGCTATTGTTCACCCCGGTTAATATGCGCTTCTTCTTGCGTCACTGTTCCGTCGTGCATTCCGCTCTGAACCTTTTTTTGATTTGATTTGATAGTTGTTTAACGCCCGTATATGGGTCTCCCTAGGGACATTTAGGCGGGCACCGCCGGAGACTTATGCGTTAGGCCGCAGCTTCGTGGTGCCTGTTCAAGTGAAATAGTTACATATCGTGGGCAGAGGTGCATTCCGCTCTGAGATTCACCCCAAGGCGCATAAATGGTATGCATCAGCCTGCTGACAGAATATGTCATTCGTTTAGTTATCGAGATTCTTTCGAAATGTGCTGTCATGCATGACACCTGGTGACGCCGTTTAAGCTCGCGGATTGCCTGCAAAGGTGGATCGAGCTGTTGACTTGGTTGTCAAACTCACTTCTTCAGCCTTCCTCAACACAGACTTGTCAAGTTGCTTTTCATATACTATCAGTACCTCTTCTTTAAGTTCTTCTGGATATGTATTACTATTCACTAGCTTTATGATCTCACTCTTTACTAGGAATAATTCATTGGGAAGCACATGTATTGTATACATAGTGTTTTGCTATCGATATATTGAGACTATGTCAGTTCATCCGCTTTCCCCTAGTTTCCACTATTCTTCGTCTTTTCCCGGCACCAATCAGGATAGCTACTCGGATCCCATTTCTGAACCCTCGTTGCCTCAAAAACAGCTTGTCCATCCTGTCCCTTTGTTCTATAAACAAAGAACGGCTTTCTCTTGTATCTCTTGAGATACGCCTCCATAAACTCATCTTCCTCCATAACCATAAGCAGCGCATTTCGCTGTCCCTCCAACTCCAGATACAGGTACCTAGTCAGATTCTGAATCTGCAGCCCCGACTCGGCAGCAAGCCCCGGCTTACTCTCCTGATAACATTTCTTATGGTACACCAGCGCATCCAGGTAGGGACCCAAGCTCGGTACAAAGATCTTCTGGGCGTTTCCTACGCTTTTTCCTCGCGGGAGGCTATGGAAATTACGCCGGGGCGCTGCGGCTCTTTGGGGGAGGTGGGGTTGTGTGGAGTGTATGTCTGAGTGCAGATCTGGACCAAACCACCATCCGTCGCTTCTGTATAATGCAGGGTGCCAAGCCAATTCTATGAGCATGATCTGCCAGGGATACACATCTGGGACTTCCACTTTTTCACTTTCGTCCACGTTGAGGTGGTATGTGGACTCTGTCCAGAGACAGAGGATTTGGAATTCATTCTCGTTGGAAACGGTACTTCGAACGAGGAAAATGTCGGCGTCGCACTCTGCTCGGGGATACCAGGAGAATTCATCAGCGCCGGGGTCATGGAGGGTCCAGTGGCTGCTGGATATGAGAGACGTGGCGATTTGTTCAAGTGAGTTGTCGCGGATCAATATGTCGCAAGTGTTTGTTAGATTGCCGGCGGCGCCCATCCAGCGTTGCGCGGTTAATCCAATGAGGATGAAAGGATGGTTGTGTATGGCTAGGATGGAGAGGACGTGGTCCAAGTCCCCTTCTTGTGCGTTCGGCTGTTGTATCTGGGATAAAGACTGGGGACTTTGCTCGAATAGAGACATTATGAATATAGTGGCTGTTTAGGGAGCTCAAATCAAATTTGTACTAGCAGACGCTTATCGCGTTGTTTCGATATGAGATGAGAAAGGATGGCTAGAATCCAGGAGGCTTTCGTATCTTTGATACAGAAAAGATTCAAAGAAAATTCAGGGATAAATTTTACCTTGACATCAGCGCTATGAGTTTGTATGGTAGCGAGACTGCCTACTAACTGTTTTTGGACATTATTGTATACTGGCGGAAGATATGATGTCATTTTCTTGCCAAACCATGAATACCTTTCATCATTCTGATCTGATTATATCTTCCAAGGATCTGTTGACTGCGTCGCTGCTAGAACGTTATTTTCAACATTTAGACTATTGTGCTTTCCAGGCTATGCTTACCGAAGAATTTACAGCTGCCTAAACTCTAGATACTATCTAGCAAGTGCACGTCCGCACATAGTATACGTTAAGAGCAAGGCAAAGTGTTATAGAAAGCACAACCAGAAGATTTTATGTATATAAACTTTCACTTATCGCCGGTTCTCTTTACTTCTTCTCTTCACACATTGGCCCAACGACAAAAAATAGTATGACACACCCAATGCCACCTGAACCAACACATGCTGACACTACATTCTAGTTGTTAATATTTTTACGTTGCGCCTTGGCTATCATTTACAATCGCCATCAATATTCTGTAGGTTTACTCTATCCCCACTGAGTTGCAAATTATCTGCATTCACAAGTCCATCTACTAACCGTTTTATAGATTGATATTCCCCATCCTTACCTTCCACCACAAGACCCTCCACCCCCTTCCAACCCTCCGCTCCCGATCCAGCCGTGGGAGAATTTCCCTCTGCTCCATATCCACCCGTCGTCTTCAATGCCGTCTAACAAGGTCATCACCTCCGTTATGAAAGCCGCTCTCATAGAGTGCTTTCTCCACGCCACCCGCCTCCTTCCGCTCCGATTGCGTCCATCGTTCATCCTAATCGGGGGTGCTGCCAGCGTCTGCCACGGTTCGAAATAGTACACCGAAGACGTTGACGTGGCGGCATCCCTCGAGGCAATCACATGCTTCGCAGACGCAATCGCGAGCGGCACCACGCAATTCAAGATCGAGGATTCGTCGCAAACGATCGCGTTCCACGCTAGCCAAGGTTTTGTTGTCTACCTTGACCTACTAGAATTTGGTGGTGGCTTCGTGGAACAGATCGCCGCGAGTGAACCCTTTCATGATGGGTTCCTCGCGTCCCGGGCGGATCTTCTCGCTTTGCGTGGTGTGACGGTGGCTGGGCGGGGTGACGATGGTGACTTGTTGGATTTTCGTTGGCTATTGAAGACGGCGGGACGGGGCTTACTTCTCCCACGGCTGTATCGGGAACAGGTGGAGGCGTTGAAGGAGGTGGCGGGAATGCTGTTGTGGTGGGAGGCTTTGGTTCTTTCGGGTATTCTTAGGGAGGAGGATTTTGTATTATTTTCTTCTATTTAACGTTTTGTTAATTCCGTTATTTCTCTGGAGGGGGGTATCTTTCTTTAAAAGAAAGTTGATGAGACTATGTTATAACGTGATGCATCGTCTGGGAGCATCTCAATAAGCCCCTGAGATTGCTTTACATTTAGACATTGATTAAACGTTAGCAGCCGGACGGAGTGTAAAGCGAGGGGCTTATATCGATATGCAGATGTGGTATCCCCCGAGCGGTCTGAAGGTATATGGCATCCCATAGGAAGTCGTGCCTGTATTTGTCCGGTAGCGTTTGTGAGTTTGTGAGAGCTGCATTCTGAGTTTTGTCATTGCATATTTGCTGGAGAACCTTGTTAGTACCAGAAAACAACAACAGCGAAGCGGAATAGCTTTAGTCAATGGATCATGATATCATCAATGATTCATAAATTTCATTTACACTAGATATCGCATCTGCATTCGTATCTTCCAGCATATGTTCTTGCGGACAACGCTGTGCTGGTGCATGTACATTGCAACCAAACGTCTGAACATTCAACTATTCCAAATCCTTGATTTTACCACTCGTCGCCAGAAGAATCAAGAAATAAAAAACGCCATTTGAATCCCCTTTACCAGTTATTCCATCTGTGGGTAGGCCTTGTACGATCGTACGGGGTGAATAACAAGCAAGGTTCTTCTGGTGACTAGTATTGGTATTGTCTCTCTACAAACGGAGGTTTCTACGAAGATATACACAATTGTCCACGCACTGTGGGCCGAGGTCGGGCCGACGTCCCTACCGATACTCATGGTCCGACACTGGAAGTCTTTTCTTTCTGGATAGGGAGTACTCCCGCATGTATCGGTAGTGACTGTGTGTAGCATCAAACATCACCGCCTGTTGGCCTCTGCACCCACCCATCTACTCGTACCGTCAACTTGTTGCTGTCAATAAAGCGTTCTAGGGCGCGGTTTGGCGATGCCTTCGTGAAGGCGTCCGCAGGATTGTCGTCACCATTTATCCAGCGGATCTCAGTGATCTCACGACGCTCATATGATTGACGCAGCGCCATAATGTCTATCATAAGGCGCTTTTCCTTCGTTGTCCCAAGCTTGACTAGGCACTCGTACAAGGAGTACGAGTCTGTACAAACAACTAGTGGAATCTCTGGTATCCCAAGTCGTTCTGTAACCATTCTCAAGGTAGTGGCAATTGCAATGCCTATGTCAAAGCCATTGACCATGCCATAGATCTCTGATGCTAATACGCTCCGTGTGACCCGCTTGCACTTGGTAGAGCTGTAGTGGATCACGTTGCCTTGGATTGTGAAGGTATCAGCATCTATAGACTCGTTGACAAGTACGAGAACAAAACCGAGCTGTGAGCTAAGGTCCTTATTGTTAGCAAAGGAGCCGTCTACAAAGACCATAAGCTTAGCCTCCCTAAGGTTGACTGTGATGTAGCGGAGGCCACGGTCAATGTTCTCCATCTGCCACTTTAATCGCTTGTTGAGTGCCTTCATGTCCTCATCTGATGGTTGCTGCGCCTGAGCAGCGACGGACAGGTCAAATGACGCTTCTGGTTGGCATGTTGATGCGATGTACGCTCCGCGTGCACGTTGCTCTGTGTACTGTTGCGCGCTGTTGTGTGCTTTTGCGTCTACAAGATTGATCTTTCCTCCTTGCCCTTTCTGTCTAAGGTCCAGGATTGGTTTGTTGGCGTCGATCGTAAGTGTACATCCATTGAAGTCTAGTTGGGTTTCTGGTGTAAGGATAGACTTTGGCTTTGATCTAAACTCTGCCTTCTGGATCTTTTTCTCTTCAAGTGACGAGAATGCTTGTGTCCCTAGCATGATGGTGTCATCCGTCTGCATGCCTACGATGCCGAAGACGTCGGCATCAGCGTTTGTGATCAATAGACATGGGTCGTACGTCGAGGTGGCCATGTCCAGTTCCTTGCAATGGTGTCCGTGGTATGTTGTCCACCAGTGGACTCCTGCCTCCGCGATTCCATACAGTGGCTTGATCACATGGAGAAGTGTACCTCTTGGGTACCGGTGCTCCAGCTCAGCAGGGAGGTGTGCGAGTATTGTCCTCTTCAGTGCTGTTTGAGCCTGTGGGTATGCCTGCGTGATATCACGTAGCTTGACGCTCATCCCGCTTTGCATTAGTGCAGGTGCCAGTGACATGATTAGTCGCTGGCTGCATCGCTGGATGGTTGGAGACTGTGTCAGGATGGCCTCCTTGCCGTGGTCTTGGTAGCCTTGGATAACTAGACGGGATTTCTCGTAGGGTTTGGTTGTCTTTCCTTTGACCTCACGTACTAGGCGGGACTTGAAGATCCGGATCCTGCCATGTAGCTTCTCGTTGTATTGCTCAAATTTGAAGACTCCGCGACCTACGAGGTCGCTGATCTCTTGGTCATCAGACGCTTCAAAAGGTGCGCCTGATGTTGTGATCACTCCATCGTTTCGTAGCTTGATGGCTAGCTCGTGATCGTCCTGCTCTTTCTTGGTGATGTACGCGTGTGCCTTGCGTTTGTTCTTTGAGCCTGGAGGGCGTCCTCTCTTGCGTGGTTGCGCTGCCATAGGTACCGCTATTGGTTCCTGCGGCTCATACGTCTCCTTTGGTGTGTACGGCGCATCAGGATCGCTCCAGAGATGATCTGGTCTGTAGTATGGCTTGACGACCGTCGACCTGAATGTCACTGGACCATTTACCATGTCAACAGTAACGTTGTGGCCGTCTATACTGGCAATCTTGTACGGTCCATTCCATCCATCACTCTCTCTCCATACAAGGACTTCGCTCTGGAGTGGGAGAGCAAGCATGTCTGTAGTGGCTGGTCCATTGCGGGTATTCAATGCGTCTGCAACCTGACGTTCTGCCGTGAGCTTGCGCAATGCTTTTGTTGCCTTTTGGATAGCCTCGCTGCGCTTGACCATTGACGGTGCTGGCGGTGACTCTGTAGTCATCCGTGGGTATGCCCCAAAGACCAATAGAGTCGGGACTAGCCCATCAGGTCCAGCGGTGTCATTGACTGCTTTCACGGCCATTTGGAGGATTGCTTCCTCAGACATAGTGTCTTGGAGCTCGTCATAGAGTATGTCCCATGCTCGACGAAGTGGTGCATGGTATCTCTCAATCTTGCCCACAGACCAGTGGGCCTCTGTAGGTACCTGCTTGCATGTAACTCCCATGATCTTTGCCTCGGCACGGAACTCTGAGCTTGCGAAGTTGGTGCCTGCATCATGCGTGATAATGTCCGGTGGCCCTTGGTACGTGTCGATCCATAACATCCGCAGTGCCTGCCATGTCTCCCTGGCTGATATAGAGCTCAGGAACTTTGCACCTTGAAAAGCGGTTGACGAGTCGACCACGTGTAGTACTGGCTTGCCGCTGAGGTACATCACATCTACCAGAATCTCGTAGTTGAAGTGGTGGTCATCTTTAAGAGTGAATCTGAAACGGCGCGGCGCGGAGCTGTGGAGCTGGCAGTGGTGGCAAAACTTAGTAACTTCTTCCAGCATTTTCTCCTCAAAGTCATTGTGGCCAGCATCCTTCAAGAGCTTGACCAGCCGCGTGACAGCTGGGTGTCCAAACCGGCGGTGGAGCCGTCTTAGTTCTGTCTCTGTAAGGAACACCGTTGCTCTCTCTCTCTTGTTAAGATGGAACCATGGGTGTCCCCATTTGCGTAGGACAGGAATGCGTATTTTGCCTTGAACAAGCTCATCTGTAGTGTTGTTGAAGTATACTTTTAAGCGGTCCATGTCTGCAAGACATAGTAAGAATGGTGTAGGCGCCTCGAGCACCTCGAAGTTGATCTTCCCAATCTCTGTGGAGACTTGCACAGTTCCAATAGACGCTGTAGCTTCGCCTTTTCCAAATTTGATTGATGCTTTCCCTGCTGTAGACGTGTCTAGCTTGACTGTTGGATCTTCTCGTGTGAGTGCAAGGTACTGCTCCTTGCCAACTGTAGATACGTTGGCAGCACCTGTATCTGGGAGGATTCCTTGGTATAGGGATCGTGTGTAGCGGTCCTCTAGTAGAAATTGCGATGCCGGTGCTGATGGTACTTCTCGGCTGTATATATCGTCGCCGGAGATTTGATGTAAGAACGCCTGGTCTGCAAGGCATTGTTCCTTGAAGAACTGGTGTTCAACGTATTGTTGGTTGTCGGTGCTGTCGCCATCGTCGCTATCCTCGCAGTCTTCCTCTCTCCAGCCTCTCTGGTTATACTGGCTGGTGTGCTCGCTGCCTTCATATTCTGCGAGGTGTACCGAAAAGTCAATGGGCGGTTGTCCACCTGTGAAGTGGCATGCCGAGAAGAACTGCGTGCGTGCAGCTTTACGCTCCTCGTCTGTGTGGTTTGTAGACCAGCATCCTTCCTTCTGGCAGATAAAGCACTTCTTCTTCCAGCGTGGCTTAGATCCACGGCTACTATCAAAGCGTTGTTCGCCTTCAGGAAATGTGCCTCTGGTTCCGCCTCTTCCCTGGGACCTACCTCTACCTCTTCTATTGCTGTTGTACCTCCGGTCCAGGTAATACTGGTTATCCTGGTCTCCCTCAGTAAAGTTGACGGAGGTACTCATAGCGAGGGAGTTTTCGATTGATGAGCGTAGGTCTCCAAACAGGACCTCGCATTCCAGGGACGGTCTGTACAGTGCCATTGCAAACTCTCTAACGCCTCGGCACGCTGTGATAACCGTCGTGCGGAGCGCGTATTCTCCCATATACTGCTGCCCAAGTGCCCTCTGGCATAGCTGGAGCTTGTCCAGCATAATGTCAAGGACCTCATGGAGTGTCTTGTCAGGATTCTCCCTGCGTACTTTGGCGAAGGATATTGTCGTCCAGTCTGCGTAGTAATGGCTGTGGTTGACATCTGTGTCGAAGTGGTTCTTGAGCTTTAGGTACACAGTCAGGAACGTGTCTGCTCGCTGGTCGACGAAGTGAAGGTAGTAGTCTTGCGCACGGCCTTCCAGGATCCGTGGGAAGACTGCATGGAATTGTTCCGGCTGGATATCTGCGTGGTAGCAGATGCTATAGAAGATCTTCAATTTGTCATCCAGCAGGTCATACGGCTTCCCTGTGTACTTCTTCTCACGGTCCCACATCTTTGAAAAGACATTGATCTTCTGGGGATCAAGTTTCTCGTTGCCACACTCATTGGGGGAATTGCTTTGTAGGGGTCCGTATCGTCTGAGGGTATGATTGGAGGAATGCTTATTCCCTTTGGACGTTGCGGGTACGCTGGCGTGTATTCGCGGAATCTGTCAAAGTTGTTGTATGTCAACCGTGGTTGTTGACTTGGTTGTCTTTGGTCCGCCTGGCGTCGCTCGTTTGTCTGTGGTGTCTGCTCAATTGTCTCTACGGGTGGAGATGTTCGTTGTCGCCCTTCTCGCGCCAGTTGTTGGTTGACCTGGGCACTGGTTTGGTTCTCGACCTGAGCATCGGTTTGTTGCTCCTCTGCGTCTTGGTCCCTTGTCCTTGCAGATGTTTGGCTTTGCGCTCGACTTGTTGGTTGTGCCGTTCCTGTATTGTGTCGCCCTTTTAGTCTATACTGTTGCAGCATGTGCGCAGCTGACCTCTCGTCAAAGGCAGTGGATTGGAACTGGTCATCTGGCCATTTTGGACACTCTTCCTTTCGGAGAAGTTTGGCCACAGCTTCGCTTGGCGGCATGTTGACGCGGCCAGTGAACACACCCTTGAAGCGGAGGATCCGCTTCAGCTCCTTCGTATACGTCGCGTTTGCGCGCATAAACATAGCTTCAGTCCAGCCTTGAAAGTCCTGGAGGAACTCGCCGAAGAGCTCTGCGTCTGCTGTAGGCCGGTCCGTGTAGTCTGCGATCGCACGCGCGATGTATGTCGTTGCTGCAGTTTCGTCTATCTCGTCGTTTGGGGCTTCGATGTCATCGTCCCAGATCTCTGGATCGATGTGACGCCATTCTCTTGCCTTCAGGTTTGTGGTCCCTAGCAGCTCCTCTCGTGTGAGAGTACAGCCTCCATTGCTGCTTGCTGTTTCGGTCGCCATTTGTTATTGTTGACGTGTGCTGCGCTGGCTATGGTCGTCAGAGATACGTCGGTAGTCGTGGGTTGTACACGGGTCAAGCGGCGACCAAGTGGGGGTCGGTGCGTGTATGGACTGCGTCTGGGAACGCTCTGATACGGCTGGAACGGTCGGTCTCAAGCCGAATGAGACGCCTGATACAGCTAACAGTGAGCTTAGCACAGATAACTCCGCCGCTGATATAGGCGATCTAGGGAACGCGCGGGGTTATAGGATCTGTCTCTTCTAACCTAACTGTCTGTGACTGCCCTGCAATCACTGATCAGTGTGGGTAGGCCTTGTACGATCGTACGGGGTGAATAACAAGCAAGGTTCTTCTGGTGACTAGTATTGGTATTGTCTCTCTACAAACGGAGGTTTCTACGAAGATATACACAATTGTCCACGCACTGTGGGCCGAGGTCGGGCCGACGTCCCTACCGATACTCATGGTCCGACACCATCGTTAATATCATTGAAAAATGGACCCCAAATGTGCTGCGCCGCTTTCAGCCTGTGCGCGTGCCATCTTTCCATGAACGACTCTGCCGCGCCAAAGTGAAGGTATAAAAAGGAGGGTTGGAAAGCCAAGACAAAAAAAGGTCAAACATATACGCCAATTATCCGTCCTATGCAGGTAATCCGTTTTAAGGCATCAATCGCTCAACCAAGAAGCTTGTCCTTGGGCAGGCGCTTGAGTGCTGCCTCGACATCCTTGTGATCAACAACCACGCCGCTCTCGGAGCAGCGAGCCTTGGCACGGAGTTCAGAGCAGAGGTTGTCAATGTCAATGGTGCCATCTTTGAAGTCTGGACGGCTTGATAGTTTATCCCTGGGCGATGTTAGTAGGTGACGCTGCACATTACTGCATAATTTAACTGACCAGATCTTGTGGCAGTTGAGGAGTGAGTTGGGGTCCTCGCCAGGAACAACTTCATCGTCACAGTCTTGCGCCCGCTCGATCTCTTCCAATGGGTTCGACTTCTGCACAGCGGGAGTGTCGCCAAAATGAAAGGGACTGCCGTAGCCGGTGTTGAGGAAAGCGTCGTTGAAAAAGCCACCAGTGAAGTCGCCGTCTCCGACGATGGCGTTTGTCGTATCGCGGTATTCTCCAAACAGTGTGGGATCGAATTGGCCGCCGTTCTGGTTCGCAAAGTAATCGATGCCGTTGGCGGCCGGGGTAGGTGATTTGGCTTGTAAGACTGCAGGAGAAGGTTTGTCGTCAGATTGGGACATCGCACGGGGCATGGGATTACGTGGGTTGCCGCAGGCCATGTTGAGCTTTTCGCAGAAGAGAACCTCACCTTCGGAGTTTCCATGACACACATATCCGTCTGTGATTGTGTCTGCCTGTTTGGGCGATGTGTGGCTGGGCTCTGGCGATGTTCCGCAAGACGAGTCTTGGTTGGGCGATGTGGAGGAGGTGGAGGGTGAGTCTGATTGGCTGGACGAGCCGCTGTTGAACTGGAATACACGCGACTGTGATGCAACCGAGCTGCCAGTATTGCTGCGGGCGTTGTCCTTGTTTAATGCGCCGTTGTTGAAACCAAAAAAACCGTTCAGACTACCTGAACGCTGAGCGCCATGTGTGGGACCCATTGGAGCTGGTGATTCAGTGAGCGAGCCATTGGCCTTGTTGGTTGGACTGATCCGTCCAGTACTGTTTTGTCGACCGGATGTAGTTGAGACGGATGCGCTCTTGTTCTTCGCCAAGAGGCTGTTGTCGAGCAGTTGTGCGCCTGGAAGGCCGCCGAATCGTGGAAACTCAAAGGAGAAGTTGCTGTTACTGCTATTGTTACTCAACATGGAGCTGAATCCGGCAGTAAGAGGTGGGGCGCGGTTAACTCCGGTGCTGTTGAGCGACAGGCGTTTCCTGTACTCTCGGAGCTCCATCTGCAGGCGCTGCACTTGGGCGCGCAAAAGACCGTTTTCCTGGTTTGTAGCATCAGACGCCTTTTCGAGTTCCTGCACCTTGGTCTCCAAATCCTTCAGATGCTTCTCTTTGCGTTCACGGAACGCTCGTTGGGCGGCGCGATTCTGAGCCTTGCGCTTCTACAACTTTTGTCAGTTTGGTCACAGTGAGTATGCCTGCAAGACGTACGGTTGTGGGCTCCGACGTCAAGGGTTTACGGCCTGGTTTCTTGGCTTGCTTGTCTTCGCCTTCTCTACGCTTGCCCCCGCCCTCGTCATCGTCGGCGTCCTCATCGTCCGGGCTCTTGCGCTTCTCGCTCGAGTCGCCAGGAGTGTCGCCAGGGAGCGAGCCGATCATGTCACCGTCAGCATTGTCGTAGTCGAGGTTGTTGTCGTCGAGGTAGTCGATAAACGGGCTCTCATCTACACCAGCGTTGTTGAAGCTATTTGCATGTACAGACTGTTGCGGAGATGTAAAGTATGCGGGATCGAGGCTGTCGAGGGAATACTGGTACTGCGAATTGTCCATGGCCTGCTTATCGTTGGCGCCGCTGTCAAGGCCGGTGGAGAAGAGATCGGTTGCGTTCTGGTTGTTGGAAGCGAGGGCAGCAAGCAAAAGGTCTTGCTGTGTCGCGTCGAGATAGAAGGGCGCACCGTTCTGGAAGTCGTTGGTGGTACCTGCCATTGCGTGCAGTGTGGAGAGGAAAGTCGCAGTGTGCGGCGTGGTAAGGTGGGCGGGCGGAGGGGTCGCCTATCTACTTGATACGTCCGGATAACGGTTTCGCCACCCGGAAGGCCGCAATATGAGCAGCGTGCGCGTGGAGATGGAGTCAGTGTGCATGCACGACGCAAAACGTCCGGAGAAGGTTGAGTAGCGTGCGCAGCGGGTCGAGGCGGCGCGGCTGTCACGGAGGCCGACAGCTCGGAGGTAAAAGTGCCTATGTACGGAAAGGTGAGGCGTATATAGCGCAGTTGGGAAACGGCGAAGTGGGAGGGATACCAGACAGGTAGGAAAGAATTGGGTAGTTTTTAGTAAAGGGTGGTCAGATGATGGAGGAGCAATGATGCGAGATGTCGATTTGCAGCCTCAAGCCCAGCCTGATGGCCCTGGTCGGAGACGGCACCCTTACTGGACGGACGGGTTCCGGGCGAGTCGTGGGAGCGACGGTGGTAGGAATGGCGAAAAGCGGTAGAGGGCGGGAACTCACGTCACTGATAGGTTGTATGCACGAGTATGACTGGTTTTGGCAGATTTGGCAGAATCAGGGCGTGGGAAAGGGCGCAGCTGGCGCAGCATGAGGTCGGCTCTTTGATTGCTAAGCACAAAGCAGGGTGGGGTAGAGAAAGAAGGCCGTCGAAGACAGTGCAATGACTGGCTGGGGGTTCCTGGTAGGGCAGCTAGTACAAGTTTATTTCTTACTACTAATACGACAAGACGTTCTTTGCAAGTAGACACAATCATGGCTTCATGTTGTTGGGCCACGGCCATGGCCATGTCGTGTATGATACTGCGGCGTCTTCTGCACGCTGCTGATTCAGATGAACAGGGATGGTTCGCAACAACCTTCCCAAGACGGCTATGCGCTGAAGCTCAAGGAGCCAGGCAACGACGAGACGGAACATGTGTTCATGCCCTTGTTCGTTTGATTGAGATTGATTGCGCTTCAGAAATGATACTTGGTGCCAGTCCCATGTTCATATCAACAGTTAGTTTGGGATTTCATCATGGGAAAATACTTAGTTAGTTCCCCACAGTATATGACGTTGAGATGATAGCTGGACATGTTGCAGACATGCGCCAAACGCATGTGTTTGTGATGGAATCCGTCCCCGGAGTCGTTCACCTCGAACATGTAGGGCTGAATGGTGGAGAGAGGGTCCAGGCCGTGGCCGCGCCAAGACCAGTGCCTGCCTTTGGAGCGTCACTGTCGGTCGCGACTAACAACGACCGCAGCAGTTTATCCACCACAACCACAACCACAAACGTCACCACGCCCACGCCCAACATGGCTGACAACACCAAGCACCTGAAGAATGCCATCAACGCGAAGAGGCAGGAAATTGCCCAGGAGGAGGCCCAGCGCGCCGAATGGGCAGACAGTGTAGGTTCTCGCGCCCCCCAAGATAAGACCATGGCTGTGCTGACATTCTCTAGCTCACCGAGATTGAAAAATTGTCGGAGCTCCAGGGTGAATCTGAGGATATGAAGGCTATGCGGGTGGAAATGCTCGAGTCCATCGCCGCACACGACGCGCGACTCAAAAAGCTACGCCCTGAGCTCGCCGCTCTAGAAGCAGAACTTCCCCAGGCCCCTGCTGAGCCCGCCGGCCCAAAGTTCGACCCCGAGAAGCATCCTCTCCTACGGAAGGCCATGGAGAAGGCGGAGCCTGAGAAAGTCGTCGTCTTCAACATCGGCGACATCTGCGAGGCGCAGTGGACGGACAGGTCGTGGTACAAGGCCAAGATTCAGAGTATTCTTGGGTCTGTCTCGGCTCCGAAATACCTTGTGCGCTTCATCGAATATGACGACACCTTGACTGTTGACCGCAGCGCAGTGCGCCCTCTCCCCACCAAGCGCAAGCGGGAAGCCGAGCCTGCCTCTGCCCCGGCGCCATCTACACCCGTCACATCTACACCGCATGTCATCTCTGGCCCTGCCAGCATGAACCCAAACGCCCATGCTGCGAAGAATGCCGGTGCTGCTGATGATGGAGAAGCGAAAAAGGCCAGCCGAGTCCCTAACAAGGGTACGCTCAAGAAGAGACAGTCTGCTTGGAACGACTTTCAAAACAAGGCCACCAAGAAGGGTATCGCCAAGAAGGAGTCCATGTTCCGTACCAGTACCGCAGCTGGCAGTCGAGGTAAGCACCGACATTATCCATTCATCTGAAGAATGCTAACAATGCATAGTCGGCTTCACGGGCTCGGGTAAGGGCATGACTGAGACGCACAAGCGCACGCGCTACGACCACAAGGGCGAGGTTGAACAGGACGATGAATACGCCGTGGACCGCAAGCGCATGTGAACAGC
This sequence comes from Pyrenophora teres f. maculata, assembly GCA_014334815.1. Classification (NCBI taxonomy): domain Eukaryota; kingdom Fungi; phylum Ascomycota; class Dothideomycetes; order Pleosporales; family Pleosporaceae; genus Pyrenophora; species Pyrenophora teres. The sequence goes on from CP060568.1 coordinate 4,979,705, forward strand.
AGGCGCAGCAGTCAACATGATATGGTATGTGAATGTGCAATCAAACCTACATTGATGGTTTGAATCTCTGGCTTACGTTGCCCCCGCGACCTTAGACCTAGGCACACCTGGCGATACAGCTACGTGGACGATTCACAGCAGGTCGAGAGGCAAAGCTCGCTAGCTTTGCACTGAACGAGCACAAGCTAACCTGACGCAGGCCTCGTCGCACATTATGGCGTCACATTATGACTTGTTTCTTCATCACGGCGTCTATGACACTTGCATATCCTCGGTATGAGTTCTCGATACATACACTTTGTTTCTGAGCCAAGTCACTAAGCTCGGTCCGCTCGATAGGCGTTCGATACCCTTCCATTTGGCACTTATCACGAGACATGATATGAGGAGGACCGGTTTTCTTATGAGGTAAGACATACCCCTTTGAGCTCTACCTGGATGGTGTGTAATGACCCTCTACTTTCCTTGTATCTACATTGCCTGGCCAAGTACATAGTATGCGCGACACGAAGCGGTCGGCAGGGCAATTGTGTCTAGAAGATGAGAAACACTACAAAAAAAAGCTTTACATCTGCAAACTGTGACACTTGATTGCCTCGTTATGATTGCACGGTGATGCTGTACATTGAATTGCATGCAAATGCGGTGGTTGCTCGGCATCTTCGCGAGAGCCCCGCGGCCCACCATGCGCCTGCCGGCGTCTTCGCGTGTCGTAGCTCCGACTTCACCCCACGCCTCAAAGCCACAGCTATCGCGACGCGCCCGTCAACAAAGGAGTGCAGGACATGTCGGAGCAATGTCATAGACCCACCAGCTTGAATTCCTCGTTGTCATCATGGAGGCCGACTGGGATGAGGTATAGCTAGCTCTTCTCTTTTGCTTGTCCTGCAAGCATTGTCGCAGCCCTCAACACTGCAAGCGCATAGCGACTGACTGCTGCACAGCTAGCCATCGTTCAACTGCCGCCCCCGGGACCGCATCTGCCCGCCGTGCCTATATCGACGTTTGCTTTTGACACGACCCAAGAGTTGCTATGGACTGGTAATAACCATGTGAGTACGTTCACACACGACCGACGCCAGGTGCATTGAGGTTTGACCATTCATAGGGAAGGGTGACGTCCTTTTACGGGCCGCACCTTGAGCGATACACTGCATTTCGCGGACATGCACCTCCCGATGGGCCCGTTAAACAATTTCTCTTCACCGAAAAGGGCATCATTTCCATCTCAAAACAAAGCGTTCACTACTCGCACCGTCGCGGGCTCACACAATGGCATTTGACGTATGTTGGGACACACACACGGTATTCTGCCGGTAGCTGCTGATTACCAGCGACAGGAACCCCGAGTTCAAAGACTTGAAATGCATGAATTTTACATCCAAGGGCACACGCGAGATCCTTGTCGCAGGATGTCAAGACCAAATGTTCAAAGTAGATGTTGAAAAGGGAGTCGTAACAGAGACTGTAGGTATGGAGCTTGTTGCAGTCTTACACTGCTAATACTGTACAGCTACCTGCTGAAGCCCAGTATACAATCATGAAACGCGCCGGTCAATACCTCTGCGCTGCCACCAAGAACGGCGGAATCCATATCATTGACTCGAATTCGCTATCGGTAATCAAAATCTTCGAAGGACATACAGGTAGCATCAGCGATATGGACGCTAAGGGCGATTTCCTCGCAACATGTGGCTGGTCACCTAGGCAGCAATATGCGTACATGCTTGACCCCTTCACCAATGTCTTTTCGTTGAAGACATTGAAGCAGCTTCCTCCTATTCCATTCCATACCGGTGCAGCATTTGTGCGCATGCATCCACGTATGTCAACTACGGCATTCATCGCATCACAAAACGGCCAGATGCAGGTTATTGACCTTATGAATCCCGATTCGGCAAACCTTCGTCAGTTGAACTTGTATGAATCCTACTTGACAGGCTTCGAGATGGCACCTTCTGGTGAGGCCATTGCACTAGCAGACTCCAACTCTCACATCCATCTATGGGGCTCTCCAACAAAAGTGCACTTTCCGGAATACAGTAACCCTACAGAGTTTGCAGATCAACATGTTCCACCCCAAGTGTCGATGGACTGGAGTCCGGACAAGTATGTTGTGTGATTACAGTGCCTGCGCTCCGCTAATATGACTAGACCGCTGAACACTGTCGGCATGCCCTACTACAAAGAGCAGCTTCTGTCAAGTTGGCCGAGTCATCTCGTTTTCGAAGTTGGCGCTCCCCCGCCCAAGATCGACAGTATGATACTGAACAACATGACGCGTACCGAGATTGGCTTCTTCGCAAAAAACCCCAGGACCAAGCGCCGGAACCAGGCTGAAGCGACACGACAAGTTGATAGAGTCAGCGACTCGCTTTCAGCACCCAAGTTCTTGAGCGAAAAGTCACGATCCTCGCAGTCCTTTACCGAGCCAGACGCCAAGCTATCCGAAACGATGGAGACATTGACTGACTTGCACCTCGATGATGTGACCAGAAAGGATGTCCCAGCCATGTACGGAAACGTGGAGATCAAGTATAGCAAATTTGGTGTGGATGACTTTGACTTTGCGTACGTTTGCAACTATGCTATCTGTTCTTGACCTGACTGGTTCTAGATACTACAACCAAACTCCTTACTCTGGCTTGGAAACACATATTACCAACTCTTATGCTAACCCACTATTACAACTCTTCCGCTTTACGCCACTGATTCGGAATCTCGCGCTGCAGCATACTGCTTCGCCATGCCTCTTCGAGTCTTGCCTGCTTTGCGAACTAGGCTTTCTCATAGACATGTTGGAAAAAGCTGCTGGCCTCAACTGCCAGGCATCCAATTTCCTAAAAACGTTCAGTGGCCTCTCCAATGCAGTGTCGCTAAACCTACTGGAGGAGTTTGCGCCCAACGTAGCTCTGACGAGCATGATCCAGAACTTGAACCGGTTCCTGCTCGACAAGGTTTCGGAAGAGTTCAGACAGATGTTGCCCGGTCATACTGGACCGTCAGCGATGGACCAAGTACTGGAAACGCAGGCCAGAGCGAGTATGCGATGCGCGCAGTGCAACAACGAGACCATTCGCGGGGGCAAGAACTTTGTCAATGAACTAGTGTACCCGGCAAAGCATGTCATGAAAAACACCCGGATACCGCGCCCCACGTTTTCACAGATTCTCAAAGCTAGTGTTGAGCGTCAAGATCAAACTAGGGGCTGGTGTACCAAATGCAACCGATATCAACAGATGGTACAGAGGAAGACTATCCAGTCGGTTCCTGGTGTTTTGATGCTCAATGCGGCAATCCAAAGTCACGAAGCGAAGTTGTTGTGGTCAATGCCAAATTGGCTGCCACAAGAGGTGGGTATCATAGTAGATCAGGGCCAATTCTTCTGCTTCGAAGGTCAGGATTTGAAGTTGCATCTGCAGCGCGGCGTGCACCAGATCACGGTGTACGAGCTTGTTGGAATTGTTGCGGATATCAACAGCGGGGAGCACCAAAAGCCGCATTTGGTGGCGACAATAAATACTGGACCATCATCACGGGAAGAGGATGCGGAGGATAGATGGCACCTTTTTAACGACTTTTTGGTGAGACCAATACCGAAAGAGGAAGCTTTGCGATTCGAGCCAAGCTGGAAGCTACCATCGGTTTTGGCCTTTCAGGTGAAGACCGCGCGCAACAAGATTGATGATTCGTGGAAGGAGAATCTGGACACGTCCATCTTATATCGATGGTGGTCCTCCAATCCCACGCCTCCAGAGTCGAAATTCAAACTACTTCAGCATGCAACAGAGGCACCACGCCCCGGCTATCCTGTCGCCATTGACGCCGAATTCATCCGTCTCCAAGCCGAAGAAATTGAGATGAAGGCCGACGGCACCCGGCAAACCATCCGCCCCGACCGCAAAGGCCTCGCCCGAGTCTCCGTCTGCCGCGGCCAAGGCGAACATGCCGGCCTTCCCTTCATCGACGACTACATCGCCGTAACCGAACAGGTAGTCGACTACCTAACCGAATGGTCGGGAATCTCCCCCGGCGACCTAAGCCGCGAGACCTCCCCACACGCTCCCGTCTCACTAAAACACGCCTACAAAAAACTCTGGCTCCTCCTCAACCTCGGCTGCGTCTTCGTCGGCCACTCCCTCGCAAACGACTTCCGCACCATCAACATCCACGTGCCTAAAAACCAGGTCGTAGACACTAGCAACCTCTGGTTCAAACCAGACTTTAAACGTAAACTTAACCTCAAGTTCTTGGCGTGGTGTGTTTTGAAGGAAAGTATTCAGGAGGATACGCATGATTCGATTGAGGATGCGACGACGGCGCTGAAGTTGTGGAGGAAATGGCAGGAGTTTGAGGATGCGGGCGTGTTGGAGCAGATGCTTAATGATGTTTATGCGAAAGGCAGTACAGTGGGGTTTAAGGCGCCTGGCAGTGGTGCTAGGGCGGTAAGCGGGAAGCATGGGGGTAGAGGGGGGAGTGGGGGGAGTGGCGAGGTTTCGGAGGTGCTGACGACGCCGAAGAAGGGGGGAGTCAGTTTGGAGGGGTTGGGTTTAGGAGTCCAATGAGGAGGGTGTAGAAGTGGGTTGTGGGGAGGGAGGGAAGGGGGAAAGGGGAGAGTAGGTTAGAGTTATTGATATTGAAAATGCGTAGTTTTTTATTATGTTATTGCTTTGAAACAACTTCTTAATTGGACTTTCAGCTTGCACGTCTTCCTGTGTCTTTCAGGTCTGTCTACCCAAGAAAGTATCCAACCTCAAAGGTAAGTATCTTGTTCTTTTCGCTCATCTTCTATCTCCCTTAATTCCTCTATTACCTATCTCCCTATCTCTCCTTTCTATCTCCCTCGGTCCCTCCCTATCCGTCACCTCTACACCATACACTAACATCTCATTTCTTCGCAAGCTCCCCCAATGCCGCTGCCCAACTAAACACCACGTCCGACTCGTCCCGCCATCAATCCACCTCTCATCCCAAAACCCATCGATGCCGTCCCTGAAGAAGGCATAACTAGCCTTTGGATCAATAATAGCAAGATTCGCATACAAAATACTACGCCAACCCCCCTCTACATTACACCTCCCCTCACTAAAAAACGCATCCCACTCCTCCCTTACCCACTGCCTAGGCCTCAGCAACAGCGCTGCCGGCGTAAGCGGCGCCATGTGTATCCCGTGGATGAGCGACGGCGACAGCGAAAAGTACGAACACTCGCAAAAAGTGCTGTGGCGCGCGTAGGTGCTGGCGTAGTCGACTTTGTTTTCAAAGAGGACGCCGCAGATTTTGTTGGACAGGTAGCGGGGTGGGTGGATGGGGTTTGTAGCTGTGAGGGCGATGTAGGTGGGGAAGGTACGGGATTGGAGGGAGAGTTGGAGTGCGGCTTTTTTCCCCGCGCGGAGGTGGGTTAGCCTGTTATGGTGTTTTGAGAAAAGAGATTAGGAGGGAGGAGGGGGTAAGGATAGAAAAAATTACGCACCTCTCTTTTCCATGCCTACATCTCCAATCACTCGTCCCCATACCTTGACTGCAAAACTGGCAAATCCATCTTCTCCCATACACTCGACATGTTTCCCATCTTGGGCCTCGCCGAGCCCTTTGCTCCAACTATGCCCGTGCCACCAATCAAACGACCGTTGGAACGGGTAGTCCCTCCCTTCGTACTCGGTCTCGGCGAAATCTTTCACCAGCATATTCGTCCACGCCTTGTTATCCCCGTTTGCCAACCAAGTCGGGTCCAGGTACCCAATCACAGCAGCTGTGTAGACAAAATACGAGTAGTGCACATGATGGTCGTTGTAGTACGTGTTTCCAAAGTCAGCGGCTGCATCGGTGAAGCCAGCGGCGGAGACGACGCCTTTCCAGTTGTCGTCGTAGTAGAGGGCATGGCGTTGGGTGTTTGCTATGTATTTTGCTAGTTCGGTTTTTAGTTTGGTGAGCCCGGCCAGTGCGATGTTAGTGTGGCAGAGTATGTCGTGGATTACCCAGACAATGGTGGCGAATTTCGCAAGCGCTTTGCCGGCAGAGTACATGCTTTCTTGCGGGATCTTGTCCGTCATGGCGCGGCGGAGGTCGCGTTCTGCGACGGCGGCTATGAGGGCGAGGACGTCGGGTGGGTACCGGATTTTGGTGTTGGCGCCCATGGAGGGGGTCCAGGGGCTGAGGAAGAGGGAGAGGGGGAGGTTGGGCTCGATGAAGGTGAGTTTTTCCGCCCAGATGGCTGTTGCGATGCCTTTTGTTGTTGTGCGGAGACAGAGGGTGGTGATGTGGGGACGGAGATCCGGGTCTAGGGATGCTATGTGGTGTGGAAGGGTGAACATGAGAAGAGGTGCGGTACCGATTTTGTTGTAGCGGAAGGTGTATGTTCCTTTTCCGTCGGTGACGGTGGCAGTGAGTTTGGCTTCGCAGACAAAGGCACCACAGGCGCGGTCATAAAGTGCTTCACCTTCTGCGCCGAGGGGGTTCTTGGCTACTTGGATGGTGCCTTTGAAGCTGGGAGGCCCGACGAGCGTGTTGGGATCGAGCCAGGTGAAGCCTGTGGCGTCGTAGGAGATGTTGGCAACGGGGTTGACGTACATGACCCAGGACTGGCCGTTCTTTTCGTGCAGGCAGTATTTAAAGGTTCGTCCTAGCATCGTGGGCCCGACCATGTCAACGAAGCCGCGGCCACCAGTTTGGATCATTGGAGTTGCGTCTCGATAGCCGGCAGTGATGAAGCTCATACCCTGGACGACGGGAAAGGTAATCTTCGGTTCTTGTGGCGTAGAGTGAGCGATGAGATTAATATTGACGGAAAAGGGAAGATGGGTGTCCGTTGTGAGGACAGTCCTTGTGTCAAGTTCCACTGCAGATAGAATGAGGTTTTGCTTGCGTACGGGGTTGATGTAACCCTTTGCAGGATCTCCTGGCTCAAACACCAAATCCGACTCTTCGACATGGCTCACGCACATGCCCCAAGTCTGCATCTGGCCGGCTTCCATCCATCCCTTGCCCCACCAAAGGCTATAAGGATGCGTCCAGATTGGCTGGTTCTGCTTCCCAAGGAATGCATTTGCATAGAAGCTGTTTGTATGCATAGTTCGTCGGTCGTCATCCTCCACTCCCGTCCTAGGTACTGGGTGATGACGTCCAATTGGTATCTGGGGAAGGATACTGTCGGCCTGTATTGGTGTGAAGATGTTGTCGTGAGGAACTTCGTCTGCATCGCTGCTTTTGATGCTAGATGAAGTCTTGATGCTTCGACGATTGTCGCGCCATGATCCAAACCATGATTCCTTCCTCCCGAGCTTTGCTAAAGAGACTTGTGGTGATAAAGGGCGAGCGTGCGATGGTCCCATAGACGACATCCTGAGGGTAAGCGTACGCGTGAGGCCAAGGTGGGCGATGTGAGGTGTATTCGCGTTTTTAGTAAGTAGCACGGATGCAAAGGTGTAGTAATAGGTCGTATATCAATGCAGTTGGCGGTAATAGGTCTTGCGCGACAATATAGGCGGTATGATGTAGCCTGATAACTTGAAAGCGTCTGACATAAAAGGCTGCCATTGTAACCTAGCGACAAAGTTAGGAAGTGATGACTGGTTAGTTTGCTGGGTAACGTGAGGTTTGCGCATTTGCGCGTTCAAACAGACGCTTACCCCATCTTACTTGAAGGAGCGCGCAGCATCGTTGATGCTTCAGGAAGAATACGGAGGTAACATGTTGATCTTTTTGGCAGGCAAAGTGATGAAGAAGGCGCCAAGGATAAGGCAGGCGGTTGCAGTGGAAGGCTCCCTGAAGTATTGTTCGCCCATGCATCCGCATTGATTAAGAGGGTGACTTGTACGACAGGTGAAATATCGCATACACACCATGTGTACCATATCGATGACTCCGTTACAGGCACAATACTAACCCCCTGTCCACCTCAATGACTCATTGCTCCAGCTACGCCGTAACACTGCGACATACAAACAGCTACAGCCCATCAACTCTCAAGCCATCACTTAATAGAGGGGTATTTAGGTAGCTACCATCCCTTATCTCTAACAACTTTCTGCTTCTGTGATCTTTAACACTACTATCCAACATGGACTCCAACTCTTCCATCTTTGTTCCATCATCGGCAACTAATGCAGCTTCTATCCCTACTTACCCCACTTCTTCTGTTCTCAGTCCCCTAGTCGCTGCCTCAAACACGCCCGCCCTTCGTCCCGTTCTTAATGAAAGCACAAGTCTCAACCGTGACACGCATGCTATATTGAAAAAGAAAGGGACGGTGTCATCTTATTTGCTGTCGAGGTAGCGCGTCTCTCGATCGTTGGCGTGCTAATAGAGTACGGAGCCAGACTAGAACGTCGGCGTTGTTCAGGGCCGTCAGTTGTGTTTAAGAGGGCATCAAAGATGGAATCATGGAAATACTGGACCTGTTGAGGAAACGGGAGTGGTGTATGGACTTGGTCTATTCTTGAGGGACGAGTTCTGTGGGGGTATGTCATTTATTGTCTGCTTGGGCTTCTGCGACTTGTGCCTTTGTTTTCGATTTTTTTTCTTACGTTTGTAACATATGCATACATTCAAGGTGGTCGGTCACGTGTGAACGATGGATTTGGTTGAAAACGGATATAAACGCATATTTTGTGACTCTTTCTTGGTTCCCCTAACTCACTCTCCATGTTCTCTGACTCGTCAATCACAAAATAACTGGGATCTTACTCACCTCAGCCCTACAATCCCCTATTCACCCGTATTACGATACCTCCTCGCCCACTCCGCAAACCCATATATCGTCTTCAGCCTCAGGGCTTGAGGTTCTGTCGCACCTCGCGTGACGCCCATGTCCTGTGCAGCATTCAGGCACGACTGACCTATTCATCCTGCTCAGCCACGGCGCAAAGCTAGATCCTCTCGCAGTCTTCCATGCTGTGCGAAGGCGCACCAGAGAAAAAGAGATGACAATAAGCACGCTCGAGCTCCTAATTGGCCATGGCGCAGATGTAAGTTCAGATGTGGTGAGCTGGGGAATGCGGCTTCATCATGCTGTATGGCGGAGGAATGATGTTGGTATAATGGCGTTGCTGGCAAGTTGATGAGACGGTGGCGGATGATGATAAAAGGGCAAAGAGAGCTAAGAGCGTGATTGAGTGACTAGGAGCAAGAGCAAATAGAAGGACGAGTAGGAGGAAGAGGGATCAAGAACGATTAACATTTGATTGAAACGAAGTATGTCTGACTGCATTTTGTGGCTGAGTAGTCGAAGTGGCGATTCTAGCACTGCCGCTGCATGCCAAGATGACTTGTACTTACAACGGGAGGTCTGTATGCTTAGCTTGAAGGCGAATATATTGATGCTCGGAAAAGGCATGATTCCGACTCCTTTTGACTGCAAAGGTAACGTGTCGGCTAGCGCTGAATTGCTCGTGTCATACTGAATCGTCCGGCTGACAGAGTCATGCAACATACTTAGCTCTGTAGGTGATCAACAAACAGCTGAAAGGTCCGATGATTGAATGCTTGACGCGTGCTATGAGTGCTTGGATGCCTAGGCCGAGGCTTGAAGCTTTTGATTCATGTGAGTTATTGTATCCAGGATCCATGCCAACTGCGAAGGTCACCATGTCTTGCCACTACTATACGTGCTCGACACTGCACAAACTCTCCAAGCCTCAAATGGCTCCGCGCTTCTTGCCATGTACAAGCAGTAGAAGAAGGTGAAGCGTATCGTGGTGCGATAAGGGTCATGTTGATCTTCATACTGCGCCGTTCCGCACGCTTCCACAACGGCCCAAGATGCACCGAAGATCTAAGCCTCGACCACGTGCGCTCGGCGGAATTTAGCCAAGGAGATTCCAACGGTGACTCGGCAGCTCCGCAGCGGATGGTCATCGACAGTCGGCATGTGGGCGAAGTCGCTTCACTATGCCCGTAGTGGAGCAGCAGCGCGCCAAGAGACCCAATGCCACGCTGTACGCAGGCGACTGTGAGACCTAGGCTGATGACATGGCGGCTGGGCGAGGGCGGTGAAGCGACAGACAAGAGCCGGATACGGTGACAGCAGTGTCGCAGTCAGCGGAGAGGCACACAAAGGGAGTGCGTCAGAACGCAAGCAGTCTTCTTGGCAGATGGTGTTTGCCTCAGGATGCGAAACGTGAAGTGTGAAAGCCGGTAGTGTTGAGACCCTGTTTTTTTTTTCGAGGCAGGAGAAGGTGGGTCCGATGGAGATCTGTTTACGTGCAGGGGCCCCCGCTCGGACTCGGATTGGAGTTGGCGGGAAGGTGCGTTCGGGGCACATGACATCATCTGCGCCCATAGCAGTGCGCACCGCAATCTGGCGATGGCGACTCTTTTTTGCGCAACAATGCCACCTGGGCACCGGCCTGGCCAGGATGGATTTGTTTTGAAAGGACACATTGCAAACGCCTTTCACGACACCAAGGCGGCGCTACCGAGACATGATACATGATACATGACGAGCGCTCCACTTCCCCTGGCACTGGCAGGTTCCGGGTTGGCATCCTTGCCGCTGGTGCTCCCTTGGCGTCTACACAGCCGCCTCACCAACCACCCTCGTCATCTCAACCACCCCAACATAGCTGCCTGCACTGCCCTCTCCCCCTCTTCAATAACTAACCAAATTCGCCGGGGTTTTCGCTGCTCTTTTAACTACGAAGGTTTTGCCAATCTCTGCGTCCTCCATCAGCCAATCTCACCCTTTCCTCAGCCAATCCCACGCCTTGCTTTTCACACCACCTGCCTGACCACGGAGCTTGGCCATTGCCAGGACACATCCTGCTAGCTCTTCCGCTCGTGTGGCCGTCTGACTCTTCCGCCAGCAGCAATGAGTGAGTATTGCCCTCTGATTCTTTCTTCCGCACTCGGCTCTCGCTTCGGCCTTGTTATCGTCCGCTTCCAAAGCCTTGGTATTTAGCTACCGATCCTGCTACAACTTCGTTGGTCGCCATCATCACCTGCCGACGGACCGGGGCGCAGCACTCAACCTCTCCAGCACCTAGCACCCATCTTCGTTACACATTTATCCCGGCAATATTCCATCTTGCTAACGCGCGCCCTTGGCAGAAAACATAAAGCGAGACTTTCACCGTGCAGGTCGTGCCAGTAGTTTTCAACCCAATCAACATACTATGCCGCAGCCTGCCAACGGTCGCTTCCACGATGAGCATACGCCGCTCATCGGGCGCACCCAGAACTACGCCGACGAGTCGCGCGTCAAGACGTTGCCCAAGCACGTCTTGCATTTGATCTATGCCACCCTCGCCAGCAACTATGTCAACGTCTTGTTGGTCTTCGTCCCGGTCGGCATCGTCGCCGGCGCACTCCACTGGAACCCCACTGTCGTCTTCATCCTCAACTTCATCGCCATCATCCCGCTCGCCGCTCTATTGAGCTTTGCTACCGAAGAGCTTTCTGCAAAGCTTGGTCAGACGCTCGGTGGTCTCATGAATGCGACATTTGGAAATGCCGTCGAACTCATTGTAAGTTTGCCCAGCGTCTAATGCGCTGCAGCCAACACTAACGACGCACAGGTATCCATCGTTGCGCTCAAGCAAGGCGAAATCAGAATCGTCCAGGCCAGCATGCTTGGTAGCATTCTGTCTAATATTCTCTTGGTAAGTCAAATCGCGCGCCTACTCACCCTTCACCGCTGATTGTAACAAGGTACTCGGATGCTGTTTCCTCGCTGCTGGCATCACCCAGCATGAAAGCCGCTTCAACGAAACGGTCGCATCTACCATGTCGTCGCTCATGGCTGTCGCATCCGCTTCGCTCATCATTCCCGCTACACTATACGCAGTCATGCACGGCGATAACAAAAAGGACAACCTCGAGACCGATAAGAACATCCTAGTTCTCTCCCACGGCACCGCCATCATCCTGCTCATCCTCTACGTCCTATACCTCTACTTCCAGCTCTACTCGCACCACAACCTCTTTGCCGACGTCGAGAACCAGGAGAGCGCCGATGAGGAGGAGGCCCAGATCCTCTCGCCAACTTCTGCCGGTGTCGCACTGGTCCTTGTTACCGTCCTTGTTGCTATCTGCGCCGAGTTCCTCGTTGACAGTATCGACTCTATCGTTGAATCTGCACACATCAGCAAAACATTCGTCGGTCTAATCTTGATACCCATCGTTGGAAACGCCGCAGAACACGTAACAGCTGTTGTTGTCGCATACAAGGGCAAGATGGATCTCGCTATCAACGTCGCCATCGGTTCCTCCATGCAAATTGCACTCTTCGTCACGCCCTTCCTCGTCGTTCTCGGATGGATCATGCACCAGCCCATGACCCTTCACTTTCAGGGTTTTGAGACAATGATCTTCTTCATCTCCGTTCTGATCGTCAACTACCTGATCCAGGACGGAAAGAGCAACTACCTCGAAGGTGCCATGTGCATTGGCATCTATGCCATTATTGCGCTTGCCTTTTACATCTACCCCGATGATGCAGAGGGTAACATTACTGCCGAAGTCGTCAAGCGTTTCTTCGCTGCCCACTAGACAGGATATACCTGTTTGCCAGGGGTCGGTAAATGTGCGAGCTTTGTGCGCACGCTGCGCGGCGCCAAATCTTCGTTTCCTATGTACATTGTATCTAGCCCTAGGCTGTAATTCGCGTAAGCCAGGGTCCCCCAATACCCCTTTTCCTATTTGTTGGCTATTTCCTAGGTTATGTTTGTTCCTGTATGAGTATCTGTGGGGCGGTGCAGCTCCTCTTGGCGTTATATCTGCTTGTGGCAGTGCGACTCGGATCGGTCGGCCCCGAAAAGTGGAGTGTGGCTTATCTTACATGGCTCGTGCTTGTAGACATGATTGGGCCTCCCTGCAATATGCTGGGTTATTGGCATGGTTCCAGGTAGAGGCAAGATTGTTTCTCCTGCAAAACTAAATGATATGATTGAAAAGTAAACAGTTAATTTGTTTTTTATCTCACTGAGTTTCCATGGTGATACTTTGGGATGTCGGTCACGTGTTGCGGACAAACATACACGGACCGAACTGTCCGTGTTGATGTGCGCATCAGCTTTTGGTTGCGATAGAGAAGAATCTACTTGATGCTTTTGAATCGCTGTTGGCTTACTGGATATCCGATCATACGGTTTCAACTCTACGTGATACAAACTATCCATCTGTCCGGTCTTGCACTTGTTAGGAATAAAGTAGCATTAATGCATCACAGTACATTCTCTTAAAGCGGTATCATCGCACTACCACACAAGATTAGGTAAGATATTACGTCTCTCATTTGGAGCAATGACATCTGTAAATTAGAGCTCGAAATCCTCCCCTGTGTGAGGTCGCTCAAATGTCCGATCCGGGGTCGCTCGAGATACTGTTGTCCTATGCAGTAAAGATAGGTCGTTTGGTCTTCTTCTACGCGATGGTAGTTCAAGACAAGATGGCGATGGTGAACATGTTGATAGAGGTGCAGATGTGAATCACAGAGCTGAACTTTGGGGCACTCCACTTGCACACTGTACAAAGTTGAAGGCTGCTGATAGAGCAAAGAGGCAGAAGAATAAGGACTTGTGTGAGATTTTGAAGGAGGTGGAAAGGACATTGAAAGAAAAGAATTGGATTTCAGTCGGTAGATTGTCATTATGGAGTAATATCAACCCGGAACAAGCTCGCCCATTTGTGTGTTACCAGAGCTTACTCATACCGCTTCATCAACTCGTTGCCTGCCACTGCCTCGGCAAAGCCCTCCAGTGCCGTCGTGTGGCACCACGGCTTCTCTGCAATTTCCTCATTGATGGTTTTGGCAAAGCATCCTGACCATCCTTTTCTCGGCAACTGTTTAACAACCTGTTCGATGACTTTGGTGCTTACAAGATAAGGTTGCCAGCCCATGTTATCTGCAGTTTGTCAGTCTTGATCATTCCTGGTCATGCGCGATGCACTAAACACTGAACCGGCTGTTTTGAATGATCACGATAGAAAGATGACATACCAAACTCTGTTGCAAGCTGGGCAAGTTGCACCATACGACTGACCATGCCCGTCTCCCCAGGGTCCTGATGCCGGATAATTGCTTCGGCCACACTCTCTGCCTGGGCTTTCGGTGCACCAAGCTCTTGCAGCTTGTTCAGAGTGATGAAGCCGCCCTGAAACTCGAATGAGAGATGGGTAGCGGAGCGGTTGTCAGGTGTCGTACCGATATCGTGAAAGAGGCAAGTGAGAGCCCAGGTTTCGAAAAAGGTCTCAGAAGCCCAGGTGGGGAAATGCTGAGTCACGATAGTGTGTCCTGATTGATATGTTAATTTGGATCGAGATAGGAAGTCGAGTTCAGTCAAGTCCAACAATATAGTGAGGGAAGAGGGCGGAATACACGTACCGTAACAGTACACCCTTAGGCTATGGTTGTATACATCCCCGGATAGTTGTTGCTTGGCATAATCATTTGCCTTCCTCACTAGTTGCGTGTCTGGCCATATCTCGCTCACATTGACCGTAGCGTCTTGTGTTTTGGCATCTTCGGCGGAAGGGACATTTGACCGGTTGCGAGGAACGGCGATCCAGCCGAATTCTTCAGACTTGGGTGTCATGGTGAGATAATTCGATTAGACTATGTGATTGAAGAAAGGGGTCTAGGTAATGATGTGAGTTTCGTGGGCGAATGTCGCCTTATATCTTTGGCTGCTCTTGCCCCAGCATGTCGTGGGTACGCCTTTCGACCGAAACGGGTTAGTCATGACATGCTGGAACCAGTCCCCCGATGCTTATAAAGCGCTAGCAGATGCAACAAGCGGAGCACATGGAACACAGCAAAGACATGATGTCGATGCCACTCGAAGCGAAGTGTGACGCTGGATGTATTTTCGTGGTAAGTATGACGTCACGGAACTAATGACGACATACTAGTGTTTCTTGAGTGCACTCTTTTCTGCTCATTCTACTCCAGAGAGATAGATTATTGTTTCTATAGTGTAGTTGTAAACTTCACTATTTAAAGTCCCCAAATAGTATTTATATGACTGTGTTGGATACCAAAAGGACGCATGTGTCTTAACGATGGGGTGCACTGGTAATTTACTTCCCAATTTGACTAAGAATGAACAGGCTCAAAGCCCTATAAATCGACAGATACGCGAGTTGAACAATTATGTTATTACAATACCAAAACTGGGCTATATGAACCCAGTGAAGTCACTAGCTATCATCCTACCCAATCCATAATACGACACTTACTGGCAGCATCGTATGTCTCCATAAGATCCTAGAGCCTTGTCTTGCACAGTGTTTGCACCAAAATCAATATGATGGGTAAATCACCATTAGAGTATGGCACAACATATGGGTATGAACACTGTCTGGGAAGAACCACCGCTACCCACTTGGAGGAAGCTGCGCCAAGCTTTAGAAGCAATAGTAGCTTATCCTTGGCGTTGAACTTTGCGCAGTGAATGAGCGGCGTAGACCATTCTAAGGAATTGTACTTGGTGTCGGCACCGTGTTCTATCAGTACTTCCATAGTCACGGTGCCTTTCTTATCACCACGCGTTGCGATGGCGTAGAACAGCGCCAATCAATCTAGGCTAGCCCCATAAGATAGCAGGATGCGGAGTAAGGTTGGATCAGCTAGATATGCTGCTGCGGAGATCGTGCTACGGGGATTCAAACAACTTCCCCTTCTTCTAACAGACTTAGTGTTTGGGCTGGTGCTATGATCCAACAACCAGCGTAATGTGCCTTCATGCTTCAAAGCGTGTCTGTATGGTCTTAATAGAGTCACATTGTGGTCATAGGTGATACTTAATGTATAGAGGGGATCTGGGATTCTGTTAAATAAATGTCCCAAACATGATCAAGGGGCTATTAGAAAATGGTGGGCTCCATGATGATAGCTTTCCACAAGCTATCGAACGTGAGCGCGGTCCCGTGATGTCGCAGTTCTTTAATAGTGTGTAGAGAACTGGTGGGCATCGCTAATGATATACATTCTTGTTTAACTTTGTGGACCGGTTCTGGGTCGCTGCTTAGCCATGACTGGAGCGTCTCGATGTCGTTGGAGTTGATAGCATCTCAAATTTCCTGGGGCGGATGTTGCATTTTTTCGATGATTTGACCACCGTAGAGCTCAAAGGGAGTGCCAAGCTGCAGTTGGGGAGGCGAGGGTTATATACCTAGGTATCTACGGTGTGTGCGGCATAGTACCCTGACTGCCTAGAGTCAAGATTATGAAAGGGCACAATGACGCCTGGAAGTCGAGACCACTTCTACATTAGTTCGTTTATGACTTTTTATGATTGATATAACTTGTTGTTGACAGTCTACAAACGTGTCACTGTCATGCATCGCTTCGTCTGCTAACATGTCTTTTCATCGTTTTGTCTTTGTACTAGCTATGTACGTAGTCTCTCTAAGAACGCTATGCTCATTATTGTTATTCTACAATAACAAGTTGTTTCCCACTTCAGTCGATTGAAAGGTGGTATGGAGAAGAAAGTAACATGTTGGAGTGCCTATCGATCGCTACCGGTAAATTAGTGCACGTCCCTCGAACTTTTGGTTTGGTGACATCAACAGATCGACCGCCTCATCCTAAACAACCATCCAGGCTTCAACACCCACCATGAGGCCACAAATCCCAGCCAGAGCAGTACAATCGATACGCAGCTGCATTTCACAACCCCCACGATACCGAAACCCCGCCATACATACGCCACTGCGGTTACGATCCCCACGAATCTCACGATGCATATCCACCACAACCTCAAAACAACATAATCCAACATCCCACTCCACGGTTGACCCAACAGAAGTTTCCCATTTCAATGCGCTTGCCTCATCTTGGTGGGACCCCCACGGTCCCTCTCGACTCCTACATCTCATGAACCCTCTACGACACGACTTCATCACACGCTGCCGCTCCACCACGCCCACACCCGCGACCCAAAAACTACGCTACCTAGACATTGGCTGCGGCGGCGGTATATTCGCTGAATCCGCAGCGCGTCTCCCTACTACAACATCCGTCACAGCCATCGACCCCACGCCGCAAGTCCTCTCCATCGCCGAGGCGCATAAAAGGCGCGACTCCACGCTGACGGCGCCGGGTAAACTCACATACCTCAATACGTCGATCGAAGATCTTCCGCGCCCGGCTTCAGAAACCGAGGCTTTTGACGTTGTCACCTTGTTCGAAGTCATCGAGCATGTGAACGCGCCCGGACCCTTTCTAGAACACGTATTGCCGCATGTGAAGCCGGGGGGTTGGTTGGTAATGAGTACGATTGCACGGACGTGGACGAGTTGGCTGGTTACGAATGTGGTTGCGGAAGATATACTGGGTATTGTGCCAAAGGGGACGCATGAGTGGAGCAAGTATGTTAATGAGGATGAGTTGAGAAATTGGTTTGCGAAACAGCCCGGTTGGGGTACTGTGAGGACTATGGGGGTTGTATATGTGCCTGGGTTTGGGTGGAAGGAGGTTTCTGGGGGTGAGCAGTGGGGGAACTACTTTTTGGGTGTGAGGAGAGATAGTTGAGGGTGTATGGTGGTTTGGTATGGGAGCATTTGATACCCAGGTAATGTACAGTATACAGAACGTCGCCTTGAAGTTCTACATGTGCATCCGTACAGTCGTCCTCGAAGCGCTGTAATCTTCTCCCCCGACATGCCAGCTCAATTCGTGTGCTAACGCCTTGCTACGCCCATGCCCTGAACCTGCTCGACATGTGCCTCAATGTAGCAACTGATATCATGAATCCGCGCTTTATATAACTTCCCCCCGCTCCTTAGCGTCATGACTTGGTCGCAGGCCTCTCTTCAAACGGCGTAGGCATATTTGTGCGCGTCTTCGCATTCGCGTCCCCACCTGCAGTCTCGACCTCTACGAGATCATGTCCACCAGCCATTTTCCACGCGCTCAGATAATCCTCGCCTCCGAATCGCTTGGGGTAGTTTTCTGGAGTGTTGGTCTCTGTGTATCGTACTTTTGGAATGCTTTCGGCCACAAAGGGTGTCAACTACTAATTGTCAGTCCTATCCTCCATTCTCCATCTACAGATGCGCAATGCTTGAGCTGGCAATGCGCCGTGATTTCCCACATACATCGGTGTTTTTGGTACCCCGCTCCGGATACACAAAAGTCCGTATCTTATTCCAGTCCGGTATGAAGTTGCCGTATCGGTTGATGATGCCCATGGACCCAACGCGGTTTCCTTTGTAGTATTCTTTTCCGGCTTGCTTTGGGGACAGTGGCAGACGCCGCAGCATCTTCTGAAGAGGGGGCGTGGCCTTGAACATGCTGCCGGTTCTGCCGTGCCGTTGTGATATAAAAGCGTGGGTTTATCGTCAATTGTGATGTTGGACAAGGCGATGCGGAGATGCCGCGGAGGTGGCACGGACCACGACTCAAAAAAAGTGCAGCCAAGATTTCGAGTTTAGACGCTGAAATCTGCCCGCCGCTGCAACAACTACGACGACAACGCCACAATGCCGCCCCGAGTAGCACGCAGCTCAGTCCAGAGCGGCAGCTCGTCTGCACAAAGTCGCCCGAATGCGCGCAACCCAAAAAAGGCGGCCAAGCGCGCTATGGACGCTTTTGCTATCGCTCAGTATGAGAACCCGGATGAGCTGAAGATACGCAAAAACCGCCTTGGCGAATTTGACCCGGCGTTCAAGCGTAAGCGGGCGCGCGATGACGAAGACGAAGATGAGGAGGATGAAGACGAGGACGCTGAGCCGAAACGGCGCAAGAGGAGGAGTGGGAGTGAGAGCTTTGACGAGGGAAGCGATTCCGAGGGCAACACATGGCAGATGGGGCATGTAGAGAATGATGATGACGACGAGAGCATCGACTCTGACGAAGCCTTTGGCGAAAGCGACGAGGAGCGCTTCGAAGGCTTCACGTTCCGGGGCAGTTCAAAGAGCCACAAGGGCAAGGCGAAGAAGTCTAAGAGACAACAGGATCTTGAAGACGAAGACGGAGATATTGATCTGGATGAAGGCGACAGTGCAGATGGCGAGGATGAGGAAGAGGACGACCTCGGTGAAGATGCTATCGACCTTGCCACTGCACTTGACCAGTACGAAGAGGATGAGGCCGAGGAGCGTAGGGAGAGGAAAAAGAAGAAGAAGGCTGCGGGGTTCAGTGACAGCGATGACGAGCCCAGCGATAGCGACAACGGAGACGGGGCGTCAGATATTTCATCCGACGATGAGGAAGATGATAACGACCGTCAGGCTCAACTGCAGAACTTGATCTCTTCGTTGGCGACAAAGGAGGACGAAAAGACCAAAGGCAGGAGAGTTGATGTCCACGAGTCTGCTGCACCCGATGAGTTTGGTGTTTCTAGGAAAGTCGATCTCCTCAGCTTTAAACCCAAGGTCACAGACGCGGAGAAGAAGAAGGTTCTTAAGTTGCTACAAGACGACAAGTCGTCGAAGCGGAACGATATCGCTCGCAAACT
This sequence comes from Pyrenophora teres f. maculata, assembly GCA_014334815.1. Classification (NCBI taxonomy): domain Eukaryota; kingdom Fungi; phylum Ascomycota; class Dothideomycetes; order Pleosporales; family Pleosporaceae; genus Pyrenophora; species Pyrenophora teres. The sequence goes on from CP060568.1 coordinate 4,999,105, forward strand.
AGATGCGCCTCTACCAAAGCGGCAGCAGGACAAAATCGACCGCGCTGCAGCCAATGCCAAAGCCAACGAGACACTCGACAGATGGACGGATACTATCAAGCGCAACCGCCGGGCTGAGCACCTCATGTTCCCTCTGCAAAATGCCAGTGGAGGTGAACCCATGGGAGAGAAGACATTGCTACCCACAACAACCGCAGCTCCTGCCAATGACCTTGAGAGTACCATCCAATCCATCCTCCAGCAAAGCGGTCTATCGAATGGCCAAGAGGACGAGGATAAGATAGCGAGATGGGAAGAGCTACAGACAAACAAACTTCCCATCGAAGAGGTCCTTAGGCGACGTGCTGAACTGCGGATGCAGCGAGAGCTCATGTTCCGCGAAGAGGTTCGCGCCAAGCGCATCAAGAAGATCAAGAGTAAAGCGTATCGACGAGTGCACCGAAAGGAGCGCGAGAGAATGTTGGAGAAGGAGCGCGAACAGCTCAAAGCAGACGGAGTTGATCTCTCGGAAGAGGAGCGCGAGTACAACGATCGCCGGAGAGCCGAGGAGCGCATGGGTGCCAAGCACCGCGAGAGCAAATGGGCCAAGGGCATCAAGGCTACAGGAAGAGCAAACTGGGACCAAGATGCACTTGATGGTGTGACTGAAATGGCTAGACGCAACGAGGAGCTTCGTCGCCGAGTTGAGGGGAAAATTGTCCGCGATGATGACGAAGAAGGCTCAGATCTCCCCAGCGAGGAAGAGAGCGAGGATGATGATGATGACGAGTCCGACAACGACAAATTGCAGCAATCGCTTGGCAAGCTGAAGGAGAACCCGTTCTCTACCGGCAAGTCGAAGATTGCGGATATGGCCTTTATGAAAAAATCAGAAGCTGCCAAGCGCGCACAGAATGACGAGGCTGTTGAGAGCCTGCGGCGTGAACTTGCGGGTGAAGACAGTGCCAACGAAGAGGTTGATGAAAATGCGGCAAAGGCTGGACGGAGACGATACGGCCCTAACCCTGACGTTGCTGCCCCTGCGATACAGATTAACCGTAGCGAGTTCGAGGAGCATGCCGGGTCAGATGATGAGGATGCACAGGCAAATGCTAGTGGCGATGCATCGGACACGGAAGACAGGCCTGCACCAAAGAAGAACGGTGTCAACGGTTTATCTAATGGTACCCGTAAGCAGCACAAGGCTTCTGCGCAACCTCCACCCGAAGAAGATGCAAGTGGCGCGGCGAACCCCTTCTTGAACAAAGCAAAGAAGGAGAAGAAAGCCGCAAAGGAACCCGAGCTCTTCCCTGCCCCGGTAACCACAAAGGCTGTTGCTTCGGAGAAATCCAAGGCTCAGTCCAAGCCGGCTTCAAAGTCCAAGGAGCAGAAGAAGTCAAAATCAGTCTCACAGCCCCAAGAAACCAAAGTCGACGACTTCCTCAAACAGCGCGTCACAACCGCCGACGACGACGGCTGGGCAACCGTCCTAGGAGGACAAGACGACGACTCTGACCAAGACGACGCCGCCTTTGAAGAAGAAGGCATAGATCTCGACCTCGTTCACCGCAACCAAGCCTTAACCGCCAAAGGTTTCGCCGGCGACAACGTCGAAGCCACCTTCTCCGCCGAAAAGGCTGCCACAATCGCCGAAGAAGAGTCCTCAGAAACCGTATCCTACCTCCCCGGCTGGGGCGCCTGGACCGGCCAAGGCATGTCCAAAGCCGAACAAAAGCGCAACCTCGGCGCCAAATCCGTTACTCAAAAGCCGGGGTATCAGCGCCGATAGACGCAAAGATAGAAAGTTGGACAAAGTTATTATTAATGAGAAGAGAGTTAAACCTACGGTCAAATATATGGCGGGCACTCTGCCGTTTCCGTTTGAGAATAGGGAACAGTACGAGAGGAGTTTGAGGGTACCCAAGGGGAAAGAGTGGGTTACGAAGAAGACGCATCAGGATGTTACGAAGCCAAGGGTGCTGGTCAAGCAGGGGGTTATTAGACCGTTGAGGAAACCGTTGGTGTAGAGGGGGGATGATAGTGATGGGATGATGATGAGAAGGAGGTCAGAGATGCTTGGTAGGAACAAGATGGTTCAGTTAAAAGGTTTCCTCTTTTCATTGTCTACCAGATTTTCTTCTTGTTACTTCCGTACCAACGTTCGATGTTACCGGAAAACTTATTTGTCTTTTCATCTTTGGGTATCTCCTTATGTAGGCTTGTATGCTGAGAACGAAATGATTCCACCTTGTATACTTTACGCTCTATCCACAATCTACAGACTACTGCGTATATCCTACACAAATAAACCAGCTCACTGTCCTACACCGCCACAACAAGGTCAAAGAGCTGATGACCTCGGGTATCCAATGACTCCAGATGCAAACCTGATCTCAGTATGGTCCAATGCGACTCCTTCCTTTGCAACCCTCACCTTTAAATTCACAGCAATACGGACTAAGACACAACAACATGTTCCACATAACAGCTGATATTGCAACGGGCGGGTGTGTGTGTGTGTGTGTGTGTGTGGAATGGTTATGTGAGGCTATGGAGCAAAGTCTTCTACTTGGGATTGCAATCACCTTTGAAGTGGTTTAGACGGGTGCTGTTGTTGTATCGATACGTATTGATCGAGTCTGGTGTGTTGGATAAGAGAGGGGTAAGAAGAAGAAGGGGAAGGAGAAGAAGGGGAAGGAGAAGAAAGGGAAGGAGAAGAAAGGGAAGGAGAAGGAAATCTCGTTGATGTAGGAGTATGGTTCAAGAAGTTTAGAGAGGCCAAAAGAGAAAGCGATTAGGGGAAAGAAGGCGGAGAAAAAGGAGAGCTTGTACAACTGAAGCAGCATGAGGGCGGATGCGACATGTGAGTAGCGGTGAAAGCCACTAGAATACGAGATGCAGTTGATGTGTCATGTGAATCTTGTGCACGGTTTCGGGTATATACTTACACCATGTATTGAACAAGATTCACATGCTGAATCGATAGAGAGCCCTACATGGGATATCGGCTAAAGGACCGACTTGATCTCGAGGGAGATGAACGCTCCATCGATGCAGTAATCAGACATGAGTCAATAAACATGTGCTTTACTGGAGAACTCATGCCCCGTGGGCGCGCGTATTCAGTTCGTACTGAACACTGTTTGTTTGAGAACAAGATGGCATTTTGCACAGTGGAAAGGGAATCTGAATGCGAGAAATCCACCTATAGTAAAACCAATATAGCTAGACGCGCGTAAAAATAACCATCCCATAAACATATCACAAACGCTCAGTGCACAAGGTGGCGTGCTCCTTTACACAAAAAACAAAACAAGAAAAGAGCGACGTCTATGCTCCGACCATCACGCACACACGCAAACGCGCCCCACAAACGTTGTGAACATGTATAATGCACGGACACTACCCTACCCCATACACCCTACACAACTGCCGCAGGCGGCACTTCCGCATCCGCGCTCGCCATAGAACTCATCACGCCACCAATGTCACGTCACTCCACCGCGACTACTGTCAATAAAACCTGCGACACTTAGCACCTCGTATTCCCTCTTGTTTTGTTTCTTAGTCGCAAGATGCATGCATATACTCGAATACTTCACATTCATGGAGGGAGAAGGTCACTGTACACGCGTCGGAGATCCGGAAGTTTGTCTTACCGGCGCGGCCATAAGGGGAGGAAAGTTAATTCTTTGTGCTGTGCTGAGGTTGAGCTCGTATTTCTTTGTTCTGTTGTGGAGCGAAGGTTTTTTTGAAACGGTGAGCGTGGGGGTATGTGAGATGGATTTATACCCTTGCGGTGTTTGGAGGGTTGTATTGTGGGAGTACGGGGATCGACTGTTATGGTTGCGGTTCGGGATGTGGATTGTGGGGGTTACGGGACGGGTGAGGTGAGCGTGTGACGATAAGGGAAGGGAAGGGGAAAACATTTCCAAGAGTAGTAGTATCGGCGGAGGATTGATTTGCTGGTAGAGTTGTTTATTGGAAGAGAGTTGGTGTGGGGGTTTGAGGTATATATCACGTGATGATCTTGGTGGTTGGCGCAACCTCGTGGAAAGCAATGACACATAGTATGTGAAACTTTGACAAAGGGAACACTTACAAATCTCCTGCACCCCCACCGCGTGTCTTGGCAACCGTCGTACTTGAATAGTCTTTTGGTTCCTTGAAGTCTACCTGAAGCTCTGTCCAGTGTGGAGGAAGCTGACGTGATCATGCGCAAGGCGACGATTCGCAACGTGGCGAAATTCCATCCGAGAAGCAATCGCTCCGACTAGCTCAACGATGCCCATGCAGATACGACGGCGTTTTACCAAGCACCAAATGAAGCCGACGACGAGATTTGGGTTTTGCCGATGATGATGTATTATTTCCCCGCTTCGTGGTATGCTGTAAATCGGGCAAACGGGCACAAAGTCTATGCCGTCTTGATGTGGGGACCCTGGAAATCCTACCCTCAGATCATATATGCGAATATTATGCTTTCCGTACGCCAGGGGCCTCTTGTTTTCCTCGGACTGTTTTTAGTACACCGAGGGAGGGTAGTTGGCCGACTGTCTGCCCGTTGGGCTTTGACCGCAAGTGATGAGGTTGCGCGCCTAGTCCTAGCAACGGCACAAAGTAAGGAACGCCTTGGTGCTTGTATGCTAGGCATGGCTAAATATTCAGGTGAGGACCAGAGAAATGTAAATAGTGCTTGCACAACGACGTTCGCAGCAACAGCACTCGATATACGATATCGCGTATACTGATACCGGGGCTCAACGGATCAGCCACACCGTTGGAGACATTGGAAACATTAGGGGAGTCGATGAGCGGAGGGCCAATGTGCGAGGGGATCGTGGCGCGTCGCAATGTGCCTGTTACTATCGCAGCCCGATAAGGTAAACATGACGTCGCGACCCTCGTATGGAATGGGTTGACTGGAATGACACTCATGCATTCATGCGAGGATTGATTGGCGGCAGGGAAAAGGGTTTCGGGCAGTCGATGATGGATGTATAGCAGGTACGGGATCTCATGTTCCTCCTAAAGTCAGATTTGGCTCAAGTTTGCGTCTTCGATTCAACGTTTGCGGAGGTTTTCCCAAGTCGGATGCTAGGTGCGCATTAGACATCAGCATGAGATATTGGTCCGCAAGCTTTGTATGTAACCAGAATACCCAGAGAGCGGTTTGCTGGGTTAAGCAGCATGGTTAGGAACCAATGACGCGACTCCGGAGAAAACTTCGAAATTACGTTTTGAGGGCATGGCGAGGGAGGATCTACGCTCTACCCGTGATGACTGCCTATCACAATACGTACATCGTAAGCTCGACGATGCTCAACGGCGAGTCGTCTTGGATGTCGTCGGTAGTTTCGCGCTGGATACGAGCTGGTGCGTCAAAGTGCGGGTAGCAGGTGCGACACGGCCAATGACGCGGCGCAGAAGTCCTCTGGCGTTGAAGAAGCTTCGCAATGCGCGCGCGTTAAAAAGGGGAGAAGGGCGGACAGGCTTGCAGAGAGAGAGAAAGAGAGAGAGGGATCCTTGACGTGATGTTAGCTTGGTGTAGCGTGGTGTAATGCTCCTCGCTCCTCGGTTTCCTCCTCACACGGCTTGAGTTGCAAGCCGCCTCTGATCGACGGTCCCGTTGAGCCATGTGTTGTCGCTTCGCGCCTCAGGGTTCTTTGAGACAATCTTGGTATGATGGACGACACATCACACGGAATAGGAAGCAGAAGAAGTGCCCAGATAGGACTAGCGTCTGGGCATGCATGCCTGCCGAGGCCTGTGCATGGCACTATTCTTGTTACGTCCAAGATGTGAGACGATCCTAATGTTTGACACAGACAGACGGGTGTGACTACAAGACGCATCGCATCCTCAGGCTCAGATCTTCGAGCTCAGGCAAACAGGACCGAATAAACCTTGTTTCGCGGGGAAACGAAAGAAAAGCAAAGTCCAACGGTAAGAACAAAAACCATATTCGCACTTTAGCCGTGCCGTTGGCTTCATCTTGGGTATGTCATCTATCGAAATGATCATGGCACACTTGGGCGAACCACAAAGCTGCTACAGGCCGTTGCCAATGCCAGAGCAAGTAGCAGCGAGAAAAAGCCGGCCTCGGGCACCGCTCAGCCGTCGCTCTCGCGGCACATGTGCGGGGATATCCGTGTACATTTGCATCAGGAGCCGCAAAGGCTCTTCTCCTGAGTCCTCCTCCCGTGCCTATAGTCGATCTTTCCCAACTCTTTCTCGCCCTCTCGCTCGACCAATGTCGGCGGCTTAGCTCGGCATCGAGTAGAGCATCGCTGGTCGATGGCCGTGATCAGATCCAGGGATTTCCGGCCTTAAACCAATCTCGGTCCCGTTCACCTGACTGCAAAAAGGGCCCCACAAGGGCCGGGCGTCACGGTGGGTAAGGCTGGCCAAGTGAAGCGCAAGCACACAAATAGCGTGCTGTCAACTATGCGATACTGTACACCCAGGCCGCTAGAAGCCGGCCCGAGCCCGAACCGAGTTGAGTGAGGAGGAGGGTACCTGGCTAACCGTAGACACTACTTCAAGACATCTTCACCACAAACAACCGAACAACTCAAAGTGAAGACGCAGAAACAGACGGCCTCGCAAGCTTGTACGACATGGCGGGAACGCACTGGACTTGACCGCACCATAGTCAAGATGGTTCCGTTTCTGAACTGCAGTGATCCGTGCATACATACTTAGGCACTGCGGACACGGCACGCGACATGGCCGAAGTCTTGCGCGCCTGGGGACCCGAGCGTCAGGCTCGCTTGCGCCAAACCTCAAGTTGGATAATCCCTCTCCTGTACGACATCGCCCATCTTCCGCCACAGGACCACATGCCACGTTCCTGCATATGGCTTATGGCCACTCCAAGACTTGTCTGCAGATCGCCTCGGTTGCTGACATGCAGCCACTCCTCTCGGCCGGCTGTATGCCTCAGAAAGAGAAGACCCAACTGTGCACATCGTACTGCCAACCGCACAATCACCTCACCAACCAAGGTGGCCAATCACAAAGACATGGTAATCTGAAACTGAGCGCAGCCACTTAGGCATGGGTGGTGACACCGTTTGTTGCCAATCCTAAACATTTTCTTATCCAACCATGATCCGCCATTTTACCCGCAATTGGATTCTACAGCGCCTCAACCACTCGTGCTCGATACTTTCTGTCGTGACTCCATTCCTTCTGTTGTAGATCCCGGCTGTTCGGCATGTCGCTTGCACATGCTGAGACTAGTCTCCTGCAACTATCTCACACCAGATTCCACAGCTGTAGTTTCGACTCGTGGCCATGCAGGAGGTCTTGATCCAGGGTCAAGGAGCCAGGCTTCCGCGGACGATTTGGCGAATGCGACTGTTCAGCGGGTGCACCGGAAGCGGGGGACGTGCCCCAGGTACGCTTATGTCAAAGCCACCGACAATGCCCATACACTACCAATCTTATTCTAGCCTATTCTCCCAAGTATCAAATACTCCACCCTTTCCCCCGCACCCTTACTTGTCCAACCGTCTCTGGTCACCTTTTGGCACTCGCTACCATATCATGGCTGGATCATTGTCTGGTAACCACAGAGGCGAACAAGCAGTCCAACTCTCCTCTGCTTTCACCGCCCTCGCCTTCACCATCGTTTGTCTTCGGCTGTACACACGAATCTACATTATACGATGTGCTGGTATTGAGGACTTTGGCATCGCTGTGGCAATGGTCAGTATTCGTATTCCTCATACATCTTTCCATTCTATGCGCTAACACTCTGTCAGTTCTGCTCCATAGGTCTGACAATCTGCATTGGCGTCCGTACGTATAGACCCCGTATTCACCTGGAACCCCCTTTCAGTTCGAGACTGACTTTGAATAGAAGCCCAATATGGTATGGGTTGGCACATCGCCGATGTATCGCACGAGGCCATGACCAAGTTCCTCAAGGTAAGGATCCCTTCACCTGCCTTTCACGCCGTCGTACTAACATGAAACTCTAGTCTTTCTGGTCTTCGCTCATCTTTTACTATCTTTCACTGGGCCTAACAAAGGGCTCTATACTGCTCCAGTATAAACGCATCTTCACGACAAGGAAGTTCCTCATCGCAAACTACCTCACCATGGGAGTCGTAGTTGGATACACCTTCTGGACCGTCTTTTCGAGCATATTCGAATGCGTACCCATCCGCGCGTTTTGGACCAGGGAGCCGGCCAAATGCCTGAACCAGTTCGCAGTGTGGTTCACCAACGCAGGCATCAACATCCTCACCGATTTTGCAATCATCATCCTACCTATTCCAGTTATACGCAGCCTCAATTTAGGCCGAAAGCAAAAAATTGGCCTCATCGCCATCTTTGCAGTTGGCGGACTGTAAGTGTTTCCCCATCTCTCACTCCCACGACCTGTTCTGTAGCGCGGCCGTTTCATCGGTTACAACTCCGTTACACTACGCGACACTTGTCACGCTCCATCACCGTGCAGCATATGCTGTGTCACTCGCTCCAACCTTGTCAGATACCATGAGATCATGCACTAATCATCACCTTGTAGTGTGTGCATTGTATCAATCCTGCGACTACATTCACTCGTCGCAATCTCCAACTCACCGGACCCAACCTACGACAACCCAGCTGCAGCGACTTGGAGTTCCGTCGAAGCTAATGTCGGTATCATCTGCGCTTGCCTACCGATACTACGGCCACTGGTTACACAATGGTTCCCTAGGGCATTTACATCGCGACACCCGAGCCAGTTCTCCCGACCGCAAAATGCCACATACGGGAGCAGGGGTGGAAGCAACGTGCTGCACACCAAAGAAAGCTTCGCTTTGAACACAACCCGAACAACTCGAACAACCCGAACACAGACCTCAGAGGAAGGAAGAGATATACAAGTCGTCACCGACATACATGTACAGGTTGAAGGTGAACCCGATACCACAAGCGACTGGAAGCCAAGCAGTTCACCAAAGGACTGGTCAGAAACCACGTCAGTCAAGAACGTAGAGCAACTGAACAGCACCGAGCAGCTAGTACCGGTCCCCGAGCCGCCACAGAAATAATCCGGAACATCCGTCCTTTTGTATCTTTCTAGACTATTGATACCATTTTCCTAACGATACCACATGAACTACTATTAATAGGCCAACTCTCTCTTATGTCTTTTGGTTCTTGTAGAGTTGGCTGGACTGGGCGGTTTTCTATGCTTTTATTGAATCTACAGTCAGTCAGTTTACTTGACAACACAACCCAGGCGGTTCTTCAATCTCTATATTCTTAGTTTCTACGCGCGGTACCCCCTCATCAGGGTTCCAAGACAGAGTTTAGTCGCTTAGAATGCGCGTAATGCTCTTGGAAAAAGTGGATCTCCCCGTTTTTCCAACCAAGGCAATTTTCCACATGTACGATACCCCTCAGAAGAAGTCTGAAGTCGAGAATCTAAATTCGGATTTTGTGATTATTTTCGTGTTTTTTTTAATTTCCGACCTGACGTAACCAAATTTCCCTACATTTCGTCATCTCATATCAGTACGTACCTGAGCGACGCGATCCTATGCCGAGCCCAAAATTCAGTCCGATCACTCCCGCCGCGATGACTCTCAGCGATCAACCGGCTACCACCACCCGCCCTTCGCGGTCCACCGTCCTCCCTCGTCCGCATTCGTCAGCGCTGACACCCCACCCAGCAACTCAGCGCCTCCCCCTAACCAAAAACAACAAACGTCGATCCCCTCCTTCCTCATCCAGCACTCCCCAGCCCAGATTGGACTTGCCAAAAATGGGTGTGACATGAACGTTGAACGATGAACGCTGACCGCCCCCTTCGGTCCGAACAAGCCCAGCCAAACCCGAAAGACACCCATAGCCGACCGTGTCTTGGCAGCTTACTTTTACTACTATTGCTCCAAGGAACTTCCCTTTTCCATACCCCCGATTTTCTGGTTTGCTTTCGATAGCCTCGTCAAGGCTTGCGCTTGGCCGATCGATTCGCTTTGTGGCTTGTAGGGAAGGCGCTGGGATGGATGCGGGCTGGAGACGTGGAAGTACAGTAAGAGCTAAAGTGGGATCGACTGGCTTTCCCGCCTTGCTGTTATGAGAGTACCGGGCTGGGAGTTGAGCTTGGCTGTGTTGGGGAGGCGTTGTGGGTACCTACGTAGTAGTGTACGTGTGTGGCTTATGTCTGAGGGCGTACGGGTACTTTGCTTGGGCTATGTGGCGGGAAGGCTAGGAGGAAGATTTATGAGGCTGGGTGCTTGTTGCCGCGGCGGTAGTAAGCGGGACCTGCCTATTTGGAGAGGAGAAGATGGCAGAAGGTGCATGTGGGGCTGCGTTATTTGAGTACCCTCGTGTTGACTGCCGAGGCTTGCGGATATGCCGTCGTATTACATACGAGACGGAGATTAAATATTTGATCTGGTGGTTTTCATATGTCGACACGTGGTTTACCAGTAGATCGTCTTTTGTGTCTGGGAGGTACAAGGCTCTGATCCGCAATGTGGATGCAGTGGCCCGACCAGGTTTGTTTTGCGCGACATCTCGGTGTTATGATACAGAGGGAAGCTTAGAGTCGATGGAGCTCCAATGCGCTGTCCAGGACAATCAGGTAATCCAAGGCAGAAGCACTTTGACATTGTGAACTTGACTTACTGTGGAGCAATCAGAGACGAAATCTGCAAAATTGCTTCCTGATACTCCTTTGTCGTGTTTTTTGTCTTTGTCACCGGCGACGTTCCAAGGTTGTGGTCGAGTGCGACTATATGTGTTACTTCGTGTCTTCCAGCATAGCCACCTACACCAATGTGTAGCGAAATGGATCGGGAGCCGAATGGAACTCTCGCGTTTTTTGACAAGGGCAAGGCCTTCTTTTAATATTCTATAGGCCAGGCTTATGGGTTGGACACAAGATTTTGGCTAACACAAGCATATTTGTAGGTAAACTTGGTCACGTGATATTTCCTAGTGAGGTCACTTGGATGAATTGCTATCCATGTTTGGTAACTATGCATCTGTACCCAGTATTGTATATGTACACATATAGCAGGTACCTATAATTTACATTTTATCATACATGTGCTCTCAGCCCAGAAGTAGGTGCAGTGTGCAGGTTTGGTGGAGGTTCATAGAACAGTAATTCTAAGAACTTGATTGTATTTGCAAAATGTAGCACTACATGATCGTGGCTGGCTTGGAACGGCTATTTGTGCTAGTCACACGAGAATCAATGGTATATTTACGTAGCCTTGGTTTTCTCGGAAGAACATCGCGATTCGTTCTCAACTCAACTCACACAATGAACAATCATACAGATATTACTATACTTGATCATATATACGCCACTTCTAGAGTTCTACAAATGGAAATGCATCGAGAAATTGCCCAAGTAGCGGAGAACTATGTGTATACGCCATTCCAGAGTGACCTGCCTTCACGAACATCGTCCAAAAACAGCTAGTGGAAGCGGATGTCAATTCCAGCAGATGGATATCCTTATTGTGCTGATTTCAGTCCTCAGCGACAAGGCTCAATTTTCATGTATCTATGTTTGAAGTTTATAAATGATTTGCCATACCAGGCGATATTAGTGGAAATTGGATGACATCAGGCGATTTCTTGTGTTCATTAATTTTGTGTTGAGGATGGGCTGGAGCGGAGACTGAGCGAGGTTTGCGACAAATAGGGTATAACACTAGTCATAATAAGCCACAATGACGTCTTCAAGCATGCGGTCGTTCCTGCTCACCACACAAGCTTCACCCCGCAAAGCTTGACACAACAACGTTCATCAGCTCCCAAGACGGGTGCGGCGACTGGTATCTTTTGATGAACTTTGGTTCATTCAAATAAAGAATGATGATACAGGATTCTTGATTCTTCACGGGCATGACAGTGCTCGTTGCCATCGGGGCTCCCTTCTTCACAGGCTACTATACATCTACCTCATTGCTTGATACCTTTCTGGAATTCTTGCCTGGATCTGCCCGCTTTTGAACTCGCATGGCTCGGCTAACACTGGCGCCGGGAATAGTTGCCCGCACCTACCATAGGCACGTTGACGCGTCCACGGCAGACACGACAGTGATGAGTGTAGTACTGTATTACTGAGAATGCTTACACAGCGAAAGCTGCATTGATGGCATGATATATCTGCTTACACATGCATGCTCAAATTAGTAGTGATGCAAGATTGATAACATGCAGAGGTCACTACTAGCATACCAAGAGCACCAAGGTCTTGGGCTCAGTTCTGGCTCCGATCAAATCAGAGCCCGGTCCATTGAATCGTGGCCAGCCTTGTTGTCCGCGGTCATGGCGGATCTTCGCTTGTTGACTGGTCCGGCAGTTCGCTTGCTTCCACTCGGTAACTTTGAACCCCGGCTGCGGATAAACGCTTATATCCAAATATGGCAACATTGAGGGAACATCTTATAGGATAGTTCGTTGACGTCGCACACCAGCTAAGATGCTGTACCTGGCGCTTTACTGTTTTTGATAGTCATGATGTCGGTTCGACGTTACGTAGCTTCGGCGGAGGTAGTCGGGAAAGAGCGCGAGGTATTGTTTGTCGACGTCACTTGAACCTGTATAAGAGCTTGGGGTCCGTTTTGATATGGTCGGATAGTACATCAATTTGTAACTGTCTCAAGATGCGATACTCAACAGCCGCATTGTTTTGCTCCCTAGCAGGCCAGGTCTACGGCCTGCCTAGGCCCCAAGGGTCCACCAGCTCTGGTACTGGGAGTGGTTCTAGTTCTGGATCAAGCTCTGGATCTGGATCTGGTAGTGGTTCAGTACCAGGCCCTGTTGATCCGTCACAAGTTCTCAACATGCCACTGCCCTCGGGCGCATCAGGCTCGTTGCGTGGCACAGAACAATTACTTGGCTATAATCCTTCCAACCCAGTCACGACGGAATCAACAGTCATACCACCTGACGAGTTTGAGCTCGCACCGGGCCAGTCTGAAGACTCAGAACTCGGCCTCTACATTGATCTCAGCAATGTGAAGAACCCACAGCCGATTCGTGGAGGCACTACGGGACCTACGGAACCTGGGCCACGGTAAGCCTCTCGAAGAACATGATAAACATAATTTTTGTATTGATATCTGTTAGTACCCCAGCATATGATCGCCTCAATAGCAATATCTATGCTCCGCCACTATCTGACATGGGCGAGGTCAGCAACGCAAAGTGGCCATTCGGATTAAGCCATAACCGCCACGGTCTCGCAGGAGCAGGTTGGGCCCGATCACAAAATACCGACCAACTACCTTCATCTGTCGCGATGGCCGGAACAAACATGCGACTCAGTCCAAACGCCTACCGAGAACTGCACTGGCACAAGCAGGGCGAGTGGGCCTACATGTACGCTCCCCCACAACCCTACAACAATCCAATCAAACTGACAAACGATCCAGGCTTAATGGCAGCGTACGCATCGCCTCCATGAACGAAGCCGGTCAAACCTTCGTCGACGACGTCCAAGCCGGTGACGTATGGTTCTTCCCCCCAGGAATCCCGCACTCGATCCAAGCCTTCGAGAACGGGTGTGAATTCCTCTTAATCTTCAACGACGGCTCCTTCAGCGAAGAAAACACATTCCTCCTCTCTGAACTCATGCTCCGCAACCCAACCTCCGTCCTCGCCAAAAACTTCCGCACCAGCACCGCTGCCCTCTCAAACATCCCCCAGCAACAACTCTGGATCTTCCCCGGCACCCCCGCACCAAAAAACATCAGCGAACAAAACGTCACGGGTCCCGCGGGAGTAATACCAAAAGAAGGCGCATATAGCTACCACTGGAGCCAACAAGCCCCCGCCCGTGTCCCCGGCGGCACAATAAAAATCCTAGATCCATCTACCTTCCCCATCGCCAGCACCTTCTCCGCAGCGCTCATAACCGTCGAACCAGGCGCCATGCGCGAACTCCACTGGCACACGACATCAGACGAATGGTCCTACTTCCTGTCAGGTTCCGCGCGCCTCACCGTGTACGAAGCCCCCGCCGCATCCCGCACGTTTGACTTCACCGCCGGCGACGTCGGATACGTGCCTGTGCCCAATGCGCATTATCTGGAGAACACGGGTAATGACACGTTGGTGTACCTCGAGGTGCTGCAGAGTAGCCAGTATAGTGATATTAGCGTTAATCAGTGGTTGGGGATTACGCCCAGGCAGATTCTTAGGGATCATTTGAATGTCGATGAGGCGTTTTTGGGTGGGCTGACTAAGGAACATGATTTTGTGGTGCAGGGGAGTAGGGATTTGACCGAGACGGATTTTACGCCGGGGAGCCATGGGGGTGCGTAGGGGGATGAGGCAATAGCTGATAGTGGTGGGGAGCTGTTGGGTTTTGAGATTACTACTTTATGTGAAACGGATATCTTGAGGCAGATGAGTGCGATTTTGTTTGGTAGATGAGTTGTAATGGTGTAATGTGTAGCCTAGTTAGTTAAGGACCTGAACTGTTTATACAAACCACCCTACTTTATTGTTAAGTCGTTTTGACATAGCTGTGAAGCAAAAGGATGTGATGTCTTACAGCCCTTGTTTTGATTGACGCAGTCTCTCTTTTTCTACATTTCACATAATCCTGAGCATATGCGCACATCACATCCGCATCGCCTTCACAATCTACACTCATACTTACACTCACAACCGCGAGCTCTTCTCATCACACCACATCACGATCATTGTGATCAAAATACCAATCTTGAAGACATCTTTTTATTCATTTCATCCACTACCCCAAATACCTCATCCAATCCCGCAACCAAGCCGCCTACCGATCCATGCCCATCCACAGCCTCCCACACCTGAAAGCACCACCTCGAACCCGCCACCCAGCGAGACCAACTCAAACCTTTTCCTTGAAAAAGGTGAGTCCAAGTACTCAAAGCCGAAGTGGAAGGTGAGAATATGCTAAGAGGAGCGAGAGACCATGATGTGAGAAAGGTCGAGTCGAGCGACGAGATAAGAGAGAGGGAAAGAAGGAAGGAGAGGAAAGGAAAGAAAGGAAAAGATATACAGAGGGGGAGGAAAGGAAATACAACGAAAGAAATGGTAGAAACCCATATACACAAACAAACAAACAAACCACCCAGAGGGCAGGGCAAGCAAGAAAGAAGAAGAGACGCCAGAACGGATACCCTATACCCAATATGCATAACAATGCAATGCAATCCTTTCCGTTATCCAAAGAAATCCCCAAACACCATATCAAAACATCGCGACCTGCGCTTTCCATCCTTCCACAATTTTGTTCAAACCCAAAACCCTCAGACAGACGAAAGATCAAGAAACAGGTATTCCTTCAACGCGCACTCATCTTCCACCCGGCGAGCGCATTAAAGCTAACATCGCCCTCCATATCCTCATCCTCAAACCCTTCCCATGGCAAATCATCATCGTCCTCATCTTCATGGTGAATAGGGCCGTGATCTTTATCCTGTTGGCTTGTAGACGTCCTTCGCACAACCTCGACACTGTGGTCGTCTTCATCTACGAAGCTGCGAATGGTGACTTTCTTCGCTACCTTCTTCTCCGGCTGCTGGTGCTGCGTCTTGGCATCAACTTCTTCTTGTTCCTCAGCACGGATTTGCTCGGTGATGTCTTCAATGTCCTGCTCAGTCATGTCGTCGACCTGTTGGCCCTCGAGGACATCATAGAGGCGGTAGATTTGGCGGTCGAGTAGCTCGATTCTACGGAGCATGTCTTGAATGGCGGCGTTGAGTTCGCGGCGGCGGCGGTCGCCTAGACTGGGGTCGTGGTGTTCGAGCATGGCGCGGTGGACGGCTAGCTCGGTGTGTAGGTGGACACGCTCATCTTTGAGCTCCTTCACTACGAGAGCCAGAGCCTCCTTAGGTGATTGGGCTGGACGGAGAGTAGCGTCTACGTCGTCTGCGGTGCGCACGGAAACCGGGACGAGCTTGGGAACACGCAATGGGTCGGTCGCTGTTGTGTAGCCTTCACGACGGCAGACAGTGCAGTTCGCATTGTCGTGGTCCTTGCTGATTGGCTTGCATGAAGTAGCCGTAGTAGGCGATTTGGCAGAGTTGAGCTTGATATCGGGGACGATGAATGCAGATGTCATCTCAGTGGGGGCACTGCGTCGTCTCCGGCCTGTGTTGCTCATGCTCGATGCGTCGATACCAGACTGCTTTGTCTGGGTAGCCTCGGCGTCCGCGTCAAGGTTCGACATGTTACCAGTGTCTTCCTCGAACTGGGTGGCATTGGTGCGCTGGGTAGTGTCCTTGAGTGACGACTTGCGTACAAGAGAAGGTCGGCGTTCGCTCTTGGCAGAAGCAACTGACCGGACTGTGTCTTCCCGGGCCTGGCGTTGAGATCGAACGGTATCGTCACGAACGGGCTCATCTGCTTGAGCAGATGTTGCGCGAAGGCGAGCAGCTCGCTCCTCCTCCAGACTACGTCGAAGTCGGGCAATATCATCCTTCTTGATGTAGCTCAGTTCTGTGAGATCAAGATCCTCGGGGGGCTGAATGTTTGTTGTTGTTTGCCTGGAAGGATTCCGGGAAATGCGAAGAGTAGAACGAGGCGCGAGGGATAGATCAGTCGTGGACTCCACCTCACTTTCCGCAGTAGCGTGCTTGTCAGCTCTAACAGGTGCAGAGACACTTCGTTGAGAAAACCTGGAATGACCAGTGAAGGACTTTCGGGGGCTTTCCTCAACGCGGCTCTCCTGGTTGGATACATTTGCAGCCTTACTGTTGCGGACCTCCTGCTGAACGCGGTTCCTAGTGCGCGTGCGGCTATCCTCTCGGCGATAGCTTGACCTTCGTTGTAGAGGCTCATCAAAGACGCGCTCTGCGCCTGTACTCCTAGTAGTAGGTGCAGTGTTATCATCGAAGTTGCGATTGTTCACGTCCCGGGCCCTTCGAGCATCACCCTTTCGGATCTTTCGCTGTAATTCCGCCTCCCTCTCTTCCCACTCCTGATAATCTTCGTCTAGCTGTGCCTGAAGCTCCTGGAGCTCGTTGCGGAGATTCTCATTGTCTTGGAGCATAGCCTCGCTTGCCTTGTTCTGATACCGTTCTCTGAACCCTTGGATGGTGTCATCACGTCGATCAACCTGGGCGCGCAGAGTAGCTTCTTTCTTGGACCAGCGTTTGACATCCTCCTCACGCTTAGCCTTCAGCTCTGAGATTTGAGCCCTGAGCGAATCGTGTTCAGACTTCAAACGAGCGTACTGAGCCTGATCTTGACGCGCTTGTTGCAGTTCAGAATCCTTACGAGTGAGCTGCTGGGTGTTCTCGTCTTGTTGGACGCGTATCTCTTCACGGTGTTGGGACTGATCCTGCTCGAGCTGATCACGAAGCGACTCGTTCTCTGCACGAAGAGTCTCAATCTCCTCACGAAGCTCCTCATTCTCATTGCTCAAGGCAGTCCTCTCGTTCTTCACTTCCTCACAAGTCTGGAAGGCAATGCGAAGCTGGGCAGCCATGTTGTCCCGCTCAGTGCTTAGGCGCTTCTTCTCGATTTCCAGAACAGCACACTTGCGGTCGGTGCGGTCGAGTTTCGTTCGAAGGGTCTGTAATGTGGCGTCAAGGCCTGTTTCTGTTAGTACCAACCAGAGTAATTATTATTGTACGACTTACGCGTTTTCTCGACTTTCCAGCCACTTTTAGCGGTAGCATCGGAGTCTTGCGCGCTGTCACTGCGACGCAACTTCTCATGAGCTTGCGCTGTCGCTCTCAGCTCAATCAACTCCAAATCCTGCTCTTCAATCTTCTTCTCTTGCTCCGCACGTTCCTCTTCCATCTGTGCAACCTTGTCCTGGAGCTGCTGAAGTGCAGAGTAGATGGCCTTTTCTTCATCGGGGGTGGGGACATCCTTGATTGGGATGTGCGATGGTCGGCGGCCACCGTATGGCGGCGGAGCGAAGCGTGATTTGGACGTCCTGGAGAAGACGGGAGTGCCGTCGCCGAATACGCCGGAAACCAATTCAGTGAGGTTAGGAAGATCGGGCAAGATGAAGGACTGCGCGGTCGTGTTCTGGGCTGTGGCTGGCCTTGAACGAGGTGTAGCCTTCGCGTATGACGGCGCGTCAACGTGGCCATCCGTCTGGAGGGAAGTCTGGCGGCTCCTGTTGCCCCAGCGCGTGTTCTTGGTCGAGTCCATGGTCAATGTTGGGGGGCGCTGATCCATGAAGGATGACTCGTCTTCCGACAGCTTTGCATGCAACTGAGAAAGCGAAGTGCGGCTGCGATCAGCCTTTCCGTGCATGGCTGGGGAGTTGCGCTTGCTTGTGGGGCGCGGTGATGCGGTATCGAAGTCGTTGCGCGAGGCGCGTCGGATTGCCGCGTCGCGTCGCAGACTTCCAGTATCTGCTGGCAGCGACTTGCGCGATCGGTTGGTGGGTGGCGTCATGTTGTATAGGCTGTCAAATTGAGAGCTGACTTTGTTGGGAGTGCTGCGGTTGCTACGGTTTCCACGCGCCTGTTCGATGGACATGCTTTCCTCATCCGATATGCTGTGGTCAAAGTCGTTGAACTCCTTGTTTACCATGGATGTGTCGGGTTGCACCTGCTCTGGCTGGAACCCCGCCCAGCGGTTCATCTTCTTGGCCGTTGAGCGAATGCCTCGATATTGAGGAAGTGTGTCTGTGAAATCACACACGTTTTGTTGTGTTGACATTTGCACGTCCGGGTGGTTTAAAAAGTCAGACATTGAATGTGTGTCCAAGCCTATTTGGGTAGGATTTGAGTCGCTCCTTGGTGGCGATGGTGATGTGATATCCCTTGGGCTATGGCTCAGACTGCGTGATAGTTCCCGAATGGCGCGCGCCTTCCCATCACTTGTGGGAGGAGATGACTGCATTCTCAATTGTGAGGCTGCTGCGGCAGCTGTGTCGGCGATTATCGCGTCGTGTATACGAGTATAGGGTATAGAAAAGATGCTCCGTAAGGATCACTGAAGCAGATTTACTGCATAAGAACAAATGCCAATCCAAGTGCAATCAAAGGACTTGGGGCGGGTTGTGGTGGAAAGTGCAATGCAGTGTTGTTTAAGATGAAGATGATGCGGGTGCGTGTTTACCAAAACAAAGCTAACGCGCCCTGACCCCACCCACCAATCATCATCACTCAACTTCCAGCCCCCTCCAAAGCCTGGCTTTGTCGGTGGGGTCCTGCAAGACGTATAGAATATAGTTTAGCTTGTATTTTGCTATGGTCATTGTTGCTTTTATTACCTCGCGCTGTCACGCCCCAAAGGTATCTCGAAAACAAACCCCGTGCCCAGTACTCCGACTTGCGCCGCGTCACGCTTTTTCATGCAAGATGAGCCCCCTGTTTATATGCCATCCCACGTCACCCCCCTCCTCGAGCACAAATGATCCCACCTCAACGTGAGAGCCACCACAATCGCATGCACTAATAGAAGCGCCATGGAGCCGGACAGACCACCTAGGCGGAAACGGCTTCCCATGATTCCAATATCGAAACTAGCATGTACGAAATCGACAGATGCCAAACAGAGCAGTGGATATAGCACGCGAGCATCCGGCACGAATGGCTGACAAGGGGAGAGCAAACTGAATGCTTTTGCGCAGAAGAGAATTACCTTGATTGCGCTAGTCGTCACCGGGTTCTTCGCAGCCCTATACAGAATCGAGAAAGCGCTTGGCGGCGGCGGCGGAGGTAACATTAGACGTTGGGGTGACGGTGTTCTAGTCGCAGGTGATGGAGGTGGAAATTCCAGTTTTCTTCTCAAGATCACTGCTCCATCTTCAGAGGACTCTCTTCTCATCGGTTCTGGAGGTGGCGGACTAGGCGAACGGTCCATGACGGTTGCGCTTAGTTTTGACTGGCCAGGGCGTGCATAGTTGACCGAAGAGCGCTTTTTGTTGACTTGAGTCGGTGCCGGGCTGGGTGTGTCTGCTCGAGAGATGCGTGGACTGAATTCATTGAGGCCAGGTGGACTAGCATATGCATTGTACTCGTCAAACACCAACGGCGATTTGAGCACATGCAGAATTTCCTCGGCACCAGGACGCTCCTCAGGATTGAGAGCGAGTAGGCGTTTGAGTGATCTATAGAGCTGCTCCGGCAAGTCAGAGCGTATGCGTTGTTCGTCGTCGATACCAGCCCATGCCGAGATTTCCTCCCTGAGCTGATCCAGGTCCTCACTATCCTCGTCAACACCATCCGCATTCCGATACGGCAGTCGCGCGAAACACATAAAGTAGACGATCATGCCGAGCGAGAAAATGTCCGACTTTGTCGTGAAGTTGCCAAACGCACCGCCTGGTCGCTCCTGACGTAGTACCTCGGGAGCACAGTATGATATGGTTCCAGTGGCTCCTGTTGAGTTTCTTGCCGAGCTCGCCGACTGCACTTCGCCGAAATCGCTGACCAGAACCCTGACCTTGTGACCCGTGTGGTGGAGCAGACAATTGCTGGGCTTGAGGTCTCGGTGAATGTAACCGTTTGCATGTAGATGGCTCAAGCCAGATGTGATGTCCTTGAAGAAGGATATGATTTCCTCAAAATGCATGCGTCGTGGACTGTGCATGTCGCCTGGGTCTTCCAGCTGCCCCTTTGATCTCCGTCTGAGCCGCTCTTTCATCTGTTCCTTGGTGACAGACGTCTTGGTAGTACCGAGGATGTAGTTGTGAAGATCTCCCCCATTGCAGTACTGTTGCAGTATGAACGCGCATGGCACACTCGGCCCAAAGCTGGATATTTGATAGTCCTCCAGCCATACGTGACGGTATGATACCAGGTTTTGATGTGATAGGGTTTGGAGAAGTTGAACTTCGATCAATACCTTCTCCAGCCATTCGTGGTCGTCGCCCACCGGTACTCGCTTGCATGCGAACTTGCCGAGGTGCACGCCGTCCAAGACATGCTGCACCAGAAGCACAACGCCCTTGCCTCCTCTTCCCAGCTCGCGCTCCTCTATGAAGAAGTCTTTGAAGTAGTTGGGACTGAAGGCCCTGGCAGATATACCATGGCTCTTGGTAGGCTGAGCAGGCGTATTACCCACAAATTCCGTTCCTTCTGGTGTGTGGAGGCTGTTCATGCGTACTGGCGCCGGTGCGAGCTGTTTGTGTGGTGATGACGGTCGTGATCCCTCTGCCGACCCAGGTTGACTCCTCCTGAGCATCTGGAAGTAGGCGGGATTTACGAAGCCATTGTCGGTAGGTATCGCCTGCGCAGTATGTTCATTCTCGTCGCTATTGTCTTCGCCGTGGGGCGACGGTTCGCGGTAGGGTCGGTGGCAGTAGGGGCACGATGTAGATCCGATCTCAGTCGTGCGCGAAGCATCGCGGAGACAAAGCTGTTTGGAGCGTTGGTCAAAGACGACTACTGCAGAACCGTGACGTCTATAATCCTAGGTCAGCTTGACGTTTTTCCTTGGGTCGCGGGCTGTATGCAAAGACTTACAGCACAATCTCGCGCGACTCAGCAGGCGCATAGGGTATGAGCGACATGCTGGTGTATAGCTAGTTGGCGGTCTTTTAATAGTGTACTCCCTGCCTAATACGCCAGCACACAAGGGCGCGCAGCGTCGCCGACAGTTTGCCGGATACGCCCAACAGCCTACGCAAACGATTACGTTGGCGTAATTGTTTTGTCAGGCGGGAAGTGGTAATATATATGGTGGTACCACCTCTTGTATGCGGGGAAGGCGCGAAGATGCAAGGCAGTCGAGCTTTCAATCGATAGCCCACAGCCGGTCAGAGTAAGGGTTGCGAACTGCTTCGCTTTTGTTATCTTGGGCCGGCATGACCGTGTTACTCAGATAGCGCTGACTGTTGTCATGGCATGTTGTGTTGTTAAGCAAGTTTTGGTGGGGAAGTGTGGAACGGCAGGGCTTCCTAGCACTGAACGCCAGGGTCTGCGAGCGCCACATTCATTGTTTGCAGCAATGTCATCACCGAGCTCACTTTGGACTGCTGAGAATTCCTTGAGGTTTGCTTCAGTCTATCATATACCATCAAGACGGCGTGTGCTACCACGCTGTAGCTTGCAGACGAGTCTAGTCGCCCCCACTCCTACCCTACTAGAGCGCAACACTCTCTAGAGGTGGCTCTTGACCAACATGCCGCCCTCCCAGACCTCACCCTTCTCCAGCTTTTGCCAGCCATCGACGGCACCAATCTCCACGCAAACCATGTTCTTGTAGCCGTCGTCTGGGGAGAAGTCGCCCATGGCCTTGGCCTTTTCGATCCAAGGGTTCCAGGTGACTGTGTCCTTGACGTTGTCGCGGATGACGTCGAAGCGAGGCTTGCCATCTTCAGTAATCGATGTAGTATCCTGCTTGATGTCCTTGTAGACGCGATCGACCTCGCCGGTAATCTTGAGCTGGTTATCACTCTGTGTGTGGGTCGATGCGTTAAGGACCTTGTCAATGTACTCGGTGCCGGAGAGGCCGGTAATGGCGACCTTGGAGATGTCTGAAATCTTGAAATAGGTATGGAGCAGGAACTGGAACTCAAAGCTCTCCTCGCCCTCGTTCCGGACAGTAAGTACGGCCTGTAGGCTGTCTTTGCTTAGTGTGACGCTGTATACAAGGCCAAAGTCCAGCGGCCACGCCTTGCGCGATTCTTCGCTCAGAGACTGACGGTCGAGGCCAAAGTCGAGCTTGACAGAATCCGAATCGAGCGCATCTTCAGCAGTCGACTTGCCCATGTACTCCCAGCGCGATCCGCGAGCAAAGCCGTGTTGGGGGAAGCGATGAAGTTGGGTGTCCTGACTTTGGGGGGAGGACCAAAGACCTGGGCATGGCTGTGAGCAATCATGAAGCATTACAAAGACTACTAGAAAAAACGTACTGGGAATACCACGGGAATACCACCTCTCACTGGCTTCTTGCCAGTCAGATCAGCAGCGTCGCTCAACCACAGGTTCTCCGTCTTGCCCTCGTTGCTTTTCCAGCTAGTGACGGTAGCTCCAAAGAGCAGCACCTCGACACTCTCGCCCGACGGAAGTCTCGCAACGACCTTCTGGCTGCCGCCTTCTCCGACAATGTCAACCTGAGGGCCAGGACCAGAAGCAGTGGGTGCGTTCAAGGCAGAAGGGCGGTTCGCACGGTCGACCATGATGACGTTGTGTTATGTGTAGGTAGATGAAGGTGATGGTGGGGTACTTGTTTGATGTTGCAGCAGCGGCTTTGTTGGCAGCGAGGATTTATCTTGAAGTCGAGAACTACAATTGGCATCAGAATTACGGAAGAAATTGGTCTCTTATTTACTCACAGTCAACAGTTCCGTCTCCAGGTGAGTTGTTTGCGGCAAGTGAGGGGCAGTGGGTAGCTGTTGGACGTGCCCCACCAACTTCTGCCAGCACCGCGCACCACCAAGCGTCGGTGAAACGCATAGCACGTTTCAGGTGAGGTCGACTTGCATTCGCCTAGCTGCTCCGCCCGAAGTTTATTGGGTCCTCCCGTTCCCCGGTGCATAGCTCCCATGGTCCAGCCACCGAGATGCTTCTTCGCCCGCATGCCTGGTGAACCGACGCGCCCAAAATCCGGTTCGCCTGACCACTATAAGATGCTGACTTTGGGCGAGTTAGGAGCTGCTCATTCCAGAGCACATCCAAGGCGTGCTGACCGTGCCCTGTGCAGGGCTGACAAGGCGAAACCAAAGGCATCAACGACATCGGCGCAGAAAGAGTTACATCAACACCCTCATCGTCTGGCAGTGTCATGCCGATATCTATCCCATACTTCGGCAGTTACTTATGGGAACAAGACCACCAGGAAATCAGTCGAGAATGTGAAGCATTGGGACGGTTATGCCCTCCATCTCTCTGGAATGGCTTGGTAATCGATGCCAAGCCTCTTACTGTCTACGTCTAGTCGTCTTATGCCATGTCTTCATGGACCAGACTAGCTCAGATGCATCTACTGCAAGACTTAACTTCAATTCAATTCAATTCAATTCAGAGAAGGATGAATCTATGGTATAAAGGTGTGGTTGAATGCAAAAAGAAAAAGCAAGCGACCGCGCCCAAAAGCCCAACGTCGCTTCAATCCGTCGTTTACATATGCCCATCGGTCTTCATGCCATGCTCTCATAAAGCCATAGAGCCTGACGGTATGCCTGTTCCCTCTCTCCACCTTCTCCTTCCAAGCCACCCACCTCATGCAAAAGCGACAAAAGTCATGTGCAAACAGAACAACACCAAAACACCCGTCCATCCACCCTGTTCCTTACCTCATATACCAGATGCCCCATTTCATCAATGCCACATCAAGCCCCTCGCAAACAAGCCTCCTACATCTTCATCTTCATCTACCTTTGATTAAAAAACCAACTCGTCCGCTTCGCCTTGTTCGCCTCACCGTCACCGTCCTGCTTCTGCAGGTTGCCAATGACAGGAAGCACGGGTCCGTCCGCCACGGCGCCTCCGCCACGTAGCGGTTTGGCGATGCGGGAGCCTACGCCACCGAAGCCTGCATATGAGGCGCCGCCGGCTGGGGAACCGAGACCGCGGGTTGAGCCCGCCTTTGCTGATTCGAGGCGTTCTTTGACTGCCGTGAGCTGGGCTTCGAATCTAGGGGAACTTGTTAGTCGGGCCTCTCCTTGGATGGAGTGTAGGGAGAGAGGGGAATAGTACCGGTGGTTTGCAGCTGTGAGTTTCTCTTGTGAGTCTTGGAGGAGGCTTTCGAGGGATTGGATGCGCTCGTTGCGGGCGATGAGCTTGCGCTCGGCGATGGCGACTTCCTTCTTCAAGGAGCTATTTTGTTCGACGAGCTGGCGTTGGACAACGGTGAGTTGCTCGAGATTGCGCTCGAGGAACATCATCTTCTTTTGCTGAGCACGGTTGTTGGATGTCCGGAGCACGTTGTTATACTGCTCGCGGGTTTCGTCCAAGGAGATTTCAAGCTCAACGACCTATCAAACTATCAGTAACTTGCTCAATGTTTGAATCTTGCATGTACTTACACGCTCACAACGGTTCTGAAGGTCGCGCATGAGGCTCTTCTTCATATTGTCGAATTCAGCAATCTGCTGTTGTACAGTCTTGCCGTTGATGCCGGTAGCAACGCCGTTAGCAATCGCGCCACTCTTGATGCGCTGCTGTAGGCTTTCGTTCTCGGCTCTGAGCTTCTGGCTTTCTTCTGCCAGCCGTGCAGTATCCTGCTTGAGGGTTTCGACAAGCTCGAGATTGCCCTCCTGGCGAGCTGAGTAGGCATCAGCAAGTCGCGCCTTGAGCTCTTCCTTGTCTTGTTCAGACAGGTTGCGTTCAAGCAGTTCCTCGTATTGACCTTGCAGGGACTCGCAGCGTGCTTCCAGTGCTTCACGACGCTTGGCCTGTGAGCCGTCCTCATCACTCCGTGCAGTGAGAGAAAGCTCTGCTTGTCGTACGATGCCTTGTGTCTCGGCAATCTTTTCTCGCAGCTCTTTGATTGTGTTTGGGGCGATTGCCTCGCCTGACGAGCTCAGTTCATGAAGTTGGTCTAGCTCCTCGATGATGTTTCGGATCATACGCTCATTGTCGCTAAAGACCTCGTCACCAAGATCGAAGCCAGCCATCATCTGTGCCATAGCTTCGGCCTTCTTCCTCTTCTTCTCATCCATGGCGACCGAAGTCTCCTTGGCGTTCATCTTGGCATCTAATACCTGTTGCTTGGTCTCGTCCAGTTCGGCTGTAAGCTCTGCGTTGGCCTCCTTCAATGCATCGATGGTGATTTGATATTCTTTGCTCTCGAACTGAAGCTTCTCGAGCGACATGCGCATCTCGTTGAGTTCCGAGGCCTTGAGGTCGTTGTCCTTGCCAGTCTTGACGTTGATGTCCTTGTAGTACTGAAGCTCTTCTTTGACAGTCTTGAGTTCATCCTCTGTCTTGGCGAGTTGCGATTCCTTTTCTGCGACTTGATCTTGCAATTCGTTTTCTCTGCGCAGAAAGTCGTCCTTTTCGTCCTTGTCTAGAGGTATACTGGGTGTACCTGCACGTTCCATTTCCATTCTGGAGTCGGGCCGAGGTGTCTCTGAGGTTCTCGTCGCGTCAAGTCTTGATGGCGTCCCTGATCGAGGCGTTGGGGGGGTCTTCTTTGGAGCTGGGCCAACATTTTCTAGTGGCGGTATCCACTTCTCTTTTGGAACAGTCTCTCCCCCACGCCAGAGGGTCACCTCGGTTTCAAGCGCACCAATGTGGTTCTCAAACGTTGTGACCTGGCCTTGAATCTTCTTGAGCATGGCCTTGAGCTCGGCAGGGCTGAGTTCGGCGTTGACCTTGGCCTTGTTCTTAATGGTCTTCGCTCGCATACCAAATCGGAGAGTGCCCAATGTTTCGGCATCGTTGTAACTACTTGGCGAGCAATTGATGATGAGCGTCGTTCGCGAGTTACCACCGAGCGATTCCTGGAGAATACGGGTGAGTTTGGAGTCTCGGTAGGGAATGTGCTGAGTCTTGCTGTCGGTCAAACAGTTGATGACCATGCCCAAGGCACTCAAACTCTTGTTGATCTTCTTGGCTTCTTCCAGTGTTTGTCCACTCGCTCCGGTCTTGCCGACCTTTTCTGAACCTGCCAGATCGACCAAAAAGAGTTGCCCGCTCTTCATTGATCCAGTTTCGACATTCTTCTGGTTGACGGTCACGACGAAGATGGAATGCGATCGAGAAGATTCCGCGTTCATGTTTGTCGCTGAGACGGCTCGTGCGGATCCACCTCTTCGCAAGACCTCGTACACTTCTTCCTCGCTCGACACGTACACTTCCAAAAGGCCCTTTACATAGACACCCCGGTTCTTCTCCTCGTGCACCGGGAGATTGTCATTCTGGGGCATCAAGAGATCTCGGATGCGCTCCATGTAAATCTCCATGTAGCTGACCCGGACAGTGTACTCAATGTTGCTTGGCGAGGCCAGAATGCTAGCAAAGATCTGCTGGACAATACGAGGGATGACACCTTTTCCGTGCTCGTCATCCATGTCGCTGCCCATCATCGTATACGACTTTCCCGCACCCGTCTGACCGTAGGCGAAAACAGTACCGTTGTATCCGTTCAAGATGTCGTCGACTGTGGGGCGGATGGAGTAGTCGAAGACGTCTACCTGGCGCGATGCCATGTCGAAGACGCGATCGAAGGTAAAGGCGCCCGCGGCCTCTTTCGACTGTACATGTCACTGTTAGTCACTGGCATGTCGGCTGGAATAGAGTAGTTCGTCTATGGAGCTGCTGGGCCGTACCTGGATCGTACATGTGTCCTCTGAGTTGAACTCGACAATCGGCTCGCCGCCGCTGGCTATTTCGATCTTGTTCTGCGGGCGGAACCGCGCCACCACTGCATTGTCCGACAGTCAGTAATCTACGGCCCTCTCTCTGTATCTACTTTGCATGGCGGCGCACCTTTGATTGTGTTTCTGCCGGCATTTTGTCAGCTAAGCCCTCTATCCGACCCCTCTTCGGCGGGAAAGTACTCACGACATGATTGCTGGCTGGTGTAGCGTTGCGGCCCAGCGGCCCTCGCTCTGTTTGCTGCTCGCGCTCGCGCTCGCTCCTGCAGGCGATGGTACAATCCCACCGGGAACTGCTGCTGTAGCACCGTCACGTCTTCTTGTAGCTCGGCGCGTGCGAGTTGGGTAATTACTGGCCCCGCTATGGTTAAGGGGAACCGCTGAAACGGCCGCGACTGCTTCCCTGTCACAACAGACAGCTCCGGGCTAGTGGCAACGTGAAGGAATGCAGATCGACTGGTGGGCGCACGCGCAAGAAGAGAGGGGAGGGAACTGCTGCAAGGGCAGATGTTTGTCTTTGTCGAGGTGCAGGCGGCTTCGGCCTCTTGTTGATGGACCAGGGCCTGCAAACCAGTCGTCAACTAGTAGCGCGCCTTCTTGCTCCCCGCAGCAGCAGCCAAACCGCCGTGAGCCGTGAGGCACATGCCGCTGACCTTTTGCCTGGTCAGAGCACTTTTCGCTGCTGTCTACCTACACTGCAAGCCTATGCCGTCTGTAACTCGGTCACAATCAGGATTCGTGTGTCATGAGGCTCTGGCACTAGTCCATTTGCCTGCCTGGTCGTCTTCACCGCCCTGCATTAGTCCAACATCAAGACCCTTTAGTACCCGGCAACGCAGACTCGTGATCAACTCGTATATATGCATGTATATATATTCCTTACGCCATAGAACAAATGTAAAAGCCCAGACCATACGCCGCGCTGGAGGAGACGCCGAGCGAAAGCTGCAAGCCTGTGATAACCCATGTATGAAAAATTGCCCGTGCCCTCATAACTCCATCCTATGCCATTGTCTCATTATCATCCTACCCGAGCTATCCGCTCAGTCATCCCAGCTCTTCTCCACCGTCTCGCGGACACGCTTAGTGTACTCCTTGCGGTTCTCCTTGTATAAGTTGGATGCCTCCACATTGGCTGGGGACGATGTATTCGGGTCGTTCAACAGACTGTGCGTGTCAGCGTGTATACTACTATGACTGGCTTGTGACCGTCATGTCACATACCTTTGGATGCTCGTCAGAATGGCGGCAACATCGTACGTCGGGGACCAGCGGTTCTGCAGGATATCCAGACACAACTCGCCTGTCCCGTACACATTTGGATGGAACATCTGGCTAATAAACTTGACCGACGGGGGCTTGTTGGGGTATGCCTCTTCAAAGTGCATCACAAGGCGGAACGTTCCGTCTTCGAAGGGCGTGTCTGCAGGACCTATGATGACTGCGTTCCTGTTGACCTGTTAGCAACAAGTCTTCAAGGGTACATGTCGCGTGCGGAGCTGTACGCACCAGGTCATGACATTGTCGGCGATTGGAGATGCAGACACACCAGCGGGGGGATCAGTTTGCATGCGCTGTTACGCAGGGTCAGCTGAAGCCTCTTTCAAGTCTGCCTGCCATGGGCTCCAGCGAGCTTGCTGCAGTTACCAACTGGCTGAACATACCTTGAAGTCACGCATCAAACGGCGGCGGGCTGCTGTAGACATGATGGATGACTGCGCGGGGGGAAGATGAGTGGTGATGAATGTGGTCCAAGTAGCGGTAGGAGCGGGAGCGGGAGCAGGAGCAATTAGAGATGTATATGTTGTGTGTGTCTTGTGTACTGCGTGTTGCGTGTTGAGGCTATCAACGTTGCCGTTGTACTGAGATGCGGGCGTGGGACCTTCCGCAGTCGGTCCACCGGCTTGTGAAGGCGAACGCCACCTCACGTGCCCTTGAAACCTAGCTTATCGCTCCTCATCTGAGCCACAAACCATCCCCCACCGCTCTTTCGCCAGACGTCCTCCACATCTAGTCCATCACTAAAACGCTTTCACATACTACCGTCACACACAGCCCATACGTCAGCGCTTGACAGCGAACATGCCACTCATTAGCCACACAAAGCCAACAACGGCGCAAACGGTAAATTCATGTTGTACATGTGCATTATTCATCTACGTCTGACCATGTTCATGCCTTGCTTTTGTGTTCATGAAAAAAAAAAGGCTTTCTCATCGCTGCATTCCGCATTCATGCCGTCCCAACTCCATATCAATCTGACCATGCTGCATGCAGATGATTTGAACAAGACACCCGCAAGCCCAAAAAAACACTCACGCCATGACCCGCTAAACACTAAACCGATTTGGAATATGCGCCAAAGAAATCCACATGGCTAAAAAGAAGAGAGCAAAGTTTCATGTCCAAGAAACTGCTCAACAAGAAAAAATACTAAACCTTGATCTGCCCGGCGTCGCTGCTTCACTCGCCAGCTGCTCCGGCAACACCATGGTGGGATGCCGACGCTGACTTCTCACGGCCGAAATAGTCCACCACAGGGAAGCGAGCACGACGCTCAAGCTCATCAAGAGGGATGTGTGAGCGGATGAATCGATCCTTGTCGTTGGAGGGTGGTTGATAATCCCAAGACTCTTTGCGGCCAATCTTCAGCGCACCGCAAGCAAGCTGACGCATGCGCTGGCTCCGCAGAACGTCATTATGAATCCTCTTGAATTCCCACTTGGCCTCGGCCTCGGCCATGAAACTGGCAAGCATCTTTTGGTTGTGGGGCTCGGGAGAGTTTACGAGATCGTGCAGCTCTTGGGCATCTTCGGCGAGGTTGTAGAGCTGGGGACCGTCGGCAAGAGAAAAGGTAAACTTCCACTGGTGGCGGCGGATCATATACGTTGGGGTGACGGTACCCTCGCCCATGTATTCGCCGAATACTTCGTCCTTGCCCGGCTTGTCCGAGACGAGGTAGTCGTGGAGGCTGGACCCATCGAGAGGTAGGCGTTCGTCGACGTGTCCGCCAGCTAGATCGACAAACGTTGGCAAAAGATCCATGGTAGATACAGACTCCTTGACTTCCTTGGGCGCGAAGTTGGGGCCGTTGATGATCATCGGCACCCGCGAGCTGTTCTCATACCAGCTCATCTTGTACCACAAGCTCCTCTCGCCAAGCATGTCGCCATGGTCACCCGAGAAGACAACAACGGTGTCTTTGTCTAGTCTGCAGTTTTTCAGAAGCTTGACAAGCTTGCCGACCTGATCGTCGACGAAGCTGCAGGCAGCAAAGTAAGCACGACGGGCGCGAAGCTTGGCCTCATCCGGTACAGGGTTATCCCATAGGTCGATGGTCTTGAGGAGCCGCTTCGAGTGAGAGTCTTGGTTCTCTTGCGCAATCTCAACCTTGGGCAGGGGAATATCAACACCCTCGTATCGGTCCCAGTATTCCTCGATCATAGTGTAGGGGTCGTGCGGGTGTGTCAAAGAGATGGTCAAAGCAAAAGGCCTACGCGTCTCAGGATCCGAGCGGACGTAGTCGTAGAGGTATTGTTGAGCCTGGTCGTGTGTAAGTGAGATTCCGTGATCCTGTCAAGTCTACCCAGCAGTCCTTACCTTGTGCATGACATCTTCATCATAATCCAGCTGGTTGGAGCGCACACACGGACCGGCTTGCATGACCGAGGACATGTTGTGGTACCACTCTTGGCGCTCTTCTGGCTTATCCCAGTTGACAGACCATCCGAGATCGCCAGGGTAGATGTCGGAAGTAAGTCGGTGCTCAAATCCATGGAGTTGGTCGGGGCCGATGAAGTGCATCTTGCCCGCAAGCGCCGTCTCATAGCCCTCCCGGCGGAGGTAGTGCGCGTACGTTGGGATCTCGGGACCTAGGATAGAAGCGTTATCGTAGCCGCCGATCTTGGAAGGAAGCTGGCCACTGCACATGGTGAACCTGGAAGGCGCGCACAGAGGTGAGTTGCAGTAAGCGCTCGCAAAGTTGACGCCAGTCTTGGCAAGCTCGTCAAGGTGAGGCGTCTTGATCACTGACTCTGGGTCATTGAACTTTAGCATAGGCGCAGCCATCTGATCGGCCATAATATACAAGATGTTTGGCCGCTTCTTGTCGCTCTGATGCTGAGGCTGGGATGCATAGGTCTGAGACTGTTGAAGAAGAGTTTCCGCATTGAGAAACTCATCCCCGTTTCGCTGTACACCAGAGAAGCCGTTGCCACTGACGGCGCCGTTGCCGTTGCCATTTCCATTGCTGTTCATGGCTGCCGAGGTAAAAGAAAACTCGCCGCCAACTGGAGCCTGAGCCTCCTTGAGCGAGACTCCGCCGTCAGGCATGAAGGCTTGTTTGCCATACTGCGCGAAAGAAGGTGGTGGCAATTCCGGGTCTAGCAGTAGACTGGGTGCCATGCTGCTACGTGGTGTTGCTTTGTATAAGAGGGGTTTGAGGATGTGTAAAGCGGTTGCTGCTTATCAATTGGTAGCAAGACAAGGAGCTTCACAGTGATGAAGTGAGGTGAGGGTGAGATGAGGTGAGGTGGAATGGGAACCCCGGATGACGAATGTTGCTTTATATATACGAGGAACGGAACCCCGGAAAGTGCGTCGGGCGCACAGGGTTAGTGGGGAAGGTGTGCGGCTTTGCAAGGTCGACCCGATGTTCAAAAGTTGGGTGGTGACTGTCGCTCGGTCACGCAATCCTACGCCATCCACGCTTCGAGTGACCAATTAGGCTAGACCCGTCCGGGAAATTTATGGCAATCACTTGTTAACTCTTTACCTGACAACCACACCGCTCTAACTTTGACACAAAAAGGCCCGAAGAGAATCAGCTTTACTCGGAAAATCAACGTATAGTGTTAACATAGGCACGTTTCCCTGCGCCAAATTGTCTGTTGTCCGTGGTCATCATGATCAATTACCCTCCCCTTCCACAGTCAACGTCGCCACTCAGCATTATCAGCTGTCCACAAATGCCGGGCGCCCTTTCGCCTTCATGTCCCCACGTCCCCAGAGAAAATACGGCCAGTCAATTTGTCCTAGCGCATGCAAGGCGACTGTGACTGATCTGCTTTGAGCAGTTGCAGCTCCGACGTCGAGATGGACATTGGCGCATATACTAGCACCTCTATGCAGGGTGATGATCGATCTGGGTAGATGCTACATGGCTGATTGCATAGCATCAAGCCGACTGCACATGAGGCAGCCGGTGAGAAGTGTGCATCGGGAAGAGTGAGGTCGACAAACGCTTGGCACTCCCATGTAAAACCTTAAACGCCTATTCGCCTGTAGCCAAGAACCCCGGACCCACGATGCACGTACGTACAACCTGCGAGCAGCATGCGCATACAGTACCCGGCCATGACACATCACCACGCTCTGTGCTCGGAGGAGTGTTCGGACCATCGCGACGCTCAACTTCATGCACATGAGTGGCACACGAGCACTGGACATGACTCCGCCGCGTATTACACTCCACCCGTACCTAGCCATAGCCAAGCCACTGGCTGGAATCGAGGCCGCGAAACGGACATCCCGCACTTCCCTCGTCATTCCAAGGTTGCTATCTTGCGCCAGT
Source organism: Pyrenophora teres f. maculata (assembly GCA_014334815.1). Lineage (NCBI taxonomy): Eukaryota > Fungi > Ascomycota > Dothideomycetes > Pleosporales > Pleosporaceae > Pyrenophora > Pyrenophora teres. The sequence continues at coordinate 5,031,849 of CP060568.1, forward strand.
CTAGCTAAAACGAGTCATGTTCGCTACCGCTGGGCGAATCACGACTATTTGCTGAGAATCCACTGCCTACTACAAGATAGCGCGCTGCACCCCTCAACGACAGATGCATGCGGCTCTCTGAGGATTCGCAGCCGAGAAGCCTTTTGCAAGATACCACGTGCACATAGGGTGTTCCATCCGCTGCATAATGCTTACGCCTCGCGATCATCATCTTTTCTCTATATGCACAAACCACCAGTGGGCCGGATTCAATAGCTCTTGCTAAACCCCAATGGCGGTGCCAAGCATCATCCGCTCTACGATGTAACCTACCGTGGAACTTTCGTTTACCATACAGTTTGCTTGGCAGGAGATGGAAAAGGATACGACCGCATTCTGATCAGAATGCATAAGCCCCTTCAGTCTTCGAACCGGAGCGAGCGAACCCTGTTCTTTGGGATTCAATTGGCTAAGTTGGCACACATACTAGGGTAACAGTCGTCTGACTATGATCACATATGATCACATACTATGATGAGGGCTTGTTGCCGACAGAAACTGTCACATCCGAACGTGGCTGTGCACCACGCGGCACGTTTGTTTTGCACGCAGCGAACGGGACCGACACCCTATCCTTGCTCATCGATATTATCAAGTGGCCAGCCTTCAGGAAGCGCCACACAGCAAGCTGTTGTCGAGTGGCAAGTCCATTGTGGTCTCGATTTCACACCTAGATCAACTCCACCAGACGTTCAGGGTCTCGAGGCCCACAGACTGCAGCCTTATCACACTACACGCTTTGAGACAAATCCAGATATCACCCAAGCATAAAACTACACGTCTACGACCAGGTCATCATCTACTCCATTCTCTGGGTACGTTTGCCAAGCCCAGTCAAGAAATCCCGCCGAACTCAATACACTGGTCAACCCCACTTACGCTAATCGCCAATCCCTCCGTGCTGACGTTACTCTCAATACAAAACGCCTGCAGCTGCGTCAGCCCCATCTCCACATACGCTAGATACTCAAAACGCACCGGTGCTGCTTTATTTTGTCAGAGCAATGGCAAAACATCGTCACGAGGATTCAACAAGCAGTCGTGGACGAATCGCCTGGGCCTCCGAAGAGAACGGACCTGCATGTGACCAGAGTGCCCTGCACTTGGCTATCCCCTCCGACCCTGAGGTCCGCTTTCAATGGACTGCCGACGAGCCGTCGCATATTATCCGACGACCCGCATGACAACGCGACGGCCCGCCCGTAGCATCATGGTCGCTCATCTGCGATACGCATAACCGCTACCGATCCTCCTCTCTCAACACGACGCGAATAACTCAACTTGTTCCGCAAAAGGGCCTTTGATAGCATTCATGCCCGATTGGCCGATAACACTTTTGTTGTACCAAACGCCAATCGGCCACGCACTGCATCCTTTCTCTACATTGGGATGAGAGCTTTTCACATTCATCTTTGATAAGAAGTTGATCAGCTGAGGGTTGATATCATACCAGGATCCCGATAGTCACTATCACTGCGCTTTTACTACCCCACTATGAGGAACTTGATAGCATTCTCAGGGAACACCGTTGCTGCGAAAGAGATGTTCATGATCACCGGTTTATGTGCATCAAGCGAGATCGAGATCGAGATCACAATGTCTTGAAAACCTCAACTTTGAGGGTTGAAGGCAAACTTGCTCTACTTCACCCGATAAGGACAAACTTTCACGCCCAACCACTTCCCCAGCGCCACAATGGCACACAAAACCAGCAATTTGAACAAATTTCGTATAAAAATTCCACGTCGCCCAAACGCATGCATTGCGCAACATGTGAGTCATTGCGGTTCGGTCCACGCCTCACTCCTTCCATCACGTTGTCAATCGGGCCTTTGTCCACCGCCAGTCTAGCGGCAGCGATGCGTTTTCCATATGCTCCAAGAACGGTATGTGTCAGCTGCTCAATCCATGGGCATATTTAATCCCCAAAGGGAATGATTGCCGACTGGGCCTCACCAAGCATATACGATAATTAACAATCACCGGAATCGGCATATTTCTTTCCCGATTATAGCACGCACTTTTGAATGATAGTAGAAGTGCTTGCTGCCGTTTGTGGGATACATTAGCTGGTCGTGCTATGCTGTTGATTCGGGAACACTAGAAGTACTGAAGAGTATGACGACCATTTAGCAGTATAGTCACTTTAATTTCCCATCATACAATTGACACGGTGACGCCAGGTGAGAACTCATCTTTTCATAGTGTCGTCCTATGAGCTACGTAGTTGTCATAGGCATGATTTGCTCAGGTAGCACTTTGTGAAACCAAACCAGTAGAATACTACGCAGGTAAGTACTCATTCTGACGACATTGTCACAACCTCTCTATGCCTTCCACTTTCCCTACCGTCTCTTCTGATCCAGTCTGGCTATCTGAAGTCGAAGAACCCGTCAAAAAAGCAAGATGAAGGTAATGCAGTAGACATTGGTACCATAGCAGCAGACTTACACTTTACACCATCCTTCATGCACGAGTAAAACCCAAATAGCTGCCAAAGTCACAAACTTACAACTTCATACCCATGAAGACATGGGATTCCACCCTACCAAACAACATCATATAATGCGACGACCAATATAGACGAAGCTTTTCATATCAGTCAACAACTTCAGGCAAAAAAAGCACTACTACCCACCCATACTCACAAACGTCGGAGTCCAACGAAAAAAAGCTACACTGTATTCACTCAACCACAAACAAATATCTAGACAAAAGTACTTGCATGTGGCTTTCAACAAGACACACGCGGAGCTTAGCATGTAGTAGTAGAATGGCGTAGATAGAAAACAGCCATGAACGCATTCTACTCCACTCCTCCCTCTTGTCTCTCTCTCTGTCTCTCTCTCTGTTTCTATCAACAGCGGTGCAAGTGTCGGATTTTAAGCAAGAGGCTATATAGTCTCGTTTTCTACTCCTTGTCCACCGTTTCCTTTTAGGTTTACTCGTGCTAGTATAGCATACTATGCCTACATACCTGAGCCCTTTATTCTTTTTTCTTTTGGTCTAGGAGTGCTTCTGGTGAGGGTGTGGGTATGGGTGTAGGATGGAGGTGGTGGATAGAAAAGGATAGACAAGGGGGTTGAGGAAAGGAGGGATATTGACGGTTGTGTAAGTTTAGACTGTTAGTATGTTAGAGAAGTGTCTGTCACTATGACGCAGATGGATGAATAACATTTAGTCTGTTATTGGTAAATGTAAGGATACAAAGGAGTAAACAGAGAGATAGTGAGATCAGACAGTACAATGATGCCGTGAGTATAAATTTCATAGTCAAAAAACTAAATCTTTTTGCTGTCCATCCACATGCAATAAACCTGTCACTGACCCCAGTTTTTTATTCACCTACAGATAGCATAGCCCCTCCTCCCCTACCAAGCAACACCACCTCTCAATCCTCCAACCCCTATCCCACCCCTCCCCTTTCCCGCACCTACCTACCCAAAAGCAGGACTAACAGCATACCCAACAACCAACTCCTCCCCCTGTTTGAAGCACGACCAAAGATTTCCCACGCCCTCATCCAAACCAGGACTAAACACACTACCCACATAACAAAACACGCTCTCATGCTCCTTGACACCCAGTCTCTTGCGTAAGAAGCGCACGATCGTTGCAAACGTTTGCGTTGTGCTGAGCTTGAAGATGCGCTGGGTTAGGTGGGGGGCCGAGCCGATGGGTTGGAGGCGGATGGTTACTGTGGGGGAGTTAGGGGAGGGGAGGTGGTGGTGCGAAGGGATGCATGGGTGGGGGAAGTTCATATTGTCGGGTAAAGGTAAATTGGTGTGATGAATGTGAAACAGAGAAACGGAAAAGACAAGAATAATAACATGCCTTTTTGTACCACTAGATCCCCGGCGTTTTCAAGCGCTTTACTTGCATCGCGCGGCAAATGCGTCAGTACGACGGATGCGGCCATGGTGAGAGGCGCTTCTTGTGTGTCTTCCTCATCGGATGGTATGCGTTCTTTTGGGGAATTTGTGTCTGACATTTTAATTATTTTTTCCGTCGTTTTGCTGTCAAAATCCGTAATCTCTCGAATTTTTGGATTTTGGGAGTTTCGGATTGTGACGGGTTGGTTTGGGCTCGTGACCGTTGGACAAGCTTCGAGTACGAGGGTGCTTTGGCGGAGTGTGGGGGGTAGTGGGGTTGTTTGTTGAGATCTTGGATCGTGAGATGGCGACCAGGGTCTTGTGGGAATTGTTTCTTGGGAGAGGGGAGAGAAGAGCTAGGTAGGGGAAAAAGAAATTTATCGTTGTTGGGGTAAGGTAGCGAACAGAGATAAGAGAGACTAGAGAGGCTGCGACTGACTGACTGACCGTTCAGACTAAGCATCCGACATGCAGGTGTAAAACGAACAAGCCAACAACGTGTGGACCAATCAAACTACCCCACCATTACCCACACCACGCGACCTCACCTCCTCACCTTTTCTCGATTTTCTTTTTCAAACGCAAGATGAACAGCAGTATTACAAATTTTCAACGATATTATCAGTCGCATTCGATATCTAGTGTTTGTACTACTATACATCAAAACGCAATAGTGATAATATAACAACTTACAAGACCTCCTCTTACGAAACAGTAAAAAGACGCGATTCATCCGCTCATTCGTCGCCATGCCGCCCTGGCCCTTTCCCTTCAAGTATGCCAATGATCCTTTAACAAATCCACCATAGTACTACCAACGCCTGTTTTATCAGGAAAACACACACCTGCACTCGCACTCGCGCACTACCAGCCAGCCGGTTTGCGAACTCGCAATAGCCCGGCGAAAGAAGCCACAGGAGGGCTATGATGCAATAGGTATATACAAAGGGACGCATGTATCGTTAGCAACCAGGGATCCAAAAGTCCGAGGCTATACTGGGTTAAAGGAAATGGGGCAGTTTATGCCATGTCGCCAAGTGGGAGGGTGAAAGCCGTGCCTCGAAAATGCTGTGGAAACGGGTATTCGCTCGATGAGTAATGCCATCCGCCAAGGCCCCAAGTGAACAGAAAGTGAAAAGGAAATTATATCGTGGGTATTAGTCGGGTCGTGCGTTACGCCGTGTAGTCTGCATGGGCTGATAGGCTCATCGGCGATCAAGTTGGGCGAGGAGCTGGTCAAGTTCAGCCCAGTTCTCGCTGGTTGCCGCGAACTTGCGGTGTTTGCGGGTGACGACGTGCTGGGTGGTGTTAGTGAGATGTAAGATAAATTGAAGCCGTATTGCATACCTCATCGAAGTCATTGAACTTCTCCCTGCAGTTCTCGCAGTAACCCGGCTTCAGTTCCTTCTCCACAGTCTTGCGCCTTCGGAGAGCTGCTGCTTTACGAGCCTGCCTCTCTTCGTCTCCGTCGAGCATGTGTCCCATGGACTCCTGGGCTTTACGCTTGGCTGCGCGCATTGGTTGAGAATGCTCATGGTTGAGCGCGGTCCTCACATCGTTTGTGACGGACGAATGGCCACTATTCGTATTCGTCGACGGTACGCTGTTCTTCTCGAGAACCTTTCGTTTCAATTGATTGACTTCCTTGCTGTTTCCAGCACGAGGCGCTGCTGCAGTTGATGATATCATCTGCGAGCGAATGGCCGACGTGATGTTGGATTGGTGGAGACCAGACGCGACTGGCTCACCAGCAATGAAGCGAGGCATGGCTCGGATGCTAGCCTGAGCACTACCAAACATGGGAGGCGCACCGTCTGCGGTGTTGCAACGCTTGAGTGGGAGAGCCTTTGGGGGGTCTAACGGCTTCGCGTCCTCATCTTCCTTGACGATGACGGCAGGCGCACTGGGACGCCTAGCCAAATTGTTGTTCTCTGCCAACGCGTTCTTCTCCTCCAATGCCAATGCAGCACGCGTTCGGGGGGCCTGTGCTGCCTGTCGCGCTAGACGGCGCGCCTCTTGCTCCTCCTGTTGACGGCGACCAAAGTGAGGATCCTCGACAAAGGGACACTTGCCGTTGCCTGAAGCACGAAATTGCGGCCACTTGCCCTTTTCCTTCTCCACCTTTTGGTACTCGCGAATCATAACGGGTCGGGTGACCTCGTCCATGTCATGTACGTAGACGTAGTATCCGCGAAGGGGGACCATATCCTGCGAAGCCGTAAGATAGTCGCGGTCCATCTTCTCATTCTGCAGCAACTTCTGGAGATCAGCAGGGCGGCCCTTTTGGGCGGCCAGGCTCTGACGCGTGGGGTAACTCGATGCATCTTCGCCGGTCTCTTTGTTGAACATGGTATCCACCATGCGCTGCAGCTTTTCGACAGACCATATCTTCATCCCGAGGCTCTTAGCCTTGTACAAAATATCACAGCGGTCCGACTTTTCGAGGGCGGCGTCAAAGACGTTCTTCTTGTTTTCCAACTGGGCTGGGTTGACGGTGCCTTTGTGAGCCGAGGAGCTGCCATCGACGTCTGCAGGAATAGGACGCGTTGTGATGACATGAGTGACTTCGCGAGAAAAGAACTTGACCTCGCGCTGAGCACTGTTAGTACTAAAAGTGTAAATAATAAACACGGGTCACGTACTGATCCTAGGATACGGGCCCTGCTCATCAGCTTGTCCTTCTGGGGATCCGAAACGCTATCAAAGTAGAAGGCAAACTGGGGGAACAGCTTGCGGTAGTGACGCTGCCATTGCCTGATGGTGTCCAAGTCGTTGGCGGCACGCTGGGCGACATGCTTTGGCGTGACCTTTGTCTCTCTCGCTGCCTCCAGCTTCCGGGTGAGGGCAGTCGGCTGGGCCCCGCTCCGGCGAACGAGGCCATGGCGACGGGATTCGGCATCATCGACTTCGATAATCTGCTTCTTGGATGGCGGCTGGCCATAGTTCATGTCGCGTTGCTCGCTAGCGTGGGATCGCTGGCGCTTTCCTCCCATGGCCGTGGCGCGTAACGGAGAGTTTGTGGCATTTTGGAGGTTTGCAAGTGGAACACGGCGGGTCGACATGACTGCAGAGACGTGGGGTGAGGGTGGAAGGACTGCTGCTGCCATGCGTAGCGTCTAGGGCGGCCTGGGCTGGTGATTGGAGGGAATGCTGGCGGGAGGGGCAGCGATGCGTGTGGCAGCTCTGGACGCGACGAACAGACACGACGAGGATTTTTCAGCAGCGCGTGGCAGCCATGTCGGTACGGGAGAATGTCGGGAAATGTAGAGGAAGAGTACAGGTGCAAAGTGAGCGAGGGAAATGCGCGTTACGGGCCGGGGTCCTGCTTCATGGACCAAGGAAAGAGTCGAGAGGGTTTGTTGTGGAGGCTGGTATGATGATTGAATGCTCAATGCGTTAGGCGGAATGCGGAAAGGCCGGCCAATCTCGCGCGAACGACGGAATAATCTGCCTGGCAACCAAACAACCCACCCTTGCTGTCAACATTGTCAGTGCACGTATGCACGACATGCTACTGCAAATGGGTTAGTCGCCAGGTACCCGCTCCCTGCTCTCTGCTCATCTCATCTCACTGTCCGTGGTTGAGCACACCACTGAGATTGCCCTGCCTGCGTCGTGCATGGTCTGCTTAGACTACTCCTTTACGCATACCCCACTTCTCCTGCCTCCTTTCTGATTCAGAGCCTGTGTGTATACCCCAAGTACAGTACACCACCTCTACATAGTACGCGCCTGTCGACGCGTGAAAGAGGCCGTGCTTGCCGAGGCTGTCTTTTCTTTTCTTTTTGACCTGTGAATCGCCAAATGCCGCTTACTTTGTTATTGCTCGATGAATGGTGGCACGTACACGTGTAGCCAAGAACATCAATATCAATATTGTCATCTTTGGACTAGTACTACAAGACTCCAATCCACTTCTCCGGGACAGTCGCTGACAAGACCTTACACGCGTAATGCCCACTTTTCTCCACTCCCCTTCAGTACACCCGGAAACATGACTGCTTTCAAATTCACTCAGATATACACGTGCAGTTACGCCTTGGTCTCTCTATTTTTCAACCTCACTAACGCATATCTTTGTCGCCATATGGCTGCACTCTCTCTCTCTCTCTCTCTCTGCACGTGCAGGTATTGCAGGCCTCTACTTCACTTTCACTCGCAACATGCGCGCGCAATGGTCCCTCCTCACTTTCATTTCGCCACTTGTAATGATAATGCCCCTCTTCCGTTGCGTACCTGACTTGCACTCGTCTCCACTCAACTTATACTTGACATCTGCTCAAATCCATACCCCACCCTTGCTCTTACCGTCGTCATGGTCTACTATCCCCGCCACGGCAGCACCTATCGCCCGCCCCATGATGATGATGATGTAAGACTAGATCTTGGATTGCAGCATCTCGCTAACAATCTACACAGTCGCGTTCACCGACACCCACAAAGTACTCATCCAGATCTGGCGGCCAGGACTCCAACCGGGCCCGCATGCGTCGTCGCAGCATGACCCCACCTGCTACTACTGACCAGGATCTGTTCGACGAACGTCTGGACAAACTCTTTAGACGTGCCATTAGCGCCTATGAGCTGGTCAGGTCCTACAGGCGTGACTGCGTTGGCGGAACCCGATGGTCGCGTAGTGCTGTCGAAGAAGTCCGAAAGTTTGGTATACACTTGCACGATGAGGTCAACGCTCTGAGGCACCGCCAGCGTGAGTATAATGAGTGCAAGAAGTGGGACGAGATTGAGATGGAGTACATTCGCGATGAGATTGAGAAGGTGCGTTTGTACTGTGAGGACGTCATGACCTTGATAAACGACTTAGAGCGTATTCCCTTGCGTCAGCGCATGAGCCGCAACAACGCTGGGCATAATCAAGAGTAGGAGAGGTAACAGTCTTGATGACGGTTACCCAGGCTTTGCATGCTTGACGCGGATCGTCTGAACCCCTGCTCTATATCGCGGAGGGATGTTGAAGAGTAATGGGTGGACGGTAATGGGAGTGTTAACGAAAGGATAATGATGAAGGAAGCCTCGGTACGGTGAACGATGTAGACGCTAAGAACTTGTTTCTTCTGCAGTCATGAATCAACCCTGATGTATGCAAGAAATCTCTCTCCTCTACAAAGCTTCACAGTTATGATATATCCGCGTCTACATGTCCTATAATATCCCCTATCAAGCCTGCGCTGTTCAACGACAAAGGTGGCTTACCTCCGAATACGAGGAGTAGACATGTGAAAGCAGCTCCAAGATAAGAAGTAGCAAGGGTCGGGTGGGCATGCAGATACCATGTCGTTCCGCCTCCATCACCTGACAATACGCAGCTGGCCACCGAAGCACATGATGTAGACGTCTCGATTTGCACAAGTTAGGCACATGTACTAAACATGAAGAAAGAAAAAATCGCCGGACGTTAGCACACGTTTCCCACCGTTCCGGCTCATTGGCGTTCGGCGCTCGGCAATCGGAATGCTAGACCCTGGCGCAACAGAACTAGGGTGTGCGGCCACAGCTCAACACTTTCACATGCTTGCCAAGTTGCATCTTACAGCCCTCGAGATTTTCACAAATTCGGAATAATGCCGTCTCAGCGAAACAAGGATAGCCGCGAGGCGGCTGTCAAAGCTTCGTGTTTATCTCACATGCGCCTGTCATTCTTTTTGCGCACCAGACTGAACGATTGTCATTCGCGCACGATCACATTCGACTGCCGGTGAACCTTGGAAGACTGTTCGTTGCCATTTTCAAGTGCCGGTCAAGACGGGGGAGATAAGGAGACATGATGATGCAGGGGGAACAAGCACAACTTTCCACGACTACATTCGACTCGCCGACCCTTGTTGAACTGGAGGGGAGTAGCTACAGACGCAGTATGCTATACAGCGTACTTCCAACGCTCGTGTCGAACCACATACCCACTATACCGTCGCTCCGCCAATCCCTCAACGATGTACGCAACCGCGGAGCACACAGTAAATCCAACTCAGTAACCGATATACCACAACCCGAGACTCCCCCACCGAGCTATTCTGCAACCCCCCAAAGCGGCTCTGCTACACCGAATAGACTTGCAGTCGCTTTGGAAGAGGCAGACCTCGACTTTGGTGATGATGTATCGGAAAGACCGATTTCCTCCAGCAGCGCACTTCCGCCGCTATTTGGTGCTCATGAGGAAAGCACCGGCATTAAGTGGAAGTATGCAAGTCTAGGTACGTACTCAAACCGTAGATATTCGAGGTCATGCTTACAAGTTCCAGGCACGAGCCTCATGGCTCAAGCAACACGAGAATCAAACGCACCAAGCAGTAGTTCCGACGATTCATCCGCGATACTCATCCGTCAATTATATATTCACGGCATCACCTATCTCCTGCGAGGGCTCCCAGCGAGGGTCACGCCAGAGGAGCAGCTGAGCATACAGGCTGCCCTTCCACAAGACTTGGTGGATACATGTCGAAATCCAGACGCGAACGCACTGATTACAATGCCATGTCGCAGCATAAGTTCTGAACAGCCACCACAAAACCCTACAGTCCTCCACCGTCTTACAGCGGCCTTTGTCTTTCAAACCTTTATCCTCATACAATTCCTCCTACCATACATCAAGCTGGTCCTTTCGCATACCTACCAGTTTGAGAGGAAGCACCAAATTACAAAACGATTGGTGAATACAGGCGTCGCAACAGCCGACGATATTGGGCGGAGAACGCTAAGATTGTCGCAAACTGTATGTCAGATGAATGATGGGATGGTAGGTCAAGCTCTCAATGAGATGACTCTCTGGTGGGTACAAAGTGTGACGGGAGGAGTTCAGCAAGGTTTTATGGAAGGCATGAAAGTGGTGAACTCTGGTGAAAGCCAGCGACGTGGGAAGGCTGCTGAGAAGATGAATTAATCCTGTCATGTTTTTTTTTGCATTTGCATTTGCGGAGGCGTTGGGGTTTGCATTGCAGTATGGAGTTGCGCGATTACGAATATTGATATTCATCTGAATCTGACGTATGCACCAGCCAATCTTATGCATGGACTAGAGAAAATACAAGTGTTGACATCTGGGAAATTGATACTGCTTGCCCCTCGTCGCGTTCTCCTCCGATGAACCGCTTATCTTCCTTATCGGGGGCATGGCGGGCTTCTTAGCGCGTCGTTTGTGCACGGCCCCTAGAAAAAGTGCATGGCAAAGTTTCTGGTAACGACTGCCCGCTATTTTTTCATCTCAATTCGCCGTCGTTACTGAGGCGCAAACTGGGAAAATTACCATTCTTTTGCGTTAAAAGTTTACATACCCCTTGTATCCCCCAGACTGATTGACATCTTCACACGCACATCATGTTTGGCGCAGTAAGAAGATGCCCGGCCACCCTCTCGAGGAGTCTGGCAGGAATCTCGTCTAGAGCCCTTCGCACACCCTTCACTCAGACTCCTGGTGTTCTACGGATACCATTGCAGACGTCCCGTCTCGCGAATGCCTCGTTTGCTGGCTTCCACAACAGCGCAAAGTGGCAAGATGCCGCGGCCGCAGAGGCAGCCCAGAGCATCAGCGAGGACGGCCCGGCCACAAAGTTTTCGGAATTGGCTACACGTGGACTCGTTCACCCCAACCTCATCAACACGATTACGAAGCAAATGAAGTTGACGACCATGACGGATGTGCAAACCCGAACAATCAACGAGGCCTTGAGCGGCGTCGATGTGTAAGTTTCCCCCACTTTCTCTCCCTCTAAACATACGCAGCTAACAAGATACAGCATCGCTCAGGCAAAGACTGGTACCGGTAAAACACTGGGTTTCCTCATTCCCGTCATTCAACGCATCATCCAAGCCGACCCAGGTCTCGCCGATAAGCCCAGAGGATACAAGCGCGCCAAAGCCGACGACATCAGGGCCATTATCATGTCACCCACACGTGAATTGGCAGAGCAAATTGCTGTTGAGGCTAGGAAGGTCACCTCTGGCACTGGAATTATCGTGCAGTGCGCAGTCGGTGGAACACGCAAGCGAGAGATGCTTGTGAAGACACAACGTGAAGGTTGCCATCTCATGATTGCAACACCCGGCCGACTGTTCGATATTCTTTCCGACCCATACTCTGGTATCAAGGCACCAAGGCTCAATGCCTTTGTCTTGGACGAGGCCGATCGTCTGCTCGACGAGGGTTTCACAAGGGAGATTGACGAAATCAAGAAGATCCTCCCAGACCCAGCAGAGGTCGAACGCCAAAATCTCATGTTCTCGGCTACCATTCCCCGCAATGTGGTCGATCTAGTTCGTCGTACCATGCGCCCTGGTTTCCACTTCGCCAAGTGCGTCGATGAGAACGAGGAGCCAACACACCAGCGTATTCCCCAGAAGATGGTCATGCTTGCCGGTTTCGAGAACATCATCCCCACCCTGTACGAGCTCATGTGCAAAGAGCAAGCAGAGGCTCAGGCCGGTGGATCGCGTCCCTTCAAGGCCATTGTCTACTTCAACAGCACTGCTGAGGTCACATTGGCTGCATCCGTCTTCTACAAGCTCAATGGTGGCGGCCTCCGACGCAGCAATTCACCTCTCGCTGGACTCCGCAACTACGAAATTCACGCCAAGCTCTCACAAGGACAGCGTACTAGAGCTGCAGATGATTTCCGCATAGCCAAGTCTGGTGTACTCTTCTCTTCTGATGTAACTGCCCGTGGTATGGATTTCCCAGAGGTCACGCACGTCATCCAGGTTGGTCTTCCACGTGATCGTGACTCGTACATCCACCGTCTTGGTCGTACTGGTCGTGCTGGGAAGGAGGGTGAGGGATGGCTATTCATCACTCCGTTTGAGAAGAATGAAATTCGCCGCCGTCTCAGGGACTTGCCTCTGTCGGATTCTACACAGGAACTTAACATCGCCGCTCTTGACATGAGCCAAGCGTCCGAGATCCCAGAGGACATGAACGCCATGATCCAGGAGTGCATTGAAGCACACAAGAAGGTCTACCCAGACCAGCTTGATGCTGCATTCCGTGGCTTGTTTGGAAGCTTCCAGTGGTTTGGCGACAAGCATGCCTTAGTCGAGGGTGCAAACCGCCTAGCAGAATTCGGCTGGGGTATGGAGACACCACCCCCGCCTCCTGCTTCCTTGTTCAGTGGTGGTGGTGGCAGGCGAAATGGAGGCGGCGGTGGCTTTGGCGGAAGCCGCGATGGAGGCCGTGGTGGTGGCTTTGGCGGAAGCCGTGATGGAGGCCGTGGTGGTGGCTTTGGAGGAGGCCGTGATGGAGGCCGCAGTGGCGGCTTTGGAGGAAGCCGCGATGGAGGTCGCGGTGGTGGCTTTGGAGGAAGCCGCGATGGAGGCCGCGGTGGTGGCTTCGGTGGTGACCGTGGTGGTGACCGAAGGGGAGGCGGAGGTTTCGGCGGTGACCGTGGTGGTGACCGACGAGGTGGAGGTGGCTTTGGCGGCGACAGGAGAGGTGGAGGCGGTGGTTTCGGCGGCGATCGACCGAGACGCGAGCCTCGTATGGCGTTCTAAGGGACTCCTTTCTTTCTCCTCCCCTCTCTCGACCATGTGAGTCGAGGCTTCATCCCCCCTTGACTTGGCAGCCACGACGACGACGACGACGACGACTGCTTCTCCTCCCACACACTATTCATGTACTATACACTGTATACCCCAACTTGACGAGGCGAGAGAAACGGACACCCGGACTACTATCACACATACAACTTGCTTGGAAAAGACAACAAGCAGACAGGTATGGATGATGGAGATATCAGGGTCTACCACCCATCGGGTTTGCATATTGGGCGGCGTTTTTCTCTCTTGTTTTCCTCGGATCGTTTCATGGCCCGCGCTGCTCTCTTGTTTTCTAAATGGGAGGAAGAAGAAGAAGAAAAGGAGAGACAGATGGGAGGCGGGAAAGGGAACGGAATGAAAGGGATGGCAAATGTGTTTCAATCGAAGACCAATCTCCAATCACGAATTATTTTCTTTGGTATAGGGTTTTTTAAAATATGTATGTATGTATGTACGTAGGGTAAGGTTGGAATGAAAAGTTAATGTTGTGTATATCTTCTTATTGATCTTGTAGATGATGGATGGTGGACAAAGTAAGGAAGAACAGAAACGCCAGCGGCACTTACATACTTACACATGTACTACATACCGTATCCTCATAACCACTCCTCTACTCCCCATTCCTCCTCTTCTCCGCCTCAACCTCCCTAACAAACTCCTCAAGCGCCTCCTCCCCAATCTCATACGTATGCTCCCTCGCCGGATAACTTCCACCCTTGACCTCCCTCCTATACTCCCCCAACGCCCTCTCCGCCTCCTCCCACACATGCCCAAACCTCTTCACAAACTTTGGTAGAAACCTCCCCGGCGGATACACCCCAACATATCCACCTGCACTAGCACCTGCCCCGAACACCCAGCCCCGGCCCCAATCCCAATCGTCGGTATCCTTAACTCCTTCGTCACCACTGCCGCAACTTCAGCAGGCACGGCTTCGAGCACTACGGCAAAGGCGCCCGCATCTTGCACAGCGCGCGCGTCGCGTAGGAGTTGGAGGGCGGATGCAGCGGTGCGGCCCTGGACACGGAAACCAGAGAGCGAGTGGGCGCGTTGCGGGGTTAGTCCTACATGCGCGAGTACGGGAATGCCAGCCTGCGTGATAGTGCTTATCGTAGGAGCCATATGTGTACCGCCTTCGAGTTTGATAGCCTTCATGCGACCAGTTTTCAGCATTGTTATCGCGGTTGTGAGGGCTTGTTGGGGGCTGATTTCGTACGAGCCCATCGGGAGGTCGCCAACGGTGAAGGCGGCTTTTGTAGCGCGAGCAACGGATTTACAATGGAGTAGCATTTCTTCGAGCAGGATCTCGGACGTGTCTTCCATGCCTAGGGCGACCATGGCTAGACTGTCGCCGACTAGTATCATGTCCATGCCTGCGTGGTCGGCCACGTGTGCGCTGGGGAAGTCGTGGGCCGTTATCATGGTTATGGGTTCGCCTTTGCGGTACATGGATTGGAGCGTGTTGATTGTGACGGGTTTGCGGGTGAGGGCTGGGGCTGCGCCGAGGGGAGAGTGCGAACTCCATCGTGTTTGGATGGGTAATAAGAGGGATGATGGCGATGGCGAAAGCGATGGCAGCCTAGACGTCTTACTTGTGAGGCGCAGAGGTGTTTGCAGGCTGGTTAGGAGGGCACGCGACATTGTGCTGTAGTTGTAGTTGTTTCGTTGTCGGAACAGCGTATGGTCTAGTTCAAGGCGGAATTTCAACAAGTGAGAAAGTTAGAGTCCAGAAGGACAGAGTAGACACGTTTTCCGCATCAGCCATCATCTCCGGGGGTGGCGGAAGGGCGAAGAGTGCTTTAAGCAACATGTGCAGAGAGCTGCGCTGAAGATTCCATCACCTTGGTGTTTGGACTGGGATGCTTTGCCGAGGAATCTGCTCGGTTGCGTCAGGGGTCCTAGAGTGGTTGGTTCCTTTGTTCGGAGCGTATTGGTCGGCCCTGCGTTAGACAGAGATATGCCTATGTACGTTCTGATTCATATCAAGGTATTGTGATTTCCTTCTGCATCATACATTGCAGTAATGGAGATTGGCGTTTCTGAGCCGTCGGTGTGAACGAGGAAGGACTTCGGGGAAGCTGCGGGATTGCATGATGCCGATTGGATGTACAGGTTGTGCACCTAATCCGGACAATCAGACAATGAGCAGTGGATGTTGTTCGGAGTTCATAAAGGATACTGGGCGGATCAAAAGTGAGTGCTGGTTTGTGCAGATTATACTGCTTTGAGTTGCTTTAGTGAGGCTGTCATATGAGGCTTGCTTTGGCCAGTCGCAAACGGTGATGTACCATCATAGAGTTTGCTTCACCCTGGAGATTATGCAATTGACCATCGGGGGTTAGTGCATGACTTGAGTTAGAGAAGATGATGCTCTCAAGAGATGTTATGACACAATTCAGCCCGCGAGGATTGTGCCGTGGTGTGTAAGTATAGTGATAGCCTTGAACAGGTCGATGCGTATTTGCCGGTCCCGTCAGATATGTAGTCAACGCAGGCAGCACACCATGTGCTTGGTAGGAGCAAAGACACCTTGACAAGAGTTGTGCGTTCACAAGTGAAAGACGGATGGTGGCGCGCCATATCTCTCGGCGATGAGCACCCGGGGCGAGTCGTGCGACGTGCGCAAGCGTGACAAGCCAGCATCGTCGCTCGTGACCTCGACCACCCATCGTCCCTTCTTCCTTGCCTGTTCCTGGCTTATGACACACCTCGACCCACAGCCACGACACCTGCACACGTACACGACTATCACTCGTCTTCTGGAAACTACAAGCAACCCGGTATCGCCAACAAAACACTCATAATCTGCCAACAAGCCCGCCCCTCCTCCGCTATCGATAACCCCCGCCGCCGTCCAGACCTCACCAAAGCGCGACATTCACTGTGCCGACAATCACTCGCCAATCCGCCACTCGAACCCCGATACTACTTGCGCGTGAAGCAAGATACCGACACATCACAAGCAGGAAGCTACACGAATAGCACGGCAAAATGAGTTCGCCAAAGAGACGTATCGAGACGGATGTACGTGAGACCTCTACCAGGAGACTTCTGAGCGGAACAAGAGCTAATGCTAACTTTCTTACCTTATAGGTCATGAAGTATGTTGCGCAAGCTTTGGGCTGAAACCGACCATACTAACGAGTGAACAGGATGTATGTCGCATACCTTATCCCCCGATGCAACGCTATGCGCCTGGCCTCTTCGGTGAATTTGTGGGTCGGTGATTAACACAAGACAGGCTCATGAGTGACTACGAAGTGACTCTGGTCAACGACAACATGCAAGAGTTCTATGTTAGATTCAAGGGCCCAGTAGAGAGTACGATCTACTCAACACCCCTCACTTGCGTTGAGCTGACCAGCCACAGCTCCCTTTGAGGGTGGTCTATGGAAGATTCACGTCGAGCTACCTGACCAGTACCCGTATAAGAGTCCGAGTATCGGCTTCGTCAACAGGATATTCCACCCAAATATTGACGAGCTGTACGTATCTTAGTATCACGTCTTTCTAAGATTGCTTCTCACACACACAGTTCCGGCTCCGTCTGCCTCGACGTCATCAACCAGACGTGGTCTCCCATGTACGATATGATCAACATCTTCGAAGTCTTCCTTCCTCAACTCCTTCGATACCCCAACCCCACCGATCCTCTAAACGGCGAGGCTGCCGCGCTACTTATGAGGGAGCCAAAGAGCTACGACGCCAAGGTCAAGGGTGTGTATAGTAGGACAGCGATGTGGCATATAGGCTAAGAACAGACAGAATACGTGCAAAAGTATGCCAACAAGGATACCGCCGAAGATTCCGACAAAGACGATGGCGATGATGACGAGATGAGCTCTGTCGGCAGCTACGAGTCTGGCGATGAAGATGAAGCGGCAGGTAACATGGAGGACATCTGAGGTAGCCTCACCTAAAGTGCTACCCCATCTCTTTCATATTGTTCATACCCCTCCCCATGATCACATCACATTGCCGGACGTTCAGGGCGCTTGGTTGGCGTACACACGGGCTACATCTCCACATATTTCCCGGTTATCGGGCTGTCTTGACGGGTTGGTTACAGATTTGGAGCTTTGATTGGCGTTTTTTTTCTTTCGTTTTACATATCAGACAAGAGCGGGGTAGATATATGTTCCCTTGCTGTGAGATTGAAGATGTTGGAAGGCATTCGTCGGTCACATGCAAGGTAGTGGTTACGTATGGAGGTGTGGGCCTACCTCTTTTCATAAACTACACTTTTGAGATATCTGCTTCCTTTCTTCTATCATATCATCGTTGGGTCTCGAGTCTGTCTAATATCACATACTTTCACAAGTCTCTTTTCGTGCTATTCTCTCGGTCTCCAAAAAACTCTATGATTTCAATCCCCCATATGTATATGCTCTTCCATCTTTCCATATTCATGTTGTGACATCACTCGATCCTAATGAGTCTATTGGAGAGATACTTTAGACGAACTCATGTCTCACCACATACCCATTGTGCTGAGCCTTCTGTCTATGGATCCATGTGAGGCGATGGGCGATGCCGCTGCGAGACCGCTCATGGCACGATACAGCGGGTAGCCCTGGTATACGTCACAGCGGTCCCATGGCCTCTGCCCCTCTGCCCGCTTGTCCACCGCACACTGTGGGCACCAGCTTCCTGACATCATGCTCACGATACACCCGTTTGCTTGCAATTTCCCACATCCCACTGCTCGCCTCGTCAAGCCAGCTCAATGGCTCTTGCCCCGCCTTTCCCATTGGACCCCGCAGAATGTTTCGTTTGCAAGAAGTCACCTTCACCTCGTCTCCCAGGCCCAAGCTCCTGTGTCCGTTTGCCGTCTACCACCATAAAAGCGGTGCTCTCCCACCCAATTCCACCATATCACTCATACTGACATTCATTTTTCTCATTACTAGAACCCTCTGAATCGAACCCCCGTTACTGCCAACCGCCAGTACGGATACTAACAACATCATTCATTACCTGAGCAGGAGCTAACAGACCCTTCAAGTACAGCCACAATGGCACCACTCAACACCCCTGCCGGTGCCAGACGTAACAATCCGTCGTCAAGCCAACGAAACCAAACACATAGCGCGAATACAGGCGCGGGAGTGGCGTCCCAAAACCCACGCTTCACCAGCCAGCCTGGCAACTACCGGGGCAGTAGCCCTCGCGGACGCGGCCGCGGAACGCGGGGTGGAAATCGACGAGGGTCTCGGACTGGTCTAACCTTACCCTCCCTCGAGACACTGTCATTTGTCTACGGACACCCAGACCCTGCCTCCGCTCCTCTCACACTGACTCCGGGAGGTCTTCAAGATCCTATTACCCAAGAAAATGATACCGTTGCTCCGGGTCTTGGCGACGACAACAAATCCAGTACTGAAAAGGAGGGGGATGGGGAGGGTGTGGAGGATACACCTCCTTCTGCTGCTGGGGAGGAGGAGGATCACAAGAGGTTCCGGGCGCCTACGACACCCCCAACGCCTAGCCGCCGGGCAGGTCTGCAGATGAAGGCGGCATCGATGCCGCCTCAGGATTCGCCGGAGAAGGCGAGGAGGGTGGTATCGAATGCAAAACTGCAGAAGGTTCTTGGGGGAAGGAAGAAGAAGTGAGGTGGAGGTCGAGAGCGGAGGGTGTTTTTTTTTTTTTTTTTTTTTTTACGGTGTGGGAAGCGATGTGTGGTAGATGGCTATGATACCCATCTGTAGTACCTTGAATATATTTTAGTTGATTTGATTCTTGCAGTCATGAGTGCTTGTGCTGGATACATGGCATTATACGTGGTAGTAGGATGAGTGCATAATGTAATGAAGTGGAGCTGGGTATCTTAGGACTGATGGGGTAGGCATCGTCAGTATCGTCGTGGAGGATACTAGGTATCTTAGCGATAGGGGGTTGGACGGTGTAAAAGGAGGATGTAGGTGTCTGGGTATGCAATGTATCGCGTATCCTATCCGGAAGTAGGTTACAGATCCTATGGTATCTTTCTCACTTCCTGCATTTCAAACTTCTGTGAAGGATTGTGATTGCCACAACCCATCACAAACCTTGCACCCCCACACTAAGAAGTTGTGGAAATAAGTTACCCCACGCTTGTGCATGCTCGTAATGCGACCAATGCAACGATCTTCGCTAGGCGGAGATAAACTTCGCAAGCGCTAGTGGTGCCCTCCATCCTTTTTCTTTTTGCCGCGATATGTATGACTGATGGAAGAAGCGATGCGCAAGGAGACGGCTTGTGCATGCTTGTCTTTGCGGGGGATTTTCGAGGGAGAGATAGGGCTGTGTACGGTCAGTGGTTGGGAAGTTGGCGAATTCCAAGTCTAAGTAGCTGGTAACTGGGTATAGCTTGCGAGGAAAGGGCTAGGGGTATCCATGGATGACGCAGTGTATGTATCTAAATCTAGTATAAGATAGATGATGGAATCGTAGATACGAAGGGATTTGGAGAAATAGAAAGAGAAAGAGATGCAACATGAGTCCAGTCTCAAGACAAGATCCTTGGATCCCGAGTGGCAGGGGTGGCGCGGGGAATATGCGTAGGTTCTTTCCGTCTTCTCTATTCCACCTTCTTTCCTTTCTTTCTTCCTTCCTTCCTCCTTAGATATTAGCGAACCTCCCCATTTCTAACAGCCATTCAGGCCGCCGATCAACGATAATAACGGCGTGGTCATCCATCCTCTCCGACGCACACGATACGTCATCTCCGGAAGATCACTCAGCAGCCCCGAGACCAGAACGCAGACACTCTGAACAGCGTGGACGCAGAGCTAGCATAGCAAGTCTTTGGAGCTCGAATACAAATACAACAGCGGGTGCGGAACGGGGTGAGTGGAGGATGTGGTTCAGAAGGGGCAGTGTTAATGGTGGTGGGGAGAGAAAAGATGGGGAAGATGGGGAGCACGCGTAGAGCCTCATTCCAAGTTCCAAGACTTTGAAGTATGCTTCACGCGCAGAAAGATAGATGAATTGAACAAATTCTTTTCCACTGGCAGGGAAGAAGGTTTTACATAGTAGACAGCCTATCGTGTAGAGGGGAGAAGTCTTGAGTCAATACCTGGGTACTCAAACACCACCACTACTACGCCTCCCTAACTTTGGGAAGTTTAAAAGCCGAGCATGAGGGCTATCATGTGTCAATGAAAGGAGCTGTGTAGAAGTAGTAATTAGGCTGTTGCCTAGGTGTAGAGTCAGAGCTGAATGCGACGAGCCTTGCGGTGGCGCATCGGCAGTCATAATTTCCGTGCACATTTATTCCCACTAATAGACACCGGTCGCTTACTCTAAGCCCTGGAGGTTGATCCCAAGGTAAGTGGCTTACCTTAGCATTCCCTTGAAGCGGGGCAGAATCAAGTTGGCGCTAACTAGCGTGCTGCGGAAGCTGCGTGGATGAACCTGAAGCTAGTTATAGCGCACCTAACTTTCTTTTCATGAACCACATCATGCACCATATCCCGAGGTCCATGGGTGTCTCTAAGACTCAAGGGACTCTAGCTGCCCCCAAGATTCCAGTACAACTCTCGATACACTACACTACTAACCCAGTCATCGACATCTTGCCTAGATGTCTAGGGATGGGCACTAAGCCCACACCCACAGCTCCCGGGTACTCTGGACACGTTGTCGCGCATACGCCTTCTTACCAGAAACGTCCACTTACAACCTGATTCATTCAGCTCAATTGTCTTCAGCTCGGTTATGCTATTGGCGAGGCCGTGCTAGGCCTATGTCATTGTGCTCCATAGCTTACAGCTGAGTATATACGCTTCTTGTCAGGCGATATTACTTCACGCCGTATTCAGCTCAATCGTCTTCAGCTTGGCTATGCCATTGGCGAGGTTGCGCTAGAGCCATGTCATTGTACTACGTGACATGTAGCTGAGTATGCACGCTTCTCGTCGTTGGGCGATATTACTTCATGCATCAAGGGTATGTGCATAGAATGCGGGTCCTTCTCCCCTCTCCTTCCTATAACACTCCTCGCCGCCACGGCTGCCGCATACCCCTCCACCGTTATCCAAAACATATAGTTAACAAGTCTCTCTGCTCTTGCAGTACTTTCACATTCGGCATTTCATATGCTATCTTCTTCTTCTTCTTCTTCGTTGTATGATATCGACAAGCTACGATCATGGCAGATAGCTTTGCACAAACTATCGCCAGCGGTACTCAAGATCTTGCTGCTCTCGTTGGTCTGTTCTGCACAGATGGAGTCGAACGAAACGCTTTATTTGTCCAATCCGGTTACTTTGGCATTGCAGTCTCCTCTCTGTCGCTCCTAGGTGTCTTGGGCCTTGTTCGAAGTGCAGTCAAGGTCGCGCTTGGCCTACAACGGTGCTCAAACGCCGGCTTCAACCTGGAATCTCTCCGGGGTCTTTACGGTTACCTGCCCGAGGAAAGTGAAGAGCAGAAAAACAGGATTGAGTGTTATTTCACAGAAGTCACATTTGGTCCGGTCAGGGATCCAGATAACGTAACTATAGCCACACCACAGTTCGACCACGTGATCATTCGCAGAAAGAAACGATTTTTCGATCCCCAACTCACCCCGATTGTTAATGTTGGGAGTAACTGGGAAGAAAACGTTCATTTCAGGACGGTGGTCAACCTTGGCAACCTTCGACGCGAGAAGAGTATGTCTCAAAGTCCCGTCCTCATTGGCTTACTCTTGTCTCTATGTCCCGGTATAACTGCATGGCTCCTTCTTGTTGTCAGTACGACGTTAAACGGAGTTACCCTTGTCGCAACGTTAGGGTACGTACCTGCTGATTACTCCTGTTTGATATATTCCTCCTATCTAACTTTCGCAGTCTTCATATCTCGTTAACTTTGCTGTTAGCTGTCCCCATATGGCATGGGCGCAATGTAAGCACCCATACGCAACGTTTTAACCACTGCTAAACAAGACATGACACTCTTGCTAATTTATTTGTTTTGCAGATGAGCCAGCCTGGTGCTTATATGAGCGTCAATGCATGGAACCTTCTCACACTCGGTAAACACAAATCGCAACCGGACGTGGAGACGAAACCCAACAAGCTGAGCTTCCTACACGCACGCATAGCTGATGCCGATTTTCTACACATTTCAGGTGATCGAAAACTTCTCGGTTCGGAAAGAGTGCAGGGTCTGGTCCTTTTGCCTGCCATTGTTTGCGCAGTCGCCTATGTATGTCAATACGCCGTTTTGACAAAAGCTTCCAATCGCCAGAGCTTGATATGGGTCGGCTGTCAGGCTGCGCTTGCTCTCCTGCGCCTGCTCTTCTGGATACTGGATCCACAATTTGACAATCCCGAGGGTATGGAAACTGAATGTGCGATCTTCGACAACACCCAATTACGTCCCCTCACGTTGATGGAGTTGACTTGTGCTTGTTCTGAGAGCCTTACGGGAACGTATATTCCGGGTTGGGCCTGGGATTATCTGATGACGACGAATCTCAGGGATCTTCTTAAAAACGCATTGACTGATAACCCTCCAGTTGATGAGCCTCCAGAAGATGGGCCTCCAGAAGATGGTCCAGAATCCTTAATCTTGTGGGACATAGACTTTGAGCGTCTCATTAGACGACATCTTCGCCAGTCTCAACCAGGGCAGAGTGAAATTGGCCCGTGGATGCTGGGATTGGAGAGGCCCGGAGACGGACCTATTCGTCCTTTTTTTCTAGTTAAGGTAGGGAGCAGAAACCAGCGACAGTTTATGGAAATCAGGTTACATACTTACATATGACAGATGCGATGTTCAGCTTACCAAACCGTACAATCAAGCGACGACGAAAAGAAGTGGTCAGAATACAACTGGGTCAAAGTATCATCGAACCCCGCGTCGCTCCTAAAGATGAGCCTCGAAACTGAAAAGCTGTCGATTAAGGATCCCTGCACCCTCCATGTTTTTAACCAGCAAGGGGAACGCATACACCTTCGACCCAAGAATGGAACCTGTGAATGCGAACACAAGAACCGAGCAACTGATGAAGCCGATGAAAGCTCGATGGACCTCAGAGATAGAAGTCGCACAGTCTGTAAGTTTCTCGATGCCGGATTCTCTCTCTCTAAGAGTGAATTGGACACAGTTGTTGTAAGAAATAATTTCATCTGTATTGTTGCTACACCCGGTATTGTGGATAGGACGGGCAAGAGGCATCCTGCACGCGCGAAAACTACACGGACATGGGAGAAGGATCTGAAGGAGGAGACGCATCATTCTCTTGAGTTTGTTAGCACGTACATTGAAGATGGTTTACGGAGTGGACACCAAGAAAGGTCCGGCAATGGTATGAATGGGGTCATTAAGCATGTCCTAGAGTATATCAAAAAGAGTGTACGGATTAGAAGCCGGAGCAATCAGGAGAAAAAAGTGGAGGTGTAGTCAGGGAAGTCACAAAGTGTAATTTTGTAAAGAGAAACGAATTTTGCTTGATAGGGTATTCTAAACTCCCCATGGACATCGACTTGGCTACCAGTGAATGACCGCAGTTCCCGTTCTCAACTCTTATACTATCCAACCCCTTCACTATGCCAGCCAAAAAATGATGCTTCTACGCTTCCAAACCCATGACTTCCCAGCAACCCTCTCCAATATCATACAAGCTTCAACAAGTCACGCAAAATTGACATCCGTTACTTGGTCATTCTCGGATACCGCACCTCATTCGCCATCACTCCTCGCAACCCCCTCTTATCCGCTCCCCCCTCACATTTGCCTGAAAAAAAAAACCATCGTCTTTCGGTGGCGACGGTGGTGGCTGCGATATGACAGGCTCCATCATGCCCTGTTTTCCCTCTCCCAGAACAGGAGATGCAACACCCGTCTCCGTATACCGCAAAGCGTCGCCAACCTCCCCTGTTTCCTTCATCGCACACTGCTGGCTGCGAAAATGCGGATAGTTATTGATCAAAGAAAGCGTATCATGACGGAGCGACGGGCGACGATATGACGGCATATTTTCTTGTTATCGATTCTGTTGGGTTTACATAAAAAAGTGATGGCTTGCAGTGCTGAAAACGTGGACGTGAAAGGCACAAAGACACTTGGGTAAAAGTATCATTTCTAGAAAGCAACTGCACTGCGCTCGGGTGTTCAACTGCAGACTTACATTTGATTTGCAAAACTTACATTCTAGCGCTCACCATCTTTACGCAGGGGTGTTGTTGTGAACCCAGGGTTTTGGCAGGAAGGGTGGATGTGAAACACACTTGGTGTGGCGCAGCAAAGGGTGACTTGGAAGGGTGACGCCACTGGGTTGTATGGGTGTATGTGGGGTTCTTTGATGGGATGTTTCAGAGTCAAGAGATGGATAAAGACCAACCTGGGGTAGCTGTGGCTCATCTATAAATGGTCGAAGTGGGGTTCAAAGTTTATGAGTGTGTGGGATGATGTAAGTTTGTTTGGAGGCATCGGCGAGGTACCGCGGGTTGGTATGTTACGATTGTTAATCGAGGCCGGACGTGGGAGGGTAATTTGAATGGAAGTATTGATACCTGGGTCAAGCATTGGCGTTTTCTGTTTGTGATGAAAGGCGAAAGAAAAGAATTGATTATAGAGCGTACTTTTTCTCGGGCGTATAAGCGGCTTTTTAACGATCTATTCGCCATAAGCTTAAGAATGAGATCATACCTCCCCCGTCCCTCCACTCCACCATCCACTACTCCGTCCTCCATCCTCATCCCGCATCCTCCAGCCTCGCCCTCGTTCCAGCCTCACAACCCTCGCATAAACCAGCTACGCCAACACTACAGCCTTCGCGATAGCCGAAGTGTCGTCGGCTCTGGCAAAATCGCTCAGCTCGTTGTTATTTCAAGACTAGAATGACGTCTATGTGCATGGATTGTAGAGGATTGGCTGAAACGGTAGGTGTCAAGAGGATGGGGTTAGCGCAAAGTTGCTGAGAAGAAGAAGATCGTGGGGTAGTAGAGAGAGGATACGGTAGTATGGCGAGTGGGAGTGAGGAAGAGCGAGGTTATGACTGTGGGATTGATGAGGTGTTGATATGAGATACTTCTGGTCGTATTTGAGCTTGCTGTATAAGGGTGGTACTACAGTCGTACCAGAGCATTCTGATGAATGTATTACATGATGCAAAAGACCGTACGTTTTGAGGAGACGTTGTCGATAGGTCTGACTCGCCAAACTCTGCTAGAGACGGTGTTCACTTGCCTGCGAGTCATGGGAGTGCAAATACCACCACTGATTGCCACCTTGTCAGGTACCGCATTGGTTTACACGCTACGTCGCACGTCATGAACGGCGAAACATTGGCACATTTCCAAGGTCGTTCGGATACTACCGTGGTCGTTTGGCCGCTAACTGTCTCGGTCCTTGGACTAGAGTTCCTGGCACAGGTGAATGTGCCAACGTCGCTCAAGACGTATTTCCCGAGGCTGTCACCGGGACATGCCCAGGAAAATATACTTTATATAATGCCGTGGTCCAGTTGAGTGATCCCGAAGAAACCAATTAATAGATGCCATATTGGTCACGCGTGGAAGGGCGTGCGGGTCGATCATTAGAAACCCTGGCAGCGATCATTTCGTCCGCATCCCAACTTCACGATGATACATGTTCATCGGCAACTACCGCAGCCTAGACGTTCGTAAAGCGAAAGCGACGCCGTTTCTTGAACTTCGGTATTCATAACGGCGGTAGTATGAAACTGGCGTCTAAAAACGGCAACATGAACAGTTATGTCGAAGGGGCCAAAATGTAGATCCTCTTGCTGCTAGCCGCCAGGATTCCAAAAGCACTTGGCCGGACCTGTCACATCGAGCTCCGGACGCCACATGAACTCCTCTTCTCCCTGTCTAGTCTTACTGCAAATGCCATGCTTCGGGTGTCTGGGATTCCTAGGGCTTCCGGTAGTCGTGATCTACACTTTCTTCACACCACCTAGGCACAGATCACCTATGCGATCGGCATCGTAAAGTTTATAGAAAGATTTTGCTTCTCAGATCGTATAATGGACTGGCCAAGGGGATGTTTATATAAGAAGGAAGAATGCGGACGTGAAGGAGTCGTCACGCACAGTTTTCAGATCAGTTTTCATCATGAAGTTTACTACCTTTGCTCTGGCCGCCGCTATCGCTACCCCTTTTGCTCATGCTGCACCCACTGATCTTCGAACGCTAGTGGATCGTCAGACAAAAACAAAGGAGCTCAGTATGTCTTTCGTACCCATACTCAAGATTATTGCTGACCAGAACAGTCCAACCTGAGCTCTTCCCGGTTCTGCAGCGTTACACCAGGTTCGCTGTGGCATCGCTCGCGACCTTTGTCTACGGCTTAGGAACGTGCAAAAGCCCACCGTTCTCTTCGAAACTCGTCCGCAAAGTAATCAGCATTACGTCCGACACACAAGTCGCGGTGTTTCAGGACGATGCCGCTAAAGAGTTTATCGTGTCCTTCCCCGGGTCAAGTTCGATTCAGGACTTTGGAACAGACTTCAACTTCTTCTTCATGCCCTTCGACACAGCACCAGGCTGCAATGGCTGCCAAGTTCATGGAGGTGTCCTGCTCGGTTGGCGCTCCGTTCAGGACGGTCTCACGAAAGCACTCGCCGAACTCCGCGCTGAGCAACCAACCTACTCTACCATTATCGTCGGACACAGCCTAGGCGGCGGTCTTGCCAGTATCGCCTATACAGACCTCAAAGCCAACAAGGTCCCCGTGAAAGCAGCATACACCATGGGCTCTCTCCGTGTCGGTAACCAGCAGTACGCCGACTACACGGACAGACTATCAGGCGCCAGTGACACCGAGCTCGGCGAACTGATTCGCATCACACACCGTATCGATGGCGTGCCAGGCCTTCCTCTCAACCCCATGGGCTTCGTGCATACGCGCACTGAAATCTATGAGTTGGACACTGCGGCTATCGGTGGGACACAGACTGCCGGTTTGACCTTCCGCTGCTTCGGCCAGGAGGCGCCTGATTGCAGCAAGCGTACTGCGACGGGATTCATTAACCAGGACCATTTGGTTTATACTGGTATTTCGATGGCGACTGGGGAACAGTGCTTCAGCACGGATTAGAGTTTTTTTATTTTAAAAACGGGGATGATTGATGGATAAAACTTTGTAATACTAGCTCTTTATTCAATGGCACGGGGTAATGAGATTAGTTTCTGGTACACAGACTCTGAGCTCATTGGCGTCGTCGTTATGATAAGCTTTCTTGGTGGAGTCCTTAGATGCGAAGGTGTAGCCAGTTTGAGACGTGGGCTTTGGAAGGGATGTCTTACAACGACAATAAGATCCCTTCTTGATGCGATGGCATTAAGTGGACTCATTGACTTGTGCCCACCGCGTTGCTGCTTAGTTGAGGATGTAGTCGAGGATACCAAGGACAAGTGATATCAATAGACACGTGGAGAGACCCCGAATCACTTAGTAGCGATCTCGTGACTGCGTGTTGTTGTGAACGCGTGTTGGACGTGTCGAGCGTGGGGCTTAGGCCGGTGCCGTGGCAACGTCAGCCAAGGCGAGGGCCCAATTTGGCAACAACGCGAGGGGCTCTTCGACGTGTGTGGGATAATCAAGCCCAACCAACGCGCGCACAAGGCTGCAATATTGACAAGACTAGAACAGTTCATGAGTCAAAGTAGTCATCGCAAGCACCGCGCGCCTTTTCGACCCGTCGACACTTTTTCCTCCTCACAAAAGCCCGCGTTCAAGCCCCCCACCAAACCCAAACCCACAACACTATACGAGACCGACGACAGCGACTTCCCACCCCAACAATCCACTTCTCTACTCGGCGATTCGAGCACACTCTTCGACGACATTGAGAGCCCAGAGAGTCACACAAAAGTCCGCGAAAAACTTCAGACAAGGCTCAAGATGGTTCGCGAGCGAGAAGCCCCAGGGGCTCAACCACCGCGCGATGGAGCAGCACCTCACCCCAAGCCTCTACAGGAACTCAAGAATCCACAGCCACAGTTTGGAGAGACAAGTCCGTTGAGAAACCCGCTGAAGAAGGACCGAAACGAGGGATTCGCACATCTGTTCAACAAGCCAAAGCAAGGCCAGATGCGGCCGGAACATAGCCAAACAACCAAACTACCGTCGCAATACTCGGGGCCTCCCAGGTCATCACAACTGTCTAGTAGTAGCATGGATACGCTTAATAGGCCGTTCAAGGTTCCTTCTGCGCAAGCGGGACCACGTTACAGCACAGCGTCTACTGCCTCGACAGAGTCTGATATTTTTGAGATTCCTGCTTCGCAATTCCAGCCTCGACCATCCCAAGGCGCACCGGTTCCCATTGCGAGGCCTTCCAACCCTCCTCCCAAGCCCAGCTATCCTCCTGCACGGCCCATGTACTCGTCCATGGGTCACGCCGATGACTTTCGACCTGTCAACAAGGGCACACATAACCCGCTTCAACAAGCGCGGCAGACGGTGATATTGAATGATGAGGAAGACTTTGACCCGGATGCTGCTATTCGCGCAGAGGGTGGTCGATTCGGAGAGCCCGACATGTATGCCTATGTCGACTCTGGTGCGGCTAGTGAGAACATCAAGGCCCTTCTCGAAGGCGCCTTTGACGAGGAGTCTGAGAAGATCCCGAGGACGCGACTTCGTAAGAAGAAGAAGCAGCAAGAGGATGAAGCTGGTAACTCGCTCGCTGATCGCCTACAAGCACTTGCTGTTAAGGACGAAGAGGCCAAAGCAGAGAATGAGCCAGAAGAGGAAGAAGAGGAGGACGACGGTACTGTTGAGGGTCTTAAAGTGAAGCTTCTACCTCATCAAGTCGACGGTGTATCTTGGATGATCGAAAAGGAGACTGGAAACCACAACAAGAGGGCTAAACTGCCCAAGGGCGGCATCCTTGCCGACGACATGGGTCTCGGAAAGACTGTACAGTCGCTCGCTCTCATCTTGTCCAACCCACGACCGGAGAAGGGCGTAGAGCCAGAGAACAAGAAAAATAAGATATCAGATTCTACTGGAAAGGGCACCCTCGTTGTTGCTCCTCTAGCACTGATTAAGCAGTGGGAGAGCGAGATCAATACCAAGGTTACAAAGTCGCACACACTCAAGGTCCTTGTTCACCATGGCCCCAACCGCACAAAGTCGGCCGACAAGTTGAAGCAGTACGATGTCGTCATCACCACCTACAACGTTTTGGGCTCGGAACATGCTCTCTGTGGAGACGGTCCGGATGGCCTTAAGAAGGGCTGCTTTGCCGTTTCCTGGTACCGTACCATGTTGGATGAGGCACATACCATCAAGAACCGCAATGCAAAGATGACCAAGGCCTGCTATGACCTTCGCTCCCACTACCGCTGGTGTCTGACTGGTACACCAATGCAGAACAACATCGACGAACTGCAGAGCTTGATCAAATTTCTCAGGATACAACCTTACTGTGAGCTTTCGTCTTGGAAAGAATCCATAGCTGGTCCGATGAAGAATGGCCGTGGTAACCTTGCTATGAAGCGTCTGCAAGTCTTCTTGCGTGCTTTCATGAAGCGTCGTACAAAGGACGTGCTACGGAAGGAAGGCGCCCTCAACTTTGGCGGCAAAGCCAAAGAAGGCGAGGAGAAGCCCGCATTCAACATTGTTGCGCGAAACATCGAGACAGTCATAGGAGAGTTCACGGAGAAAGAACGCGCATTCTACACACGTCTGCAAGATCGCACACAAGCCCGTCTCGACGAGATGATGGGTGGAGAGAAGCAGGATTACATTGGAGCGTTGGTACTTTTGCTTCGTTTGCGACAGGCCTGTAATCATCCTGACCTGGTCAAGAGCAACGTCAAGGACGATAAAGACGCACTGACGACGGGCTCAAGATCAGGTGCTGCGGCTAATCTGCAAACCCCGAGGAAGGCCGCCAGGGACGACGCTGATGACCTTGCTGATCTCTTGGGTGGACTCAGCGTTGCGACGAAGCGTTGTGATATTTGTCAGAACAAGCTCAACAGTGACAACACTGCTAGTGGTGGATTACGTTGCATTGAATGCGACGAAGACCTCAATATGTCTGCGGATGAGTAAGTGATGACTTAGGACATTGTCGGGGATTATTTACTAATAGGACACAGGCACAAGAAGGAGAAGAAGAATCGAAAACACAAGCACAAGCATGGAAAGAGCAAGGACAAGAAGCATCGCAAGCCCAAGCCCGTTGTCGAGTCTGACGAAGAAGAAGACGAAGACGAAGAAGACGAGAAGCCCAAAGCGGCGACCGCCAAATCATCTCGCAATCGTCGCGTTGTTGTTGACAGTGATGACGAAGAAGAGGAGGGCGAGTGGCTTGTCCCGGAAGACCAGCAACACGCCGAAGACTTGGGTAAAGCTGGTGGAACCAGTGATGAGAATGCCGAAGGCGGTGGTGATACCTTGGCTTCAGTCGACTCGGATGCAACCGAGAGTGGTGTTGACGAGAGCAAGAGTAACCTAGACTCTTTTGTTGTCCACGACACCGACAGCGAGGATGAAGCCCCGATCGGCCGTCACAAGCACGAGAAGAAAGTGAAGAAGGCACCAAAGGTCATCACCCTCGACACTGACTCTGAAGAGGCTGAAGAAGAAGACGAAGAAGCCACCAGCGGAACCCAGAGCGACTCAGACGCCTCAGCTTCAGACTCTGATTCCGAAGAAGCCGACGACTCCTCAGCATCAGACTCTTCAGCATCCACCAACCACCCCTCCCTAACCCCCTCCACAAAGATCCGCCAACTCCTCGCCATCCTCTCTCAAGAAACGCCCTCGCACAAAGTAATCGTCTTCTCGCAATTCACATCCATGCTCGACCTAATCGAGCCCTTTCTACGGCGCGCCTCGTACGCCTACACCCGCTACGACGGCTCCATGCGCAACGACCACCGTGAAGCCAGCCTCCACAAGCTCCGCTCCGACCCCCACACACGCGTCCTCCTCTGTAGTCTAAAATGCGGTTCCCTGGGCCTCAACCTCACAGCCGCCAGCCGCGTCGTAATCATGGAACCCTTTTGGAACCCCTTTGTCGAAGAACAAGCTATCGATCGCGTTCACCGCCTCAACCAGACTGTTGATGTTACTGTGTATCGGCTAAGTATAAGGGACTCGGTCGAGGAGCGCATTCTAGAGTTGCAGGAAGCGAAGCGCAAGTTGGCGAATGCGGCGATTGAGGGCGGCAAGGCGATGAAGAATTTGACCATGAAGGATATGATGGCGCTGTTTAGTAGGGAGAGTGAGTGGGATAGGCGACATGAGGATGATGAGGGGATGGAGTTGTTTGGCAGGACGAAGGTGCTGAGTGGGGAGGACGGTGGGGCGGGCGAGAGTGTGAGTGCCGGGAGGGCGAGGAAGGCGGGGAGTTTGGGGTTTAAGAGGACGGAGAGGAGGGATGAAGGGGGTGCGTATGGGAGGAGGTAGAGAGATGGTTGGGGGCTATGTGGATTTGTGTTTTGGATACGAGGACTCACTCATGGATGACAGGTGGTGTTTAGTGTATAGATATTGTTTCTGTGTATATCCTGTATGCCAGGAAGGGAGTTGGATTTTGGTACATTTCTCCACCAACGATGTTTATGACCATGCATAAATCCTTCCTACTCCATCGTTATCCCACAATCCCCATCTACCCTACCTACCCTTCCACCCCATTCTACTACCCATCCGTACAAAAACCTCTCCTACGCCACCCCAAACCCCCTCGAATTCCGTATCGCCAGTCTCAACTTCCCCTCCATGCCCTTCCTACTCTCATACTCTGGCAAGTACAACTTCCCAAAGCACGTCGAGCTACTCGGTAGCGCCATGGGCGCACCGCCAATCTTATGAATCGCAAATGTAATACTCTCGTAGCCGGTCACAGGGACGCGATCAGACGCTGTGACAAACTCCAAAAGGCGACGAGCGTCATCTTGATCGTAGCGCTCGACGATATCCCAGAACATGCGAATCGTGCTGTGGGTGGGTGTGTAACCGTCTTCGTAGCGGGCGCAGCGTTTGAGGTCTGTGAGTGAGATGTGTGTATTTCCTTCGATGAGGTTGCGGAGGGAGGAGGGGGTGAAGAGGGAGAGGCTGGGTGTAGAGATGCAGGTTTTGAAACCTTTGTTGAAAGAGGAGAGTTGGGGGGATATTGAAGTGTGGGTTAGAGCTGTGATATAGTCGCGGATATAAGACTCGCGGTTTGTGTTGGTTACGGGGGCGGCGTCTGGGTGGGGGGGATTATCTGAGGGGGGAGGAGAGCTTGAGTGGGTGAAGGGATGAGTGAGGTTGTGGGCGTGATGTTGGCCGTAGACTTGGTAGGGGAAGACGTAGTCGAGGGAGAAAATGTCTTCGACGTTGGGGTCGGGCCAGGTGAGGAGTTGCTCGAAGCTTTTGGCCAGGGTGGACCAGCCGTCTGCGATGTAGGATATCCGGTCGGTGAGACTCATGGGCTTGGAGAAGGGATCGCCGTTTGTCCAGAGATAGTTGTAGAATGCCAAGGGAAAGGTCACTGGGAGTGTGATTCCGTTGTAGACGGCGAGACTGAAGAGTATGCCGAGCATTTCGAACTTCCAGCATGGCTCAAGACTGTACGGTTGGAACCACATCATACGCGTTTCAGTATCAATTGTGAACATCCCTAGCAAAGTTAGACAAGCGTCTCACCAAAGAGCCCTGACACTTACCATTCTCAGGCTGGAACGCTTCACCGAGAACCACACGGAAGAACTCATACGTCACGCCACCGTGATCCTGTCCAACTTCTCCCTCTTCATGGCCCATCTTTACCTTTAGCGGCTTAAGTAGCATCCTTT
The DNA here is from genome assembly GCA_014334815.1 of Pyrenophora teres f. maculata. Taxonomy (NCBI): domain Eukaryota; kingdom Fungi; phylum Ascomycota; class Dothideomycetes; order Pleosporales; family Pleosporaceae; genus Pyrenophora; species Pyrenophora teres. The sequence continues at coordinate 5,065,033 of CP060568.1, forward strand.
TATCCTGGCCCCACAACTGATCAAGCGTGTCTTTGAGGGGATTCTCTCGACTCACATCCAAGATGAGTTGTTCGCTGAGCGTGACATTCAGGCGATCTCTTAGGACGTCGAGATGAGGCTCGTGGAGGAATAGTCCTAATGATCTTCGCATCTGAGTAGTATGTAGTGTATGGTCGTAATGCTTCATCATTTCGGTGAAATTGATAGTGCGAAAGTATCCCACGAGTTGCCGCGGAAGGAAAAAGAATGGGTATTGCAAGAGGTGCAGCGTGTTTGGCTGATTCTTCCAGGAAAGAAACCTGACGGGCTCGGTCACCGTGTCAAGACGCTCATTGAAGATTCGCATTTCGAACATGGTCGGCAACAAGTTGAGAGATGCACATTTGGAGTCTATACAGGTCAGCCGGGCGGTCATGGTCAGGATCGGGATACTTACGAAGTTTAGCGAGAGTCATGACAGCAGTCCCAACACTACCCCACTTGTTGATATCAGCCTTGCTATCCCACCTCTTAATAATGACAGTTCTCAACCACTCCACGAACGTGGCCGTCACAGTCCACCCAGGGTCTGCGCTTGGATCGAGGTTTGAGTTCATCTTCTGCTTTTTTGCTAGTGCCACACGCTCTACTACTATCAGATGTTGTACGACAACATCTACCAACGTCTCATTTGAACTCGCCAACTCTCCTTCTCTATTGTTGATGTCTTCGTCTTTTAGAGTTGAAAGTATGTGTTCAAAACAGGTTCGTGTGCCAATAGCGCGAAGCATCCGTTCTGCAAGACGAAGGGCGGGCTCGTATTCCAATTCATCGGTGATTTCCATGTATGGGTCTGTGAAGGAATCGTTGTTCAGAGCTGCACTGGGTATGATGATGCCCCATGATCGAAACTTCCGTATCTGTGCCCAGGTATTTGGCCAGCCTATAGAAACCAGCGAAGTAAGTACGTGGATGCATATCATGACGATATGAGCAGCTTCGTGGGTGCTGAGGTAGCGCTTTACTGCAGTCGATTTCATCTGACTGCCAGGTGATTGTTCTGACGAGCTGTCCGCGGAAGCACCTTTCCTAGAAGGTCGCAAACGAGGACTCTTATGAACTTCAAGTTCGGGTGGTGGTGTAACTAGGGCTTCCAATGCGAGACATAGGCTGTCGAATACGAGTGCACCGTTGAGGCGATTCCAGTCTTGGAACGAATTAGCCATGCGGCTAGAGTCGAGATGCGGAAGTGGTGAGTCCTTGAACGCTGGACTGGTCTCATGGAAAGATGCAAGCAGCGTTTCAGCGTCACTCAACGTGTAAAACAACGATCTATTGACCATAGGCTTCGTACGTCGAGTCCGACGACGACTATCAAAGTCGACAACATAGTTGGAGTGTGCAGAGGGGCCTTTTCCCTGACATGCCTCTTCTTTGAACTGATCTAGGACATGGCAATTGAGATTGGCAATGACAGGCACACCTTGTGTTTGTGGGACTTGAATACTATCCTGTGCAGCTGCAACCAAAGGCTTCGGAGTCTTGTTGACGTGGGGGCTTGTTCCGCCGATGGTAAAGCTTTTCCTCCCGGTCTTTGAAATGGACAACATTGCTGAGGTTGAATTGTCGTCCTGCGTGCCAGTGTCTGTAGTGAGAGAACGCTGTCCGTTTCTGAATGGATGGTAAGGAATCCTGTGGACTTGTTGGCCATTGCCGAGAGTTTCGGCAGTAGAGTTTCCGGTACATGAATCCTCATGAACAGTCCTTCTTGACTGTGAATGATGGCGGGTAAGTTTGCGGTCACGTGCTGCGTCTGAGTCTCCGTTTGTGCAAGTTCCGGGAGTCGTCCGCGTGGCCGGGACCGCAGAGCGTTCAATTGAGTTGGTGTCAGGGCCAGCAGCATCATGATTTGTGCGAAGCGAAGCAAGAACAGAGGCTGGGGTAGGAATATGTTTGGTATAGTTGTAGATGACGGTAAAGCTGTCGTACAGGTTTTGGCCCAGGGCCTTTGTATCTTTTCTAGGCTGCTGCCGCTCTTTGAGAGCGTCTGTAATGTCGGCATTGGAGTCATTCTCCTGGCCAGAAGCCGCACCGCTCCTGCCGCTCCCTGCACGTGCATACCTATACTGTTGTGCCAGCTGCCAAACCGAAGGATATACCGCATAGTCTTCGCCTGCGCCATGATTTGGGTCTTGTGCGAGTGAGCCGCCAATCTCGAATGAAGTCGGTGCAACTTTCAACTCGTTAGGGCAGAGGCCGCGGTTCGGGTTGTCTTGACTAGCAAGGTAGTGGGCAAGGCTGGTGGCAGTGAGATGGGTGGGGGGCCGGTAGGGCTTGGAAGCATTGCGTTGGTGGGATGAGAGGCACGTGGGTGTATCACAATGGGCGCTCGTACAGCCGTGCAATATCTGGGACAGGTACCTTGGGTGGTCAGCGCACCGTTTATGAATGCATCCGTCGACGTCTACTTACTGCCGAACAAGATGCTGGAAACGCTGCTGTTTCTCTATCTGCGAGCACTCGAGTATCCGATTGGTGTCCTGCACGTCTATCACATGAGGCTCCCTCGAAGCGGATGAAGAGTCGGCCACGCTGTATTGAGCATCGCGAGGGCGCCGCTCGGTCTCTTTCGCCGCGCTCATATTATCTACAGGCGCATCGATGGATGGTGTTGTGGGAGTTGGAGATGACGGGCAGCAATGGATATGCGACTGTCATGGCGCATTGCAGTCGTAGCCACCCGGCTCAACGTCTTATACGAATAAAGACAGGCAGGCGCAACCCACTGGCTGGCTGTAGGGCTGAGTAGCGAGACCTGGTCGCTCCTGCCCTGCGGCTCTAATCCGCTGCAGGGATGGCAGGTGCCAGTGGCGGCTTGGCGGTCTGTCTCGCTGGTGGGCTTGATGTCATGCTTCTGCACTTTATCATTTGCCCCCAACGCTCGAGTCCCGGTCTTCGCGCCCTTCACTATCTTGACCGTAGACGGAGGCTTAGATGATCCAGACTTTGATCGTCACGCTTTCGAGACTCTTTGTAATCGCAAATCTTGGATTAGTGAATTTGCCCCTCGGCCAGTCATAAGAGGCCGATTCCTTCCACGCTACCGCATACCGCATCCCACACTCAACCCCACCTAGTCGCCAATTATTTCTACTCCTCCCTTCAAGTCCACAACCGCCTACAAGACTGACAAAAAAGCTGCAAAGATGGCTTCGCAGGTCCCTACCCAGGCTAACATTCAGTCTACCCACCCTTTCACCTGCAACACATGCCAGGTCGCATTCCGATCGAGCGAGCTGCAGCGGGCGCATATGCAAACCGACTGGCATCGCTACAACCTCAAGCGCCGCGTTGCCTCCCTCCCGCCCTTATCGTCCGAGATCTTCACTGAGAAGGTCCTCGCGAACAAAGCCACCGCTGCCGCGACTGCCGCAAAGGCCTCGTTTGAGAAGGTCTGCTCGCCATGCCAAAAGACGTACTTTAGCGAGAATGCCTACAACAACCACTTGAACAGCCAGAAGCATCGCATGAACATGGCCAAGTCGGGCAAGGGCGCACAACTCGATGATGCCGCCTCGGTGACTGGCTCCATGGTTAGCTCTGCCTTTTCGCTGGGAGAGTCGATGGCTGAGTCGGAGACGACCACTGTGAATGGAGACGCCGACAAGGATATGTCTACTGTCGTAGATGGCATGAAGAACACCAGTATCGAGGGAGACGCATCAGAATCCCAGTCGGCTACCGCCGACGATGACAAGAGCTCGGTAGCTACATCCAACAAGCCCGCCAGCGATCTCCTCCTAGATTGCTTGTTTTGCAATTACAAATCCCCCAACTTCCAGCTCAATATCACTCACATGGGACGCTTTCACGGCATGTTCATACCAGAAAAGGAATTTCTGGCGCAACCTGAGGAGCTCATCAAGTATCTGCACGAGAAGGTTCATGTCCGCAACGAGTGCTTGAAGTGCCACAAGATGCTACATACTGCCTCTGGTATCCAAACCCACATGCGGGATCGTGGCCACTGCATGATTGCCTTCGATTCCGATATTGAGCTTGTTGAGATTGGTGAATTCTACGACTTCCGGAGTTCTTACCCGGATGCCGCCGATTTCAACGACATGGAAGAAGAGGCTGAAGATTCTGACGATTCGTCATCAACAACAGGAGGTGGTGTCAAGCTCGGAGCAAGGCGCGAGACCAAGACTACCACAGAAGATGATGCAGCCATGTCAAGCAACGCCGAGGAAGACGCAGGTTGGGAAACTGACAGTACCGTCTCAAGTGTGCCCACAGACGAAATCACCGCCGTGCCCATCGACCGCACACACCGACACAAGTCACTCAGCAAATCAAAGCACCACAACCATGCTGATCCCCGTCCCCACCGCGCTGCCGACGGCTTCCACTCACATGCACACCACACACCTCAAGCTGTGTACTACGACGAGTACGAACTGCATCTCCCATCGGGCCGCACCGCTGGCCACCGCTCGCTTAACAAGTACTACCGCCAAAACCTGCGCAACTACCCCGGCGTCGCCGAGCGCATGGAGGAAGCCCAACGCCTTGCCATACCCGGCGCTATCACCGCCGGCGACGAAGAAGATGAGGACGAGGACGGTGACACCCCCATGGACGGCGAGCAAACAGATGGCCGGCAACTACAAGTCCGCGGCCGTCGTGACCGCAAGCAGCAGCTCATGTCCCGTGCCAATGGCGGCACAGGCATGCTCGGCGTCACCGACTCCAAAAAGAAGGAAATCGTCGCCGTCGAGAAGCGCGACCGCCAAAAGGAGCAGCGCGCCCGCACCAGATACCAGGCTGGCAACGAGAAACGCCACAACTTCCAGAAACATTTCCGCGACCCGCTTCTACAGTAGTTGTACTTGGCTTTTTCTTCGCGCATGCTTCCTGTGTTTTACGAGGGGGGCGAGTAGTCGTCAATTAGGCAATTTTCTTTTCTGATTTTTTTTGTGTTGGGAGGGGGGTGTATACTTGTGTAGGGGAACGAGGGTGGCGTTCTGTGAGGGGGTGGTGGGTATGCATAGCTACGAAGGATATGGGGGGTAAGATGGGAAAGTATAAGCAGGCCTCTTGTAAAGAGAGTGTAAGAGGACATGACATGATTATATGAGCATGAAATGGGAGTTACTGTTCTGTGTTGCTGTGTATTCATTGCTGGGATGTTGAGTGCGTGATGTGCATGTGATGTCGGTGTAATCCATGGTAGGATACTGACTGCATTTCACCATTACTGGAGGTTCTATATGAATGGGTGGTATGTAATATGATATATATATTAGTCCTCTTCTTCTTCTTCATCCCCTCATCCCCTCTATTACCATGTCTTGCTTGCTTTTATTTCTCCCAAATGTTGATAATGTCCGTTTTTCAGATACTCGTAAATATGCAACATGAGCAGTTTCTCATCCATTAAATTAAACCACATGCCCCATCCTCCCCTTCTTCCTTGTTCGGTTTCCTTTTTACCCTTCCCCCTCGCTTCCCCTTCTCACTCTAAACCTCGGCTCTACGAACCCCCGTCCTCCCCCCTCAACCCCGCCGCATGCACCTGTCTCTTAATATGAAACATAACATCATCAATCTCCCTCTCCTCCTCGATACTCGGTCGAAACGGCGTCGGTGGACTAAACAAATAATCCTTCAGACTCTTAAGCTGTTGGATTATGCTCCTCGGCGTAAGAATGACGCGTTCGGCGAACGAGCGAGACGCCGTCGAGGATTGTCTTTGATGTTGCTGTTGTTGCTGCTCGAGAGACGGTTTCATATCGCGGTTTTCTTCTGTTTGACTGAGTCGACGATGTTGGTGCTGGTGCTGGAAAGGTTGTTGGGAAGGCGATTCAACATCAACTTTGATACTAGAAGCACTCGCCGAACTTCTCGGCCGAGGCGAAACTTGGACGTGACTCAACCGCTTGGTGCCACTACCCGGAGTCGTTGACTGGCTTCCTGGTGTAGCTGCGCCACCACCCGAGTTTCTGCGCGCATCACTAACGTCTTGGTCGGTGGTTTGGCGAGCGCGCTTGGGGAGTGGGGTGTCTTCTATGCGGGAGACTTCATCATGCGCGTCTGGGGTTTGGTTTTCGACTTGGCTGAGTTGCGAGCGGGAGCGGCGGAGCGATGCCTTTTTGCGGGTGGCGGGGGAGGAGACAGCGCTGGGGGAGGGGTGTGTGGATTTGCGCTTGTTGGAGCGGGTGGGCTTTTCGGGGGAGGGGACGACGACGATGTTGTCGAAAGCTTCTTCGTTATCGTCGACGATGGCGGCGGCAGAGGGTTCTTCTTCTTCTGCGTCTTTTGGTGTCTTCTTCTTGCTGGGTGTTTGCTTGCGCTTTTTGCTGCTGGCGGGCTGGGCTGGACTGCCTCCTGTGGATTGCCGGGTTGAGCGGCGGAGGGAGGATGGCGTTGCTTTTGTAGGACTCTTGCTGAAGGAATCGTTTACTCGGCTTGTGCTGCTACCCGTGACCTGGGAGCTACGCGTTGCACGGGTAGCGCGAGTTGGTGTTTGTGAGTCGTCAACTTCGGTGTCACTGCCACCCTGGTCATCAGTGACAGAAGATTGTGGATGAGACGCTGCATCCACAAACTGCTGATTTGACTCTTGTGCTGTATCCGCGACTTCTTCGTGTGTTTGCATGTCTGCATCGATTTGCGCCGTGAGCTGGAGATCTATGGTGGAGCTGGGAAGTTCCGACATGACGGTATCTGAAGGAAGATTGGAGCTTATGTCTTGATCTTCATGACGCGCAACAGCATCTAGAAGGGCCTCATCTATTGTCGTACCTTCATCGAAGGATGCAGAATACGAGTTTTCTGGTTGACGGAAATCAAAGCTGGACCCTACCAGAATATCGTCATTCAACCCAATCTCTTTCTTAAAGCGGGGCGGAGAAGAGCCTAGGTCGTCGTTGGCAAACTGAATGCTTCGTACGGCAGTCGGAGTGGCAATATTCGTATCGTCACTGACAATATGGCGAGTGCTCCTACGAGCATGTGGCGTGGGCGAGGACCCGAGGAAGCCACCCATAGGGTCCATTGCTGCGAGAGCTTTGAGTGGTGTAGCTTGAGTAGATTGCGGCAAATCATCCGCAGTAAAGGCATCCGAGTCAATTTCCATGGGCAATGGCACCTCTTCTGGTTGAGGTGAGAGAGCGCCCATCTTGGAAAAGAGACCAGTGCTGAGCCTCTGACGATCAAGCATCTCCTTCTGGCGCTCGGTTAACACCTGCGACTCTTGGTTGAACGGATTCGACGGCGAAGAGGCAATAGGCTCAAAGGCGATCTGTGAGTCGTCGTGTCGCAAACGAATCTTTGGTGTCTGTCGCGAAGATGTCCTTCTGGCTGAAGTCGGCACTGCCGGAGATCGTGATTTGGATCGTAGAGATTTGGAGATCCTGAAAGGTGATTCTTTGACACGCGGACTTTTGAAAGCACGTTTAGGTTCCTCGGCTGTAGTATCCGAATCATAGAACGAGACCATGTTGTCCTGGCCCAAGATTAGCAACAGTAGAGTAGAGTTACAAGAAAAACTTACAGCGTCCTCTTCTCGAGCTTCTAGGGATGGCAACAAAAGCTCGACATTTTGACGCAACAGACGCAGGGCAGTTTCAAGTCGAGAAGGATATATCAAAATATTATCTTTCCCGAACGTGCTATTCCAAGTCGCAATGGAGACATTCACGATACTACGGCGCCTGCTCAAGAAACCTGCAGTCATCAAAGCCTCCAATTGGAGTAGGATCTGGCTATCCTTTCGAGGTAGTCGTTCCATGGCTTTGCTGACTTCTTGCCACATGTTTACGACCTCACGATGCACACTCTTCAATGGCTCGTCCTTGCTATGCAACTTCCTCTCAGGATCTTCGATCCAAATCCCAATTACCTCCTGAATTTTGCGCAAGTAGACAGCGAGATGAGATGTTGAACAGTGCTGAATGGAAGCGCTAAGCGAAGCAAGAAAGCCCTTGGTAGGCTCAACGTCTTTCCTGTCAAGATCTTGGTACGCAGCTGATCCAATGGCGGCTATGGCACCATACAGGTGGACATAGGGATCGGAGTCGGGATTGCGTCCTGTTGTTGGATTTGAAGGCCAAAGGATTTGCCGGCCTTGGTCCAATACTTTGCGGTTCATTTGCTTCGGTAGGTTGCGGAGTAAAATGCTCGCGTACGACAAACCAGAAGCTGTTTCATCATCCGGTATACGCTTCAGGACAGATTCGGAGATCTTTTCAATGGCTGCGATGATAAGCGCGCCCTCTCCTGCTTCTTGTCGGACCGTCTCGATGAAGGTTGACAAGACTTGATGACCATGAGGCCGGTCCAATAACGAAGCAGATCCTAGACTCAGAATGTCTACAACGAGGTCATATTCTTTCCCAAGTAGACGAGCCACACGCTCATCTGATGCTGACGTCCGCTCCTGCATCGTCGCGTTAAGCAATGTGACAATTTGTGCCCAAAACTTCGCAGCTACGACTCCCTTCAGTGAACCGTCAACAGTCGTAGCACAGTCCCGAAGGAGCTCCAGCTTGCTCAGTCGGCTGTTCTGCGCAGCAAAGCAAGGCTCAATGATGACTTTTATGGCACGAAGACGGACAGGATCGGCCAGTTTGCCTTCTGATTGCGTCACCAAAAGATCGACCAGATAGAGAAGCGGAGATACACGCGTGGCCTGGTTTCGTGGCCGATGCGATGGTGTCGATGCTACCTCGAACTCATTGCTGCCGTTGCGTGTGAGACTCTTCTCAGCGAATTGGAAGGCGCCAAGTTTCTGCACAACACTCTCTATCAGAAAGCAAAATTTGTCTGCCCAAATGTCCTCCTTTTTCTGCGGCACCGCCAGCTTGGCGGTATACCTATCCCAAATCCTACGCAGCAAGTTGATGATATGTGCCATTGCATCTTTAGTTTCTGTAGAAGCCACGATCTCCTTGCTGCTCGCTTCAACCACAGAATCTAATACGGCCAACCACATCATCTTTACCGGCTCATCCTCAGGCTCTTTGCTTTCGTTCCAGAGTGTAGCGTCCAAGAGATTCTCCACAAATAGCAGAACCTGCGCCATTGACTTCCGGACCCACTTGGGGTCTATAAGAGGTAGCTCTGTGCGTTGAACCATGTTTTGTGCGCGGAGGTCCAAAGCTCGGTATTCGTTCCATGGTTTCCGAGATCCGTTTAACAGAGCAGATACGATTCGGCATGCAGGAATGGCGTGTTGATGAGGAGCCACCTGGACTAGAGGCTTCCATAGACCCGCTACATATTCACCCCAATATCGGTCTAATTGCTCAAAGGAAGCAGTTGGGCGAAGAGCGTAGTACAACAATGTGAAGTATGCAGATGATACAGCGTCCCTTTCGCCTTTCTTCACAGGCACGCGCCGCTTTAATGCGTGCAGTGATGTCTGATAAAGCATTTTGGACCAGCTTTCGTTCGTGTTCGGGCCAAGATTAATGGCATAAACGAAGAAGCAGGACGCAACGTTGGAATGAATCCTGACTGTGTCCTTGTCGGAAACATGAAAAGATTCATAAACACGGAGCCATTCCGCCAAGGAGCTGAAATTGTCGCTGTTCATTGAGTCCTTTAACAACGCTGTCACCACAGCCCAAATCTGTGGTACCAAGTGAGCATGATCGCCACCCAGCATTCTTACCAGCTCCTTGGCAAAAATACTTGCAATGGTGATACCGCCGCTCTTAACGCGGTTTAGTACGGACAAAATTGACTTGGAAACATGGCGGTCATGCCCAATGGTGGTTGCAGCGGTTGAGCATATGTCCAATGCACTTGAATTGATGTCTTTCTGGACCGACATCAAGGCTTTGAGAGTGTGTGTAAACCAGGATTCGCTGTGCTTGATCATAACATCTGGTCGTTGCCTGATAAGGCTCCGGTAGATACGTATCCGATAGGCCTGCACAGCATTTCCGGATATGCGTTCGTGGATGGTATCTAACACATCCAGCAGTTTCTCGACGCGAGTCACAGTCCAGATCTTGGGGCGAAAGCTCTGCTGCATGAGCACTGAAAGATGGGCGTTGACAATGGTCTTTGGTATCGAACTATCGCTGGCCACGCAAGTAGAGCGATCGACGATAAAGGCGCAAAAGTCATCGTCCATGGCGGATGTTATGTCAGAGACGCGAAGCAGTGCCATCAATAGCTTCGTTGCTTGTCCGATCATTTGTGAGTCCAGTCCTGTTCCAGTCGGGCTTGGAGCCTGAATATCCCGCCGTATGAATTGTGTCAGGAGAGACATCTTTTGCTTGAGGGCATGTTCATCGGGGATCTTGTCATAGGCTTGCATAGTCCTATACAGCGCGTGGTATGCATCCAGCCGCGATGACCGCTCCGAAGAAGCGAGGAGCTTGACTATGGATTCGAGCATTTCGGCAAAGTTTTTGAATTTATGCGCTGTGGCAGCGTCGTCGGCAGGCGGAGGCGTGGGTGTACCGTCTGAAGGCTTCAAGATGGATTTGAGCGGCTGGGTAAGGCGGGTCTGGGGGAGAGGTCGGAGCGGCGAGCTACGCGTGGGTGTCCAGGAATGTGCAATGTCCGTTTTACTCGGTATATCGCATAGTTTGAAGTCGACTCTCTTCCTCGCGCTCGCCGAGCTGGAGGGTATGCTGATGTCGGACGAGGGGGATTGTTCGGGCGTGTTGGGCACTTTCTTGACCTCTACTAACCGGGGCGGAATTGGCTTCTCGCCAAAAGGGTCTTCGAGGAATTGCAGCGTCTCGTCGGCGCCTGTGTCGTGTAGGTCTTTGGGAGGAGTTGGCGGGCGAGCAGTAAGGGAATCGAACTTGGAAACCATGGCTATGCTTAAACCAACCAAGACAAAGAGAAAAGAAAAGTAGAACAGCGCGCTCGCATTGCTCCTAGGTACGTGAATGAGGGTATGGGTATCGTGAGTGAAGAGAGCAAGTGTGGAGGCGATCGACTACCCCGGCCTCGAGCGCCAGAGACTGGTGTTGGCGACGCGTCGGACGTCCGCGTTAGCGTGACGCTTCCGCGTAAAGTACCAGAGAGCCCATTCACTGGGCGACGGGCCCTCGAGCCAGCGGGTCATCCCTACGCCGCGTCGACAAAACAGCCACTTGTATGCTATTTCCTATCGATAGATGGCAATCTACACTCTGCCATTTCTTTGCCATGCTCAGCACCAGGTTGGACGCGTTGTCTTTATAAACACATACAATCAATACCTTACAAAACACATCACATGTCACAAAGTCATCACCATCTGTTAAGATTGAAACAAACGACTAACTTAGCGTCCGAACGGCAAAATAAACAATGGTTGGGAGCCGCCGTCTCTCTCTCTACTCGCGATGGACCCTGGAAACTGACATGCAGGTCCCCTAACTAGTGGGGCATTGCAAGCTCAAGCTTCATACTACAAAGCCTCCAAACCACTGACTATCTTCCACGCCTCAATCGCAATGTTGATGTCACAGAAGTCAGGAAGAGGTTTGTAGTTTTTGTCGTACCATATGCTTGGTTGCCACTAACCAAAGCCGCAGCCAAGCTCGACGACGTCACCAGAATACTGTCCGAGTTAAAGGCCGACCTAGACGCGAAACAACTTTCCATCGAGCGTACGTACCTTGACTTTCATGTCGGAAAATGCGCTCATAGACCACAGAAAGACGGAAATTGCTGGAGCAACTCAAAGTATACGGTCGATTAGTCGACAACTCAGATCCTATATTCACCGAAGATGTGATTCTACACCTGCGTTGATCTTGATGCGACAACCATAATAACTGTGGCAGGGCCTCCGAACATTGGGCCGCTATGCATTTGACGGCGAAACCACACCCGCATCGCAAGAAGCTCTTCGATGTATAGCCAACGCCCTGCTCCTCCAGCCCAAAACGCGCCAGATACTCGTCGACCTAGGCCATGGTCCACATGCAGCAGAGAAGTTGAAGGCAAGACCAGGGAGCCTTTGCAAGCGTTTCATAGCATACTAATAGACACAGAGCGACAGTATCGACGATGAATTCCTCGCCGCCCGCGTCCTCTTCCTCATGACCTACGACGCAAACCTCGACTACGCACAACTCGTACGAGAGAACCAGCTCGCCGACAGCATCAACGCAGCCATAGCACGTCATGCCGCCCGCTACTCCAAAACCTCACGCCAACCATCTCAAGAGCATACACAACCCATGGAACTCATGGCTCTCTCCGAAACCCTCAAGCTTGTCTTCAACATCATCCACTTCCACAAAGACCTCAGTCCCCACTTCACCCCCAGCATCCCCAATGTCTTCAAAATGCTCGTCAGAAGAGACCCATCCTCGCCCCCACTCGCGACTCCAACGCGCGAACTAGTCAACGCCCTCCTCCACCTCGACCTAGAATCCACCGACGGCCAAAAATCAGTCTTCCCCCCCTTTGACCCAAACGTCAACATCACGCACCTCGTCACCCTTCTCGACAAAGCAATCATCGCATACCCCCCAAAAGACCTCGACGATACCATAACTCCCGTCATCACTCTCCTGCGCCGCATCTACGAAATTGCCCCGGATCCGGTAAAACAAACTATGCAAACCCTCCTCCTCCCTACCCCTGCCGAACGCGACAAGCCTCTCGGTAAATCAGATACTTTATCCTCGCGGCTACTCAACTTGTCAACTTCGGCGCTTACGCCCACGCTCCGCGGCTCCATTGCGTCCATGTTGTTTGAACTCTCGCAAAAGGATCCAGCGACGTTTGTACATAATGTGGGCTATGGTTTTGCGTCGGGGTATCTATTGTCGAATAATATTCCTATGCCTGATGAGGTTGTCAAGGCAAATGCGGCGCAGGGGATAGAAGAGGGCATTCCGGTCAATCCGATTACGGGTCAAAGGCTGGATAAGGAGGAGGTTGTGCAGACGGAGCCCATGTCGCAGGAGGAGAAGGAGAGGGAGGCTGAGAGGCTATTTGTGCTTTTTGAACGGTATGTTGCCTTCTCGCAAACGTGGTGGGGATGGGGGTGAGGATATACTAATGATATGCTAGGCTTAAAGCGACGGGTGTTATGAATGTGCAGAATCCGGTTGAGGAGGCATATCGTTCAGGGAGGATTCAGGAGTTGGATGATGATGATGATTCGGAATAGATCATTACACGTATGGTGGGATAGACGAGAGAAGTAAATGGATATGTGAAAGATGAGGCTATTTACAATACTAAAGGATGAAATGATAGATTTTACTGAAAGATCGCTAAGATGATGATGCTTCCTGAAAGATAGCTGTGAAGATAATACGGCCATTACTCGCGTCCCAGAAATAATAGAATACCGCTAAGCACCAAACAAACCCCATAAGCCCACCTCAAGCCTTCCCCTCCCCAGCAGGTATCTCAACGCTAGGCAAGTATCCCACACCGCCATCGTTGCTATACTCGCTAAACCACAGCGGTCCGAGAATCCTCTTCAGTGCCGCAGCAATAACCATTCCGAGATAAGCGTTGATGCGACACACGGGATACGCACCAAGCCACAGCAAAAGCACGATACCCGCGCCCTTTTGCCAAGCCGACATATCCGCAATGGGTGCGAGCGGGCTTTGAGTATGAAGACTGGTGATGACGGAGGGAAGCCTTCCAATCCAATCAAACACGCCGCAGGTATGGAGGAGAAAAGCGGAACTACATGCACCAGCGGTGTATGTAGCGACTTTAGTGTTGACCTTGTAAAGAACGGCGAAGAGGAAGAGTATACCGACGAATCCAACAAGGCCACGAAAAAGCAGTGAAACGAGTGCAGGAATGGCACTGAGGAAAGCAAAACCTTCGGCGATATGTTCCGTTTGCGTCTCGAAGATGTCTAGTCGCTGGGCTATGGTGTTGACTTTTGATAGGGAGTGGTCTGCGACGTCGTTTGTTTTGTTGATCGTCGACTGGGCGGCACCCATGTAGCTGGACAAGACGGTGTAGCTGTTGACTTGTGCTTCGTGGTTTGTTTGAAGGTTGGCTAGGGCATGCTCGTGGTATTGCTCCAGTTGGGTGGTGAAGTATTTGGCGAGGTGCGAGCTCTCTGACATTAGATCTTGGGAAAAGGCTTGCATACTCTCGTGGATTCGGTCGATTTCGTTGCTCTGGCTGTCGGCTAGTGCGGTGATGAGCTCGGATATTGAGGACTTCATAAAGGTATTGAACTTGGTGTCGAGAGCGCCTACAGTAGCGACGGCTTTCTCTTGGATAACTTGTATGTCGTCTTGCAGTCGATGATGTGAGTCTCGGGCTTCTTCAGAATACTGTCTCTGTTCTCGAATCAAGGATTCGTATTCTTCAGTTGTCTTTTGCATGGTGGACGTCACTCCACCCAAGACTTGAGTTAGATTCTTAAAGGTCTCAAGGTGGTTCTCTCGCTCAATGGCATCTCTGCTGGCCTGGCACATGACCACCGCATTTTGACGGGCATTGCTGAAGGAGATCCAGTACTGAGGTGTTGACTGGAGACTCTTGAGGCATTGGGTATACTGGTAATCCTTGAAGTCAGGATAGCACTGCTTGTCATTGGGTACCTCCGGTCGAGCATGCCACCAGCCACTTGCTTTACCACAGTGCTTCGACGCCGGGACCAGGATGTCGCAATACGGTGGCGGTGCTGGATTAGCAGGTTGAGCACTCAGAATCTCACACACAGCGAGTTTAGCCGCGTATTCAGTTTTGACGTTGTCCAAGTATGCCTCAGGCCGGGATTTGGCAAAGTCCGGCGCATGTTCAAGAAGTTTGCATTCGTTCATCAAGTGGGAAGCGGCCATCCGGGTACAGGTTGGTGCTGTCTGCATGGACACGACAAAATCAACGGCTTGAGTTATCACCCTGTAGTTTCTGGAAGTTGTATGTTGGAAAAGCGAGTCCACGTTGACTGTTGGAAGTGCATCTGCTGGGGGAGAATGATGGTAAGAGAATGCCAGAGGAAGAGAAGACAGCCCGCCTAGAACGAGTTTTGAGATTGAGAATCCATTTCGAATGTCCATTTGGTCAGTGTGTTGTATGATGACCGGCATCATCGAGAGTAGAACACAGTTGACAAGCAAGATTGAGCAGGTGCTGAGAAGTATGAGGTAGTGGAAGAAATAGCGATTGATTGAACACGAAGATAGCGATCCTAGTATTATCAACAACTTCCCATGGTAAAGTAAGAGAGCCTGATGGGTGCAGTGTGTAATGGACAGGAACATGGCGTCTTGCTGCGAGAGCTGGGTAAGAGCGATCTGTAGTAAGAGGACGACAAGCTGTTAGTTAGTCGATGAGCAAGCAGTTCCAGCCCGGGTGAGAGGCTGAACAGCTGATGACATCAGGTACCGATATGTGACACCGTGTCGTACAATATCTTCCCCCACGGAGAGTTGACGATGTGAGTGTTGGTGTTGAAGGATGCAGGGCAGTTTGAGCAGGGATCCAGCCCCACCAACGGAGATCGGATGAGTAAGCGACAACTGGGCATTCGCGACTTCGGGAAATTCTCGCGACTGCAATAGCAGACGACGACAACCATGTTCTCTCCAGCACGACGGCGGTGCGCCCAAAGCCTCGCAAAGGCATCAATCCACCCAAGCGATTCGATACCGACATTCTTGCTGCCTGCGTTTGCGACACCCGCACCACACAGAACCTTTACCACGACCACGCCATGTCAGTCGAAGATTGGATCTCTGCCGCTCTCAATTCCCCAGGGAGTCACTTTCCAGGTAGTTGCTCCTTCGGCAAAGGCTAGAGCTTCACGAGTGCAAGCAATGTCTACTGTACATATCAAGGGACCGCTCGGCGAACTCTCAATGGACGTTCCACCATACATCAACATCAATCAGGATCCAGCTCTGGCCGGGCCCACGTTGACGATAGAGGATAAAAAAGATAGGAAACAAAAGGCAATGTGGGGTACGGGCGTCACATATTCGTTTCGTTTTTTTGCTTTTTGCTAACATCTATACAGGCCTCGTGCGCGCCTACCTCCATGACCACATCCTCGGCGTTAGCGAAGGCCACAGCGCGATTCTGAGTTTTGTCGGTGTCGGATTCCGTGCTTCTGTCGAAGATACCGCAACAACGGTAAAGTCCGAGTACCCTGGTCAGAAGTTCATCAACCTGAAGGTCGGATACTCTCACCCAGTCGAGCTGGGCATACCCAAAGGCGTCACCGCCAGTACACCACAACCGACACGTTTACTACTAGAGGGGCCAGAGAAGGAAGTTGTGATGCAGTTTGCGGCAAATATAAGGAAGTGGAGGGTACCAGAACCATACAAGGGCAAGGGTATCTTCGTCAACGGGGAGACTATCAAGTTGAAGAACAAGAGAGTGGGCGGTAAATAAGCTTCGATTGCCATGTTCAATACCTGTATCATATTCTGGCAAGATAGAATGCCGTGGGCGGTGTTGGACGACACCTACGATACCCCATTACGACCAGCTTGAACCGAGGTGGAATTTACGAACATCACACTTCGAACTCACCACTTATTACCATGCAGCAAGATTCATATTTCTGTATGATGTAATTTGATGCATGTTGCCGTAAATTTTCCATGATACCATTGCTGCAGTTTGGTAATGTGGCTGCCTAGCAACATCTGATATCTGGACATAGTTGAATGCTGACATGGCAGTTCACATGAAGACTGGAGCCGATGTCTGCTCTGGCACTCCAGGGAACTCTGTGATGAGATATATTTCTACCAGGCCAATGATTCCCACGGCTACGTCAATGCGCCACAGATTTCTCTCGACTGGAGCACCTCAAGCTTTCAGCAGTCGCACTCATCTAACTTGGCGATGAGCTAGATGAGACGACACTTGCCGTCTTGCCGGATCAAGTACATACATTGCCACTCATAGATATGCACTACGGGCACTGGAACACGATATCAAACACATCTGGTATTTTCAGCGAACTTCTCGATATACGATCTCGTGAAAATCCTCTTGCGCGAAACTTGTCTGTCATGTACTTCCATTTCCGTGAAGACCCGAGAGGGGTGTGCGATGGAATTTTTTGACAAGGCTCTAAAACCCCCATTAGAGATGACAAAACTTAATGGTTGACAAGGAAGAGTCCTTGATTGGGCTTATGATCATCCAGTTAATGTCTCCCATCGCTGAAAACCCTACTTCAAAAATATTATGATTGCTGGTTAGCTTCACAGGCTGTACAGGACGTCTGTACCGGGCTGAACATGGGCGTCTACTACATATCTGCATCTAGATAATTTTACAATACACAATCCTGTCCATGGGATGACTTCAGTGGTTTTCTACGAAAACGTTTTGTCCTTTCAATAAGAAAAGTATCGCGTATCTGGCACTGCTGCACGATCCAGCTTGAAGTATCCCGGCTGCAGCTTCTGGAAAACTTCTGCCGGATCGTACTTCTCCGCAACCGATTTCAACTTACTCTTACTAGCAGGTCCATAGCTCGCAATAACATCCTGGAACTTGGCCGCATAGTTCATATACACCCAATCGTTATGCACACCCAGCTCCACTGCATCACGCTTGATAGCCTTCATGATAACTGACATGACCTGAAATACAGTGTCGTCGTCGGCAGCGTCATCCCATGAGCAGGCTAGTTGGATAATGTGAATAGGGCTACCTTCAGCATCAAACCCCATTGCATTACCGCCGTCCCGCGTACTACCCTTCAGCGATCCGTCGGTGATATGTTGCCAGATGAGCACAGGAAAAACACCTTTAACTTCAGACAGAGCGCTGATGGCATCGTAGAAGATATCAACCGAGCGCTGCGCAATCTCATACGACGCCTTAACTGTGATGTCGTAAAAGATCTCTCGAAGACCATAGGTGTTGCTCGCTTCGTTATCGACCACATACGAAGCATGGCCTCGCGTCTTGGTAGTATCCGAAATAGCAGTAATATTGTAGAAAGGCGCGAGGATAGTAGATGCATTACCCTCCGGGGCGCCATACCAGAGTTCGGTGGATACAATTTTTGCGCCGCCGCTATTGATCCAGACAACCCAGCTGCCGGCTTTGGGGTCTTGTGCCGAGTTCAAGGTGAGGTCGATCCAGGCTTTGACTACGGCAGGGAAGGCTTCTTCGGTGTAGGTCCGTGTTCCGCCCCATATTTGGTCATTTACGAGGGGTTTGGTTGTGAGGTTGAAGCTTGTTATGATGCCGAAGTTGTTGCCTCCGCCGCGGAGAGCCCAGAAGAGGTCTGGGTAGGTTGTTGGGCTTGCTGTTAGTATTTTGCCTTTTGCTGTGACAACCTGCCTGGGTTTAGAAGAGTAGCGATGTCAGAATTATCATGGCACTTACATCAAAGCTGGCTACGTTATCACAGGCAAGGCCATACTCGTTCGTGATGAACGATATACCACCGCCCAGTGTAAGGCCACCAACACCCAGATCGCCAATACGACCTGCCACAACAGTGACACCCTCAGTTGAAAGAGCGGTAAGAGTGCTACCCCAGTTATTCCCCGGTTGGACTGCTACCGTATTCTTGTCGCTCGATAGCTCGATGCCTTTGAGGTTCTCAAAGGACATTGTTATCCCATCCTCAATGGTAGCGGCACCAGCAAAGGCACTATGACCACCAGACTTGACGGCGAAGGGGCAATGAGTGAGCCGACTCAGGAGTACCATGACTGAAACCGCTGCCGGGCTAGATGGCTTGAAGATACAGTACGGTCTCACTTCGGCGGAGATGCCTGACCAAAAGCCTGAAGTGAAGTTGGCGTAAGGTGCTTCGTTTTGAAAGTCAACATGGTCATTTCCATATAGTAATTCAAGCGAAGAGCACTGCGAGCCATGTGAGATGTGAGTTCACGTTTGGATTACACAGATACTAACAGCAATATGACAAGCCCTGTTGGAAGAGCGCTCTACCAGACCGGCCAGCTCTGGTAATGCCGATACATTGACACCTTGAGCAATGAGAGCC
Organism: Pyrenophora teres f. maculata; assembly: GCA_014334815.1. Lineage (NCBI taxonomy): Eukaryota > Fungi > Ascomycota > Dothideomycetes > Pleosporales > Pleosporaceae > Pyrenophora > Pyrenophora teres. Next base: position 5,083,952 of record CP060568.1, read on the forward strand.
TTGGTGACATTGAAGTCAGGATCCTCAAAGGTCTGCGACTTAACAAATGAAACAAGAGCGGAAAAAACAAAAAATCGCATTGTGCCTCGAGTTTCAGCTTGGTGGGATGTTGGACAATCTGACTTGAAGGAGCGAGGCAGTCGCCTTTATGGAGATGCAGTACTCTGTCATTATTTTATCTGAGATTAGACGCCTATCTGGAAAGGTACAAGAGTATTACCTCCCCGCAAGCGAAGTCGTAAATCGTCAATCGCCACCAAAGGGTGCGGCTAGAACCTACCTAGGTAACATTGCTGTCTGCACACTCGCCCGTGCCATTTGATTAGCGTCCGAAGCGCCGCTTTGGTTCCGCGGGAGAATTGCTCTACCAGTAGGCCGGTTTCCTCCGCCTCACAGTTCGTCTTGAAGATGGAGTGTCAGTGGAAGGGGGGTCTGCGAAGCGTGCGAGCTTGAGATAGGCTACGACATATAGCAATATTGCTGTGATTGTTGTGATTGTGTGGCATATCAGTAGGTTATTTCTTTGTTACGACGTGGAAAATACTGCGCCGCAGGCTTGCAGCAACAGTGCTTGGGGTTTGATATTGGACCGATCCTTCGCTAAGGACGTTGCATCTCTAGCGCTCGCGGCAGGGCCGCTTCTGCCGCGATTCGCTCCTGTAGTGAGTATCCCGAAGAGATATCTCCCAACGATAGTCGTTCCACGCCGGCCTTTCGATATTTCCCCACAATATATACAGATTTGTACTGGCCCGTCTGGTAAACCAGAAATCTTAGAAGGACGTAATGCAATAAGTAACTATGTCACCGCGAACTAGGATTATTGAGCCTGTGAACTTATGTTGGCCGTGTCTCCTGACTTTCACTGTGCTTTCATCTTCTTTTAAATGTGACTTTACGACTCAGTTGTGTGCCGTTCATAGGAAGGATCATCCCATGCATATCCATTACGAAAAGAGTTTAGCGCGCCGGTAAAGGTAAGGGTTTACCTAGGTATCCTCATCGCCGAGCCTCCAGTAAACACCGCAATTCCAGAGTTTGTGACTTATCAAGATCTCGCTCACGTATTGGGCTATGTCGGACTCCCCTCTAATGCCTGCATTCTTTGCAGATCGGCTGCATGTTTGTATTACCGGTCGACAGTACCCCCGGGCACCCGGAAACATGGTCTAGAACTAGGCTCCTTCCAGCTCGTTGGCGGAAGAAACCTGTTGGTCTGCTTCGCCACAAGCATGCTTGTCGCATATAATTTCTAAGGATGTGGCACAGTTCCAAAGATCGCGAACCACCTAGAGAAAAAGTGGAAACCTTTTGATAGAGCCATAGGATAAGGGATGACGGGGGAGCATGTGGACTCTGATCATAACCTGATGGCGATAATTCTCTTATTACCACTTTGCTACTTCATCCTCACGTTTAGAACTTCATCTCCCCAGCATGTCTTCCGGTAGGCCTTCCGATGGACTCACAGAACGCACCCTCAGAGGTACTGCTATCGGTCATATGGTCGTGACGACAACTTTCGTCTGCGCACGGTTCGTGTTACGCAGTGATAAAAAGAAGCGGGTTCAATGGGACGAGCTGTGGTTACTTGTAGGATATGTGCTCTTTATGGCCGTGACTGGCGTCTACCTCAGTAAGATGAGTCTGTTATTCCGGCTCTTGGCTGTTCAGGAGGGCCGCCTTGAGCCATACCCAGGTGTTGCAGAAGATGCTTTTGATGCACAGAAGACTTTCTTCTTCACCAGCCCTGGTCTTTGGATTACCCTCTGGTCCATCAAATTCTCACTGCTGGCCTTCTACAAGAGAATCATGGTTGGCATAAGGCTATATCTTGTTCTCTGGTGGATAGTCCTCAGCTATTGTATTGCTGTAAGTACCCAAATATATACAAACCCCGACCAGATCTAATGTACTGAGATACCTCAATAGGCACTCCTTCTCTCCATCTTACTACATGTTACTGCTTGTGGCCCAACACCAGCATCTTGGTTCATAGCTGGTGGATGTGGTTCTGACAACGTTCGCAAAAGTTTGATTAGCTTCTGGGAAGGGTTTGCAGCCGACTTGACAACAGATCTTATGAGTAAGCTCTCCACATTGTATAGCGACCAGTGGGACGTGCTAATCATAAATTATTAGTCATAGTGCTCCCCATCGGTCTCGTGCGAAACCTACAGATTCCAATAAAACGAAAGATTCCAATCGTTGGACTCTTTGCACTGGGAACTTTTGTCATCATTGCCAGTATCGTTCGGGTGATACAGGTCGGCGCAACTACAGGCCCACATAATACGACACCTTCTTTGACATGGCTTGCTTTGTGGAGCATCATCGAGTCCTCAATCGCTATCATAGTCGGCTGCGGTCCCGGACTATATCGGAAAGTTAAGGCCGTTTATAGTAGTAACACCGAACCTGCGTATGATAGCCGCGGATATATTAAGACGTCAGGGAGTAGACAGAAGGGTACCGAAGAGAATGCGGATGGCGGATACGGGCTGCAAATGAAGACAATGAGAACAGAGATCGCTGCTGATACCAGCAGAGGGGACAGTGAAGAGGGATCGGTAGGTTGGGATTCATATGGCAGAATATGGGTGCCCAGATCAGTAGTGGTAAATGACAGATAGCATCAGGATACCATTATAGTAATTGTAGCAAAATCACTACTTTGGGAAAGTGTTGTGGGTCTTTTGAAATTCATGGTTGCGGTGAAGTCAAACATACAGTAACATGGTACCCATCCTTAACGTATCAATTTGGAAAAACCATCCATTACCTGGTTTGTAACAAGATCCCTACCGACAATTTTCAACTCTTGCCTCATGCAGTACTACGAGTGCTCACAAGGGGAAGTACCGAAAGAGATTCATCAATCATAAACGTCCCCCCTGAAACTTCCATCATCTAGAGCGCGTGCAAACACACTACTCGTAAGTCAAAAAACTACTCCCATCATCATCATCATCATCATCATCATCATCATCATCATCATCATCATCATCATCATCATCATCATCATCATCACCATTTCACTGGTAACCTCCTAAACTCATTGTACACCTCAACCGGAACGCCATCCGACTATCAAATATACAAAGTGCCATACTGCTCAAAGCACTCATCGCTATACATCTGCATAACCCACTGGTCCTCCGCGCGCAGCCCACTCCCAGACATTCTATAACCCTTGCCATCAAGCTGACTTTGATTCCTTGTCAACTCTTCCAATCTTTCCCTTCGTATTTATACGTGGATTCTGATATATCGACGCCTAGACACGCTGTGTTATCAGTGTAGAAAGGCGTTCGAGACGACATGGACCCAGCCTGAGCTCAAAACGATGCAGCATCATATGTATCACAGCGATTGAATATGAGACGCGATAAAGAAATGACCATTTTGCATAGAACTGGCACATTTCCTGGACCAGAGAACGTTGAAGATGGATGACACATCTCGACCCGCCTGCTAGGAACTTATGAATCAGGTGACGAATCGAATATCCGAATTCGAGAAAAGCTACCAAAGCCTTTTCCTCGCTACACAGCTCTACGTCATTTCTAAGGTTCACTAAATAGTAAACGCTTGGTATTGAGCGCGAAGACGAAGGATATGCTCTATGCAGGTATTGAATAGCAAATCCGGGGCCTGACGATGAGCCAGTAGAAATTTACCATAGATACTTGCAGTTTCTTATACATATATACTCAATTTGCCACCTCACATACAAAACGGACAGCGTCGTGACCGTTTCTGGTATCGCTCACGAACTTGCCCCAAGGCTAGAGTTAAGATTTACTATCGGTGATTGGCTGAAGCATATGCCCTGGTCACTACTTTGGCAAATAAAGCCACGTTCTGGGGTGATTAGAACACAAAATTATGTTGCGCCCTCGTGGAGCTGGGCTTCAATCCATGACTTGCTTCTGTCGCCCCGATCATCCGGAAGTTTCGCACGCCTTGGGGTCATGGAAGCAGAAGAGAAGATACTGAAATGTTTTCCAACATTTTGAATCGCCAAATCCACATCTTGTAGGAGAGATTGAGGGTCTGGTAGCGGGTATGGCACATCGGTATTAGCAGTAACTTCTTCTAAGAAGCTGGCACATATTGTCAGAGCTGTACAGAAACGCAAGCCGGGTAATGGTGAATGTGCTCCTCTCATTTGGATTTTCGGTCCTATGTCTAGCAGAAATGTACGTGTGCGAAATGTCACTTTGCTTCCACGTCTTCAGCGATCAGTGCCTCGACATCGCGCTCCATAAGCCAGCTGCGAACGCTTTCCATGACCTTATCGAGAGTTTGGCCGCCTCCCATTACATCGTCCAAATCATGTACAGTCGTGCCGCTCCTGTGATCCGTCACTCGTTGCTGGCCCCAATTATAGGTCCGCACCTTGTCACCGCGACCCATCTTGGCCACGCCAATCACGCTTCTTCTCATGTTGGCCATCTCCTCTTCGCGCTTCTCCCGCCGTGTCTGAGCAATGCGAGCGCGCAATAACGCCCATGCCTTCTCTTTGTTCTTGTGTTGGGATCTCGAATCTTGCATCGCAACTACCGTGTTGGTGGGGATGTGTGTTAGACGAACAGCAGACTCGGTCTTGTTGACGTGTTGGCCACCAGCACCACTTGCGCGCATGACTTCCAGCTTGACTTCCTTCGGGTCGATGTAGTAGTCACTCTCCGGGTTATCGAAATCCTGCTCCTCTGCGGAGTTCTCCTGTAGACTGGGCAGTACGTGAACCGATGCGGCGCTTGTGTGCGTGCGACCTTTTGTCTCAGTAGCGGGTACTCGTTGAACCCGATGTACGCCTGCTTCGCATCTAAACACACCGTATGCATTTTCGTTTTCCACCTCCATGATTGCTTCCGAGAGTGGTACTCCTGCTTCCGTCGTACCGTTAATGTTTTCGTATTTGATTAGGTTGGTGCGGAAGCCATTGCGATTGCAAAAGGCCGAATACATGCGAAAGAGGTCACCAGCGAAGATGGCAGCTTCCGAACCGCCTGCACCCGGTCTTATTTCCAGCAAACATGGCAAGTGTGCGAATGGATGTACGGGGACGAGGGACGTGATTAGACTTTGCGACGCATTGACAAGTTGTGTGCGTGTCTCTTCAAGATCGTCTGAGGCGAGAGATCGTAGTTCTGGATCAGTGGTAGAGTCGTGTATCATCGATGTTAGTTCTGTCACAGACTTAGTTCATATCAGCTACCGCTTCGCTCCTGCCTGCCCTGCCTTAGTTATGCTCACCTCATTGGCCTTGTCCCACTCCCCTAATGCGCTCACGATAGGGCTGTATTCGCCCAACTTTTTTGCCGCACGCGTGTCGAAGCCATTGGCAAGTTTTTCAGTAAGCTCCTTATGCTCAGAGGTGATTGCACGTGCCCTGGCGAGGAGTGCTGGAGGTATCGATTCAGGTGATGCGACTTTTATCGAATTAACAGATATTCCACACTCCACACATAGACGTACTGACCAGTACTTTGTAGGCGTATGCTGCGCCTAATTAACGGCCTACCGACACGCGCAAGGCAGTTACGACATATCCAGGGCGTTGGGAGCATAGTCGTGGGTTGGAGTGAAGTGAAGTTTGAAATTCAAAGTCCCGCGCTGATTCCGATCGGCTCGGAACGTGTGCACGTGACGCTTGGTCTCTCTGCCGTGCGAGCTACACCGCCTAGTCACCTTCCTATTCCAGGCCGCGTATATCACCCAATCGTCATGGTCATGAATGGGGTCGTTATGATATGATCCGAGGTAATGACCGAGCGAAGTCGGCAGCCCGATATCTCCGGGGATAACCGTCAGTGACTACTTATGTAGTGGACATGCATGTAGAGCTGGCGAGCTTCTATATGCCTCACTGAGCTTTTGAAGCTGAGACCCAACCACAATGCCCACTCCACGACGAAGCAAGAGGACCAAGACTCACCATGAGCCCGAAAAACAGCCGGTGGAAGCTACCTTTGCTAACCCCAACGTCTATCCCCACCCTGATCCGCAGTTTGTCCATTTCTCCAGTCGGCGTTCAGTAGTGCACAGTACCAAGGGCATCGTATCTTCTACGCAGCCTCTCGCATCTGCTGCTGGGATTGAGATCCTCAGGAAAGGTGGAAATGCCGCCGTATGACGTAATGCACCACCACTTTTGTTCTGTACTGACAGTAGCCAGGATGCTGCCGTAGCCGCAGCAGCAGCGATCAATGTTACAGAGCCGGGTTCTACGGGCATCGGTGGTGATATGTTCTGCCTGTTCTATGATGCCAAGACCAAGAAGGTATCCGCCATGAATGGCTCCGGCCGATCTGGCGCAAACGTTACGCTAGAAAAGATCAGGAAGGACCTCAAGCTTGCAGATGGGGAGGTGGCCCAGATTCCCATGGACCACGTCCATGCGGCGACTGTCCCTGGCGCTGCAGCTGGCTGGGTTGATTGTGTTGAGCGGTTCGGGAGCGGAAAGGTCAGCATGGAAGACGTGCTTGCACCCGCGATTGAGCTTGCGGAGAAGGGCTTTCCGGTCTCTGAGCTCTCGGCGACATTTGTGAGTCCGATCTTGACTAACTGAAGTCTCAATTACTAACATGCAAAAAGTGGGCGAACAGCGAGGCTGACATCCGCCGTGCATCTCCCAACGGTCACGAGATACTCAAAAAAGACCCATCAGCCCAGGATGGCTGCAGAGCGCCAAAGGCTGGCGAGATTATGAAGAACCCAACCATAGGTAACACTTTCAGACTGCTTGCAAAGCACGGAAAGAAGGGCTTCTATGAGGGCGAAGTAGCCGAGCAGCTTGTCAAGGTGGTCCAGGATCTTGGTGGCTACCTGACGCTCGACGATCTCAAGCATCACGCAGAAACCGGCTCAGAATCTGTGGACCCCATATCGCTAAAGTACACCGGGCAGGGTGTTGGCGAGAACAACAATGGTGGTATCGAGCTTTGGGAGCACCCACCCAACGGTCAAGGCATTGTGGCTCTCATGGCGCTCGGTATAATCCAGGAGCTTGAGAAGCAAGGCAAGATTTCAAAGTGGAGCATCAAGGACCACAACAGCGCTGAACACCTCCATGCTCTCATCGAAGCCCTGCGTATCGCTTTCTGTGATGCGCATTGGTTCGTCACCGATCCTGAAGTTGTCAAGGTACCATCGCCCGAGCTCATCTCGGAGAAGTATCTCGCAGAGCGCGCCAAGCTCTTTAACCCAAAGAAGGCCATTTCGGCGCCTATCCACGGCTCGCCAGCGCATTTGCAAAGCGACACTGTCTATTTCTGCTGCTCAGACCCAGAGGGCAACGCCATCTCCTTTATTAACAGCAACTACGGCGGGTTCGGCACGGGTATCGTTCCTAAAGGCTGCGGCTTCACGCTGCAGAACCGCGGCGCAAACTTCAGCCTCGTCAAGGACCATCCTAACGTGCTAGCCCCCAGGAAGCGACCATACCACACCATCATCCCCGGTCTAACAACTAACCTCAATGACGGGAGCCTACATTCCGTGTACGGTGTGATGGGTGGATTCATGCAGCCTCAAGGACACGTCCAGGTCCTCCTCAACCAGGAGGTTTTCAAGCTCAACCCGCAGGCTGCGTTGGACTCCCCACGCTTCTGCATTGGAGCCGGTATGCCTAGCGCTGATGGAAAGATGACGGATACGATGGTTTACCTAGAAGAAGGTATCGATGCGAAGGTTGTGAAGCAGCTACAAGCGCTCGGCCACAATGTGGAGCAGCTGAGTGGTTATGAGCGCGGCAGGTTTGGCCGAGGCCAGATTATCAGACGTCACGTTGATGACGGCGTGCAGGTGTGGAGTGGTGGCAGTGACCTGCGAGGTGATGGTGCGGCAGTGCCGTTGTAGGTGGGTGCTAAGAGGCGGAAATGTCAAGAACGATTTATGAAGTTTATAAATGTCAGTGGGTATTGATATATGTTAGAGTTTACAGACTGAAATTATGACGTATCTACGATTGAAGACTGGCAGATGTCACGTGTCTATCTGCTCAGTGTCTCAACTCTGCACCATATAAAAGCATATTTCTCACACTCTCTGTCTCTCTTTCTTCACCAACTCATTCTCCCCTTGTGTTCAACGAAAACCAGAAAATATAGGGCATGTTATGAACAGGCTTCAGAGCACGTAACATCACCATATGTCCTCAGCCAGTTTTCTAGCATCTAAAATTCATAATAACCAAATCAATGAGAAGCACTATTAAAACATATATGGTCTGTCGACATGCTTTGGCGTTTCTCTTCTTCTCTTCGCCTAAAAGCTACTGTATTATGAAAATAACTTACTCACTTTTCGAAAAATTGAAATCAGCGATTACATGTCCAGCTTTCCCTCGCTTTCTCAAAGTTCCCCACGTACTTAAAACCGGACATACGAACTGCGATGCTTGCTCTGTCCTCTGAGCTTCCATATAAATAAATCGGAATTCTACCAAGTCTACTATTCCTCAATTCATAATCTTTCAGTCTTCTATAAAAGGAATGATTGTGGAGGTCATATTTACTTGCACTTGAAATCTACAAGAAAGTGGTAGATGGGTGTTCTTGCTCCGCTTTTTCTCCCAGACCTTTCTATAAAATTCTCCCCCTGTTTCCTTTTTCCTCTTATCCAAAATGATTGGAAGCAGATAAATGAATGGAGTTGTGCATTTTAAAGTGGATGCCATGCCTTCTTCCTAGTCTTTTCTCGAATACTCAACTACACCTTCTATCCGTGTTTGCGGTTAGAAATCTGAATTTGACTGTTGTTATGTGGCACTTTGTTTTCTAAAATCCATTAGCTTCTTAACATGTTCGTTCCACTTTTACGTCTCCTTCTTTACCTCGAAGCTGCTAACCATCTATCTTCTAAAAGTATGTACTAAAATAAAACACGTAACGGGAAGTGGCAAAGATGGACTTTAGAAGATCCTGGCGTCATCCTGTATGTCGTTTTGTCCTTCCTGTGTTTTCTTCTTTACCAGAAAAACAAGGAACTCGTCGCGGATGCCTGGTTGTTTTCTGCAATTTCTTATCCACTTTAAAAAGCTCTATAAACGAAGGCTGCTATGTACTGAGATTAACGAGCCCGTCGTAAATGACTGCTGTGCCATGTCTGGGAAGATTCAGAACAAGGCATTGAAGCCAAGCACATTTGTCGGAAACGTGTGAGTAGCGTTCAGAATACCAAGAACGGGGTATCGCTCTTGTTACATTCTCGAAACCTAGGCCGTCAGTATCGATGTCTTTGGACCTTGTGAAGGGTTCTCTGAAATAAATTCTGAGCCAGAGCATTTCGCGCTCCCGCCCTTTTTGAGATGGGCGCATCTTTTCTACGCTACTCGCGGGTGGCTATATAAACTTCTCGCGCTGCAGGATCTCTTCTACACTACTTTCCTTCCACAACTCTTGCATCAAAACTAAAATCCAAACACGAAATGTTTGTGCCTTTCCCAAAATTGAAATTACATCAAGTAATGGGGTGAGATGGCGGCTTCTAAAGACGTAAGCATGTACTTGATGTTCCACTCGAATTTCAAAAATTCCAGAAAAGGTTCAATGGAACAAGGGTCTCTTCCTTCTAAAAGGCAACATTTTCTTATTATGATCTCAAAGCAAGAAACAACGAGCGCATGTATTTCTCTAGAACTGCGATATCTACTCCGCCCATTTCCAAAACCTGTCAGTGTTTAGAATTACCCTACTTACCGCACATGTTGTTTCCCTCCAAAAGCTCAAAGCATCCGCTATATGGACTAGTCCTTGGCACAAATCTAAGATAATCGTCATTCCTCCTCTCCTCTCCTTTCTCTTCTTCTTCATTCATTCCCAAAAAAACAATTCTTTGCGTAAAGTCGCACTTACAACCGCCAATGGGCACATTTATGACCCCTGGGAGCCTGCTGCTTTTTTACTTGAAATTTTCTTGTTTAACTTGTCTAAGAAGACGATCCCTTTGGGCCATGGTGTGCGGCCCGCTGTTGCTGCTGTATAAAAACCAGCTCTGCTTCTCCCTCTACTCTTTCTCCTATTTGAGAAATCCCTCGTGTTTGCATAATAAAACAGAAGTCGAAGCATTACATGTTTTCCCCTGTCCTGTTGTATCCCACAAAACCAAGAGAAACAATAGATAGCTAACCAGATGATGTTCTAGGAGTCTTCCGCCTTTGTACACAAAAAACCCTCTACGCCTACTCTTGTAATAAAAAGCCATCAAGGAAGGATATGGAGAACGGCGCGTTGGCACTGTCCTATAAAAACCTACATCTACACCTAATGCTCCTTCTTCCATCTTCCTACTACAGTTTCCCAAAATTTCTGAGCTAAAAGCTACTTCGAAGCATCTGATGTCCGCTGCCTTCCCCTTCCTGTTTCTCAAAATCCCGGTTCTGTCAACAAATGTCTTCTGAAAGTCTACCCCTTCGCAATAACATCTCTCGAGTATTTCCTCTTTTGTCGAAAATGTTTACATCGCCTTCAGATGGAGTACGGCTCTGTCTAAAATGAATATCAATACCTGTTGCAGTCTTCCTCTCCTTCTCCCTTGTTCTAAAAAAGGTATCGGCCAAATACCTGTATTACAAAACGGATTTGGGAAGTAGCATGTGACTACCATTCTCTTTTCTATAAATTCAACAACTTTCAGGTCCTTACTCTTCTAGGTCTTGCCTATGCAAGAGAACTGTCGTCTCCACTATGAAATGAGAACTAGCCCTTGCCTACGACAGTCATTCGAAAGCAAACTGCAAAAAAAGGGATGGCTTTTTTGGGGAAAACATTCCTTATATATAAGCTTCACGCGCCTCACCTTCATGTATTATCCGACTGGTGCGTTCAGGCAGATGTCATGGGAGCTTTGTGTTATATTTTGTAAATCCCCCCACGTGGGTTCATCTGTCTTTTTGGATTGGGTAAGTTTGTACTGGAGAAGTCATCAAACATGATTTTAATATGTCCAAGACGCGGGACCAGTCATCCCGTTCAAAGTTCCCAATTTTGAACGAGAGCATTGGGAAAAGATTTCGTAGTTTCGGTATTTGTGCTCTAAGGTGGGAATCAGGGGAACAAAGAAACCATGTGTTTTATCTTGCTTGATTTGACCAAGGTCTTGAAAAAGTCGCGGAGTGCAGTAGTCCTGGGGCTATGTTGCAATATTATTTTTTGTCATAGTCGCATGTCCAGTGGTATTATGGGGTCCAACGAGGACGGAAAGGTCACAACTCAGCAAAGTCGTGTGAGACTTCCACTAATTTTTGAATAGAGTAGAATACATCTACGTGGTAGGGAGTGTTTTTCTTAAAGAGAAAAGAGAAAAGAGGATAGAAGAAAACAAAAATTGGAAAGTAAGAAGCTGAAGGAGGTTATACATGCACTGGGGCGGTGAGACGCTTGGCAGCAAAGCATATTCCGGGTTTTGAAGACACGAGCGCTTCGCACATCGAAGTCCAGACACATGACTTTTTGGTACCACCCATTTGAATGCATGTCTGACTTTGGGACGTATGAGCAGGCCCATGGAAGTGAGGGAGCGTATGATGCAGCCAAAAATACCTGCTTACCTCACCCCTTGACCACGAATCCCTTGCATGCCCCACCCAATCAAGCCGCAGATGTGACCACTTGGACACGTCGATAAACCGGGTCGATGGAGAGCAGATGAACGCGGGTTGCGCAAATCGTACTTGATATCAGGTGTGCCTGCTTTAGTGGGCCGCAAGGGGGGCTACCAAGGAAACACGGTCAGGGACACGGAATCAGGGTTCGATCGAGTCATGATTGGGTATCCCATTTGATTCGTTATTTGCTGATAGGCGGTACTGCCAAAAGTCAGCACAGCACATGTAATGCTGCGTGTACACAAGGACGGGGTCTTCCTCAGCTGTCCGTAGCCTTTGTCTTTCCGTGTCTCTTTCTCCAGGCCTGCACGCCCCTATCGATTTCATCCCTCGTAACGCCGTCTTTTATGAGCTGCATTGTTACGCCCAACACCTCTACGTTCTTGTTCCTGCTCTCGTCGTCGAAGAAGAGCATGTCCTCGTATTCGATCCCGCTGTCTCTGTGTATCCGCTGAAAATGCGTCGTCTTGCTACCGGGGTATATATCTGGAGGTGGTCAAAGTATTCGATGGCTGAGCGCGACGACCCTGAGGCACGAGGGATTCGGAGAAGCTTGAGCATTTCACGACCGAGATCGGGGGCGGATGTGCGGGAGGCGGCGGCGATGAGAATGTTTTTCTGTTTAAGCTGACTCTGATGTTAGTCATTGCATCGCATGGAGATGAGACCAGGCTTTCATACCGCTTCCAGCACGCCTCCGACATCGTTGTAGAATCCAAAGCCCTCGTTATACCGGTCCTTCACCTTCAACCCACCCTCTACCGCCTTGAGCGGGCCTGCCACATGCGTATCCACCCAAAATGGCCATAGCGTGTAGTCGAGATCGAACACGAATATCTTAGGCAGCGGCTGACCATCTGTGAAGGTCGATGGCCATGAGACTTTTTCGGGGTTTGCGGTCGTCGTGCCCGTCGACGGGGTGTCGGTCGATAGCGATGCGTGGTGGCGGCGAGGCATGCCAAAAATGGGTACGCGTAATATGGACAATGGTAGGAAAATTGCCAATGCGAGGGCGATCAGTCTCAACGTCAGAGACCGATGGGGCGCCACAATGGTTGGTTGTGTCGGTGAAGCAATTGCCGCGGTAGGCGCACGTGATTGAGAAAAAAAAAGAAGCGATGACGTCGACGCGTTGATCGTCACTAATCGCCTTGTCAGGTACCCTGGGAGTGTTGGCACATATTTCGCCAATCATACCTCAGTCCGATCGACTCCATAACGGCGTGACGGGTTTCAAGAGGATTACCGTACAGTACCTGTGGAGTTGTTACGCGGGTTTCTCCATGTCAATGTCTTGACGAGCCGGTACATGCCGCCCGGGTTGAGAAACGGCACCCCATCCCTCTTTCACAACATGGCAATGCAACGAAATGGACCATGACCATGACGGGAATTGGACGTGTAGAATTACAAAAGAAAGCATTCGATGGATCGCCGCAACCGCTAACCGACATGGTAAACTGCCGATGAACGACCAGGGAACTACTGCTCGTCCGGGCGTCGGACATGCCAGACTTGCCCAAGACGGCCATGGTGAGGGATTTCTGTCGCATAGTCCAACCTTATTTTCAACTCTAAGTATTAGACGACTACAATGTATTGCCCGGCTCGATACGCACACGTCTACATGTCGTCAGGGGGCGAGGGGGGCGATGGATGGGCTGCTGGTGATGCAATGGTGCAAGCGCCGTCTGTTCTGGCATGGAGCGAGTCGCTCGTTCTACGGTGCTTATCGGATGTTTACAACTGGACCAGGACACCACTCAGAGCAGATTACACGCCCGCATACACGCATACACGCATACACAGATTTTTGCTATCTGCGTTTCCAATTGCGAGGATTTGCCGGACTTGCTAACATGGTGCAGCACACCAGGGCTGCACCTTCCGCTTACAGTCTTCCAGCCACTACCAGCCCCGCAAATAACGGGCAGCGGAAGGATTCCCGCCTGACTTTCCGTTGCGTCAACTCTACACAGCTTTCTCAGACATGTCGCCGTGATTCAACAACCAACTAGGCATGAATGGCGGAGACAAGTGCTTGTCGCACAGTTATCAATCCCTACCTGGAACAGACGACACATTACCTCTTTCACACGACGACGCCGCGAACCACTGTGCGAGACGCCGTCTGCGAATCACGGCGCGCCCAAAGCAACCGCCACAATGACCGACTTCAATGAGACAAGATCACCCCTCACAAACGAGAATGTGCAGAATTGGGCTCGCGCCAATTTCGCCGCGCCTTTTCGCGCATTACCGCGCGCCGCAAGGCTCCATTGGATCGAGTTTGATGAGAGCTTCACTATCAGCAGAGCCATCTGGCGGTCGCTTGGCCGCTCCACCCACAAACAATTACTCGTCATCGGCGGCTATGCACCAGGACCTGCGGGAGACGACGACGAACCGACTGATCGTGTGACGGCCCACGTTCACGAAGATGAAGCCGAGGTCAGCTTCTACCGAATCGCCGAATTGGACGATGGCAGCAATGAGCTGCAGCCCGTGAATAGTACGAGTACCGTTGCTTTCCATGCGCCTTTTTGTGATGTCGGTGATGACATGGGCGGCTCAAAAGCTATACATCGCGTTTCAGCTCTGATTCTGTATTATTTCCTGGCTGCGGGACACGTGAAAGAGCTATGTCGGACAAGGGCAGACCCCACCATGTTTACCAGGAATTTTCGGGATGCTTGTCTATGGGTCCAGAACGAAGGAGAACGCCCATTATTACCTCCATCGAGGAAATCCGAGCCTTCTACTCCGCTTCAGCCAGATAGTCCAGCTGTTCGGCCAAAACGTTCGTCTACCGTCTGTACGTTGGACACCCAATTTCCCCGGGGGTATGTATCTTTACTAACCACACGTGAAGCATTAACATCCCGCGTCATAAACGAAGATATTGGAGCTCCACCTATTAAACGCGCAGCAACAGATAGCATAAACGTCAAGATCAAACGCGAACGCGACGAAGATTACCCCGGCATTCCATCCGGTATCCGTCCAAAGAAGCATCCCCGCCGTACCCTCAGCGAACAAATCATCGTACCATCAAAACTTTCCGAGATAACAACATCACATTCGTCCATTATGAGTCCACGGAGCCCCGCACCAGAACGCGTAAATCGCGCGCTAACCGACCGCATCAACCACCTCAAAGACGAAAACGCCGTACTAAAAGCCTCGGTAAACGGTCTCGAAACCGAAAAGACGGACCTCCAGCAACGTATGGCAAAGGAATCACACGCGTACCGTGGCCTGCAAATCGAATCCGACGCGTTAAGAAAGGAATCAGAGGCTATGAAGCGCGAAATGAATGCAATGAAAGAGCGATTGGAATCTGTGGAAACTTCGGGCGAAAAATTACGCGTCGAAGTTGATAGATTAGTCGCGGTGGAGGAGGCAGCAAAAGAAATGAGAAAAGAATTGAGAAACGAGGTTGAGGGATTACGCGGGAGAGTGGAACGTAGCGAGAAAGAGACGGAACATGCGAAAGAGGAATTACTGGCTGTTAGGCGGGGGTTGACGAGAGAGCTGGGTGATG
Source organism: Pyrenophora teres f. maculata (assembly GCA_014334815.1). NCBI lineage: Eukaryota > Fungi > Ascomycota > Dothideomycetes > Pleosporales > Pleosporaceae > Pyrenophora > Pyrenophora teres. The sequence goes on from CP060568.1 coordinate 5,099,110, forward strand.
CAGTCAAGAAGTGGGGGACTTGATAAGACACGAACATGTTGAATTTGTCTGGAAATAGGCATATTTCGGCAGGTCTCTTCTTTCATCATGGCGCGGCGGAACCACTGTCATACTTATAGGAGTCTTCAGGGCGCAAAGGAGTTCATCACGGCTTTTCTTTTATTGCGCAATTCGATTTGTTAGGCAAGGAGGGTGTGGGCATTGATATGAAGCGGCATCATCATCGGCGTAATCTGGCGATTTGACTTGTCAACTTTCGCTTCTACAGCAACGACCAGTCTTTTGGAGAATCGACCACACACACCGATTGGCGCCCTGGACGTCTTATATTTTTCGTGGACTTGATGTATTATCAGGTATTCTGGGTTCTGCTAGGTACTCTATCAATACAAACTCTTAAACTTATGTTGTGCTGTACGATACCCTGGTTTTAATAAAAAAAGTGATGGTCTAATCAGAGAAATGTGAGAACGATAGAACCCCGGTATGGCACGTTTGATAACCGAACACACGCTATAAACGCCGCTCCTCATAGCATCTCATATACCGTGCATATATCCCTTTCCTTTTCCTCTTCAATTCCAGCGTACGAAACTACCTAGTGTTGCGTTGCACATAGCACGTGCAGTAATGCCAATTCCCTCCCCCGCACGCACGCACGCATGCACGCACGCCCCTGCGTACCGCTCACCGCTCTAGTATACCATACCATACCTTATACGGCACCCGCCAGCTTACCATGTTTCCCTCCCTTGAGCTTACTGTATTTGCCGCGGTACACTTTGGGCCGAGGGGTCTGCTCGCGAGCGGTACTGCTGTACTCGGGAGCGGGGATGCAGGTATGCTTGGAGGCTGCAAGACCTGAGAGCTTCGGGGGTGCGGGGTCGGCGCACCGGACAGGGGTAGTAATCGGAGCGCGGGTTGCTGGGTGAGACCGGAGGCTTTGGCGGTGGGTTCGGCGACGGCGGTGGTGGTGGTGGTGGTGGTGATGGTCTTGGGGGTTGGTTCGTATACGGAGAGAGAGGAGCGGCGGCGGTGCGGGACGAGCGCTAGTGGGCATTGTTTGGTCTTCTGCTTTTGTTCGTTCTTATCTGCGGGACGGCGCTCAATGCGCGGAGGGTGCTTGGTGTTCAAGTCGCGGGCTGGGATGGATCGAGCGGGTAGGGACTCGTCTTCGCTGGAGCCGTTGCTAGTTATCGTGGTCTGGCTTAGCTGTGGGCTCGGTGGGGGCGCGGGTGTATCTTCTAGGTCGATGAGCAGATCCGATATCTGGCTATCACGTCGGATGGGCGCCGGCAGCGACGCTGGAGGAGACATCACAGAATCCATGCACTTAAGAAAGCTGTGTGACTGCTGATGCATCATCTCTTCGTTCTTCATGATGGACATACGCTCTTTGGGTATCATCTTTCTGAACAACGTCGAAGGGTCGGGGAAGTCACGCGATTCGGCAGCGCGGTCTGCATCATCGTTACCTGCGAGCCTTCGCTGCATCCAGGTCGGAGTCCTCGTGCCGATGGCAGACTTCTCTTTCCACCACTGTGGAATGCTTCTGAAGCCCAGTTCATGTAGCTTCTCAATGCCCGGCATCTCGTGTTTGAACTTGCAACCCACGGCTGTAAAGCTACATTCGCCTGTCCTTATCCAGTGTGTACAATACTCCTTCTTCGAAGAGTCTGGCTCAATGCCAGATGGCCACGGTTTAGTGAACTCTTTCTTGAGTGGGTCAGGCTCAGCGCCGGGGGAGTTCGAGGCACGGTATCCCAGACGTTGCGCATCTCTCGGGTAGATGGACGCGAGCTTGTCGACCAGGGATGAAGGATGTTCTGAAATAGCCAGACCTGAGTCTTGTCGACCCTCTGGTACTCTTTCAGGACCTAGTGTTGGATGGACCAATGGCTCGATACGAGCTTTCCCCGCAATCGCGGGTTGCGGTACGGCGCGCACATGGTGGTCCGGTGCCAGGTATCGGAGGGTTTTGGTTGGCTGAGGTGTTTGTACCGAGAGCAACATAGGAGCCTCGTTGGTCTCGGAAAAGAATTTCCAGCCTTGGTCTGACATTTGACGGTGTGTCAGCTCGCGCGGGACTCCATGAAGGAGGAACGGTAGCTGGTCTGCAGGTACAAGAGGGACGATTACACTACCGCGCACATCGTGCTGGCGTAGAAGGTAGTAGCGCAAGCCTTCGGGGAGCGCGCAGGTGCTGCTGGTTTGAGTGGTCATGATGTATTTAGGGTGTGAGCGCAAGGAGAAAAATGAGATATGGTCGACCGGGTTATGTGCTATACGGAAGAGAGATGGCTGAGAAACGAGATGAAAGGAAAAGACGTGAAAACAAGTGTGAAAGCAGCAGGTGTCCCCTATTTTAGCAGTTGTCTTACCGTCTGAGACAGCAAACACACATGGTGCTCTGGCAAACGGTTTTCCGCCGGTATCGTGCATGCAAACAGCAAGCCACAGCCACAGGGTGGATTCCTAACAACGTTCTATGAGTTTGCCCATAAGCTTGACGTTAGGGGGGATTGAGACAATCTTTGAGCAATGCATCTTCAACTGAATGGATCTTCGAGGTTCCGCGTCCGGCTTACTACGAGCAACCAACGGTATCTGAAGCATCGACACAAGCTGTTGGATGAAAATCTGAAATTTCACCATGGAAGTTGGGCAGAATCTTGTCGTTCGACTGGATAAGAATACAGGAGCAAAAGTAAGGCGGCGTGTGGTCACAGGAAGTGCGGAGTCTCAAACCCCGACCAGTCCCTGTCTACCGAATGTCCAAAAGACAAATAGGAGGCCGCGGGAGTGGTGCCCCAAGGTCAGGAGTCAGCCCTCGTATTCGGTATGCAAGAGCAGCCATTTGCAGTAATGACGAGTCGTGGATGGCGGTGTTGTACGGATGGAGATGATGACGAGGAGAGGGGTGCAATTTCGACCGGTCGGCGGCCAGACCTGCATAGTCGCCCGATACTGCGCCCCTGTGCCGATCCATCTGGGCACGGTATTCTCCGGGCCGCGCAATTGCCTCACCATTGCACCAGAACACCAAACTACCGGTACATAATAATGTTCGCCGATATGATTGCATTAGCCTAGATACTCGGCGGTTGTGGACATCACCCACAAGATTGCTTTATGTGTACGTTTACAGCTGGAACTCCTGCATTCTGACATTCAATGCTCCCCACCTTTCAACCGCCATCAGTCTGATCGACGGAGTGTATGCGTACGTAAAGTTTCTTTACGAGACGGACTTGTTTCGGCACTTGTCATCCCCCACAACATGTCAATGTTTGTTTGCTTCCTTGGTAGGTCTGCCGGGGTGTAGGAGCGATCTCCGTGGCGCGAGTGACAGCTCGCGTCCTCGTAGCAAGTGGGCCGCTATTGAAAGGCTCATTACTCGGTAACGAATGGAGCTCACGATGTGCCTTGCATGGTTGAGTACACAGGGAACACGACCTTCACAAATGGATCATGTGTCTCAACCTGCGCCACATGACGGCGCTTCTGATCTCCTCCGGGAAGGATCCGGGTTGAAGATCCCCAACGGCCCCTAAATCAAACCAAGGGCCTGATGTTTTGCACCCTCCGCAACTCTCTACCGTTTCGCCCTCCGCTCACAGGAAAATCCAACGGACCGCTCCCACAAACTATGAGACGGTGTACGATGCCCGCAGAATGCCAACCGAGAACGAGCATTCTAGAAGCGAATGAAACATGAACACAGTTGATCGAAGCTCCGAAGTCTTTGCCGTGGCCACAATCTTCTTCATCCTCACGTGGTTGACGGTGGGCCTACGTATCTACGTGCGCGCCATCTTGATGAAAACATGGGGTAAGGATGACTCGTACATGGTTGCAACGCTGGTAAACACCCACTCCAAGCGCGTATACAGCGGACTGTGCTGAGCAATCCTCATAGCTAGCCTTCACGATATATCTACCCTGCCAAATCGTTGCTGCCGTTCATGGAACAGGCAGGCATCGCTGGGATCTCAGCGATAGCGATGCAAGAACAGCACTACTGGTCAGTACGGTCTGGAGTCAAGAAATGAGTGACCAACCCAGTGTAGTTCTGGTATCTTTGCGAACTCTTCTACGTCTTGACTAGCTGCCTACTGAAGTTTGCTATTGGATACTTCTACCTCCGATTCGCAATCGAGCCATGGCATGTTCGATTCACACAACTGCTAATGGCAGGCACCGTCCTATGCGGCCTCATTTACTTCTTTTTAGTTATGTTCCAGTGTACACCGAGTAAGCTCTAAGAAGACAATTTGATATGCTACACTGGCTAATGATGCACAGTCTCTGAATTCTGGAACGAGCACCCTGCTTCCAGCAAGTGCCTATCAAAAGGTCCGACCCTAGGCATTAGTTATTCTCTGTCCGTCATCAATGCAATCGCGGATTGGGCCTTCGGTTTGCTTCCCTGCTTCATTGTTTGGAAGATGGACTTGAGGAGGAAAACTAAGATCCTGGTTGCAGGTATCCTTGCTTTTGCCGCAATGTATGTTTTGTGGCCAGGTTGAAAGAATCAATAACTAACATTTCATTAGTGGAAGCACAGGTACAGTCATTCGAATGGCATACATACATACTCTAGTGGACGGCCCCGACTTTCTCTGTACGAACTCTACCATCTAGCATGTACTCCTAACATTGCTAACCCAGTGATTCAGATGCTACCACTGACATCGCCATCTGGAGTACTGTCGAGCCTGGAATCGGCATTGCAGCAGGTAGCATAGCGACTCTTCGGCCCTTTGTGCGCCACATACGGGCGAGCCTGGGCCTTTCCAACGCAACGCCAGAAGTGATCGGTCGCACCTACTATCCCTCCGATAGCAATCGCCGGCGTCAATATCGTCGCGGACATCGACGCAGCTTGAGTCCGTCTTATCTAATACCTACTGAGTTGGGGGATGTGACATCCATAAAGAGCCAGGGACATCACGACATAGACATAGAGGACTACTCGCCTCCACCGAATGTCTTTGTGGCAGGCTTAGATATGCCAGAGATTGAGCCTATTTCGGCTGTGGAAATTCAGTATCCGGTTGAAGGGCCACCCAGGCTTCATCTACGAAATAGCTTGAGACACAGCTTCACTATGGACACCATTCTCTGTCCAAGCAAATGTACCATACCGGGCTAAAAGATATAACCTGCACTCCAATCTCTCTACGTTACCGTTATGAACTCTAATCTTCTTACAAATCCGAGAAGCGCTACAGGTTCATAAGTCGTGCGGTCGCGAGGTTACACCATTATTTTAACCTTTCGAAGTCAGTCGGGTGCGGCGATTTTGGAGGGCTCGTTGGACCGACTGGACTACGGTTACCAGAATCGGAACACCACACGAGTACATCACACTATTACAGTCCCGAAGTTGAAGCTGGTTTTCAAGCGCGCAAAACCAAGAGTTACCTAGACGGTTGAAGTATACGTTATTGAAAAAGTCTGATGAGCTAGGCACACAGTAGGGCCCATGATTATGCGATCATGTGATAAGAACCATCTTGTCACCTTGATCAGAGTTTTTTTCGCTTAAAGATCTGTTGTTTCGACTACGGCAACGAGTCACTCATCCAAAACTACTGCACCCAAACGACTTCAAACGACTTCAAACGACCACAGCAGCACAAACTTAGCGACCTTGGACTCCGACGCCCTTCTGTTACCATACACCATTAGCTCAGCGACCACCCTTCACAATGCCTTCAGCATATGATACTACCTATGTAGTAGATATTGGGAGCTACGAAAGAAGTGCTGGTGCGAGTGCATGTGTGTGCGATTCACCATCACCAAAAACATATAGTTCCGGGTTTACTCTGCAATCTCTCTCACTCAGTTGTCGCAGCTACCTTCAGGAGTCAGGGTTGTCACGAGGGACCGACTGTCGCAGTTTTGAGACCAGGTGCGCCCCATTCGAAAGCGATAACATCTTTCTTAGGGCTACCAGCCCCTCTCAACTATCAACGACAACCCGAAGTCAGCGCCGCCACATGACAAGTTCCCCACCTGTCACACTGCCAGCAAACAACGATGTGCTTAGCGAAGCGTCTCACATGACCAACACCGCGCGCTTCCTCCATCTTTTAAACCATGCCAGAGCACTAGTTAGACGATACGGGATCTACACCACACTGCACGATACCACTGTTTTCTGCCGCGCTTCCGCTCCTCGATCGCGTCCAATTTATGCAGAGCCATCCATTACAGATGTCTTTCTTTCACTCAGAGCGGCCCAACAGGCCATCGACAGTGCGCAACCCGACGGTCCCGTCAAGGATGACCTGCACTTCTTCAACAACCTCTGGAATACTTCAATCACAGCTCTCGAGGAAATCCTAGACCATGGTTCACTGCCTCAGGAACCTTTCGGTTGGGGCGTCTTTGCTCTTTCAACCGGCTACCTTCACTCTCGACACACAAATCTTGCCTACCGGGATGTCTTCAGCAACCACAAGTATCGCCTTCGTTCCGCGTTAGAAATGATGCCGTCGCTAGAAAGAAAGAGGAGAAACGGGTACGTCATCTCTGACAGGCCGAGTATGGAGGCACTTGTGAAGGCGAGGAGGGAGATCCACACCGTGGGCCATATTCTGCTCAGCAAGTTTAGACAAGATGGATGGAAGAGGGTGAGATGGTATCATGCGATCACGGTTACGGAGAGGTGGATACAAGCGTTTGGACTCGTGCCGGAGGAGAAGGTAGAGATGGTGGAAGGAATTGCGTCTGGTGAGGGAAAGGATGTTGATGGGGAGAACCATGACTCGTGTTCTGAGTCCAAATTTCCTTGAGGCTCGAAAAGTCATGTGCGGTAAAGTTAGAGACTACATACCGTTGGCATCAATTGAGATAATGTTATCACTCTGCACATGAATACAGGTCTGAACGCTCTGTCCAGTAATCGCTGGTACAGATTTACTCACTGGCTTGCACGTATTATAATCCGATGAAGTCTAAATTTTCACTTCATCCCCAGATCTTTTAGTCTTGCCTCAGAAAGGTAGTACCATCGTCTATTTGCAGAACCTAGCAGCTCAGTTCTCCGCGGATATTGCGAAGACTTCTTTTATTCTCAGTGAACACCAGGAAAAAAACAAAAAGGGGACGGCAATTCGACATGTGCGCAACTTTGTAGGACAAGATACCATGGTTAGGTACCCACTTGTGTCATAACAGGTAGATGTTATAGCTTCAGTAGTAAGAGATATCAAACGCCAGGCCCTGGGCGATGTGGCATTGTCAGATCGCGGTAATAACGTCGTAAGCATACGCGGAATATCTAGGCAGTTTCAAGTTGCTACACCGTAGCTGGCAACTACACCCGGAGCATACGGGTTGTATTCAGTCAACACATCGAACGGAAAGTCAGCATGTGTAGTTTGTAGAGGACGACGCGAGGCTTTACAGGTGCGCTAAACCAAATACGGCCTGTGTCCTTCCCAAGGTTGGCCCTTGGCGATGTGCGTCCTGTCACCCACATCAACGCCAATAGGCAGCCCCTTGGGCTGCTCTGATGGAGAAAACTTGGTAACTATGAGAACTAAAAAAGGCATGTTCGATCTTGACGGTCAGGAGCTTCGAGCGGGGAAGACTGTCGCAAGCTTCGAGATGCGACGTCCAGCCAATTTGTCGTCGTTGTGCGCAGAAAGTGATGCCCAGAACAGACTAATTCACGCGATGGTCGTGTCTAACCTTCCTCATACATAGTCCGGAGATAACGTGTTTTACCCAAGGAAACGATGCAAGATACCGAATGCCGAATGCCGTCATGGTGCCTTCCAACGCCTGTCAGCTAAAAATGAACTAACACAGAATCATGATATGCCTTAGGTCCCATCCTCCAATAATCACAGAGATCAATACTGGCCCTATTTTGATTGCTGCTAGTCGTCTAGCGTTTTCTTTCATTCAGATTGCGCCTTACAAATGATTACTTTCAAACCATTCCTCCTACCCTTGACCCTGCTTACGACATGTTTATCCGCCCAGTCTTCCTCGATATTCAGTACGCCGTCACCTAGCCTCAGATCATCTACGACCAAGGTCTCTGGTAATAAATCCAGTACTCACTCTAGCTACACCTCAAGTGTCTTCTCGGGCATCCCCTTGTTGACATCAGCTATCTCCGGAAGGCAAAACACTACTGCCGCCACCTCAACCACGACCCTGGAGGTTACAGTCATAGAGGGATTGAAGACTTCGAACGACTTCTCCAATATTATAGCCTCAGCTACCAGATTGTATCGTCCTCGGCCAACTAACATTCGGCTTTGCAATGGATATGTCGAATTCTGCGACCGCAAGTTTTCCAATATATCTATGGTCGCTGCACACAATAGTCCGTTTGTGAAAGTACACAACGCAGCCAGCAATCAGATGTATCCAGTGCTTAACCAGCTGAATGATGGAATTCGAGGATGTAGGTCTCTTGCACAGTTCTATAGTACACCCAACTGACATTGACCGATAGTGCAGTTCGAGACTCACAAACCCAACATTTCTTCTGAGATACGCCTATGTCATAGCTGGTGCCATATTCTTGATGTGGGTACCCTCGAATCATACCTCGCGGCCGTAAAGGGCTGGTTAGATCGCAACCCGTTCGAAGTCATCGGCATTGTCATGGGCAACAACAACGGCGATAGTACGAGAATACCAGCAACAGACTACATAGCACCCTTCCGAGATTCCGGAATGTTGGAGTATCTGTGGACGCCGTATTTGAGCACTATGAACTTGACCGATTGGCCCACCTTGGGAGAAATGATTATAAGAAACGAACGTGTGGTAGTGATGCTCGACTATGGCACAAATCAAGAGAAGGTTCCGTGGTTGCTCAGCCAGTTCAACTACCAATGGCAAACAACATTCTCGCCCAAGGATCCCGCGTTCCCGTGTATCCAGCAACGACCTCCAAATCAAGCCAAGGAGGTGTCTACCGAGCGCATGTACATGATGAACCATAACCTGAACATTCCACTCAACTTGCTCGGGCAAAACATTATAATACCAGCATACACACTCCTCACCCAAATCAATGCAGTTTCTGGCAAAATGAGTGTTGGGCTCAGTGTTCAAACCTGCGTGCGCATGTGGAACCGACCGCCAAACTGGATTCTCGTCGACTATTACAACTACGGCAACTTTAATGGATCTGTCTTTGAGGTTGCGGCAATGGCCAACAACGTCACTTTCAAAAACAGACAGTGCTGCGGGTCTCATTTTATCAGCGTAGCAAGTGCGCTCAACCGCCATGGGTCCCTCGCAGCTTACTTACTTACGCTCCTTTTCTTGATCCGGTGAAGAGCTTGCTTGATTATAACCGGTCGTATCCCTGATTTCCTCGTGCTAGCGTCAGATCGGCACCACAAAATTTTGAGTATGAACCACGGTCGAGTCATGGATTCCATGCAATTATATTCCTACTGCCCTCTTTCTTCCTTTCACGTTTCTTTCTTAAACAACGGACAGACCAGGCACTCTTGGGGTTTTGTGGGATATACAAGCATAGGCTGTTCACTTGTGGTCGCTTTGGTAGGTTCATTTTTCTCTAATCAATCAAAGTACTACTTTTGTCAACCTACGTAATTTGCCTATTGGACCTTGAGTCGCGTATAAGGCACCTGAATTTTGAAATTTTGTCCCACCTCAGCGGCTGGGGACTTGTATACTAATTTCTCTTACAGTATTACCATATCATCTTGAATAACGCTTACTATCGACCTTTCTAATAAGTCACATATTCGATCCTAACAGCAATCAATATGTCTCCTGAATCTCTGGATGAAGAAACTGCACCGAAGGCGCAGCTTAGATGGCAGGAACTCGTGGGCGAACATTTCAGATTCACGGATCTTCCGACTGAGATACGTCGGCTTATATTCGGATTCGTTCTAGGTCATCGTATCTATCTGTTCGGCAAGATACCTGACGGCGTCCTGGTAACACAAATATCTGGTAGTGTCCTACTAGGCCAGATTTCTGTGGTTCACTTCCATCTGGGCTGTTGCTCGATTCGTAACCCGATTCTTGCGCTTCTCCTTGTCAACAAGCTCACCAATCAGGAAGTAATGCAAGTATGCTGGGAAAACACACCAAAACACTTCACCTCAATATACCGGCTTTGCACGGTCCTGGACGCAGCTGTCAAGCCCGCATACAACTGGCTAAACGACGTTGTACTCGACTTTACTTTGAAGGAATGGTTCGACTTCTTTGGTATCTTTACCGCTTCTGACTTGTGCATGGGCACTGATCCATCTTTTACATTCACTCTGAATATGCTTCACAACCTGAGAAGTCTTCAACTGCGATTCCGCGATCCCGATAAATGTTGCAAGTGCGTTCCTCCTAACAGCAACGCCGCTCCTATCTGCCAAGATACCATGGTGGACTGGGTTATGACGTTTGCTTGGCCTCATGTCAAAGACCTACCAAATGTGACTCTCGGTGGGTCTGTTAAGAAGAATACCAAGGCCATGTGGAACCAACGTCTCGCGTTGTATAGAAGGGGAGCGGACCCTTTCTTCGACCATCGCGCTGCAGAGGCAGTAATCCTTAGTACACCAAAGTCTTTTCTGTGAGTTTTTCAATCAAAACTCCAACTATTATGTACGGACTAACAGGTCTCATAGGCCACCCCCTTGCTTGTGCGGAGCTCCACGCCTGTTCGAGGACGGATTTTTTAACGCTTCCAACGATGAGCTTAATCAGTGGCCTGAGTTTTCCGCGAGTCGAAGAGGAGAGGCCAGACAAGCACAACCGATTCGTGATCAGCCATGGGAAGATTCTGTCGGGTAACCACCGGCGGCAAAAGAGATGTAGTCATGGATTTTCTAATATGCTACAAGCCATCATAATTTTTTGGGACATCGGATATACGGGTACGTGCCGAACAAAAGAAAGAGACCATTGCTTTTCTTGTTCTACTGTCGCAGTGATGGCCAGTTCTGTCCAGGTTTCGACATGAGCAAGATAATTGGAATGTACTAGCTTGTTTCTGCGCCTGTCATAACATTGAGTATCGCTCTACGTCGCAATACTCGCTATAAATTTTCTCGTGATTATATGCGTGGGTTTCTCATATGATAGTTACTCTATAAACGACCAGACCTATCGTCGTGCACTGACGTCGACGAGCAATATCTTTCATGCCTATAAATCTGCATCTCATCTGATCTGCACACCAATAATTTTCAAGTTGCTGAAGTGACGATGTCTCAACTGCATTGTCATAGGCGACGCAGAATGCGGAGACTTTGCTCATCTAAAGTGGCGCATACAGTGAGTGACCTGACCACCCATTCATTCGCTCATTCACTCCAACCGCACCACCAAACCGCGCACAGGTCCCGCACGCTACCGCAGTAATACAATGATTGCGTCACCCCAAGGGCTCTAGCTTTCGCCTCACTAGTATATATGACCGTTTTGCTCTGCGCAACTCCTTTCCCATCCACCACGTCCCCTCCCAACTCATCGCCAGAACGGGTCGTTCCAAACCCGCTGCAGAGGCTTTTGAACACAGCTACTACGAAGTGTTCGATTCTGAATCTGGCGAGATGGAATCTGACCTGTGTGCGAGTGATTTCAACCCCACAGCGCGACCGCCGGTTATTGAGCCGACGGGGTATGCGGGATATTGTATTCATCCCCCTTCGTACCACGATGCGCACACGGACATTCAACATGAAAATGATTCTTGGGTGAATGATTTACAAAAAATGGAGCGACCTTTCGAGCCCTACCCTCCTTTCGAATTTCATCAACCTTACAACCCCTATCAATCTCTCGGCCAGTACGATGTCTCTGGTCCCTACCACCCCTCCGACAGCATCCCGGCACCCATCTACCATGTCCCCGCGGAAAACCACGGCCCACAAAAGGCCACCTTAAAATTCAACGCCAAAGCGCCGGTCTTCACCCCCACCAAATTCTCAAAGCTCAGCCCCACAGCTCCCAGCTTCCTCCTCAGCCGGCTCGCTATCTTCGACCCTCCCTCCAATGACCGGAAGGCCCGCCCTAGCAAATGCAAGCTCATCCTCCCCAATGCGCGCAAAGAGAACATTACAGAGTACGTCTCCATGCTAAAGAACCCACAAGATGGCCAAGTCGGCCGCTTCACCAAAGAAACCACATACAAGTTCAACAAGGGCTTGCACCGCAACGACCCTGTTCTGGCCGCCATCTACAGCCAGATAATTGCGCTGCGGAAGAAGGACATCGGATTTTTTGCTATCAAGCTTGAGGCCAATCCTGTAAACGACGCGCCTCCGCTTTGGCCGCCGGGCCGGAACCTGTTCGACGCCAAGGCGTATCATTTTAAGCCCAAGGACAAGTATGGTGAAAAGGAGATGTTTTGGGTTACCATTTTGCCACATGGATCACCGCCGAACGCCAATACTATTCATGTCTATGAGAATGAGAAGCAGAAGTGGGTTGCTCTTGGGGACTGGCTGCGCGCTTGCTACTGCTTTGACCGCTGTCTCTCAGACGAGTCGCGTTTGAAGCTGCGGCCAAACTTGGGTGGTAGGCCGGGGTATAGCACACAGTTCAAGTGGTGGACGTACATTGGCAATTCTCGCCGCTTTGAGACCTTGCCTACTGAGCTCCGTACGAAGATCTATGAGTATGCTCTTGGTGGCGAACTCTACCCTTTGTGTTCGTCGAGCGTACCTTATCTTACCCTAGGTCTGGGTTACCATCATTCTTTGTTCCAGTCCAGGGGCAATTTCGAATCAGTCTTGAGCCGTATGCACGATAGACATATACCAGAAGATCGACCGTTTGTGTACGAACCACGGGTATCTATCCTGAGTCTCAACAAGACGATACGTGATGAAGCACTGCACACAGCGTGGGCGATCATGCGTAGCTGCTTCGTCGATCGAGGCCTATTTGAAGGTGCAATAAATGCACAGCCGGGTGCGGCAAAGCCGTACAAGTACCTTGGCAAAATTGAGCTCAACTTCACAAATCATGGGTATTCCAGGTTCTTCGGGGTTGAGATGGGTAGGGATCACCTGTATATTGGTGTCTCGTCATCTCTTGGCTCGCGTCTGCAAACGTTGGAGAATCTGTACGATCTACATCTCCGCTTTCGCATACCCCCTGAATACCCGTATAGCGCCTGGTTCAACTCTATGGATCCAGGTGTCTCTCCATTCGGGGATTGTCAACGGACGGTGGTCGACTGGATATGCACATTCGCATATCCTTTCCTAATCGACAAGTGCAAGGAGGGAAAGTTGAAGGTCGCACTAACCGGCGCTGTCAAGACAGACACGAAAGAAAAGTGGGAGGCAATCTTTCAGAAAAAGCGCGAACATGACCAGGCGGCAGCTATGGCGAACATTTTGAACAAACCGAAGAAGGAACTGTAAGTCTGCCTTCTCTACAGTGAATATTGTTTTGGTACTAATACTCTACCAGCCCACCTTCATGCCATTGTGGTGAACCGTGTAGACGTTACTATCGAAGCCGTCGTGTAGGCTTTGGCAGATACTTTCTGGCGCGAGACAGCTTTAACCCAGACGTATAGACTTGGCATGCAAAATGTCGGTTCCATTGGAGCCATGGAGTAATATAGTGTGATCTATGGAGAGCTGAGTTCCTATACTTGCAGTGGGTAAGACTGTAGTTGATGAAGACGGGTATCGGCACGGAAAAGGAAATAGCATCTGTGGCACCAGCCAAGATCAGTAGAGAATTGGTCGTACATTTTGATAATGGGTATCTCATCTACATATGAAATCGTGCCGTGCAGCTCATAGCATCCGCATGCTTACCCTCGCTAGAACCATAGTTTCCAAACGGAAATATGGTCGGACTTGGTCGTGAATCTTTCCCAACACTTAAAAGACCATCTCGTGTGGCCTCTCGTTGCTTCGCAGGCTGAAGCTGGAGCCGAGGTACGACTCGAGTTCAGGCGTCCTCTTGATGTTTGCCATGAGCGCCTTGTCCACCTTCTTCTGGTCTTCTATCCGCTGGGGGTCCGTCTCCTTCTTTGTGGGTGTCTCACCATCCTTGAAGAACTCATCCTCGCCCTTGCCCTCCTTCTTCTCGCGTGCCCAGTACTCATCCTTGCTCACGCGCGAAATGACCTCCTCATCCAGACCTGCGATATCGACAACGGTGGAAGTAGCGATGACGTAGCGGTGGTTGACACGACGGAGTGGTACACCGTTGGACTTGAAAGGGCCAGTGATGAGGAGTACGCCTTGTTCGAGCTGACGCAGCAATACAACGCGCTTGCCGCGGAAACGACCGGAGAGGAGGATGAGGACGGTGCCAGGGGTGAGAGACTCGCGATATTTGGTGGGGTGTGCGGTCTTGCGGGCCTGCGAAATGTCATGTTAGCTCATTCCGCTCAACCACGACCACACAGGTCGCCTTTTTACGCGTCTCCTTCCCCAACACTTGAAATTGGCCCGAAAATTACCCATACCTTCTTCATGATAGCCTCCTCCTCAGCAGGGTAGTACTTGGATGCCTTCTGGTCGCCCATTGTGGTAGACATGTCGAGTTATGAGTCTGGAAACCAATTATTACGTGTCGCATATGTGCTAGCTATAGCTTTATCGGATTGTGGGTGCTTACAATTTGTTTTGTGGTGTTGGTGATGTCGCCGTCGTGATTTCAAGATGTTCATGTGTGGACGCTCGCTAATATCAGCCCTATGACGCTAGTGGTCCCTGCGAACCATCGTTCACATGCATCCAACTGCGCCAAAGAAGACTTGCATGGTGCCCATGTCGTATGGAAAAAGTATGAACATACCGCTTTGGGCGGTCACTTTCTTGCGTCTAGTTCGATATTCCGCTGAAGTATTGTATCTGAAGCATCATGTCCTAAAGACGGGCTTTCAACTCCAACTCGATTTGTGTATCAGAGCATCTCAGATGTCCCAAGATAGAATTCCCCACTAACTGATTCTTCACACATACCCCTCTCGCCATGAAGGCAAGTAAGATCTCGGCTGCTACATCTGCGGCTGGGGCTCAAACTCCTGCCCCACAGCCTCCCCAGGCAAATTCTGACACACGCATATCCCCGCCCCCACTCCTCTTCAGCGAACTACTCCCTAGCCGGCTCCTTGAGCGTTTCACCACCTTGTGGCTATACATAGTTACACTCTGCTTCTACGGTGCAATTCGTCTAATCCATACTCGTAGAAGGCAAGTGGAGAGCATTGGCAGACACAAGCACCGAAAGTCATTAATAGTAATCGCATTGTTGTACAAATTCTTGAGCCAGTCACTATCTGTACAAGACCATAAAATTACAAGCCACTCAGTAGTTCAATCATCTCTTCTCGCTCGGCACTTGCTGAGCTGGGGCCATTGTAGCCATCGCCCTATCCATCCCGCTCCATTTCCTGACAAGATGCTGGACACCGACAGGCAATACCCCAAGTATCTGAATATATTTCGAGTAGACAGGTAGACAGACTTCACCGCTCTCACCTCTCTCGATCAACCTTATGATATCCTTGCCAATCTCAGCAGGTGTGACGACAGGCGCAAAGAAGTTGCTTGGAGTTTTAAGACCCGCGAACATCTTTGTACCCATCTGACCCGGTTGAACAAGAATTTGTCTTGATCTCCTTCGCGTCGGGGTTCTGTGCGAGCTCAGCACGCAGAGACTGGTGCAGCGCGAGAAGTGCGGCTTTGGAGGCTGTGTATGCGGATAGGTTGGCTGCACCGAGGTGGCCGAGTACGGAGGAAACGGTGACGATGGTGCCGCGCCCTTCTTTCAGCATGTACGGGACGAATGTGCGGAGGGTGTTGAAGTGGGCCAATGTGTTTACTCGGAAGGTGCTATATTTATTATGTCAGCAGAAGTCAAAATAACCGTAGCTGTATGCATACCGCTCCACTTCTTCAGCGGTTGAATCGAGGATGGCCTTGGTGTGCATTATGCCGGCATTGTTGATGAGAATTGTCGGAGTCCCAAGCTGTTCTTGTATTAGCACAGCATTCGCTTATTGTGCCCTGATACTGCTCACATCTTCACAGATCTCTGCTGCAACCGCTTCCACTTGCTTCGGGTCGCTCACATCACACTGGTAGTACAGCACTCCAGTGTTCTCTGCTACTTCATCGTCCACCTTCTTTGTGTCCAGAACAGCAATGTTTGCGCTGCGCATGCCATATGTCTCTGCCAACAGTGCGCCGAGGCCTTCAGCCCCGCCTGTTACTACAATGACTTCGTCCTCTAGGTCTACCTCACGGTGCGCTCCCCACGCGATCCGATCGCTGATGAGGCCGAAGAGACCAGTGATTGTCATGAGCATAGCCCAGGCCATGGCGATGCGCATCTCTGGGTTCTCATACGGTGTGTACTGCGCGCGGAGGCACAATACCACGACCCATGATACAAACGGGTGGAATATGGTGTATCCGAGGACGTACCATATCACGTCGACGTTGAGGTAACGGTGCCATGGCTCATCGGGTCGATCAAAGCTCTTTGGTAGCTGTACGGACACTTCCTTCACTGGGGGAGACATGGCGGAGAGGTCGACATAGGAAGCGTGGTGGACCATTGCGGATGGTGGGGCGCGTATAGGCGCGTATTTGAGGCTTAGACGCGAATCGGCAACCACGTTTAGCTATTACAGCAACAACAATGCTATCCGAGAGCAAAAAGTGAAGAACGTATGAAGAAGAAATCTACTAAAATGCGACATGGGGCCATGGTGTTCTTATTGCACTGTTGCTGGTGCTGAAGGATGCTATGTTTCATGCCCGCCTCAGGTCTCTGCGCTGCTCGTCAAAGTTGCTTCGACCAGGAACCTCGGAAAGTTTCAAGCCTCACGCGAGTCTTAGTAAGCAGGCCCTCTTAACTAGTTACAGCCAACACGAACTCAGACACCTCTAGTGTTCAGACTCTTGCTATGGATGCTGTGGATATATCACAAAACAACTGCTATCCTGGCATAATGTAATGGTCAACCATGCCTTCGGCCATTTCATCAGCCTCCTGCAGCCCGACTGAACGAAAAAGGGTGCAGAGGGAAATCGCAATGCCTTTACACCAGCCTACATTCGCGCCTGAGCTCTTTCCTCTCGTAAGCTACATGACGTTTGTTGACATATCAAATCGTTTGTTCTTGATGACGTGCATCAACAGTTATGGCTGCACCTGCGGTGATGACCATTACATCTTGCCCTACGCAGCTGTTGGAGTTCAAGAACAGAGACTGCATTAGTCAGGTTTAGAGCATAAGACCCAGTAACAATGCAAGAAAACGTACGATTGGTAGGGGTGAAGAGTTGTGCACTATGTGAAGGGTATCTCCTGACGCCGCTCCAAGTAGTTCCTCCCCCGCAACCCCATGTTTGTCATCGCAACAGCAACAGGCACCCACCAGCACAGGAAAGATGTCCCCAGCGACTGCCAAACATCATATGCACGGCAGCACTCATAAAAGCTCCTCTTTCGTCCTGTATCTCCATCTCTTCTTCATCCCACTCTCAAGTTGTTTTCCCCCAACTGCACTGCCCTTGGTCTCCAACATCAAACATACAAACCAACTTCACTAGCAACATGCTCGGCCAGATCCTCACCGTGACCGCCCTTGTGGCTCTCACTCAGGCCAAAGCCATCGTCACCAACAACTGCCCCTTCAACGTCTACGTCTGGTCTGTACCCAACGTCCCTCATGGCTCCATGGCCGAGAACGTCCCCATCAAGTCTGGTGGTCATTACCAAGAGCCCTGGCGCCTTGGTAGCCTTAGCAACCCTGGAGTGTCCATCAAGATCTCTTCACGTGCCAATGGCATCAACGAGGGCGCTGACGAGATCAACTTTGCCTACGCCATTGATCCCAAGGATGACTCGAAGATCTGGGTCGACCTATCCAAAGTTCGCGGCGAACCGCCCAAAGTTCTCTTCTATACCTGCCGCGGCGAAATCAGCTCTACAAACGCTGGAACCGTTCAGTGCACAGCCAAAGACGAGATTGAGCTAGTCCTTTGTGGACCCACTCGCTCGACCCGAGCTACAGACACTGCGTCGCTCGAACAGATCAAGGCTTGCTATGATGGCAAGCACGCCGCAAGGGATGATGACACCGACGGCGAAGACTCTGAGTGGTATCAGGCACGTAAACAGGCGGAGCCCTCGGGCGCACCACAACTCACAGACTCATATCGCAACGATTTTGCCGACGCAGACTACCCTAGGGCTCTGGAAAATTCAGAAGCCCCTCAATGTCAAGCCAAAGTCATTCACAAGCGGTCTCAACGCGCCACCATTACATCAGAAGCATTTTACAACAGGACTCTCGTCTTGTGCGACCTTCTCCAGAAATTCCACCCTGAAGCCACCGTCAACTGTGATGAAGAGGTCATGAAGCATCGCGCCAAGAGAATCTATCCTCGAATCTGTGACCCTGCAGTCGAACCGCTATTGATGGGCTTCCCGTGCGAAGAAGTCATGCGAGAACTCGAAACCAAATACATAGATATGGGCATCGATGCTGCGCAAGAACCAGCGTCCATGGTGGCAGTTACCGGATCAGTCACCATGGTGGAGAACAACACGTCATCATCATCTGCCATGTTAGGAAGCAGCACGGAAGTTCGAGCTACCAAGGAATCTGACAAGGAATGCTTTATGGATCTTTGCGTTAACGACTACCGTATTGATTCGTCGGTCTGTGCCACATTGGAGCACCTCTACCGTAAGATTCTAGCAGACTTTGACCTCCCTTGGTACGATGTCTTCGATGCCTCTTGTCCCAGCCCTGCGCGCGGCACCGATGCCACCAAATTCAGCTACATTGAAGCTCTCTGCACCGATCTCAACAAAGACAGCAAAGTCTGCGTTACGCTGGATAAATTGATCCACGACTTTGCCCTGGACTACTTCCACAAGGCCGTCTGTTTCACTAGTGATAAGGAGAAGTGTGAATCATGAGGTTGAAGCAGAGGAATCATGATGGAGAAGGCTGGGTTGTTATGGTTTTGCATTGTTTATTGTCTTTTCACTCCTCGCCTTTATTGTTTGCATGGCTTAGCTTCTACATCCTCATTACCTGCTACATAGTCTAGCGTAAGAATTGACTACCTTTTCTCATTCAACCTTAATCTTCTCCATAGTTTCACGGCCCTATCTGTCGCGAGTCCATCTCAGCTTACTCATTAATCAGAGCCATGTTGTTCCTCATGCATATGTGAGTTCCCCAGGTATATGTTCGAACCACCAGTTCCATCTTGCCATCCCTCGACGCTGTTCTCCAGGCTTCCTCCCCAGGTATTACCAAAACGCACGATCAACGCTAAAAACCTGCAAAGCCTAGCCTGGTTCACCAATCCGCGAATCGAATAGCTGTAAACCCCCGTGAAAAAAAAATTCATGAACATATGCACATTTTGTACTTGGCACCCCCATTTCAACCTCACCCCTGACCAGGTAAATACGACCCAAAAATGCCCACCTTGATCTTCGCCGGCGTCTTAGGCGTCAACGGCACACTGGCCATGGCATCACCCAGCTCAAGATACGAAGACTTCTCATCCACCGGATAGTGCGAATCAGGCGTTCCCGCCCTATCCTCCTCTTGCGTCGACCCCACGCGAATCTTGACATGCCCGTCGTCATCGCCATTCAAGTTTACAACCAACGAACCATTACCGACATCAGGATTGGACAGGAGCCAGAGATGCTTCATGCGCCTGCCTTCCCTCCGCTCCATGATGTCGTCGGCCGCAGACGCGATATCAGCGCCACCCCTCGACGCAGCGATGATGAGATCGCGGGGATCGAGGTAGTTGAAACGACCGAGACCGGACCAACCTGACGTGCGCATTGCTTCAAACGCGACAGCGCAAATGACGAGTAGGTTGAAAGTAAAGATTGCGTAGATGTAAATCGGTTGACCGAATTTCAACGCGTAGATGTGGACTTCAGCGGGTTTCTGAACGCTCATCTTGCCGACCATGAGTTGTGCGGAGGCGTAGGCGACGAGCATGGTGTCGGCCATTGAGATCATGCTTTGGCTGACGGCGTGCATGACGCCTTCTTCTTGCGTTGCGGCGCTGAGGTTTTGGGACGCGCGCGACATTCTGTAGGCGGCGATGCTGGAGTTGAATGCTTCGCCTAGGAGCGAAACGTACAGATTCGTCATGTCATTTGACATGAGCTCGAACTGGCGCAAGACGGTGCGTGTGATGTTTCGTTCGGGGTTGAAGTCTGGCACTGTTTTCACGGGCGCGACGGTAATGTTGAGACTGCCAATGTCGACGGTGATGTTGAAGAGGGTGGGTGTGAAGTCGAATTCGCACTGTGTGTTGTTGAGAAAGGCGTAGGCTTCGCCTGCTGCGATGGAGAGGTAGCGCCGGGGTGAGCGCTCGCTGAATGCGACACCGATTGCTACAATAGCTTTGCCGTCATGGCCGATGTAGTTGGAGTACTCTGGTCCTTCTTCGCTGTCAGGGAGGTTGCCGGATGCAGCGTATATCCATTCATTGACGGGACCGGAAAGCGAAAAGTCCGAGGTGCGGTTGTAACTGCAGGTGACGTTCGCCATGTAACCCGTCTCTTCATAGATATAGCCTGCAGCGTAGGGGTTGGAGGTGATGCTCTGGTCCATCAGCCCGACTGCGGCTCCTACGCCATAAGAACGGCCTAGATAGCTGAATTGCGTGTTGTCAGGCTTGCGATGGATATGCGGCTCTATTCCAGAAGATGCTTCCGCTGCGGCTGCTAGGATCTGGCCACTCTGTTGTTGGCCGACTGAATAGGTGAAGAACCCCTTTCGTGTACGCAGAGATGGTCCTGCGCTACCAATCATCATTGGATATTCCCTAATCATGGAGACATCCTCAAAGCTTGGTATCAGAAGTGAACCGCCCTGTACTGTCGTCGAGACTGATGCTGTCATTGCACCAGCCCAGAGACCGGCAGGCACAAGACTGAGAAAGGCTGTAAAGAGAACCGGGAAGAAGAATCGTAGGGGTAGGTCCCAGTCCACACGCATCAATGTCATGAACACCCATGTTCGCAACACATCTAGGGTCACGCTAACTCGCGCAAGGCGAATCCGAAGTGCGTAGTTGAACAGTTTGCATATGACGGCAAGATGCAAAAGACCAAACGATGCGGCGAGAAGTTGAACAACGAGCGCAGCGGAACCCGGAAACTTATTGGCCAGGGCGAAGAGTTGTCCGGTCACGCGCCATTCGTTGAGCTGGGCCGATAAAAGTATCGTCGAGAGTGTCGTTGTGAGGGAAAGTCCGTAGAAAGTATTATATCGTCCCCAATGGCTGTACTTGATGGAACGGCCATCGTCTCCAGTTGCTCTCCGGTCGGTAGGCAGAAAAGTGAATTGACGAACCATTACTAAGATATTAGACTGAAAAAAAGGTCCGGCCAGCGGTTACGAAGGGAAAACGAATGTTGCACCAACGAGTGACAGGTACGTGAAGAACGATACAATTGACAGTTAACATCTTCCATGATGTTTGCGTTCGGCACAGTCATCTACCGTGCGCATAGGTCTTAACAGTAGTTGTATCAGATGCGGCGAGACTCATGCCTGAGACCCTGGCCCCACTGAGAGAAGGGCCGGTTATAGGTCAGCCTCAATCGCAACTTCGCCCGCATGAAGGCATATGGGTGCAATCTATCGCTATTGAGGCGATAAAGACGCTCATAATGATGGGGTCTGAAGGGTATGTTCATGTGTCGGTGTGGCTGTGTTCACGAGCAATGCATCTCACGGAGCCTTCATGGACGCGACGAACCCGCCAAGCAACTCCCAACGGCTGTACCGATGTTGCGGGGATGCAGGGAGAGTGCCACATGCCGCAGACGATCCAAGTAATAAGCCACCTGTCGAGGATGTTGGTGGTATAGAAAGTCGGACAGGCTGAGAGTGCGAGGTTGAAACAAGCGCTACGTCAACCAAGTGTGAACGGGTCCACGTGCTGTATGGCTAGAGATTCACAGATGTGAAAGATGCCGTACTTCTCCCGGCTAAGGCTTTTTCGTTCAGATCAAGCTAGAAGGGATGAAGGATGTTGGTGCATGATGTCGCCATGGACGCACCGCAACGTGACACCAATCGTGGTGAGGAAGCACGGACGAATGACATCATTCCAACCCACGTGTCACGAGCGCCAGTGTAGCCAAAGACAGCGTACCCCATCAATTGCACAAGTAGCTTCCACAAAGAAAACACAGAGGGATAGCGGTAAAGACAGCACACGGATGAGCTTAAACCCTCCCGCAGGTTTCTACCCTGGTCTACCCACACGGGTTCCACCAACCAGGGGCCATCATTTCTCAGCTAAGACATGCTTCTGAAACCGCCCGTATGCATGCCGCATCAATCCTACGACACGTTTGATCTACGATGCCCAAACTTCGACTCCTGCATATACGACATTTGCTTTTATTTACTTGCGATGCTGACCTCGGATTGTGGAGCCAAAGAGCAACCGTGCTTACCGCCTGTTGACGTGGACTTGTGATGGATATTGCGCGGGTGAGAATGGGCAGCATTGAAGGCCTACTTGCTGATCGGTCGCAGCTTCTGTTCGACAAGATGCTGTAGTTTAGGAATCAGTTGGCCCTGAAAGCCTTGCGATGGACGGGCTGGTAGGCAGCAATGCAATCTACCGTATACATATAGTTATGAATCGTGTGTGGTTGGCCAACTAGTCAGCCCGACGTGGCTGCGCATGCGGCCGGTAGGGAAGCGTAGTACGAGGCCGAACAATTGGGTGGCAGGACCGCGTTCCATACAACCCGCGTCGTAATATCGTCGTGGCTGTACCAGACTGTACAGCTGATAACGGATCAAGGCTATGGTGTGGTGTGATACGGAGTGTTGGTATTGGCCTGATTCAGTTAGTAGATCGCGATTCTGTACTTAGTGTGCAAAGTTCAACATGTACGCTTAGCCGCGTGACGTGCATTATCGTACCATTGTATCCCCATTCTCTAGCCACGTATTGATGACTCACATAATTCTTACTGGTCCCGTCCCGGAACACATGCAGATGGATAGATAGCCGTCGGTCCGTAGCGTACCAGGCAGTCACCATATAGGGAAATTGCAAGGAGAGCATGACCGTCTCATTTCCCGAAGCGAAACGTTTGCGCTATTATTGCCAAGAAAGGTGGATTGAAATGTTTTGATAGATTCATTACTCGCGATAACCCGCAACGCGGGCAGGGAGCGAATATAGCTAGACTACTGTGGGTCGTCGTGCCGACGGAGAAAATGCTAATAGATGATGATGATATCCAACGCCGGTACAATGCTGTTGTGCAAATGCTAAAACATAACGCCTACTCATGCAAAGCTAAGCGGATGGGCGGGGAGATGTCCATCCAGTGAGCATCTTCCAACCAGATTGTGTCATCCGTAAGACACACTATGATCTCTTTTTTTGAGACCATCAACAATGAAACGAAAAAAAGAAAAAGAAAGTCGTGGGTCTAGTAAACGAAAGTGTTTGACAGAGCGAATAGCATTAATAGCCGGTCTGTCGGCCCGCATAGGCACCGGTCTGACCGAACATTCTGCTGAAGAGACCGCCCGCCGATGTCTTGACCTTCTTGGAAGGCTGAGTGTCGTAGAGCGGGAGTGAGTGCTGCTGCTTCTGGGCGTATGGAATGGGACCATTGATATATACAACATTGGCGCCTTGGTCGGCATCGTAGCGCTGCAGGACAGTGTCGGCGGGCTCGTCGTGAAGGCTGATGGGAGATTCCGACGAAGTGGAGCTCGAGGAGCTCCGGGTAGGTGGTGATAGCGATGGCGTGCGTGATTGAGCGCGGGAGGATGGTGCGTAGTGTGCACGGTGCGCTTGTGCGCGGGATGCATATGAGGCCATGGAAGAGTTTGATGCATACGGATGCACGGTGCGCGAGAGGTTCTCGGCGGTGAGCTGGTACTGCTGACGAGCAAGCTCCTTCTCCTTCTCGGCAAGCCTGGCCTTCTCGGCTTGGCGACCTTGCCAGACGCGGATGGGAGCTAGGAAAGGCTCGAAGTGGTAGTAGAGGTCATCAGGGTTGATACGGAGGTCCCAGTCGAGGAGGAAAAGCAACTGCTTCTCCATCAGGTTTACTTCAGTGATGGAGAAACCAAAGTTGTCGTAGCCACGCACGGCGCTGTACCGGGCCCAGTGCTTGTTCTTGGGCGACGAGTCGTTGAGGTTCTTAGCCGCAAGAATGAGGGAAGCAAGGAAGATGCGGTGGACAGTGCAGCGCATACCCTTTGCGACAGGAGGAAGACGAGACCGTAACCGGCTAAGGTATACGAGCGAAGACATGAGGGTTGCGGTCTGGACATGTGACCTCTCGACAATGGATGTGATGAACTCTTCCACTGATGGGAGGGCGGGATCCCGGGTGTGGGAGGCAGCATACTGAGGAGGCGAGGCTGGTGGGGTGGGGGGAAGGTTCTTGTTGACTGATGGTTCGCAGCGAATGACTTGTGTGGCCTTTTGGGCAAGGTACGAGATCATGTCATTGGAAACCGGAAGTTGGATGAAGTGATCGAGAGCGGCCTGGTTCTCGGCGGCGAGGTTTGGTGAGTAAGGCATGGTGATGTTTTGTGGCGGAGATGCAAGTGGGGAAATGTTTGACTCTTTAAAGTGAATGTTGACCTTTGTAGGTGATGCTGAATGGCAGGGATGGTAGTGTGTTATGATTATGCCGTGCGAGGCGGAGCTAGGATCCGGTCTGAAGGATGGTAAGCGGATGTCCAAGGCAGTTTGTGTGGCTGGGTAGCAACACAAGGCTCGGTGGAAAAGGCAGCAATGGCAGGGCAGCGAATATTAAAGCGGTGAGTTTCCGAGTCCAGTCGGAGAAAGGCAAAGCAGTAGTGGTTTTTTTTTGTTCCTTTTTGGCAAGGGAGAGTGTCGACGGCGCTGCCGATCTGGGAAGTGGAAGAGTGGTAGGGTGTAACGCTTGTCACTACCGGAGTGGGGAATGCACCTGCACCGCTAGGATGGCAGGGAGGGAAAGAAGGGAGGATGGAAGAAGTGAAGTCGGGACTGACAGTGAGTGAAGCAGTATCGACGGCAGAAAGCGTGATACTTATGACCGACAGACCCTTGGGCGGGTGCAGATGCAGTGCTAAGTTGGGAATGGGATCCAACCGGTCGGTGGTTCGGCGGGTGCGTGTGGGATCCAATGATGAGTGGATACGGGAAAACGACGGCGAGGTAGCGCGCAACGCCAGACTCAGGCCAGCGGCTGTATGGCCGAGTTTGGGGGGGAGTGCAAGATTGCGAGTGGTATTGTGCAGGACCCCAGGAATAGGGTGTTTCAAGTACAAGCCAATGGTTTGCAGAGCGGTGCGGGACAGGCTGAGGCGCGACGAGCTGACAGCCAATCGACGTGTGGTGCGGGGCGGGTTTCGAAGGGCAATTGAGCAAATGTTTGAGAGGTGTCGGTTACGAGGGCTGGTGGTGGTGTTGGTGAAGGACTGGGTGTTGGGAGTGGATGAGTGCAGAGTGTCTTGGGTTGGCGCAGCGGTCGACTACAGTACGACGACGTTTGCTGGCGCTGCAGGCACTTGAAGTTTGCGGCAGCAGTGACCGCTATGTACTCGTGCGTGGGGAATAACTGGCCGGGACTAGAGTGTCTGCTGGCCTTTTAGTTTGCTCACGTTTCCGGCTTGGTCGATGGAGTACTGAGGCGGTGAGTCGGGCAGAGTGGACCCGTCTAGCAGTGGTTGATGAATAGCAGGCGACCACGCAGTAGCAGCACACCTGCTCCCATATACCTGGCAGAAGATACCGTCCGCGCGCATTCACCTACTCGGCCAGCACCGCGACAATGACGATGACATGGTGCCAAGAACCAGGGCAAGCATGCGAAAATGCGACATTGCCCAACCTCCTGCCAGCCTGGCGGGACCTGGACGGCACTGGACGGCGCTGGACGGCACTGGACGGCGCTGGACGGGGGCAGGAAAAGCATTCTTTGCACCCACGAACACGCGTTGCAATGCGTCTTGGGCGGGCGTAGCAGATTGACTTGTGTGCTTGGTGTCGTGCACAGTGTGGCTCAGCGTGCCGGCATAACGAACGTCTTTTCAGTCGGCAGAATGCTCGGTGGCCACTTGAAGCCTTTGCCATGCTGCATGCCACTCATCCATATCCACCACCCACCTTGCATCACATCCCAAGTTGGCAGCCCTCCTGCCATCTCTTAACCGCATGACTGACAGCGTGTCTCCTCCACAGGCTCGGCCAGATGGTGCCCACCGCGACGCATAAGATCGCCGTCATGCGCAGGGCCTAGCACTCTAGCAGCCCGTCTCGATTGGCCAACGCACACTGCAAACAAGTCATCGTTCGTTTCAACACACCTGTTTACATCCGACAACTGACCAGCCCTCTTTGGCCGAGGCCAGATGCCAGCGAACGCCCTGGATACACCCTGGATATGCCCCGAATACGCCAACCTCATGCAATTGCAGTGCCCCCAATCAATGGCTCTCTCGCCTTGTGGCCCTCCTCAACAGCCGCTGCACCGCCTCAGCCACACGGCCCAATCACCCTCCCCGCCCCGCCTTTGCTTCTTCTAGAAGGTCGTGGCCAACCGACTTCTGTAGTGCCTGTACATACGGTAGTGCCTGTAGTGCCTGTAGTGCTGCTTCTTGTCTCCTGACAAGACACGTCTATCAAACCTTGTCTCGGCCAGGCCGCTACCACCTGCCTGCCTCTACACCGTCCCCCTCCGCCTAGACCTCGAGCCGGCGTGGGGTATGCCACCGTTGAATACCGACGATAACTCGGCCAAAACTCAATCTACCTCAAATCTGACCCCTGCAGCGATAACACCCCCAAACCGGACTAGCCGCCTTTCTAACCGAGGCGCCAGATGAATGCGGCTCTGTGCTAGTCGCCACCCCCCCTACAGCGGCTGCTATATCCAGGCCGGCTCTGTGCGTGCCGCCCACCAAGAAGCGCTCGTGTTGCCTGAATCTGGCAACGTCGGTCCCCATTGCGACCGTTATTCTTGTCCACGCATCCGCTTCGTTGTGGTTGCGCAATCTGCTTTCTGCACGCCGGGAGATCTGCTCTGCTGCTGTTTGGGCGTTGGCGGCTACGGCCGTGTGTCCTTCCGGCTGACAACTCAGCGCTTCGAGGTTTCAGCAGTCAGCTGTGGTAGTCACCATCGTCATCATTGCTGCCACAGCAAGGCCGCTGTCCTCCAGGGAGCTGCCGCGTCTCGGGCTTGGTTCTCTTAGACTGTGCCGCACCCACCGCACCCACCCACGAGCTCATCATCAATACGATCAACTCTCCATCTCCGAGGCATGACCCCGCACCGTGTCAAACAACGGCCCATCATCTGGCATACCACATGTTTCGACTGTCCCCCGAAATGGTTGGCAGAATGGCTTTCTGGCGCTGTTGGGACATGACTATTTTGACAGCGGCTTCTTGGCCACGCGCCATCTGCGATTATGGTTCAACGAGGTCATGCCGTGCAACACGCGGTGCATGGCCTAGTATCATCTCTTATCAAGCACGCGCTTCCACAAGCTGAATATTACCCTCATGTCCATATCCCCTGAATCTTTGCGCGATATACTCGATTACTATTTGAATTCAAAATACGTCATGTGAACGATTATCGGTCCACTATAGTGGTGCAACGCGCGAAAAGGTATCGGGAAGCATATATATATATCCATCGCTCCGGGGGTCCCTTATTCCCCTGGGCATACATTGACTCTTCTTATAATTCTAGATTACATGACAGTAAGCCCAGCTTTCGCTAGTAGAGACAAAAGTACGAGAGTCGAGAGAGCAGCTATGTGTCTTTCTACCTCCGCCGTCCTAGACACTAAGCTAGGTATATGCCGGCGCCGAAACAACGCGCTATTCACTCTGCCACCATGAGAAGACCGAGACGTAAATGTTTAGTACACCGGCCAGATAAATGAACCATGGAATTTTGGATAAAACAAACATCATGGGTTCGTTCTTTCGAGTCCGCTCAAAATAATGTAGTAAGGAGAGAAGAAGACAGTGAGGTAATGAGCTTTTGCATTGTAACCCTCTATAACAGGAACCGTACCCGGGGTTGTTTTTAGAAAGAGCTTTTGCAGAGTATTTCCAAGGTGGTAGTGCTAGTGTCCATGGCAGACCGAAGTTAAGCTTCTAAAATGACGGAGTGAGTATTGTTTTACATGGACAAACGTGTCCGGAGAAGAAAGAGACATATGTCAAACTGCTCGAATTTTTCATATGCGGGTTTTCAAGTCTGTGACCAGAAACATAGGAAGAAGGATGGGCAGTTTTGAATAAGAGGAGAGAACAACACCATCGGGTTGATTGCCCATATATTTTGGAACTATACAAAGGGGTGTAAAGTAAGTGTACAACAGGAAGATAGGTGTGCGTCACACAGTTTTATACCTAAGACGTCGGAAGAAAACTCATGACAGCTCAAAACAGGATTTTAATTTGTAATCGAGATCTCAGACCAATGTACATGATGTGGATAAGTTTAGTAGAAACAGAAGAGGTGGTCATCCCCAACCTCGTCCATAGTTTTTGAGACAAATGACAGCACGCATGGCTGTCTTTAAGTTTTGATTTGTTTTAAAAGCCATAGTTTTATGCAGAGGAGAGCAGAAGAAGAAACCAGAGAGGAGGGAAGACCACTCAACCTAATATAGCGCAAGAGTAGGTAGCTGACAGTCATATATCCCTTGGTTGTGCCATTTTGGAGAATACAGCAGCGGAGGAGACACCACATAACGCGTTTTGAGGTGGTATACAGAAAACTTTTGTAGTATAAATAAAATAAATGACGAGTCTCCAATCTCATCTTTTGTAATCGTACCTATTTATTTTTAACCACCCGAAAGAAATCATGTGCCAGCGGTACATTAAGTTTTAGAAAAACAGCAGTGAAGAAAGCAGTCCATCATTCAGTTTGTTTTAGGTTTTTTTAAGGAAATTGATCGAGGGAAAGAAGAGAAAGGTAGATGTGAAACAGAGGTGGGATTTATATAGCCGGCGGTACCGCCGGTCTTCACACTGTAAGGAGAAAATTATATGATTTCTAGTAGTAAGCAAAAAACACTGAACCTTCCTAGAGCTTCAAGTAATGTTTCGAGGTTGAGATAGACACACACATATATATATATATATATACCCTGACGATATCATTTTCGGTGCAGACACCGCCACACATAGTGACCGAAAAGTAAAAGTATAGAGAAAAAAAAAGGAGCGGCAGTCATATCGCGCATACATTGGAAGTTTAGAAAACAAGTTTTTAGGTATACAGCAGGAGGGAAGGAATATGTAGACTGTGAAGTTGTTTTTGATACCAGTTCCTTTTCTTACAGTAGCGCCTAGAGTAGACCGGATGGCAAAGCAGAAAAGCCGAGTTATATTTTAGATTGTCCAATACTCCAAGACATGTTTAGTGAATTTGGAGCCTTTTATAGGATGCTTTAGAAATAGCTGCCGGAGAGACAAACATGTGTCTCGTCCATCGCCGTTTTCAAGAAATCCAGCGTATTTTAACAAGTCCAGGGACGGGAAGAACGTAGTGGCCACACTGCTGTAGTTTTTGATTTTTCCAGTCGCTCAACATGACCATTCATGCCTTTGTTTCCAAAATATGCCCAAAGGCACCAACATTTCCTTTCTCCATGTAGAATTTTCCGCTTACTCAACATGTACCGTTGAAATGTCGATTTTAAAACAGCCAGAGAGGAGGACATAAGGTCTCCTAGCTTGTTATTTGGAAACAACCCGGAGTATTTTTTTAAAAAAAAGACAAGAGGCCGGAACAATATTGCCGCGACGTTGTAGGAATTGCTAATTTTCTAGTCACTCAATGTGTAAACTCCATATAGCTTCCTTGAGTTCAGCCAAAGAAGAAAACCACCATCACATCCATCTAATCGGGATTTTATCTGTCCTAATACACATTGTGGTTTTCATTTCTAATGGAAAAGAGGGGGGGGAACAGCACATAGCCACACCACATAGTTTTCAGAATGCACGCAGGAAACAGCACATGGCATTGGTTAACGTTTTAAATCCATCATTCATATTACTGTCTGTCGTTTAGAAAAGAAGCGGGAACAACATGCGAGGTCGATATAATCATTTTTGAAAAGCGCAGAGGAGAAGACTCCATCGGACACCTTATCGATCTTAAATCCCTCAAATTGTTTATGTGTATAGTTTTTTAGAGAAAGGGAGGGGAACACCACCATAACCTGGTGTGTAGGTTTTGAAAAGCGCAGGGGAGAACACTCCATCGGACACCTTATCGATTTTGAATCCCTCATATTGTTTATGTGTATAGTTTTTTAGAGAAAGGGAGGGGAACACCGTCATAGCCTGTTGTGTAGTTTTTGAAAAGCGCAGGGGAGGAGACACCATCTGGCAGCGACTCTCTCATTTTGCACCCTCATCGAATCGGTCTCTGCGTTCTTTTAAGGAAAAAGCGGAATACACTCCATGGCTGACTTGGGTGATTTTCTTTTAGGCATTCCACCATTAGCCTGATGCCATATTTTCTAGAAAATAAGGTAAAGTACCGCTGCCGGATTTCCATATCTCAAGCACGACTTGTTTTTTAGAAGATAACCAAAGAAAACAGGAAACATGCAGCATCCGTTATGGCATGTTTTATCCCACACCAGCAGCCAGGCTGCACTCAATATTTTTTTTCCGATAGCTTAGAAAGCAGAGAACCCCACTCCACGTTCCACCACTTCATGACATTTCGTAGAACTCCCAAATTTTGAGAAAAAAGTAGAAAACAGTGATGAGCAGGAGAAAAACTGTACAGCACCCAGAGGACGCTTTTATATCCTGTGTAGGCCCATGCGCTAGCACGCTTGTGGGATGTTCACGTGATCGGCTACACACCCACACGCCATATACTGGCGGAGTAACACTGCCGCAGACGCAAAGACAATCACATACTCTGATACTGTGCGTCTTTTAAAAGCCTTCTAAATTTAGAAAGATGTTACTAATGGTTGAATGACTTTTGAACAACTCACACATGCACACATACTTCTCGGAGGCGCAATTTACCACGTGATGTTGCCGAACATAATGTGTCTTGTGGAACACATTTCGCAGCGTACGAGGCTTGTAAGAAAACTATAGAGAATACATCCACGAGAACAAGCATGCATTCGTGCGCGCCCGATCTATGTGCATTGGGCGATTAATATATCGAGGTTGGCAATGCTAATACCAGAATACTCACCCCTATTCCTCATATACCTCCCCCTTATCAAAACCTACTCATGCAATCGCCGCTCAACAGGCCCAGTCCTTGGTGGCGTCTCATTCATCTGCTGTTCATCCTCTGCATATCTTGCATTGATATTGCTCTCTTCCCGTCTCATAATCGCTCTGTCCCCGTTATTCTCCTGATCGCGCTGCTCGGGAGGGATGCGCCTATGCGTGCGTGCTGTCGTTGTGCCACGAAGAATTGGTGAGCGTGTGCGACGGCTAGTCGTCCCAGTGCCTTGATCGGGGGCCAGGGCTGTCAGAGGGCCATCGCGTGTTGGTTGTAGGTGGGTAGCACCGGGTCCGGGGCGATAAGCGCGTGTAGGTGGACGCGGTGACGGTTCGCTGCCATGATGGCGGTGAGGCTGGGGGTTTGCAAAGTTCGGTGTCAAGTCAGCTGCATTTGCATTCGATCCAGGTTGGACTTGTTCTGGTGATTGCCGTCGCCAGTTGTGTGTAGAAGTTCGACTATATGGGCGTTCCTCTGTTCGCTGTGCTTGATCTGCAGTTGCGGGATTATGCAACGCATTACTACGAGGCCGATTGGGTCGATCATCAGCAATAGATGGCTGAGGCATACTGTGACGAAACGGTGGAATGCCAGTACTTCTTGCAGCGTCGGTAGGCGTAGTTCGGTTTGCCGCCTGCAGTCGCTCATATGCTGCCCTGTGTTCCTGTACTGTATTGGTACGTGTAGCACGACTTTGATGAGCTGGAGCATTCTCACTCGAAACATGTGCAGACCTTGGTGGAGGCATGACTGAACCATGCGCCGGCATTGCATATGGTGAGATTGGAAGTCTTGTTGCAGCATATGGGCTTAGTCCATATCCCGCCATGTTGTACTGAGGCTGGTTAAAACCTGGATTCCTAGCCCGAGGCGGCAGATGGGGGTTATGGGAAGGATTTCGACTTTGACTAGACCGACGCGCCTGCGAGCTTTGAGGTCGAGAAGAGGGGGTAATGGCACGAGCGTCTTCGATTCGTCGGTTAGTTGTGGCATGCATCCGACGTTGATACTGGTCTGCCATTGGATCCAAAGGCGATGGAAGATTCTGAGATGCTGCAGTGGCTGCATCCATGAAGCCTCTTTGAGGATTCCTCGCATATGTATGACTTGGGGAAGGATCCCGATGATTATGCTGAGTACGTGTGTATGGCGACGCAGGCAATGGAGAAGGCCTATGAGTCAAGTACGGGGAGAATGGAGAGGTGCCTGTAGCAATCGGACCAGATTCCCATGGAGCAGGTGTATCGATTTCCCTGGAAGGCTGTGTAGGGAATGAGGGTTGAATGCTTTCATGCGCGACTGCAGTCCCATCAACATGAGAATAAGGGCTGTTATATGATGTAGGATTCTCAGAGCTGGTAGATCTCGATTCTGGAGGAAGGGAGCCATAGTAAGAATATGCAGCACTAGTAGCAGAAGTCTCGCTGCCCAATGTCGTCTGTGTTCGAGATGGGTGTGATGAGCTTGCAATGGTCTGTCGAGTATTGAGGGATCGCGAGTCAGACGGTATCGGACGTCTGTCTCTACGTACGGATTCAAGAAACGCTGTGTGAGCCTCAGGTCCGAATGGATTGGGACCTGGAACTATAGTTGGCTGCAGGGGCTGCGTACTGAAGATGTTGCCAGAAGGATCGTGACTTGCGGGCCCTGATGTCTGGGATGGGTTGGATGCAGAAGGCCCCATGTAAGACCCAGGCACGAAGGGACTGTGACTTGTAACTATAGTTGGTTGCTGGGGCTGCGTGCGGAAGGTGTCCATGAAAGGAATGTGATTTGTGGGCATTGATGTCCGGGGTGGGACGTATTCAAGAGACCCCATGGGAGCCCCAGGCGAGAAAGGGTTGGGCCCAGTAACTATAGTTGGTTGCGGGGGCTGCGTGCGGAAGACGTTCTCGAAAGGACTTTGACTTGTGGGCCCTGATGTCCGGGAGTTGGAACCCAAAGGCCTCATGTGAGTCTCAGACGAGAAAGGATTAGGACCAGTAACTATAGGTGGTTGCTGCATGCCGAATGTGTTGTCAAGATGACCTGCAGATCGGCTTCTGATAGCGGGCACTTCACGGCCACTACGCTGCCGGGGCTCGCTTTGCCAGGATTCGTGGAAATTATACACATCGCCTGTTGGGGTTGATCGGAAATATCCTCGTAAAAAAAGTGTTTCGGGAGGATGATTTGGTGATTTGCTAGGATCGCCTGAACGTTTACCCTGTGTAGCTGAATTGAGCTTTGCATCTGAGAAGACGGGTATGGAGCAAGTTTATGAGCAGAGTCTCGACTTACCGACCCACCACCTCGTAGTCCAGGTGTGCTATCAGCAGCGGATAGTGAATAGTCACCACTCATGTCAGCGGAGCCAGATGTTGGACTTGTAGATATCTGCCTTTGAGGTGTATGAGGGACATTGGAGGGTGTGTCGTTGGCCGGAGACTGTGCCGCTGATTCTCGGCGAGGTCGTATTGGAAGTTGCACAGTATGTGAAGCGGACGAGGCTGGAAAGGGCACTGGCTCATCTTGTCTTTCGTGATCAAGCGTAGTAGGGTCTGCATGATGGTTGTTGCTACTGTCCGGATCTATTGATGATGATATATCTTCACATGCAGATGTACTCTCGCCGTCCTCATTAACAGATGTGACAAGTGCTTGCTGAGGTTGCAAGAGGGGGATTTTGCCCAGGGCAGTGAGGGCATCCCGAGTTGCTCTCTGTGGACCATGTCGAAGGATGGGTCGTCCGGGTTGTCCAAGCGGGCGGCGTGGCAGACTTGACTGAGGTCGTGTTGCCTGCCTGAGTGCTATGCGACGGAACGTCTCTTCAACGTCGTCGGACGTCAGGGTAAGTTCTGACGGGCGTAGGCGTAACATGGTGTACCAAATGGGAGCAAACGAGCGGCGGTCGCCTTGCTCGGCGTGAAAAGCGATATAATGGGATCCAAGTGGAGAGTGTAGCAGGGTGGAAGAAGAGAAGCGACATGTTTGGTGATGCAAGCCTACCTGATAATTGAGTGCCTACTTGTTGCAGTTTCCCTGAGGAAGCTTCACTGTCGTGCATTGTACCAGCGACGACGCGTGAGGGGGCGGCGGTCGTTGCCGGAGGATAGTCGGCCTCTCTTACCAGAGACATGATTACCTTGAGATGGCAACAGTTGCCCGCGGTGGAAGCGGAAATGCATCATGGTTGGAATTGTCAAGCCACTCCCCGGAGGTGGACAAGCGTGTGATGATTGATGGTGCTGGGTTTGGAGAGGTGAGGTGGCAGGGATGAAGTATGAATTGGGGTGACACGGGGAGTTGCATGCAGACGGCGTGGTACGCAAGCTGGTGGTGCTCGGACGCGTGCGTGTTTGTTCTTTGTGCGTGTTTGCGCCATGGCAGACCAGGCACTGCTGGTGGTGGTGGGCGTTGGGGGGGCATTTGTGGCCGTGGTGAGGGCGTGAAGTCGTCGGTTTCGTCAGCCATTTGCCGAGACATGGCATCAGCCAGCAGCGGCGGCTCCAGCGTCACGGGCGCCCCATAACCTCAACTCCAGGCGATAGAACCTGTCCCCCCTCCCCATTTCCTGGCCTCTGGGCCCCTGCCATGCCTCCGTTGCACGTTCGTATCCCGCACGCTAATCGAGGCTACTTTGACGCGCCGCGGGTGGTCCCTTCGCTACCTGCAACCTTTCGCTCGTTTACCGCCAGTGCTGCCCAGTGGCTGCCATGATGAATGGCGACCTGAGCCTGTCGCAGACGCTCGGCGGACTGCGCATCGCGAACCCAGATGAGGATGACGACGCCCCTTCACTGCCGTCGCCGCCGCCGCCCACACAAACCCACGACAGCCAAAGCCAAACCCTCGCCGGTCAGCCATCGCCGCCATCCCCGTCGCGCGCCTCGTCGTCGAGTGCCGTCACCGAGACGCCGCATGTGCATATCCAAGGCCAGAGCCAGAGCCAAAGCCAAAGCCAGAGCCAGGACCCCCCATACTCACACCCACACTCGCATCCTCACTCACATTCCCATTCCTACATTGAAGAGGAGCCGTCGGCCCAGGCCTCGTCGCTGCACGTCAATGCCAGCAATGCCTACGCCGGCTCCCCCTCAGGCTCCCCAGCCGCCTATGCCTCCCCCTTGGCCGACACTGCATCGGCCTCGTCTCATTCGCCGCGCCTCTCCCACCGCCAGTCGATGCCTCTAGCACACCAGGCCCAGCACCAGGCCGGCTATCCACCCTATGCCCCAGGCCCTCTGCTCCAGCAGCAGCAGCGGAGTCAAGCGCCCACATCACAGCCCATCCGCGAGCGGCCCATGTCCCAGAGCATGTACCAGCACCCGAACCTGTCGACGTCGTCCACCACCGCCCCGGGCACCTACCGCTACAACGACGAGGCCATGACGGGCGACATACGCCGTACTGCGAGCTCACGCGTCGCCCCGGGTGCCATGCCGACGCGGGAGGCCAGCCGGAGAGACGCATATCGCCAGTCGGCCCAGATGCAGGGTCTAAACGGCCCACTACCGCCCCGGAGAAGCTCGCGACGGATTCCCATGGACGGCTCCGTGCCGGGCGTATCGCAGCTATCAAGCTCACCGTATAGTATCGAGGGCGGGCCATTGTCCAGCAGCGAGGAGTGGAAGGAGCGGGGGGCAGCCGTGAGCACCAGACAAGATCTCGACCAGAACGGACGGCCTATAACACGCTTGGTGAAGAAGGGCGTCAAGGACTTCAACTTTGGTAGGACACTTGGAGAGGGCTCCTATAGTACAGTACTGGCCGCCACGGACCGCCAGACTTTGCGCGAATACGCAATCAAGGTGCTCGACAAGCGCCACATCATCAAGGAGAAGAAGGTCAAATACGTAAACATTGAAAAAGACACGCTGAACCGACTGACGGAGCATCCCGGCATCGTCCGACTCTACTACACCTTCCAAGACGAGCGCTCGCTATACTTTGTCCTCGATCTGGCTGCCGGCGGAGAATTGCTGGGCTTCCTGAAGAAGATGGGCACCTTTGACGTCGAATGCACACGCTTCTACGGCGCACAAATACTTGACGCCATTGACTACATGCACCTCAAGGGCGTCATACACCGAGACTTGAAACCCGAGAACGTTTTGCTCGACGACGCAATGCACGTCAAGATTACAGATTTCGGCACAGCAAAGATACTGGACCAGAAGAGATCCAATGGCATTGGCGCCGCGCCCGGCGACCCTCTCGAAGGTGTAGAGTCAGATCGAGCGCAATCCTTTGTCGGCACGGCCGAATACGTTTCCCCCGAACTCCTAACGGACAAGAACGCTTGCAAAGCCAGCGACCTATGGGCTTTTGGCTGCATCATCTACCAATTGCTTGCCGGACGACCGCCATTCAAAGCTGCCAACGAGTACATGACGTTCCAGAAGATTGTTGGTCTGGAGTACACATTTCCAGATGGATTCCCCCCGCTCGCGAGAGACTTGGTCGAACGGCTATTAGTGCTAGATCCAGTGACGCGATTACCTATGGAGCACATCAAGAATCATGCCTTTTTCGAGGGAATTCAATGGGGCAAGGGGCTGTGGAAACAAAAGGCGCCTCGCTTGAAGGCCTACAGTCCGCCCGCCCAGGAGCCCATCAAGCTCAATGGTAATCCATACCGCCGTTCTTGGAGAGAAAAGATGTCTAACATGCATCTAGGACCCTCGACACCGGCAGCACCAGTTAGCACACAACCTCAAGCACGGCCGAAACCACGGCTCATCACCGAATTACCACCGCCCTCCCAACTCGACATTGACTGGTCTCCGGTCCTTACAAAGCGAGACGAACGGATATTGAAGCTTGGGAACATGTTTGTCACTCAGCATGCTCCCGGTCATCCTGTAGGCGGAAAGGAAGAGCCCGCAGAGCAACCCAAAAAGTTCTCGCGTTTCTTTGGCGGAAACACTGTCAAGAAGCGGCAGCGGCTCGTTATGATTACTTCCAATGCACGCGTACTGATGTGCGCAGCAGGCACTAATGACAAGAAGCTAAAAGAGGAGGTCTCTCTGCTCTCTGCAGGCTGCTCGTGGAGATCGTTTCAGGATTCAAAGGGTCTGACTGCTTGGCTCGTAGAAACAGTATGTCCGACACGTATTCCCGCAAAGTACAGTACTAATCTCCTCCAGCGAGACAAGCAGTATGTCTTCGAAGACCCCAAAAATACCACAAGCGACCCCGATGGCAGCAAATACTCCAGCCAAGAGTGGCTCGACAGCATCGAACAAGCCCGAGACTACGCATTCGCACAAACAATGACCAACTCGTACTCTGCCGATGCAGGCTTAAACGAGCTCGTCTCAAATCACACCACTCCGACCAGTACGTTGGGGGGAGACTCGGCCCTAGAGGGCGTGAATATCCCCGCCTCGCGCCATGGCCACCTTCGCAAAGATCAAGGCGATACTGACTCGATAAAGGGTAGGAAGCGCTTTAGCAAACGCCATTCCAAGAACGGCTTGGCCAATTTTTGAGCAGCGGAAGCACAAACACACACGAAAAAAGACACTGGCTCGGAACAATGGGGTTGCTGGCAAGCAGATGATATCCCGCCTCCGGGTGTTCTTTTTTGTTTATTTGTTTACTCGCAAATACCAAACCAACACTCACACAACGACCGTACAAAAACTCCCCACCAAACCACCCAAACATGTACTCGTATTACTACGATTTGGTAAAAACTCCTTTTGTTTTGTTTTGCTCCTACTGTGGTGCAAACACTTCCATCATCCATCAGACTACTCATAACCAGCGTACGGCGTTCCTGGCGTCTTTTTCTTCCTCTTCTTCTACTACTTTTTTCCCCCTCTGTTGAGGTTTGTTCCCTTTTGTCTTCTTCTTCTCTTGAGGTTTGCCATACTCCCATCAGATGCATCCATCATAGCTCATTCATCTCTTTTTGTGCATTCTATCCATCTTATCCATCTACTACAGGTACGCAGGCATGGCTAAAATCATCATCACAATCTGTCTTTGTGAGTCGTTGGCTCTCTCTTCTCTCTGTCTGTCTTCGGAAAGATGTTGTATTGGCATTTAGCGGCCTCGGCTTTTGCGGCAAACAAAGTCTTTGCGTTTGTTGGGGGGAGGTGGGTTTTTCCATATACATTTCGGGGAGCAAGTTATTTTCTGTATAGGAGAGGAGCGAGATATAAGAGGGGCTTACGCTTACTTACTTACTTCTACATGGCCGCCCGTCCGCCTCTTTTGGAATCGATATGCTTGGTTGGTCAAGGGACGTGGGATATATACCATCACATTACCCCCTTTTTCACTCTTCACTCTTCACTCTTCTTGTTCGTATGTGTAGTAGCTCAAGCCTTTTTGTGCGTGTGTATGTGTGTGCGAGAGAGAGAAGGAGAGAGAGTGGGTAGACGTTTTGCTGTGTGGAGGCGCGTTCGTTGGAGAACCTTGTAGTTAGTCTCACAGAATCTTTTTTTGGTTCTTTTCCACTTTTCTTTGAGGGCAAAGGGATGGAAGGGCGGATGGGTTCAGGTATGGGAATAGGGAAGCAAGTGTGAGGAAGTGGAGAGGTAAAGAAGACGTAGATTGGCCAATTAGTAGTTTTGGCGCGGTCGTAGGGAATAAAAAATAAATAAATTTGTAATGCAAAGCTTTGGTTTGTAGGGTATCGGCTTTTTGTTGGATGTGAGGATTGTGCAGGGCAGGGCAGGGTGCATGTCATGGTTCTGGATAACCTTTACCAAGTCAAAGTAAGCCATCACTTTTCATTCCTCATTCCGCATTCCCTTGCAAAGACTGTGAAAACGAATGTAAAAGACAAAAAGGTATATATGTTAGTAGGACTTTAGCTAGGTAAAGCGGTAGTATAATTATATAAGGGATAAACGCGGTATAAATATTTATTAGTTATAGATTAAGTTAATTCTTTCTATCTATTATACGAAGGGGTATATATATAGCCCTACTCCGTATAAGCTAGTCTACTTGTGCGGTAGCAGGTTACGTAATATTGTGTTTAATAATATGTTATATAATATTAAAATCCTTTATATAGATACTAGTAACTTTTTCTTTTCTTAAGTTACCTTCTCTACTATTGTAGTTCTATTCCTTTATACGCCTTATAGTATCTATATTAGTAGCTAGTTTACTAGGTCCTCTTTTTATAGAGTAGAAAGAGAGTTTCTATTTATTATATAGGTTATTAAGATTTATAAAGAGATTTTATAGGTTATCTTATAAGCTTATTATACAGCTCTATTTATTAAGTAGAGATTAGATAGCGACTTTTACGTTTATAGCTATAAGTAAAGGTAGCTTTATGTTTATAGCTATAGGTAAAAGTAGCGCTTCTTAGCAGCATCTATAGAGTATAAGTAGAGGCCTCCCTCCCCCTCTTCTTTTCTCTTCTTCTTTCTCTTTAGCTATTACTAAGCCTTCTCTATATATATCTACCTTTTGTAGCTTTTCTTTTCTTAAGTTAATACTAATATTTCTTATATAATAGTATTACTATTACTATTATTATTATTAGTAGTAGTAGTAGTAGCACTACTACTAGCACTACTACTAGTAGTAGTAGTAGTACTACTAGTACTACTATTACTACTACTATTACGTACGATATCTTCTTTCTATCTTTTTTTTTTTTTTTTTTTTTTTTTTTTTTGCTAACGTATAGTAGAATAAGTCTTGTATAAGCCTCTACTATAGTTACCTCGTTTCTTAGTTCTCTAGTTGTATAATAAACTAGTAGTCGTCTAGTCTATCTAGTACTAGTTATAGTTTACTTTAGTATTAAAGTAGTTATCTAGTTATTTATACAACTATTTCTAGTTATAGCTAGAGCTAATAGTGTGTAATAATATATACTTGCATAACTCTCTAGAATATCTAGAAATATACTAGTAAATTAAGACTTATA
Source organism: Pyrenophora teres f. maculata (assembly GCA_014334815.1). Taxonomy (NCBI): domain Eukaryota; kingdom Fungi; phylum Ascomycota; class Dothideomycetes; order Pleosporales; family Pleosporaceae; genus Pyrenophora; species Pyrenophora teres. The sequence goes on from CP060568.1 coordinate 5,139,278, forward strand.
TATCTCTAGCCTTTAGTATAGGTCTATAAAAATCTTATTTTATTAGCGAGTATTTATATAGTTTACTTATATAGTTATTATTTTTCCTCTATACTTTCTAGAATTAGATAAGTTTCTCTAGTAAGAGTTACTTATTAGTTATTTCTAGGGTTAGAGGTAGCTTATATAGGTTTTAGCTTTATACTAGTATCTAGTATTTATTCTAGTAGTAGTATAATAGGATATTATCTATATAGCGTAGTAGGTCTATAAGGTATATAGCTAGTAACCTAGATAGGTATTATATAGGGTCTATATAAAGGTTAGTAGTATTACTTTTAGCCCTTTTTATAGAGTAGGTCTTTAACTATTAGCTTCTCTATTTTTAGCTTATTATATATAGCCTATAAGTATTATAGAGATATCTTTTATTAGTCTAGCTATAGTAACTATGCTAGTAATATTAGGTATCTACTTAGTTCTCTCTTTCTATTATCTATATAATATATTTATCTTATATAATATTATATAGCTTTTTAGACTAAGTATCCTTATTATTATCTAATGTAGTAGAGGAAATAGAGATAATAGGAGCCGAAGGACGCTCAGACATAGGGATACTAAGGCGCGACGAACATTACTTAGAGATACACAACATACATATATACTACTTAATATAATTTCTAATATCTTATATAAGTATACGTTCCTATAGGTATTCGCTCTACTATATATAGTAACTAATTTACAACTTAAACTCTTAGCTTACCCTTAAGAGAGCTAAGCGCTACTATTACGTATTATCTAATAAGTTTTATAATAGTATATCTAAGAAGTTTAAGAATAGAAAGAATATAAGAATATAAAAGTAGACTAAAAAGAGCTAAAAGGTTTCGTAATATAGATATCTAAGCTAAGTAAGTAAGGCTTAGAAGAAAGAAGCGAGTAAAGTAAAAGAGTTATAAAAGATCTAAAAGGTAATTAGATACTAAGAATTAAAATACTATAAGACGTAAAATAGCCTAGAATAGTAATCTAGAAAGGGGTAAAATAATAGAATATTAAAACGCGGGGGTATATAAGAAACCCTTAAATAATATAGAAAAAGTAGTAGAGAATAAGAAAGTAGCTAAATAAAGCTTATATAAGCGCGAGAGCTAGATTTAGGCGTATAATTACTAAAGTATAGCTAAAAGCAAATTAGAGAACTATAATAAGTAGTTAGAGAGGCACTCTATTAGATAGTAATAGTAGAGTAGTAAATATTATAAACATTAAGAGGAACTAGAGAGTTTTAAGGTTTCTAAAGAGAAGTTAGTAAGTAACTAAATAAAAGGGCTTAAAATTACGCTCTTAAAGAAGGAGCACTACTAAATAGTACTTAGTATAATAATAGTAATATTAATTATTATAACTTATATAATTATACGCTAATCTTTTATATAAGCTTAGTATATATCTTTACGCGTATAAGTAATAGTTAGAGTAGTAGTAAAAAGTTAAGTAAGAAGACTAAAAAATAAGTAACGCTAGACCTATCTAAAGATAGTTAGATATAGTAGAGTTTCTCTTTTTAGCCTAAAGATACTACTCTAATAATACTTAGAAAGATAAGAGAGTAGCTATAAATATACTAGATAATAATATTAAATAGTAAGAGTACTCTTAATATCTATCTACTAAGTCCTTAGTATTATATAAGTTTTAATACCTAGTAAATTATACTAGTCTTTAATAGCGCAGGAGCGATATAAGTTAGAAATAGTAAAGGTCCTTTAGATAATAGTAAGTATAGTAAGTAAGAGCTATACAGTATATACTTTATAGCTACTACCTTACCTAGCTAATAGTATTCTAATATTTAATAGTAATAATTTACTCTATTTATAGAGCGCTATAAAGAGATAGCCTATTACTATAAGTTTATACCTAAAATAATACTTAAAAGGCTTTTAGCGTACTATAGCTATAAATAGAAAGAGATTATTTAGTTAATAAAAGAGTTTAAAAAAGCCTAATAAATAAGAAGCTAGAAAGACCTCTAAAAGGCACTTAAGAAATAGTTTCGCACTAATAATAAGTACTAATAGAAAGTTAGGATAAAGTACTTTAAGTACTAGCTTAAGAAGTATTAGGCCTAAATAAAGCTTAGTACTATAGAGTATCTATAAGAGTTCTATATCTAAAGTAGGCGCTATATTAAAGTTACTATAATTAAAGAAAGTAGAAGAGAATTTTATCTTATAAAAGGACTTCTACTTAGATAGGTAATAAAAGTCCTAAAAGGTTCTAGCTTTATATAGATAAGCTCTTATCTTTTAACTATAAAAAGATCTTTAACTACCTTTTAAAGTAATTAGAGATAGAGGAAGATACTAGAATACTTAATCTAAAGGAAGTAGTAAAGGAGTTTACTTTAAAAATAGAATTTAACCTAGCTATAGCGAAAGCGTCTTAGAAAGTAGCTTATAAGTAATAACTAGCTCTTTAATAGATAATAGTCTTTAAGCCTTAAATATTAAGTATTCCTTTAAAAGATTACGCCCTAAAGCTTACTTAGAAATAACTTCTACCTAGATTAACGCTAACTAAGAATAAGATTAATAGCTTAGTAAATAAGATACTTTAGCTTAAGCTAAATAAGGCTTAGCTAAAGTTAGAACCTTAGAACTTTTAATAGATACCTTAAAAAGTAGAGTTAATAACTAATTAGGTTATCTAGAGAGAGGTTAATAAGTAGACTAATAAGCGTATAGTAGTATTATATAGTTATATACTTTAAGCTAGTAGTATAGTTTATAACTAAAGCTACTAGTATAGTAGCCTAAATAGTAGTTAGTAACTATAGTACTAATATTAGTAGAGTTATACATAGCTAACTTAGAACTAAATAGCTATTAGAACTATAGTAATAACTTTTAGAACTATTAAGAAAGAATAGGTTATAGTAACTAAAGTAACTAATATAAGTAAGATTAGAGGTAGAACTTCTCTACTAGGTTTATAATAAGATAAACTATTAGAAAAGGATTACCTAACTCTCTAAGCCTATATTAATAAAGATTAGTACTATCTTAATAACTAATTAGTCCTTAACTAGAGTACTCTAGATTACCTATAAAAAGAGTTATAAACTTAAGGCTCTACTTATAGAAGGATTTAATAGCTTCTAAGATTAAATAATAATAGATTAAGTAGAATATTAACCTACTTACGTTTACTCTACCTTTTCTAAGTAAGTTAGGAAGCTAGACCTATTAAGAATAATAATTTCTATCTAAGTTATCTCTAATAATACTAGAGTAATCCTATCTAAAGACTATAACTAATTCTAGAACCTTTCTACTATTCTTAGTAAATCTACTTAGAAAAGAGTTTTATACTATATAGAGCTAACTAGTATAACTATAGTATAATAGTATTAGCTACTATTATATAAAGTAACCTAAGTAAGAACCTCTAGCTAGCTATAACTTAGAAAAGATTTAAAAGAATACTTAAAAAACTATTCTTAAAAAGTCTAGTAGTAAATATATTCTATACCTTAGAGAGTATAAAAACTAAGATAATAATTACTTTATAGACTAAAGTCTAAGTAAGAATTATACTATATAATTTATAGATACGCTAGAACTAGTAGATATAGATATACTTAATACTTTAAAGGATTCTAAGCTAAATAAAACTCTAAAGGATACTTACCCTAAGCTTAGAGAAAGATAAGTAAAAAAGTACTATATAGTAGAAAAGCTAGCCTTAGACGCTTAGAAAGTTATTTAGTAGATTTTAAATACTAAAGTTAAGCTACTACTTAAAATAGTCTTAGAAAATATACTAGAAGTTTATAAGAAGCTTTTTTAGATAGGATACACTATAAAGGAGTTTAAGAAGATTAAAGTTAACTTAGTAGCTTAGGTACTAGTAAGTAAAAATAAAGATAACTTAGAAGAAGATTTTAGGCCTAGAATCTAAGTTAATTTACTATTATTAGAATAGTTTAGACTATATACTAGTAGAGGCCTTAGTAGGGAAGGTTATATAATACTATTATATTAACGCTAAGTATTAGACGGACGCTTAAATTAGTTATATATAGTAAAATATTATCCTAGAAGAAGACTATAAAGTAGGCCTAGTAGAAGGTAATATAAATAATAATTAGCAAGAATATAACTAATTAGCTAGTATTAAATACTTATAAAGAAATTACTTTAAAGTTCTAATTAATATTAAGGTAATACTTTTCTCTTTTTATTAGATTCTAGAGCAGACCTAATATAATAAGAAAGTAATAGTAGAGAAAATAAGTCTCCTAATTACCTCTCTACTAAAAAGTATACTATTAGCGTATATAGTATCTACTAATATATAAAGCTTTATAGGTATTATATAGAGTATACTTATATATATTAGGTAGATTAAAGTTTAGACTAATTTCTTTATAGTAGAGAGTTATATAAACCCTATTATATTAGTAATCCTTTTCTAACTAACGCTCGCGCGAGGCTTAAGTATATAACTAATAAGTTACTTACTACTATATCTTTAGTAAAGATAGAGAGTTTAATATAAAATTTATATATATAAAAGTAATTAAATTTATACGCTAAAAGTATATATAGAATCTATATTAGAAAACTCTTAGAGAGTATAATTACTAGCGTAATACTCTCTTATTATAAATAGAATAGCTAGCTAAAGATAGATTATATAGAGAAGTAAACTTAGTTAAGATATAGATAGAGTAAGAAAGCCTAACTAAGAACCTATAAGGGATATAACTAGTAATAAGTAGCTAAGGAAAGTTTAACTAGATAAGAGACTAATACCTATAGAAAATAAGTATTTTATTAAAGATTAAGCTTTTTAGAAAAGGGGCTAAATAGATATATTATAGTAAGGGATAAAATAGACTATTTATATTATTAAATAACTTTACTAAGAAGCTATTAGAAGAGATTCTCTTAAAAGTTATAAAGCTAATAAAGAAATATAAGTATAAAGAAAGAGATATAAGTTAGTATAGAAGGACTAGCTAAGAGATACTTAAAAGTAGAAAGAAGGCCTTATAGTAGAAGTAATATTAATACTTCTAACTAGCCTAAAGGGTTATTAGAAGAATAAATTAGCGCTTAAGGTAAATAGTATATATAAATATAAAGAGTAGAAAATAGAGCTTATTAATAACTTAGGCTAAACTCTAAGAGAGGTTAAAAGGTAATTAGATTAGAAGGAAAGAGCTAAGGTAAAGTAGATCCTAAATTATAATAGTAATAGAGTACCTTTTAGCTAATACTTTAAACTCTAGTATACTTTATTCTTAAGAGGTACTTAGATTACCCTAAAATAGCTAGTAGAAATAAAGATATTACTAGATCTCTAGCTAAAAGAAAGAGAGATATTAGAGAAACTACTCTATAAAAGGGAGTTAGCCCTCGCCTAAAATTTTAGAGAATTAAGAAGAGTTAGCTAAGAAGTAATTTTACTAGTTATTATTAATACTATCCTATATAAGGCGTAGTAAGTAGACTAGTTTTCTATTCTAAGGAAGCTTTAGGAGGTAGTTATTAAGATAATCTAAAACTAAATTAATAAGGGCACGCTAAAGCTTTATAAGAGCTAGTATTATAATCTTTAGTTTCTAGTAGTAAAGAAAAATAAAGGCTATTAGCTAATTAATAATACTTAGAAGATTATAGTATAATAATTTAAGACGCTAATCTACTACCTAACTCTAATAAGTTCTTAAAAGAGTTTACTAGCTATACTATTATATTACTTATAGATTTCTTTTAGAATATAACTAAGTAAAGCTTTATAAAAACTTAAGAAATATTATAGCTTTCTTAATACTACTTAGACTTATTTAGTAGTATACTTTACTAATAAGTACTACTAATTTAATTATAGAGTTTATACGCGTAATAACTAAATTTACTAAGATTATATTTTAAACTACTATATACCTTACCTAGATAACGTTTACATTAAAGAACCTAAGATAATATATAATAAGGAAGAAATTAAGCTAAGTATCTACTAATATATTGCTAAATACCTCTTAAATATAGATTGGTCTTTATAGATATAGAGAGGGCTAGAGTAACTATCTTAAAGTATAAATCTAATTTCTACTATACTTTAATAATTATTATTAGATATAGAATTAATTAAAATAGTAGGTACTTAGATATAAAAAGGTTAAGAAGATTCTTACCTAGCTAAAACTAATAAACTAGAAGATATATAAATATTTATTAAAGTCTACATTTATTATAAAATCTAGATTATTAGCTTTACTATAGTTATAGAACTATTATTTCTCCTACTTAGAAAGAATACTCCTTTTTATTAGAAATCTAAGTAGTATTTAGCTATAGCTTCTCTTAAGGAGAGTCTATATATAGCGCCTATACTTATCTTAATTAACTATAGCGAACCTTTCTAAGCGATATTTATAGTAATAGATAGATTAAAGAAAAAATAAGGCGCTATCTTTATATAGCTTAATACGCTTAGGCGCTAATACCTAATTAGATATAAAAGTAGAGTCTAGTTAATATTAAAAAGAAATTAGGACTTAGGTAAATAAAGTATAAAGTATTACTATTAATACTAAAGAAGTTTTACTCTTACTTATATAGAGTAAGATTTATAGTAGAAATAGATACTAAAATACTTATAGTATAGCTTTAGCGTAGCGTAATAGACCTACTAAGAGCACTTATTATAAGATAGCTTACCCTTTTAAACCTCTAGAATTTTAATATTATTATATACTAGGAAAGAATATAGTAGCTAATACTCTTTTGTATAAGTCTAAGCTAAAAGGATAGAAACTACTAGAAGAACTAGAAGAGGACGTTAAAGACTTTATTAATATATATCTAAATACTACTTAGCTTATTTTAGAGGAGATCTATAAAATAACTCTAGCGCTTTTATATAGCTACTACTTAGTAGACCTTTTCTTTAGTACTAAGCTATTAGATAATAGCTATTTAGAAGAATTTTAGTAACTTATAGTATAGATCCTTTTTAGAAAACGCCTAGAGAACCTTAATAGATTAGAATTATATAAGTTTAAATATAAGGTTATAAATAACTATTAGAAGTAATATCTCTTTATACTACTAAGTAGAGAAAGGCTCTTACGCTAAGTTATAGATAACCTTAGATAGTAATAAGAGATTATTAAAGAACTATATAATAACTTAAGGTATAGAGGTAAAGAAAGTATATAGTATAAAGTTTAGACGCGCTATTATTAGAAAGAGTAATATAAATAAGTTAAGAAGTATATTTAATCTTATTCTAAATACTAATTATACATATTAGTAATAGTATAAGAAGCTTTATAGCCTATAGAACTACCTTTTATTCTCTTTAGATAGATTATAATTAATATTATATATATACTACTAGGACTAAATAGCTATAAGTACCTAATAGTTACTTAAAACTACACGTCTAGTTAGCTAGAAGCTAAAGCGCTAGTAAAAAATAATTTAAAAGCTATTTAGAAGTTTCTAATTAATAATATATTTAGTAAATAGAGACTACTACTAAAAATATTAGCTAATAGCGGACTAGAGAATAAGAGACTAGTTAAGAACCTCTAGTAGTAATAGGGTATTATAAAGTTATTTTAAGTACTTATTATCTATAAAGGTAAGGCCTAATTAAGCGAAGTTATACTTCTATAATAGTAGTACTAAAGAAGCTTTAAGGAAACTAAGTAGATAACCTAGCTAATATACTCTAAGCTAACTAAATAACTATTAAATAATCTATATAGAAGATACTAGCGTACTTAGTATTAGGCTAAGAATATATCTTTCTAGTAGAGCTTTTAATCCCTATGTAGTAAATATTACTATAGTTAGAAGTTAAAGATACCTTAATACTACTTATAATAAAGCTTAGTAATTCTAAAGAAGAGATAAAAGTTCTAGAAGGCTATTAATAAAATAGTATAGCTTAGGTAAGAAAATAAAGACTACTTTAATAACGCGAAGGTCCTTTAAAAAGAACTATTAGCTATTAAAAACTTTATATTACTATACGACTTCTTTTATAAAACTAATTAATAATACTTACTAAATTTCTCCCTAAATAGACTAGTCTATTCACATTATAAAAACTTATTAGAAAGAATAGTATATCTAGAAGAACTAGATAGGACCCTATTCTATAGTTATACGCTAAGTAATAGGCTAAAGCGTTTTATTTAGCGCACTATAATAGAGCTATAAATAACTAAGCTAAAAAAAGGTAAAAAAGCTGCTAAATAGCTATTAAAAGAGATCGTAGATAGTAATAAAAATATATAAGATATAGATATAAGAGATCTTAAGTAATAAGTGCTAAATATAGTTAGAACGCCCCTATTAGAAAAGATAGCTAAGTAAGAAAAGAGAAACGCTATAATCTTAAATACCTAAATATAGCTTAGCTAGATAGCTAGCTTTAGAATATATAAGAAGATAAAATATTATAAGAGTACTATAAAAGATAAGAAAGCTATAATAGTAGTACTAAATAAGAGAAGAGTTTAATATATCTAAATTTACGTATTTCTATAGTTATTAATAGTAGGTAGGATAGATATAGAGCGTAAAAGGAGCTTAGATAATATCTTAGACTAGAATAGATAAATAACTAAAGACTTAAAGAAGAAAACTAAGTACTACTTTTATAAAAAGATATAAAGAGATAAAAACTACTATAAAGCTTAGATATCTCTAAGATATAAATTATATCTAAGAGCTATCTAGTAAGTATTTAAGTATAATAGAAAAAGAGGTCTATCTTCTCTAAGTAGAGGAGGAGTATAGTATATAAAAGAGGCTTAGATAAGACCTTAGAGAATACTTAATAAAAGTATAAATAGAATAGAAAGTTAGAATAAGTTATTTATTAAGAATACTATATACTATATAAAAGGCGCTTAAATAGCTACTTAAATAAAGAAAGGAATAGCTATAAAACTAACCTAAATACTTCTATAAATAACTAGGTTTAGAAGACTAGCTATAGTATATATTTATAGCTCTAAGCTACTATTAGAACTAACTTCTTTAGAAAAAAAGAGTATTAAATATATCTTTACTCTTAGTATTACTATTATTACTATTATTTCTTTTAAATTACACTTAGACCTATCTTTAGAGGATATAGTAAGAATAATAAGTAGAATAGTAGGCCTACTAGCTAAATATAAAAATAGTAAATAGTCTAATTAAGCTTCTTAGTAAAGTTATTAGTAACCTTAGTAGTAAGTATAATAGAGATAGTAAAAAGCGTAATAAGTAAATAGTAGTTAGAACGTATCTTAGCTAAAGTAAAGAAGTATATATAAGTAGTAAAGATAAAGTAAAGTAAGCGAGTATAGAGAGCTACTTAGAAAAAAGAAGGTTTAAGTAAAGAGTAAAATAATATATAGCTAGAAAGAAAGAGATAATATAAGCTATTATTATTAATTAGGTAGTAAATAAGCGTTATAGTAAATACTAGCTTAACTAGGTAGTAAAGTAACTTTAGAAAGTAGAGTATTAATAACTAATAATAAGAGTAGTTAGCCGTAGTAGAATAATATAAGAGTAGTTATAAAGTAGAAATAAGACTATAAGCTAAGAAGCTATTAAAAGCTCTATAAAAGTATTAGTTAAGTTAATTAAATAGTCTAGATATAGAAAGGAATAGTAGTATAAGTCTAAGTAATACTTAGAGTTACTAGCTCTAAAGATCTAGCTAATAAAATATTAAGCTAGTTAGACTATAATTAAAAACTCTAGAGACCTCTTAAGTAAATATAAAATAAGTACTAAATAAGAGAGACTTAAGATATTCTTAGATAGCTATTAGCTACCTAATATAAGAAACTAAAGAGACTTAAAATAAGAATAGAAAAAAGAAGAATAAGTATTAGATAGTAACTAAACGCTTTTTATTTATTTAGATAAAATTAATTAGAGAGGCGCTTAAGAGTTAAGAGATTTTTAGAGAGGTAGTAGATATCTAGAAAAGATACGTAGTTTATTAATACTTAGTCTAGAAAGCCTTTAGCTAAGATAAAGGAAGAGAAGGCCTTCCTTCCTAAATAAGGAAGAGATATAGTAGAGGAAATAGAGATAATAGAAGCTAAAGAACGCTTAGATATAGAGATACTAGAGCGTAATAAATATTATTTAGAGATATATAATATATTATAGTGTAGTAGATTAACACGTGTTCGGCGTTAGGTAATCGGCGCTAAAGGTTAAGTATAAGAGCGACTTTACGAGAGAAATAAGAGGGATATACTACCTTTAGATATAATATAGAATACCTTCTTTTAGATAACGTATAATACTATCTTTTAGTAATTTAGATACCTTCTTATTCTCTACTCTCTATTAGTTGCGGGTTAGTAGCCTCTCTTCTAACTATTAAGGCTATCCCTCTACTATATCTTTAGTAACCTAACTAGAGGGATATAATAGTCTATTAGTAGAGTAGTAGAGAAACCTCTTTATTTTACCTATTTTTAAAGAGAAGTTATAGAGGTAGAGACCTATAATAAGTTTTTAGGGACCCTATTAAACTCTAAGCGCTTACTAATAAAGTTTACTAAGGTAGTAGAACTCTTAGGGAGTTTCTATAGTATTAGTAAAGTAGTATAGTAACTTATAAAAGAACTATAGAACTAGTATAATATATAGCTAAATAGGAGTAAGTAAGAGCGTAACGCCTAAGTACTAAAAAGGTACTTTTTACTAAGATAGTAAAGAGATATTAGAAGAGAGGGAAAGAACCTATCTTAGAGAGAGAATTAGAAGTCTAAAAGTAGTAGAATAGTATATACGCTAATAAAGGATTAGCAACTTCTAGAAACTTTTAATTAAGTAGTATCTATAATATATAACTAGAGTAGGTCTCTTTTATTAAATAGTATACTATCTAAGACATCTTTAACGCGGAGTAGAGAGCTTATAGCGACTATAATAGTAGAACCTAAGCTACCTATAGTAACTTATAACTCTTACTATTAGTATTTAAGAAAGCTAGAACTATATAATACGTATACGCTACGCTTTAATAGAGAGAATATTTTAAAGTTTTTAAATAAGTATAACTTTAAAGCTAATTAAGTAGACTAGCTATAAGATTTTTAGAAGAAGTAGCTACTATACTTCTATACGTAGAAGTATAAAGTATTTATCTAAAAGCTACTAAGCTACTATAGAGTAAAAACCTATAAATAGTATAAAATAAGCTTTAAGAGCTATATATAGAGTAGGATAAGTTTTAGTAGTAGAGTACCTAAGCATTTATTAAGAGCTATATAAAGAAGGTATAGCGAAAGTAACCTACTATCTAGATTACTAAATACTACTAGAACTTTATAACCTACTTTATAGCTATAAAGACCTAAGAATAGGTTACAAAAGCTAAGAAAGGCTACTTCTTCTTCTAAGGACTTACTTAAGAGGATATAAAGTAAGTAATATACTATATACTAAAGAAAATTAGCTGCGCTTAGATAATATTACTTTATTTAAAATTAAGAAGATCTACTAATTTATCTATAAATACTAAGTATAAGAGAAAGAGTTAAGTACCCTATATACTAACTACAGTTTAAAGAGCTAAATACTAGCCTACTATAATATAGAGATAGTAGAGAAGCTAATACTAGCGCTTAAGAAGTCTTTAGTAACTCTATAATAGGTAGTCTCTAGAATACTACTAATTATTACTTAACTTAAGAAGCTAGCTACTCTAAAAGTTAATAAGGTAGTAAAGAACCTTATCTAGCGCTTTTAGGGCTATTTATAATAATAGAGTAGCTTAATAAGATAGCTAAAAGTAATATAGAACTATAAAGACTCTTTATTAAGCTAGAGAACTACGTAGAGGTATATAAGTAGCTAGTACTAAGACTATATTAAGTAAGTATAGAGATCTTAGAGCGTAATAATAGAAGCTTTAAATTAATATATCTACTAATAACTAGCGCGTAATTAGGCGTAAACTATATAAGTAACTAAGACCTATAGCGTGCTTATTATAGGTACTATAGGCAAGAAGAGTATTTTATTATAAACTATCTAGACTAGAATCTACTAAAAGGTAATTAGTAGTGTTATACTTAAAGTAAAGAGTAAATAAATAGCTAGAAATAAGTATAGTACTACTTTAGGCTATATCTAACTACTATTTAGAGTATATTTCTAGGTAGAGGTATTACTCTAAAGCCCTTTAGAAGCGAGGTTCTTAAGTAGATACTATAGTTATTAAGGAGCGTTTTAAAGTAACTAATAACTAACTAAAACAACCTATATAAGAAGTACTTCTAAATTAGTTTAACATAGCTAGTAGGCCTATTAAAGTTAAAAGAACTAGTAGTAGTAGTAAGAGCTATATAATAGAATTAAGCAAGAAAGCAGAGCTAATAGTAAAGTAAATAATAGCTCTTTAGTTAGCTATATAGTTTCTTAAAACTATATCTTATAGAGTACTACGCTCTAAAGATAACTTAGAAGTTAACGCTATAAATAGGCGCACGAAGGCTAGTTAACTAGTAAAAGAATAGTAAGAGCGTAAGGCTCGCCTTAGAAAGAAACCTAGAATACCTTAAATAAAGAGTAGTTAGATAATAAGTAGTTATAAAGATATAGACGTTAAGAAGAAGTTAGAGGTACTAAGGTATATAGTCTAAATAGAGATTAACAACTCCTAGGTACTAGAAACTTAGGTTTAAAGACGCCTTAATACTCTAATAAGTAGTAAGATACGTAAGAGAGATAGCTAGAGCGCTATAGTAGATTATAATATTATACTTATACTAGCGTCTATTCTAAGAGCCCCTTAAGCCTCTATATCTATAACTATACTAATAACTAAAGATCTAGTAGTAATAGCCTAGAATATAGTACTAATAGTACTTATAAAGGTAATATTAAACTAAGAAGTCTATAGAATCTAGTAGCTTAACCTATTAGTATCTTCTAAAGTAGCTATAGTAGTAACTAAGGCACTTAAGAAAGCGCGTAGGCTACGTATATACTTTTAGATTAGTAAAACGCGTTTAGAAGAAATAATAGAGGTTTAGTAGATAGAGACTAGTAGTAATAAAGAAGAGTTAATAGAAGAAGCTATATAGTAACTATATAACTAGGGTTTAAAAGAAATATATATAATAGAAGCTAAGAGTTTATAGCTAGAGGTTATTATAAAAGATATTCTAGCGTAGCTATATCTAAAGATAAATTATAGTATTAAGTAAATAGGAGTTAGAGAAATAAATAAGCTCTATAACTTCTAAAACTATAAGATTAGTAATAAAGAAGATAGCTATATTAAGACGTAGTTAAGAATACTCTCTAAAGCGCGATTAAAGGGCGAAGTATAGTAGTAGTAGTATTTAGTAAAAGAATAGTTACTAATATACTAAGTATCTCTCTATAGTAGTATAGGTTAAGCGCTTATTAATATAGGCTTATAGCTAAATATTATATAGCTTTTAATAGTAAGAGCGCTAAATATCTATATTACTAAGCTAGATTAGTTAGGTCTGCCTCTTAAATTATAGTAAGGTATAATAACTACTAATAGAGAGATAGACCTCTTTATAAGTATAGCCTATTTAGTTCTAATTATAGTTAGAGAGATTATAGTACTAATATACTTTTAAATTATAAAATATTTATAAAAAGTAATTCTTCTTAAGATACTATAGTGCGTAATAGCGCGTCTCTAAATATAGTTTAATACTATTAGCTAGACACTTTACTATATTAAGTTAATAAATAGTTAGTATAAAGTCTCTTTTATAGGCTATAACCTAGCGCCTATAGCTAACGCAGTATTAATAGAGTATTAGAGAAAAGGATAGTAAGCGCGCTTACTAGGAAAGTATACTTAGTAGAGGAGTATTACTTAGAACTTATACTAAGTAATATATAGGTAGCGCGCTTATTTATATATATACCTAAGTATAGATAGTTATTTAGAGAAGAACTAGACTACTAAGAAGAGGGGAAGTTAGAGTAGATATTATTAGTAGAGAAGTAGAGATCCTTTAAAAAGATAGTAAAGTAGTAGTTTCGCCTATTACGTAATAAGTTATTAGAGGAAGTAAATACCCTATATAAGAGAGTTGCTAATAAAGTAAAGCCTATAGATATACTAAGAAAGGACGCGCTAATAAATCTTAGGCGTAAAGACTAAAAAGAGCGCGTAATAGCTTATTAAGCTACTTAAATAGTACTTAGAGAACTAGATATAGAGCTATTTAATTACCTTTTTTATAGCTAGACAGTAATATTTCTAAGAGGGTATTAGTTAAACCTAGAGCGCCTTTAAAAGATAAATATTAGTAAAGATCTTTATCTAAATAAGGTTTACTTAATCTAGTAACTTATATTCTAGTAAGAGGATACGCTAATATAGAAGTTTTAATATATATTATAAATTTATAAAGATATATAGCCTCTATATAAAATTTAGACTATTTTATATACTATATAGTAAAAGAAGAACTTTCTATTACTAGAAGCTTATACTAATTATAAACGTAATAGTAGACGTATAAGTAGAGCGAGAGATATTTAAGTATAAGAATAGGTAGTACTATAATAAGTACTTTCTTATTTTAAAGATTAAGTAACTAGTTAAACTAGAGGACTTTTAGTTTATTAATAATACTATATAATATAACGCTATAATAATAAGAGACGCCTATATTTTACTATCTACTAATAAGTTCTTAGAGAGGTTCGCGAATAGAAGGACGTATACTCTATTTAATCTATTTTTAGGTTATAACTAGATACTATTATATACGTTTAGTAGGGATATAATAGCCTTTTAGACGCTAAATAGGCTATACTAATAGTATATACTCCTAATAGGCGCGATAAACTCTATAGTAGTCTTTATTTAGGTAGTAATAAAGATCTTCTATAATTACCTTCTAAAGATAGCGCTTTTTATAAATAATATTATAGTAGTAGGGCCTTAAGATAACTATAGAAGAGAGAAAGTTTTTAATAGTATATATTAGTTTATTCTTAAATATACTTTATAAATAGATAAGGTTCTTATAGATATTACTTAGGCTAAAGCTACTATCTTAGAAAAGAAGTTATAGTAGAGAGTTCCCTAAAGCTATTATAGAGTATAAGTTAATAAAGATAGTTACTATCCTATAAAAAATAAGGTCTAAAAGATTCTTAAGTAGCTAGAGTACTAAATAGTAAAGAGGTCTAATAGTTTATTAGTATTATTATCTACTATTAGTAATAGATCTTCTATTTCTCGCTAAAAGTAAAGCTACTCTTTATACTCCTTTAAAAGAAAGCTAAATAGGTTTAGAGAGATAAGTAAATATATATAATAAAGATTCTAAAGAAAGTAATTACCTCTCTACTAGCGCTTATAGCGATAGACTATTAAGGTAGTCTCTTAATAGTTAGCGTAGACGCCTTAGTTTACGGAGTAGAGGCTTACTTAGAGTAAGTTAGATTAGATAGCTATTACTATATAATAAGGTTTAAAAGTACGCTATAGTTAGAAGTAAAGTTAAAGCTTTACTTTATAAAGCTTAAGTATAAAGCGCTTATTTAGGCGCTAAAGGTCTTTTAGATTTACCTTTATAGACACCCCTTCTAAGTAGAAATAGATATAAAAGTACTAATTATATAGCTTAATTAGTTATTTCTAGATTTACTAGGCTCTATAATAAATAGGTAGCTCGCGACTATTCTTTAGTAGGAATTTAAGATTATCTACGTACTAAGAAAGAAGAATATTATCTCTAATACGCTATTAAGGTATCTATAGCCTAAAAGGTAGATACTACTAAAGAAAGATAAGGATAACTTAGAGCTGTTTATTAATTAAGTACTAAATAAGTTTAAAGAGATAAACTTAGTTATAGCTACTAAGGAGGCGATTAGAAAGCTACTTATAGAGGAGTATAATAAGAATTAGAAGAGATTATAGTATTTCTATAGATATTAAAGAGACTAAATAGGCTCTAGGGTTAAGAATAGTAAAAGTAGATAAAGAATACTATATACTTCTTTATATAAGACTAATATCTATTTAGAAAGGCTACTAAGACTATACTAGTTTACTAAGTAGTAGATAGAGAAGACTTATAGATAGTATTAATCTAGGAAATTTATAAATAATTAGGCTATAAAGAGATTTAGATAACGTTTAGAGTAGTATATTAGTAATATTAGTAAGATAGTATATAGATAAGTAGTAAAATAGCTTAGGCCTTATAAGGTCTACTAAATAATAAGAGGTACTTAGAAAGAAGTAGAGCTAAACTTAATATATTCTTAGGTAATATAGTCTTAGTAAATAGTTAATATTACGTATATACTAAAGGTACGTAGTAGGACCTACTTACTAGTTATAAAAGAGTATCTTTTAGGCTAGCTAGAGATACGTACGCTTTTAATAGTAAATTCTAATTTAGTTATAAAGTTTATCTTTAAAAAGATCTACTATTACTAAGGCGTATTAGAAAGGATTTTAGTAGATAGTAGAACTAAGAATAAGTTAGTAGTCTAGTTACTAGCTACACTCTTTAGTATTTACTAGGTTTAAGCTTTAGTATATAACTTACGCGCGTAAAGACTTATTAAAAGAGGTTATTAAGACTTTATCTATAGGTTAGTAAAGATACTAAGCTTATAGATAGATAACTTATTAGTAATAATATAGGCTAAGAGAGTATTACTATAAAGACTACTTAGGTTCTTACCTACACAGCTAGTACTAAGCTAAAATCTAATTCTTCTAATTAAACTTATAGTACTAATATAGTAAAGCCTATTATAGAGTAAAGTTTAAAGCTATACTAATCTTCTTATAGTAAGAGCTATATAGCTATAATTTTATAAGAGAACTTAGAGAAAGTAGTCTATTATATAAGAAGACTTTAGAGAGAAGCTATAGAGAACTATAATATAAAAAAAGATATACTAAAGCCCTTTTAAGTAGAAAACCTAGTATTAGTTTAGAATATAATTAAGTCTATTAATAAGAGCTTAGATAGAAAGCTTAATAATAGATAGAGAGGTCTATATAAAGTTTAGAAGGTATAAGTAGATAAAGAGTACTACTAGCTAAAGATCTAAATAAGGTTATATTTCTAAATATAACTTAAGCTAATTACTTAAAGAAGTTTAAAGAACTACTAGAATAGCTTAAAGATAGCTTACTATAAAGGCGCTTATAGTTATATTCTAAAACTAAAGAAGTGTAAATAGTAAGGCCTATAGTACTAAGATAAAGGTAAATAACGCTAAAAGCTAAATAGGTAAGAGATATTTAGGCTAGAGAGAACTATAAAGAAGAGTAAGATAGATAAATAATAGTTAGAGAGATAAACTAAGAGAATATTATAGAAAGATTAAGAAAGGGAAAGTAGAGTTAACGTCTCTATATAGTACTTAGAGATAGTAATACTAAGTAAAGAAGATAGAAGAGGCTAGAGAGAGCGTTATTAAGAGTAGATTAGATAGTTATAAGAGGTATTTAGTAGCTTAAAGAGACTAAGCTAGAGGCTAAAGAGGAAAATATAGTATAGTAGATTAATACGTATTTAGTATTAGGTAATTAGCGCTAAAGGTTAAGTATTTAAGGGCGACTTTACAAGAGAAATAAGAGGGAGATACTACCTTTAGATATAATATAGAACATCTTCTTTTAGATAACGTATAATACTATCTTTTAGTAATTTAGATACCTTCTTATTTTCTACTCTCTACTAGTTGCGGGTCGGCGGCCTCTCTTCTAACTATTAAGGCTATCCCTCTACTATAATATATATATACTACTTAATATAATTTCTAATATCTTGCATCGAGTATACGTTCCTGTGGGCATTCGCTCTACTATACTAAGTAGATACCTTTATTACTAAGTAGAAGTATTAGCTCTCTCTAGAATACACGGTTTAGCTTATTAAAGTAGCTCTCTATCTATTATATAAAGTATTCTTAAAAGAAGTTAAAGAAGTCTTTTCTTTATATATTTATTTATTAAAGTTCTACTAGAGTATAGCCTACGTATAATAATAGTTAAGACTATATTATAGTTACTAAGTTAATATTATTAACCTATTCTTTCTCTTTTATCTCTCTCTATAATATAGCTATAGAGATATTTATCTCTTCTATATACCTCTTATATAGGTCTTAGCTATCCTAGTTACTAGGGTTACTCTTAATATCTCTACCTTATTCTAATATAGTAGAGCGTTAGGTCTATCTTATATAGTATACGTATATAATATTAATTAATAGGGTTTTATATAAGTCGCATACTATCTTTAAATATTTATATAGTAAGCTTAAATATTCTTTTAGCGCTTAAGTTGCTATATAATATAAAGAAGATTTTCTTATCTCTAGTAATTTTTATTTAGGATACGTATAAAATAGAGACTAACTTCTTTAGAAAGTAACTTTATCTTTACCTTACTAATTTATTAATCAAGTAAATTACCTACTAATTAGTATTAGTAGGACTTTAGCTAGGTAAAGTAGTAGTATAATTATATAAGGGATAAACGCGGTATAAATATTTATTAGTTATAGATTAAGTTAATTCTTTCTATCTATCGTATAAAGGGGTATATATATAGCCCCGCTCTATATAAGCTAGTCTACTTGTGCGATAGCGGGTCACGTGATGTTGTGTTCAACAACATGTCACGTGATATCAAAATCCTTCGTACGGACAATATATATATATATGTATATACTGAAATTCCATCTGCCCACCTATCACAGGTAGACGCTGGGTACGTAGCTAAAGATACATTCTCCAAAATGAGAGAGAGAAAACTATAAACTTGAAGCAAAAGAAGCCAAGCAAGCTAATCAAAGGGAATCCGTTATCATCAACCTGCCAGCCGGCGGCGTTTACAACACACATCAAACCAAACCAAACCAAACCAAACCAAACCAAAAAAAATCGCTAACGCAAATGCACAAAAACACAATTATCCCTCCCAACCTTCTTCCTCATTCGTATACACAACCCAACCCAACCCCCCCATTCCTCGCCTCTACCAAGCATCCCCAAAAATCTCCTTTGGCGTCTGCACCAACTCATTAGCAGCCTGCCGTCTCCTGCCCTCAAGTTTGGCCAATTTAGCCTCCATCTTGCGGTCTCTGCGCGTGGTCAAATGCGGGGTGACTGGTGTGACGGGGGTAAATGGCATATAAGGACTATAGGGTGTAAACGGGACTCCAGTCTTGGGTGTGTTCATTGATAGTTTGTCTACGCGGCGGTCGAGGACCGTTGTTTGGATACCAGGGGAGGCGAGGGGTTCGGCGAAGGAACGGAGGGGGAGGGAGTGGTTGGCGGCGGCGGTGGCGGTGGCTCTGGGCTTGGACTGGGGTGGTGGGTGGGCGAGGGGGAGGGAGGGGTTGTTGGTGGTGCGTTGGGGGGCGGCGAGGGGAGGGGGTGGACGCTGTCGATTGCTTCGTCGCGGTAGGGGGAGACAGGGGAGGAGGTCTGGGTTGGGGGCGAGGGTGGGGCGCCGGGGGTGTAGAAGCGTGGGGAGAGGGGGGTGCGGGCTTCGTCGTCTGAGTCGCCGGGGTATTTGGCAATGGGGCCGGAGATGCGGAGGTTCTTGAGGTTGAAGCGTGCGTTTTTACTCGAGGCGTTGGGGTTTGGGGTTTGAGAGCGCTTGGTGAGGATGCCGCGGGGACTCGGCGGTGCTTGTTGCTCTGCTCGGAGTCGGTCGTGGGGAAGTGGTGCTGTGGTCGGTCGGTCTGAGTAACCTGGTGGGTAGATGGCTTTTATGGGTGAGACGGGGCTGTCATTGTAGTTGTCGTTTTGTGTGTGGTTGACGTTGATGGCAGATGGTCTTCTCCGCTCCGTTTGTACTGGGGCTGGTTCTGGTTGTTCTACGCTAACCTTTGAGGCATGCTTTTGGGCATCAAAGTCCATAACCGCGGCATACAGGCGCTCCATGTCGGCTTGATTCTGATCGCGATGGGCGTCGACTACCTTTTGATCAAAGGAGCTTGGTGATGTAACTTCAGGACTCTGCGGAGTACTATCTGATGAGCCATTTCTTTTGAACCTTCTAAAAAAGGACCGGGCCGACAGTGGTGGAGAGGCAAGGCTAGGGGTTTTGAGGGTCGGTCGAATTGGCTTGCCCTGAAGCTCAAGCTCCAATTGCATGGGCGGATCGAGTGCTTTGCGTCTCATTCTTCTACCGACAGTGAGGAGAAGTACGCCCCAAACAAGGACTGTCAAGACGTAACCGCCGACGATACCACAGATCTCGTAGGGTAAAACGTCCTTGTTTCGAATTGCGTGGTATGCACCAGGAGGGCCGTCTTCAGGAGATGGGGCGGGGTTGCGATAGTTATCGAGAAAGTTGTAGGGGGAAGCAGAGGCACCAGTTGCAACAAGAAGTAGTGAGACGAATGCTGGAGGAAGAGCACCCAGCAGCATGGCTTGGGATCATTCCAGGAAATATAAGAAGAAATAGGAAAAGCGACGAGTGTGTATCTTCTCACACTGGTCCAGGGTAGAGCGACGATCCAGGTCCGCCGATGCACAGCTTATTTGCTCGCTTCCCGAGTGCGAGGAGCCGGGTGAAATGCAGAGTGTAGCAGCAGGCGACATGGTGATATGAAGAGGAATGAGCAGCGGGTAAGTATTCGATCGGCGGTCTGCAAGTGGACGAATCCAAGAAATGGACGAGTGGGTGTGATGGCTTGAAGTGGCGGATGTGCCATGTGATTGGGCTGCCCGATTCTTGAGCTACACGCAGGCGTCCAGTCGATGTACTCAGTGAGCCGCTGAGGTGGGGTTCTCTGCACCTGCGCTAGTATCAATACGGCCGATCCCGATACATGGCTGCACTTGAAGCACGCCGAGTCGCTGCCGTGAATACATGTCATATAAGAGTATATCCGAGGACGCCGTGTGCATGCTGTGGGCTGCGTGGTGCCTGGTTTCTCACGTGTTGAAACAGAACATGGTTGAGAGAAACATGTTTTCGCATACCACCACACCCTAGACACTACTAGGTAGACCAGACTAACTGACCCCACCCCTCCCACATACTATGTAGGTACCAGATTGATCGACTGCACTGCATCTGCTACAACTGCTGCAAACTCGGGGCACAGTTGGCGGGAAGAGACGGTCCGCATGCATGAAAGCTACCTAGGTACCTTCTTGGGCCTAGCAAATCTCGTCCCGGCCGTGCTCTCCCATTCGCCAGACTGAAATGTTCCAAGCGCCGACGATGCGAATCAGCGCATCGTCACCTCATCACACTAGACATCACAAGCCACTACATTGCTTGATACCAAGCATCGTCTGAGGCGGCCATTACTACAAGACACGCGTCTGGCCCTCGTGGGCCGCAAATTCTACGCGACCATGGATTGCAAATGCCCTTCCCCACGTTCATGCACCCTTGCGCATCGTGTCACAAGCCCGGCGTCCGGCACTAACGACCCATTATTAGGCCGCATCACCCCCATATCCTGTGATTGTAGTTCGCATTGGTTCAAATTTCTTTTCCCTTACGACTCGCATACTCTTTGGCACCCGGTCTGGTTGCCTTAATGCGTTCATGCCTGCCATGGTCGGTGAGTATGCAATGTGTCATGATAACAGGTACTGATATAGAGATAATCGAGCCTTCTATTTTCTCCTCCTGAAACTGTCGACGCCCGGCTGCATGTCGAGATACCACCATCACTACCTAAGCATGCATCGTGTCGGTGCTGGATTAGCGATCGCTAGCAAATATATCTGCCCAGAAGAGGCTATGGGAGCTTACCCTGTCAGAACCTGACCGCCTCGTTGGTCTGAGGCGTGCGAAGGTGACCGGACATGCTCGGGATGCAGTATCGCACACTTGAGTGATGGTGGGACTGTCGTCGAGGCTAACGACCTACTTCCCCTCGGCCTTTGCAGCGAGTGATTCGTCCAATCCGGTAGGCTCCCAGGCATTCTTGTCTTTGTTATTCTGCACCCACAGAACATCGTCCTTGAGGTAAGCCACGGCGCCTCCACGTCCTGTAGCGCTTGCTGTGATTCGGAATAGCGGTAGGCCGGTCTGCGTGTGAACTTTGCTCAGTGGTATCAAGAGCAAATTCTCTTCGGCGCAGAACAGCTCAACAGAATCCTTGAAAGTCAACTCTTCGGCCTGTGTTGGCTCTTCGTTGACCGACTTGGAGAACTGAGTCGTATCTGGCCAAGCTTCCGTGCCTTCCACCTGAGGAGCAGGCAGATCTGTCATTCTCGCCTCGCCAAGATCCAATGCCTTGTTAATGAGCGAGGACGCTTCATTCCAACCCGACGCAACCGAAGGCAAATCGTTCATGTCATCTTTGAAGATGTCGTCTCTCCACCATCCAAGCCAAGTCTCGACTTCTTCGAAGACAACTTCCTCGCTCGAAAGCCACTGATGGGCAGTTTCGAGGAACTTGGGGAAGAACTGAGCTCTCAACAGCTCTCCAATGACTTCGTTCGAGACCAGGCCCTTCCAGGCAAAGACAGCCTCCAGCGGCACCAAGTCTTGTTCGGCAGGATTGATCTCGAACTTATCTCGCAAATAGGCTGCAAAGCGTGGGACCAAGTGAGAGGTAAGGAGATGATCAAACTCGGACTTGCCAAAGACCTTTCTCCACTGGTCCATTCCAGGTAATGGGCCTTTCGAGAGATCGATGGACTGCAGTGCATGTCTAATCTTGCGCTTGATTTCAGCAAGAAGTCCCGCCCCCTTAGGATCGAGATCAGAAGACCTGAGGAATGGCAACCACTCCACAATCCATGTATGCGGGCTCTTTTTAGATTTTCGCGGGTTCCACTCGTGGATCGAGGTGGACAGTTTTCGCGTGACCTGTTCGAGCACTCTGTTGGCAATAAATGGCGGTAGAACTGGCGCCCAGACCTGCACCAAGTTGACCATGGGCTGTGGGTTCTTGACATCCCACTGCGTCACTGCAGAGCTCACGGTGGGTAGCCAGAGCTTAAGCATCATAGACTCGTACGAGGACGAAGTGCCCCGCTTTATCTTGTCCTCTTCGTCGACTGTGTTACGGCTAACCAATGCTTCTGAGGGGTGCGTGTAAGCCTGAGATACGATTCTCCTGCTCCGCGGCTGTATAATGTCGGCCATTTCGGAGAAGGCTGCTGCGACACCCTCAAGCGCATCGTCAAGCGGCTCCCATGATGCAGTTTTCCTCGAAAAGTGTGGATGGATAATTGCGATGGATTCACGATGCAATGGTTTTGATGGATAGGCAGCGCGCAGGCTCTTCAATCCTTCGCAGACGGCCTCGAACGTGCCCGTACGCAACGACTCGATGCGTGCCTGCAAGTCCTCCAACTCGTCCATTTGTCGCTCCAACGCCTCGAGCTCCTTCTGCAGCGCATACTCCTGGGGCGGAATGGCCTGCGACTCAACCTGCAATTGTTCGAATGCTTCGGAGAAACTGTTGAGATCTCGTCGGACGCGCGCTTGCAGTGAGTTTTCAAATGGGATAATGTCAGCTCCACGGAGAGACACGCCCGAGGTAGGAGTGGATGCGCCGGTCGTGGCATCGATGATGGACTGCAACGCAAGCGGAACATGCATGCCGGCAGCCTCCAGTTCGTACAGCGTCTTCTTTGGCCGCGGGGCTGTCGTACGCGTCTCCCCCCTTGCCTTTGCCTTTCTCTTCTTCTTCTCCTCGCGCTCCTCTTCCGATGTGTCGACGTACTTTTCGCCATTCACCTCGGCCTTGCGCTTCTCCTCGCGCCTCTGCTGCTCACTCTTTTCAGCGACAATGCCAATGCCGCCCTTTGTGCCGCGGTTCACGACCTGGATGGGCTCCGAGATACCAGCGCCCTCCTTCCCCAGTCCGCCCTCGCCCTTGTAGCCCATCTTCGCCAGCATCTTAGCGCCGAAGCCGGCCTTGAGTGCGCTGCCATCGTCGGCCTTTGCCCGCTTGTTCGGCTGCTGTCTGAAGCTATGTTTCCGTTTGCCCCCGTCGGCATCCATGAGGGGCGAGTAGTGGCCGAAACACTTGGTCGTTTGGCAGTGTTTGCGAGCGCGGTCGCCGTGGTGTTTTTTTGTGACGTGTGGTGAAGGCGTGACGCAATCCGGCCTGTGTAGAATTCAAAGCGTGACATGCCAAGCCAAGTGTTAGCGTCGCGCCGGCCCTGCAGCATAACGCGTGCTATTATTGGAAGGGGGACGGGTTGGGATGATCTACCCTCCAACATGTCCATGCCCCAGGCTCAGCAACAAACATAAGCAAAAAGTCTCCTTTCCCATTGCCCAGTAGAGGAGCACCCTCACTGCTTTGGCGGACAACCTACCGCCATTTATCCACTTCCCCATGCCCGCTTCCGCTATGGCTTCAACGCCGCCCCTTTCTCAGCCCGCCGCCATGCGCTCACCCGACAAGGCCAATGTTGACCTGCGCCATCCGGTCCCAGATCTGCAGTCACTACAAGGCGCATATGTAGGCAACATCGAGCGCCTCGAAGAGCATGCAGAGCGCATGAGCGAGGCCGGCTCAGACCTGCAGGAAGAGATTCGGAAGACATACTCGGAACTAAAGCTGACCGACAGTCGGCGTTCGTCATTGCGCTCCCCTCACGGCGACGAGCTTACGAGGCAGTTCAGCACTCGCAGCCGCGGTCTGTCCACCAGTTCCCATGCCAATTCTATAGTAGATTTGAACGGGAATGCGCGATGGGGTGGCTATTCTCCAGGAGGCTACATTACCTCACCAGTCGGCTCTCTGCGGTCCGGAAGCTGGTCCAACCCACCAACTTCGTCAATTCAGCGTCAGCGCTCGGGCTCAAAGGCCTCGCGGTTAGGACAGGTTGTACATCCCGAACAGGTCGTAGAAGAGGAAGGAAACGGTTATGAAAATCACCCAGCATCCGCCCCGCCCGCTTCCCAGGATCGCGACTCTGCATCGCCGCCCCAACGCAAGGTCTCGTCTTTTACAAGGATATTCGATGATGTCGCCAATGGACTTCCAGAGGACTTGCGCAATAGTGTCATCATGGGCACACCGCCCAGGAGGCAGTCTGAAGACCACCATTCCGGCGATAACTATCAACGGTATGCAGGCCACCATGATTTTCCAGACCGGCCCCCAACGGCAGCCTCAACCGACACCACACACCAAGTTCATTCGTTATGGCACGATTTCGATGGTGTCCATTGCCCGGACACTGTCGAGGAAGAGCCCGAGCTATCTCCACTCAGCCGGAATCTCAGTCGGCACTCCTCCAATAACCTATCATTCAACATGGGACCCGATCCAAGCCTTCGTTTGATGTCTGGCCCAGTGTCTTCCCAAATGCAAGGCCAACCGCCACCAGACGACGGCATGGTCTACTATCCTGCCCCTGTACCTAAGATGCTGAACTTGCCAAAGCGTCTTTCTCAAATGCCATCCAGCAATCAACAAGCTAGGCGGCGCACACAGTTATTAGAGTCTATGCAGATGGAACATCGAAAGTCAATGCCGTTGCCTCCTGACCCCATGGAACAGTCGCCGAAAGCAGCCAGAAAGAGCAGAGCGAGTATCATGGGGCTTCCGCCCCAATTACGAGCAAGTGCGTACTTTGACAACCGTGCAGCCCCCGTACAAGAATTTGCAGTCAAAGGAGATTCTGCAGAGCAGACACTCAAAAGCATATTGGATGCTTCTGCACATGCACCCGTTTCCGCGTTTACCGACCATCCATTTGCTGGCAACGTAAGCCATGAAGTATACGGTACCGAACACAAGCGCATGAGCTCCAAACTGCCCGAAGTGCCGCCAACCCTGCAGGAGACAAGAAGGCGAAGCTCCTTCAACATACTGGACACTAAGCACAATGCAAACGGTGAACGGTTGAAGAAGCTGAAGAAAAGAAATTCTTCGGCTGACATGAACCTACTGCTTGTCAAGGCAAGCGAAACCCGAATGAGTCTGGGCGACCAGTTGGAGGAGCGTGACGAAGACGCACGAGGGCCCCACAATCAGCACGATGACGATGCCACCCGACCCTCGTACGAAGAAGGGCAGGAGGGTCATCCTCAAGAAGGCAGCGAAGAGGAGACATCGGATGAAGAAGAAGAGGTTGAGGAAGAACTCCAATATGGTGCACCTACTACCCTTCTTGCCGAGCTGCAACTGCGCCAGGCGAAACAGAAGACTAGAAACATGAACTATGTGACGCTCATGGAGCAAGGTCTGATTGACGGCCGTCAAACTTTGCTCCAGATGAACGACAAAGCCGAGGCGGAAAAGCAACGGCGAATTCGCAAGAAAGTTAATCTGGCCTGGGAGGCACCAGGGGAAGATGAAGACTCCGACGACGATGTGCCACTAGGTGTTCTTTACAGACAGCCTCCCCGTGGCCCCAGGATTATAGGTCTCATTGAGCAGCGCGAGATGGAGGATAGAGAGCCTCTGAGTAGCCGCCGCAACAGGCTTCGTGGTCTCGATCCAAATCACCGCCGCATGGAGCAAGCTGGAGCATCTTCAAGTCAGGTCAATCTTGGTGTTCCCCAGATGCCAACGCCTGACCCAATCTCAGACGAGGACGAGGGTGAGACGCTAGCTGATCGCATGCGCCGACTGAAGGAAAAGCAACAGCTTGAGGCAGCGCTTGGCGACGATATACGCAACAGCCACGTCAGCGGTGACTTTGCCGCCGAGATGATGAGCAAATTTGGTGTTCCGGAAGACCAGAACCAAGCCAAGGACGCACCTCAAGAACCACCCAAAGATTCGCCTAAACCTGGTGAAGAAGAAGAGCAGGAAGAAACGCTCGGTCAACGCCGTGCCCGACTGCAAGCCGAAGCCGCCGCCCGCGGTGAGTTGCCTCCACAAGGCAACACCCGCCCCGGTCTTTACGGTCCCACCAGCCTTGCAGACATTCTCTCTGCCAACCCCATCGACCCACACAACCAAGCCCGCAAAGTGTCCAACGAAGTTCTCATCTCGCATCTGCCCCAAGGAAGTCTCCTGCACCAAAACGTCATGGACCAAGAACGCAAGAAGCAGCAACGTCTCAACGCCACCAAGCGAGCTTCCAGTTACGGCACCATCGACCCGCTCATCAAAGGCGTGGGAGACAAGGAAAAAGACGACGAAGATATCCCGCTCGGCCAGAAGATCCAGGCATACAAGGACTCCCAGAACCCAATGATGAACTCGCAAATGGGTGGCGGACAGGGCATGCTGGGCATGAATGGAATGGGACTTATGTCGCAAACCAGTCTCAACATGTCAATGCAGCAGCCCATGATGGGTAACGGCATGGGCATGGGCATGATGGGGATGCAACCACAAATGGGCATGCAGCCACAGATGGGAATGCAATCACAGATGGGAATGCAGTCACCAATGGGTATGCAATCGCAAATGAGTATGCACCCACAGATGGGCATGCAGTCACAAATGGGCATGCAATCACAAATGGGTATGCAGCACCCCGGCATGATGCAACAGCCCGGCATGATGGGTATGCCAATGGGCATGCAGATGCCCATGGGACCAATGGCCGGCATGGGCATGAACGGTATGCCCATGGGAATGAACATGGCTATGATGCAGGGTGGTCTCATGGGCCCGCCCATGGACCCCAGACAGAGGGACCAGATTGATCAGTGGATGCAGGGTATTCGACATTAGTCTTTTTTTTTCTCTTTTTTTTTCGCGGTTACGTACATTTTGTATTGTTGAGGCCGTATAGTGTACCGAGGGCATATTCGTCGTTTGGGGCGTATAAGGGAAGGCTCTGCTGGGATGGATGGGGTGGGTGGGTATAGCATAGCATAGCATGGTATGTGCATGGCTTTGAGCGTTCTTGGTCTGGTGGTATTTAGCGTTGGGAAAGTTAGCGTCTGGGGATTCATAGAGGATTTTTTTCAAAGGGCATAATTTCTGGATACATATAAGCGATGCCGCTACGATTTATGGAAAGCGTTTTGTTTTTATTCATTATTTCACGTCCTAAGCATTGCTTGTGGGAGTAAACTTAGATGGCTTGCATTACTACTCTAGATTCACTACTTGAATTATGAACATGGCGACGCCCGATATCGGCGAGTTAGGAGCTCTGTCCTGCCGTGGTGAGCGTCTGATTTACTGGAAGCGCTTTTCGGCTGCCTTCCAGTTGATGACGTTCCAGATGGCCTTGAAGTATTCGGCCTTGCGGTTCTGGTAGTCGAGGTAGTAGGCACTGGGGAAGTGTTAGAAGTTAACTGAGCCACGTTTGTCATCAATACTTACTGCTCCCAGGCATCAACACCCAGAATTGGGCGGAACTGGCCTACAACAGGGTCCTGGTTGGCATATGTCTTGATCTGGATGCCGCCGGTCTGCGTGTCCTGCACCAACCAAGCCCATCCACTACCCTGGATACCTGCCAGCGCAGTGTTGAACTTCTCCTTGAAGGCGTCGAGGCTGCCGTAGTTGGTGTTGATGGCGGCTGATAGAGCGCCCGTTGGTGGCTCACCACCGCCCTGGTTGGTAGGCGCAAGGTTCTCCCAGAACAGCGAGTGGTTGATGTGGCCACCGCCGTGGAAGTTGATGAGGGGCTGGAGCGCAATCTGGGCTTTGATGTCCTCCTTCTGCTTGGCCTCTTGGATTTGCTCGCTGAAGTTGTTGAATGAGGTTACATAGGTGTTGTGGTGGTTCTTGTGGTGCAGCTCCATGATCTTGCCCGAGATGTTGGGTTCGAGCGCGCCATAGTCGTCTGAAGGGTGTGTTAGTGCTTGGACCATCTTTCCGGGACAGTATCAGATGTCATACATGGAAGATCGGGGAGCGTCGCCTTGCCGCGAACGAATGTTGTGCCTGCGAGTCCAGCGCGGGAAGTGATGGGAGCCGCTGCCCTGACAGCCGAGCGCAAGGCAGATGTGCGGAGAAGTGTTGTGTTCATGATGTCTTCAATTGGCGTGGGTGACTCAATTGGGGGTTGCAAGTGGTGTTATAGTGTGGTGAGGTTTGGCGTTGGAGCTCTGGGGAAGCTGGTGATTTATTGCCTGACATTTCGTCATATCAGCAGAGATGCCGACCGCCGAGCCCACAGTTTCCTTCGACACGGCCATCCTCATCCCTCGGCCAATGACAGCCCGCTAATCCGCCTTACGGGTGAATGATGCATTCATGTTCGATCAATTCACGTGCCTGTACAAGCGCGAGGTTGCTGCGATAAGACGCGTGGCACCATGAGGCTGATTGATGCCTTCAATGTCCCCGCGAAAAGCCCCGCGCGGCCGTTTTCGGACAGTAGACTAGTTAGTCAATAAGCTTGTCCACACAGTTTTTTGACAATCGCGTGCCCTGGAAGAGAGGCGCACGTGTATACGAGCCTTCATCGGCACAATGGTTGTCGCGGGTCATATAGTGATTGAAGTTTCCCCTGCAGTGTAGAGAGAGCCCACCTTTGCTTCGCGCTTCCGTCTCAAGCCATTGTTAACTACTCTTAAACCAGAGTCCAACTACCCCGCCAACGTCATCATGGCACCAGTCAACATTGTGCATCTGCCCAACGGCCAAAACCTCACCGTTACGCCCGTCTTTGGCGGTCTGTTCTTCAAGTCGAGCGACATCGCTACCCACTCGCCCTTTCCACCAGGCTGGACAATTGTACTCAACTCTGAAGATGAATTGGACGCTGGCGAACAGGAGCTGCAGCAGCAGGACGAGGAGGAGCAGTATCCCCCGCGCAATGTACACCGATTCAAGAAGCCGACGCTGAATGGAGACCACCTCTATATCTCGTCCATTTCGAATCCCAGCAGCAACGAGTACAAGCCTGCTGCGTCGCCGACGCGCCAAATCGCCATGATGCTGTGGGCGACATTGTACTGGTACTTCCACCAGCCAGAGCCAATACTCCAGGTTACGAATGCGCTGTCGAAGAATACCGCCGATGCAGGAAAGCCAAAGGGAGAATGGAGGATCAATATAAACAGGGAGGGTGTGTTCAAGGGCAAAGTCGTGCTCCCCAAGCTGGAGCGCATGGGGCTCATAACGAGCGAAGAATCAATCGTGGGTTGCGCACAAGAGGAAAGCTCTCCCGAAGGCTGGTCGCGCATGTTTGTCAGTCGGAGGACCTTCTGGCAGCTGGATCCCAGGATCTACCTGTTCACGCTTTCGCCCTTGGCCAACAACAACTCGCCCTTCCCGTCAGGCTCGCCATATCCTTCCAGGCCGTCATCGCCCGCTCCTGGAGGTGAATCGAAAAAGGAACATCAATTGGATCTGGTATCGCCTGGCCTATGGTCACCTACCGCTCCAGGACCGTTTCACTCGAGTTCCCATCTACCCACATTCTATCCTCCTCCGCCAGCACAGTATGTCTTTACCAACAACATACGACATCCCATACGCCCAAAACCACCCCGACAAGGAGAGATACTGTATACCAGATACATTCCCAGCGTCGGACAATATCTCTCCTTCCGGGTTGCTTCCATTTCCTCCAAGCCGCTCCGTCATCAGGGTCCTGTCTCCAACCATCCACCTGTTCCAACTCGGAACAGTGCTCTCATAGCTGCTGAGTCTCCAACAACGAGCTTGCCGAATGCTGGCATGTCGGATGCTGAATACCTGCACAAGTGGATGAATGACCCTCGCGTAGCACATTTCTGGGGCGAGGCGGGTCCTCAGTCTCATCAAGAAGAATTTCTTCGGAGGGGACTACAATCGAAAAACTCATTCCCAGTCATAGGCTGTTGGGACGGAAAACCCTTTGGCTATTTTGAGTTATACTGGGTCAAGGAGGACAACCTCGGAAAGTACCTGCCGATCGTGAGCGATTATGATGATCGAGGTTTCCATTGCTTGGTGGGCGAGCAAGAATTCCGAGGCGCGCACAGGGTCAAGATCTGGCTGAGTGCATTGGTACATTACTGTTGGCTCGCCGACAACCGCACAGAAAGGGTAATGTTGGAACCGAGGGTCGACAACGAAAAGTAAGTCATTTCCAAACGAGCGTGACCAAGGGAGCAAACCTGACAGTCTCAGACTTGCGCATTATCTCCAAGAGTCTGGCTTCTACAAGGAGCGAGAAATCAGCCTCCCGCACAAGCAAAGTAACCTGTTCAAAATCAATCGCGACGTATGGAGGGGACCGGCGTTGTAAGTCCGCGGAGGCGGTAATAAGTGTGGAGTTGGGCAGAGCCGCATAAACGGCTTGTGGGTGGAGGTTATGTGGAGTCGGCGGATCATGAGATAGCATAGTCTAGACTTCCTTCCCTATACCATCAATGCGTGCAGGGAACTTGTCAGGGAAATGATCCCCGGTCGTTCAGGCTAGGCTGCCATGTATGTGTGAACGACTTCATTCAACGTAAATTCCTACTACGCGTCTGGCTCGTACACCAGAGAGGTTTCTTTCTGCCTCATTGCGTGATGCCTTGTCAATAGACTACGCAATACGTACTATACTTGATCAGAATGTATTACCGTCGACGCCTCATTTAGGCTTGTGTGGACCAGTACCAGCCGAAGTCGTGAGCCATTTACTGCTAGATGAGGAGAAGGAGCGCCCAGCAGCCCAACAATGTCGACAATACTGCGGGAAAAAAAGTCTGCTTGCCCAGTTTGCCTGTAGATTGTCGATCGGTTCTAGCATTGCATGGGAGATGCGACATTAGGATCAGAAGTGACCATTGATGTGCGTTTCCAAAGGTGCGATACCAAATGTGGGGTTTACGTTAGCGAGGGTCCAAAAGTTTTCGACTACACGTGAGACGTCATTGCCATTGCCATACGGGTAGAAAAGGAAGCGACAACGCGGCCATTGGGTCACAATTTCCGATTCTGACTCCTCCAAAGCAAATACAGAGCTTCCTCTGACCTCATCGTCCGCTGCAGCTGCCTGTTGCCTATCACTGCCACAAGTATAAAGCTTCCGGTTTCGGCAGACCATCTCCAAACAAATACACCAACACACCATCAACAGCCCCCGCCTCACTTCGCCCATAACAGTCATGGCGAATACAACAGATGCTGTACTCGACATACAGAGCCGCATAGCAACCATGAAGCAGCAATCAGGTGCTACCATCTTCGATGCTTACCAGACTTCTCTTACCGGTAGGTATTGCTCGCCCGAGATGTCGCAACTGTTCTCCCAGCGCAGCCGGCATTCTACATGGCGCAAGCTTTGGCTCTTTCTGGCAGAGGCTGAGAAAGAGCTCGGCATCGACACCATCAGCGACGATGCCTTGAGCCAGATGAGGGAACATTTGACAGTCACCGATGACGACTTCGGCGTCGCCAAGGTCGAGGAGAAGAAGCGTAGGCACGATGTCATGGCCCACGTTCATGCCTATGGACAGGTTGCCCCGGCTGCGGCTGGCATCATTCACTATGGCGTAAGTCTTCGAATCTATTGTGCGAAAACACGGTTGTTGCCTACAAGGCTTCAATTGGCCTAAATGGAAGCAAAGCTGATGACATGTAGGCAACAAGCTGTTACGTGACCGATAACGCCGAGCTTCTGCTCATGCGTGACGGCTTGGATCTCTTACTTCCAAAGCTTGCAAAGGTCATCTCCAACCTCTCCGCTTTCGCTCTGCAGTGGAAGAGTGAGCCGACCCTAGCCTACACCCATCTGCAGCCTGCCCAACTCATCACCGTCGGTAAGCGCGCTGCCCAGTGGGCGCAAGACCTTCTCTTCGATCTAGAGGCCATTGAGAGTGTCCGCGAGGGCCTGCAGTTCCGAGGTGCTCAAGGAACCACCGGAACACAAGCCTCTTTCCTCGAGATCTTCAACGGCGACAGCAAGAAGTGCGACCAGCTCAACGAACTACTGTGCAAGAAGGCCGGTTTCCCGTCCTGCTACGCCATTTCCACTCAGACCTACACGCGCAAAGTCGACCTCATCATCGCAAATGCCATCTGCGGTCTCGGTGCCAGCGCCCAGAAGATCACCGGCGACATCCGTCATCTCGCTGCCTGGAAAGAACTCGAAGAGCCCTTTGAGAAGGACCAGATAGGCTCTTCCGCTATGGCATACAAGCGCAACCCCATGCGTTCGGAGCGTATCTATGCACTATCCCGCGAACTCATGTCCAAGCCCGCTTCCTTCGCAAGTACTCTGGCCGACCAGTGGATGGAGCGCACCCTCGACGACTCTGCAATCCGCCGCATGGACATTCCAGAGATGTTTCTGCTCGCAGATGCTATCCTGCTCTCTCTTGACAACGTCACTTCTGGCCTCGTTGTCTATCCCAAGCGTGTCGACGCCCGCGTTCAAGAAGAATTGCCTTTTATGATCACCGAATCCATCATTATGCGTTTGGTGGCAAAAGGCGAATCGCGTCAGGAAGCCCACGAGCAGATCCGTGTCTTGTCCCACCAAGCCGGCGCCCAGGTCAAGAACGAGGGAAAGCCGAATGACCTTGTCGACAGGATCAGGAAGACGGAATTCTTCAAGCCCATCTGGGGTGAGCTGGACAACATGTTGGACAGTAAGCTGTATACTGGGCGTAGCGAGGAGATAGTCGCGAAGTTCTGTGGTGCTGGCGGCATCCTGGTGCAGAAGTTGGGCAAATACCAGAGCTATATCCAGGGCGCCAAGGTCAGCGAACTCAGCGTGTAGCCAACATAGTGTATTGAGACATGGTGCATACGGGGGGTTAGGGATGTCAGTATTCTCCAGAGTAGTTTAACCGAATTCAATTCAGTGCCTCTAGGAGGCCATGTATTCTCCAAACCGTACCTTGTACTATGTGAATATTGTGTATACGTGGTTAAAGAAGGTATACAAAGGTGGCTGACTGTCTCAAAAGTTGGTATACTCATTACGATGATGGCTTCAAGATAACTCCAGTATTCCCATATATACCCCACCTAAACACCATACCGTAGCCAACAACACAAAAAACGAGAGTGGTATAGAGCATTCAAGACCCAAATATGACAACCGACATAGACAGACACCCCATAGACATAGAAGAAATTGATAGAGAGATTAGTACTTTCGGCCCCTCCTGCGTGGTAGCCCAGACTCCATACCTGCAGTCGAAGCTGGCCCTGAAGTTGGCACCATGACTTTTGGCGTCGGTATACTCTTCCGCTGCGCATTTTCCTTGCCTTCGCCAGGTGCAGATGAAGCGGCTTGTGGGAGGACAACCTTCTTGGGTGCTGCAAGGCGGCTTTTTCGCTGCGGTGTTGGCGCTACGCCGACAGGAGTCACGTCGAGGGATGGGAGTTTGGTGTCTGCTGAGCTTGAGGAGAGGCTGCTGTCGATGGAGGTGGAAGCGACAGGCATCTTCTTGACTTTGCCGACTTTAGGCTTGGGTAACTGTTGTGATGGTGCGGCAGCGGATTCCTTCTCCTCCTGCACCGCCTCAGGGAGGAGTGATGCAGGCGCCAGTAAACCCTTTCCAGGAGTACCGTTTGCCGAACCCAGTCCCCTGACTCTTCGTACCTTGGGTGTGGAATCCTTGCTCGTCTTCGCCTTTTTCTTCTTTGGCTCAGGTGTAGCGTCTCCCATGCCTAGCTCGTCTGGTGTAGCTAATGATTCCGCCTCAGCCAGCGCGTTGGCGACGGTCTCTGGGTTTTCCTGGTAGTACGCCAGCTGTTCGTCCCACCGTACATTCTTGCCGACGACGAGCTCCTTTGTCGAATCGTCAATAGGTGGGAGACTGGATGCCTCCATCATAAGCTTCATCAGGCGAAGGGTGACTCCAAAAGCACCCTGCTTGTTCTTGCGTGTGTTTGTACGGGTTAGATCTGCTAGAACCTTTGCGTCGTCTTTCTTGAGAACTACAACCTCGTTGCCGTCGGCCCGACGGATGGCGATCTTGGGTGCCGGTGCTGGACCTGTTGACGCTGGAGCAGGTAAACGTGATTTTTTCGTTCGTGATGATCGTCGTGATGAACGTGCGCTCTTCTCTTCTGTATCCTCCTCTGGTTCTACTGGGCCTGGTGTAGGTGACGGTAGAGGCTCAGTTGGCATGCTCAGCGCAGGAGTCAGGGATAGATCAAGAGTTAACTCGTTGTCGTGCTTGGAAGGCGAATTCGGATCCTTCTCTTCGAGAGCCTTGCGGGGAGACGCTAAAGCATGACGAACGACGTCTGAGTCTCGTCGGTTCTGTAGTGATTCTCTTCGGTGTGTAGTGATGGCAGCCTTTTCAGCTTTGCTTGCGGCGGCGCGATTGAGGAAATCCTTCAGCACAGCTGTATCATCATCGAACGCCACGGTCATTGTGACATCGTCAGGCCCGGACTCGAGACGAAGTGGGGGTGGCGGCGAATGAAGTTTCCGGGGCTTATGGTCCAATATTTGAGGTTGAGCAGGTGCAAAAGATAGCGAGAGTCCATCAGTGATATCTCGTGTGGAAATTGTGTCGGACGCATCTGTCATTTCCATGTCTTCTTTTGGTTCCTCCTCCGTGGGCTCAACGCTGTGCCCGTCCTCCGATTCCTGTGCCTTTGGTGCTGTAGCTGGTTCATCCTTATGTAGCGCTGCCCGGTAATCACGCATGATATCTAGCTGCAAGGTAGCCTCTGTGAAATCCTCCTCAGGATCATTCTCTTCAGAGTCGCTTGGTGTGCTTTGTTCACTGCAATCGTCGTCTCCAGCCATAGCTTCTGTTTCAGTGCCTACTTTGATCTCAGACAATTCGGCATCTTCATCTTCATCCATGCCTTCGTCAGCGGTCGTCGAGGCCTGGATGTGTTCTAGTGGCAAAATCGGGTATTCGATCTGAGCGAGGGCCTCGGTTCCCTCGGACTTGGTCGGAGAGGGTGCCTGTTCTGCCTCGCTCCTTTCGACATCAACTGTGGCTTCCGAGTGTATTATAGCGTTTTGAGCATCCATTGTTGATAGAATATCTTGTGCGATGACTTCCTCTGCGGCATCTTCACATTTGTGTGGTGTGGCCGCGTGAGAGTCGACCTGAGAATCATCGCTGTGAGGTAGTTTGGGATAGTCGACCTTTTCCGGAGACGCCGCCGAGGGGGTTGAAATGTACTTGGTAGGGGAGCGGAAAAGGTTGGCGAGGGTAGCATCTTCGGCGGGTCTAGAGTCGATGTCCTGTTCCATGGCTTGGTGCCCGCCTAAGCTTTCGTAGTTGGGGAGATTGTCTACAGTCGGCGCGTCCATGGTGGAGTCAAAAGTGGCTCGGTTGTCGTCGAGCGGAGGGGGGAGTGAAATTGGATCTTCTTGTCCGCCTGTTGTCGTGTTTATTTCGGTAAAGCTTTCGTTCTCGAATTCAGTTACGTCACGACTGTCACCTTCCTCGTCGTCGCCGTTTGCTTCGTTCTCGGCGGTGAAAGCGGGGTCGTCAATACGGGCAGCTTTCTTCCCTTCGAGCGCGTTAGTGGTTTCTAAAGTGGGATATCGTGAATGTCGTACTTGGTAGCACGCTCTTCCTGCGGTCCCAGCGCGTCGCCTTAAACGCGCGCTTCTTGCCATTGAGTTTGCTTGCAGTCTTCTCCATGGCCTTTGGGCTCATGTGTTGGCGCCTCTTTACGGCCCGTGACCGCGCATTCTGCTCATCGTCGTCGCCATCATCCGCGTCGTCATCGTCTTGCGCTGTGTTGTGTACATGCGACCTGAGGTTGAATCTCCGCCAAATCTTCTTCTCCTTCCCTTGGCCAAGCCTCTTCACTTCTTGCTTGCGCTCCCAGCCGCGGGGTATCTTTGCAACAGGCAAGGCATTTGGGTCGAGGAATGCGGCGTCGGTTGCGTTCCATGTGGTATCGAATGTTGTCGTGGGTGCGGCGCGTTTGCGCGGTGAGGGAACCATTGTGTTTGACGTTGAATAATGCTACGGGTAAGTATGTCGATGACGCGCAAACATAAAGACTGTGTCGTAGGGCTCGTTAGTATCGTCGTGGGAGTGGTGGTGTGCGCTGGCCATCGGTCGCTGGGCAGGTGCGATGGTAAACAAAGCGATGCAGGGATCAGGATGGGGCAAGCACGCTAAGGAGATTGCCGCGGCGGTGGGAGAACTTTTGAGCATCAGACTCGAGAAGAGGACGACAACGACAACGCCGCTATCGCATCCACGAGTCCCTACCCAAACAACTAGCGACTACCGTTAATACTACAATAAATACCCGTCGCGCGCATTTACCTACACAATGGTCCCGAAGCCCCAGGGTAGCGCCGTTCACTCGGCCACGCACCGGCCACTTCCACCACTTCCCAAGCTCCGTGTCCGACGACCAAATAAGCCAGAGATGAATCCGTGTCTAGGAGCAATGTCATCGGTTCTGGGTACGTTGAAATTGGGCCATGGGAAATAAGCCAAGTTGCGACGCATTAGGAAGCACCTTGAGCCGACTGCGGGGCCAAGCGATGCTCGGAAAACACATGACAGGAACATGCGCTGACATGTCTATAACAGGATGCTGGGCGTCATCGGGTTACAGTGTGCAAGGCTGCGCGCTGCTAGAGCAGAAACTGCGCCAGTGCATGGATGCGCCTGTACGTTCACTGATATCAACGTGCCTCCGATCTCAACTAATCCTCGCCTTAGCGAAACCCCAACCAAAAGAAAAACAACATCAACTTCCACCTCTCGCGAATGTACCCCAAGATTGTGGGTCCGCACAAGCGGAACTAAGCCCACCAATTTTCATTCCTTTGTAAACTATGCATACCTACGACCGTGAACTGTGCGAAACAGCATCATGGGGGAGTTCAAGTCGCTTACGAATCATTGGTTGGCGTTATGGATACGATCGTTGTATAGTTATAGGCGACACTAGAAAGTCGACCATCAACGCATGCGACTGACGATATATCAAGTCTTTGGACTTATCTCCAGCACGGCCTTTTTTTTATCGACACTTGTCTTACCTAACCAGGAAGGAACGAGGCTAGTGAGGAAGTTTAAAGGTCCGCCCTTGATGCACGATCACCTTATGCTTGTTCGTCGGCTCTTGGTTGTGATGGGCTAGTGCCCAGTTGGTGAATACTCGATGATATCTCGGTCACGTGCGCGAGACGCACAGATTAACTACACGCGTCCGAATAACGCTTAGACTATCTATATAGTCTATAAGTAGAAAGTTATTCTAAGCTACTCTCTAAATAACCTTTAGCACGAGATAGCTTATAGTTCTCTTCTCCATTGATATAACTCTAGTATACCTGTGCAATAGCTCCCCGAGCGTAGCCCCTTACAATAATAACTCTATCGCTCCTAATATCCATGGGCTCGGTGGGCTTGACGAGCAGGAACAACGATGCCAAAGCTTTGTCTGCCGTGAGGTGGGTCATGACCTGACGCAGTCGCGACAAGACCAATACCACGCTTTGCGAGCCGCAAAGCAGCCTTCCGATTGGCTCGAAGCCATAGCGACTTTTTTGGTAATCGACCGCCAGGACAAATACCTTTGTTTCCAGGCGCCAGTACACTACATCGGCGACTTCCTCTTCCTCTGCCATGCCTGTGTTGACGGCGATCCAATCGACTGGAGCTTCTCAACATGGTTCGAATACAACAGGAAGCTATTGTTTGGCACTACATCGCTGGAGGATCTTGTGAAGCAGGTACCGACCGACTACGCATCACCACCACCCACACTGCATCGACCACCGTCCCATCCTATGTACCAGATGAACGACAAGCTCGATACCTTCCTCTCGCGCTTCCACGATACTGTGAGAAAGAAAGCACGTCGGCTGATGGTCACAGAACGAGGCTACGTTGGTGTTGCACCGTGTCGTGCAAGGCCCGGCGATGTTGTTGCGGTCCTGCTTGGATGCAGCATTCCGCTTGTTCTGAGAAAGGCGTCGCAAGATGCGTGGCAGGTTGTGGGGGAAGGCTTTATGTATGGCTACATGAACGGTGAGGTCGTAGAGCAGGTGAAGAGCGGGACAGTTAGTGTGCATCGGCTCAGGCTTGTGTAGGCAGGCGTGTTTCCCGTCCATGAACTAACATCGCCAATCAGCGATGACAGCCAAGTATACGGCCCAGCGCACGCGAGGAGAGAGCAGTCGCGTCTCCGGCTGGGCTCAGCCTTGTACAAGTTCGTCCTCCCCTCAACAACACACGTCCGGGGATATCTTTGCGCCAACCCGCCTGTGCTTTTAATATGGTAAACCTGCAGGCTTCTAGACGAGTGGCGTCTGCAAGCTTCATGATACACGATATCGCCTTAGCTTCTACTAGCAATCCTCCCAGGTCCGCGTTATCACGTTGCGTATCATGTTGCGTATCATGCTGCATCGTGGACGCGTTCCGCATAATGTCAATGATAGAGCACGGCATGCCACATTCCTTTGGCTCCAATACGACGGTTCTTCCGATTTGCTGTCAAGAAAAAGCAATGAACGTGGTGCGCCGATTGGGGGCCATTCCGCTACACTTCGCTACAATATGATCTCAGCCTCGCGCCACTTTGCCTCTTGGCTGGCGCTCTATCGATCGAGGCCGCGAAATACTCAATGAATATGCGCTGGAGAACATGCAACGTAGAGATAGGCATGTTCCTGGCTTCTACAAAGCTGCCGCTACTGCCCTTGCGTACGATGGCCTTCCCAACATTTCGTGTAACTTCCTCATCCCCTGTTGTTATCCTGCATTCACATCAAGAGCTGCAACCGTATCAAGATATCCGGCGTCTTTAACTATCCACGCGAGGAGCACCATGTCGTAATCACCGTGGATGATGTAGTGGAGGTGTCATGGTGGTCGAACTTTGCTGACACATTGGTAAAATGCTATGAGACCGGCGATATCAATGGGCAGGAAGAGAGTGAGACTCGCCCCAGGTGCCCTCTTTATCGTAGCTCCGCTAACAAGAAACAAAGAGTTCAAGATAGTAGTTGGAGAGAACGGAACAGAACCATGGTGGCAGATTCATCTCTCCAGGAAATTCGATGATTGGACTATCCCCACTGGTTGCGGACATTATGATATTGTCACTAGGAATCACTATCTACTGAATCACTATATATCGAAGTCCCCAGATTAAAGCAACAGGACCAGCTTCTAGAAGGACAAGGATCACGCGCTAGTTGAGAAGAGTAGCTCAATAATGTGACGTATGTAGGAATCGCTTCTGAAGGGTTAGCGTGAATTAGACCGCTTTATTGCTCGTTGTCTTACCGTATCGCCGTTTTAGAATGGGCAACACAATTGATACCAGCACCTCCCGTAGACATTACACTGCATTATTGTTAGCGATGCATGAGTAGAAAGAAGTCATGCTTTAAAAAGACGAACAAGATCCTCAGGCTCTGGATATGTACATCCATTAGTTCCTCCTGGGAGTTCTTTGGTGCTGCATGTATAACCGAATTGGACATGGTGGCATCCGGTTGTAAAATTCGGGTAAAACTTGTGCTTAGGCGGGCAGGCAGCGTGGGCTCCTGTGGCCATGGCCAGGATGAGAACGAGCGGGGCTGAGTATAGCATGATTAGAACTGGCTATTTGCGTCGAGGTGTAGGTAGAGTCGATTACAACGATGATTGACGATAATGTGGGGATTTAGGCCGGCCTTATATACAGGGATCCCCGGGGCTCCAACGCCGCCCTCGGTGCTACTTTAGATGAAAGCAAAATTGGGCATCGCGCGGCATTTGAGTGCAACGCTGGTGCCCCCTGACACCACTCATTGGATCAATTCACTCTCAAAACGACGCTAGTGACACCCAAAAGTCACGCTAGGCACCCGGTCTGGGAGGGAGGGACTGTAGGGGATGAGTTAATAACATCTTCCTTCGCAGCCGGGCACCGCTGATAAGGTATGCTACACGGCATGTAAGATTATAGTCTAGATAAAGACCCGAAGCTCTAGTGTATAATAGCCCCATCTGCCACTAGGGCCGGGCTATTAAGGCCGCACTAAGCCATTCAAACGATAGAGCGACAGGAGGTCAATTATCCAGTAAGAGCGAGCTCTAGCGCGGGTATTTCAAACTAGATTAGATTTATCCTAGTCGGTTTCAGCCGCGTTTATTCCCCAGATCCCCACGTTCTACCACGTGTGTAACGTCTTTGTGTGTTTCAAACTTCCTATTGCAGACCCAAAATATCCAGTTTGAGTTCACCAGCCAATTACCAGTGATACTGCTTGTTACAACCATCAAGGGCATTACCACAGCAATGCTCGTCATTATACTGCATACTTCTATTGCGCATTATAGATCGTACGTGCTCAGCTATATTTACCATCTGTGGTCTACGCCCACACACTCTACATTTCACCTTCCCCTTTACCAATACCCGACCTCCAACCCCCAACCAGTCTAGACTGGTTCCAGATGACACTCCAACCATTCTGCATTTACAATTGGTCCGTTACACAGACGTCCATTGCGAGGCGGAACTGCTGAGGTGTGATTGGGTTGTGTGTCAAGAGGATTTCCATGCTTGTCTCGATCCTACCCTAGGCTTACACACATGACCACCACTACGACCTCGTCTCGATTGGATCGCCAGGTACATGGCCCAATTTCTACTTGCTAGAGAAGCTTGAAGTCTTCCTTTGCGTAGGATCCGTTGCCGGGGGGCTCGTTTCCCTTCGACGCACACTCAGCCGCGGAAGATGCTGTGGGCCTTTTATAGTCAGCTGCTTTGCGTAGTGATCTTCATCCTCGCACCTCATCCTACTCGACGTGGATGACGCACTTGGACCCTACTGTTTGCCATATCTCGCTCTTCGTCTCTTGGTGGACTGGGCTCATGGCAACATGATGGTTTTGAACCCTCTCATCCTCGCGGTTTTGGCTCCAGCCATGACACGCGCAATTGCTTTCTCATGGGCAATCCCAAAACAGACACAATCTACGCCGACGATGGGAGGCTGGAGCCCCGCACCGACTGCACCACCACAGCTTCCCTTCGGACTGTTCAGACGCGAGAAGAGTGGGGGTAACACATGCGGGCTTGCCTCTGGAGCTTTAGGTAACTTTTCTGTAATCACGTTCATAGTCGACCGAAATACTGACTTTGCCTAGAGACTGCAATAACATGCCCAAACCTAACAGAAACATGTGCAACAAACACTTATTTTGGCGTACACGGCTGCTGCGACTCGTCCTCGAATTCCGCCTGCACAATAGCTACCGCCTGCATCGCTTCGACCGCCATGTCCGCATATTGCACAGACGCAGCCTGCTCAACCAGCGCAGCAATAGTAAAATGTACCGATACCTCAGCACCAGTATGCTATGAGTGGCGTTTCATCTACGACAGAATGGCCTTTACACAACACGGCTGCGCAGCCACACCATTCACGAGCACAGCATTCCACAGCCTGGGCATGACCCTTTCGAGCAGCAGCAACACAGAAGACGTAACATACACCGTGGCTGCCATCCAGGAACCCCTTACTACACCAACTTCCTCATCCGCAGCTCCATCACCAAACCACTCAAAACCCGGCATCGGCATCATAGTAGGCAGTACAATTGGCGCCTGTCTATTCGCTTCCTTCATCGCCTTCGTCGTCTTTCTCGCGTGGCGCCGACGCAGGGCTGTCAGGAGAAATGGTGTACAGGCGCATGCATATCAGCCGACTCCACAGACAATGGTCGAGTATAATCCGCTTGGTTTTCCATCACCGGTCTTTTCTTCCCCCGCAAGTCCGTACCACGATGACTTCAAGGGGTGGCAGCAAGAGCAATCGACACAGAGGAACTTCGAGGTATCGCAGTATCCCGGTATGGGTCAGGGAAGGTTGGGGATTGTGGAAGTCGATGGATTTGAGCGGCCGGTGGAGGCACCTACTGCTGAGAAATGATCGTGTTGTTGGTTTGTTTCGTGTCGATTCTTTGATTTTTGGATCTTTTGTTCACCCTCTGTGGCCTTATTTTTCTATGATACCTTTGGGTTTTCTAGGATGGTGTTGGCTGGGTCTCAT
The DNA here is from genome assembly GCA_014334815.1 of Pyrenophora teres f. maculata. Taxonomy (NCBI): domain Eukaryota; kingdom Fungi; phylum Ascomycota; class Dothideomycetes; order Pleosporales; family Pleosporaceae; genus Pyrenophora; species Pyrenophora teres. Next base: position 5,182,097 of record CP060568.1, read on the forward strand.
TTCTGGTGTCGGTGGTTTATGTTCGGTACAACTAACGCAAAGACAACCGTGTTAGGACATCAAGTCAAATTCTACGCCATTTCGACCAAGTTATATAGGACTTCTATGTTCGAACACTACAGATGCTATGTACCGTGTTTCAATACTTTTGAGAGCAATGTGCCCAATATTTTCCTAGCCCAAAGGCTGGCTGACCCAAAATCAACTTTATATCCCCATGCATCTAAATATCGGAACAATCAGATGCTATTTGTACCACAGCCAAAGCCTTGCCAAGAAGAAATCTACCACGCGGGGTCACCTCCAAGCAGTGGCTCCAACCCATCGATATTCACCCCCCAACCCCCACCTCCAGCCCCACCATTCCCATTATCATTCCCATTCCCATTCCCATTTCCATTTCTCTTTCTATTTCCATCATACGTCCCCGGCACCAAAGTCCCCAACCTACAATCCTCGATCCCATAATGCAAATCCGGCTTAAACCTACACCCCTTTACAGCCTGTCCTGCTAGACCCGTACAGCCATCTTTCTGACACACATGACCGTAGAAGCAATCCTCCCTTCTACACTCGCCTTTTTGCGGACAAGGGCTACACTTTACCACATACTCCAAGACGCGCTTAGTATCCGGGTCAATAGCGCTATGGTCGTACGGGCAGGGGAGCGCCGTGCAGATGCCTTGGAGGTGGTAATTGTTGCACGGTTTGGCTTGTTGGAAAAGCGCGTTGTACTTTTTCCAGTCCGCTTGGCTGGGGGCGGGGATGTACGGGTCAAGGCGTTTGAGGGAGCGGTTGATTGGGATGAAGCCCGGGGTCGTGGAGGTAGGTAGGACGGAGGAGATGTTGCTGCGGTCCATGGAGGATTGAGAGGGCTGTGATGATGCTGGTGGGGCTTGAGAGGACTGTGGGGAGAAGAATTGCGATGATGCGCCGCTAAGCGGGCGACTGCCTTTTACACCGTTGCTACTATCGAGGCCTTTGAGGATGTGTTTGAAGTTGCATTTGTCACCAAAGCGACAATTGCCTTTCTGGAAGAAGGTGCACAGCTGAGTTTCCTTTTGAGCACCTTTTTGAGCGCTTTTTGCGGTTTGAGTGTACGCGGATCGTTCTTCCCATCCGACGCGATCTTGTTCTCCAAAGCCATTAGTCAGTGGAGGCGATAGGTCGCCCAATGTGGAGTTGGTCACACTGATGGAGCCATCTCGTCGCCACGATTCCTTACGAGTAGATACTCCCGGCATTAGTATCAGCTTCGGTGCTCCTGCCTTTTTCTTAGACGCCGTGTTTGTATCTGCCTTGTTGGTCGGCGCGGCAACGGGAAGTCCAGACCATCTAAAGAGTGTTGGGAACTGGGTAACATTCAAGTTGAACTGCTGAAATTCTGCGTTCCACCCGGCGCCTTGGACGAGCGTAATCTTATCGCGTACTCCACTGTAGGGTACGAGTTGGGATAGGTAAGCCGAGTCACGGCAGCCAGCAAATACTATGTGACTACAAGCTGCATCTTCTGAAGCAATCTTGAAGTACTCTATGGGGGGTTAGTGATGAATGACTCGTGCTGTAAAGATCCCTGACCTGTAATCTTGAACTTAGTTCCCTCCTCATCTAAAGCATCGACATAGTCGAACAGGCTTATGGCACGAGTGAACCCAGCCGTAAAGGAAGAAACTGAACGTTTTTCCAATCCCACTATTTTCGACTTTGCAAGTTGCTTAGACAAATTTGTTAGATCTGCGTAAACGCGAACAATTACGCGTGCATTGCGGGCATGTGGGACGCTGTGAGCCAGATACTTTTCTACGGCGTCACTGAGCATGCGAGCGGCGCGCATACCGCCCTCTTCTTTATCGCTGATTAACTCATCATTGAACTGCAAAAGATCAGCATGGTACTATGCAAATGGGCGATAAGACTGACAATGTAATCGTTGCCGTCCACAAGCACTAGGACGTAAGGGTTTCGTGGCCCTGCTGGTGCAGAGACTGTAGGTGTCGCTACAGCTCCTGGATTAGTGGTATCTCTGCTGCTACGTTTTTCGTGGGCATTCTTCAAGATTTTGTATTCGTCGAGTAACTGGCTGTATTCTTTGAGAAGGTTCTAAGTGGGGTGGGGTTAGCTGGATACGGTGTAGTGAAGACATCTCGGTCCAATGCGTACCGTCAGATCGATATGCCTATTCTCGACATTGAGTTTGAACTGCTCCAGATGCGTGTCTAAGGAGTTGATCTTGCTGTCGGCTAGCATTATGACGGTTGCGCGCCGTTGTGGCTAGCACTGACGTGTTGTTCTTGGATGCTTCGGATAGTCAGCGGCCAGACTGAATGATAGAACTAGGTGATAATGGACTTACAGCAAGTGCGGAAATAAGCCCAGATCAATCTACACTGCTCCCTTGGTTGCCGTAGATCAATCGATGCTGTTTGTTGATGAAGGAATTGTGACTTTGACTTGCGACATATGCGGGTCTGCGTCGGGCAAGGGTTCCGCCCGGGGGCTGCGCCTTCTCTAGTTAGTGCGAGCTCTTAGCGCGTCAGCACCCCCCACCTCTTTCACCGTGGAGGTCGTTGCCTTCTGCGGTGTGGCACGTGATAATGCGATGCAAGAACTCGACCTAGAACGGTTTATCAGAATCACCAAATTCCCTTGTTGGGCGGACCGGCTAGCAGTCTGATGTAGCGCGTAGTCATAGCCAGGAGTCTTCATTAGACGCTGCAGGAATCAGACATTTGCTTCATGAACACCCATTTGAGATATACCACAAGTGACAATATTTCGTAGTAATCTTGTAAGCGATCACTTCATATAACGATTTGATGTCATCGCCAGGTGTCAAATTCACAGAGCAGATCCGCAAGGACCACATTCAGTGTCAATCCCAACAACTAAAGCAATGGCGTTCTCAGCTTTTCTCCAATCTCCATCCCAATGACCTGGTTCCTAGTGAACGAAATTTTAGCACGACAGTTCATCTGCACACACACTACCATTGGGCATGGATTCTTATGGGACGTGCATCACTCCTCCAGATTTCGTGCGAACGGATTCAGGCCTTGTTGAATTCTGCCCCTCCCTCTCCGGACCAGCCTCAAGGCCGAATGGATCTTGTCACTTTCTGCGTCGATGCTGCTAAGGCGACCATCGAGTTGATTCTCGTCTTGAGAAGACATAACTTACTTTGCCGCTTCTCGTTCACAGATCATCATGCTTCGACCGCAGCACCAATTATATTAATACTCCATAGCATTCTACAGCAAGGGGATGAGAGAAGCAGAATAATTGACGATGGTGGTGATATGTTACGCTATATGGCACGTGGGGGCTGCCGTGGAGCTTCCTCGGACCTCCAGACCATTGGGCAACTCAGGAGGCTCGCTTACGACTTACGGCAGAGAATATACCAAAGCGAGAGCGACTATTTTACTGCAATCCATATGCGACCGACGTTTGTCACGAACTCCTACCAAGCTTGGGCAAACTGGATGTCGGAGCAGGAAGCATCCAGAAGTAATGTATCGGGCCTTGACAACCCATGTCCTCCATCAGCCCCAGAAAACCTGCATGGTTACTCTCAGATGCGTGGCTATGAGCGCCCTTTTGGGTACGAAGCTGGCTCCAATGATAACATGCTTTCCATGCTGGACTACAGCTCGCTAGACCAGGGGAACTTGAGCTGGAATTTTGATACGTCCAATGCACCCACCCATCACGGAGAGGTCCCTCGAGGTTTTGAATGGGATGACGGCAGGTTGGACGTACTGGATAGGACGCAGCTTCTGGGGAGTCACAGTGGTCAGACTACCTACGGTCATGGATAAGTCAAATCCTCAGCTACTAGGCCATGAAGCGTTCCGATTTCGTGTTGCCATCTGGCTTTATCCCAAGTGTAGGTGGAAATGGTATAACCAGGCAGCACTGTCAAGTAATGTCTGTGATAAGCAGCATCCGATCACAATATCGTCTTGTTATTATCTTTGTGACAGAGATGCACGCCGATGATGAGCATTGATGACAAACCACAATTGCGAGCTTTGCTTTTATGTGGGCTCGGCATTTCGACTTGAAGGTCAATGCAATCTTTCTGTCAATAGGGTTCTTGATGGAGCGGTCCTCTAATGTACCCGTGGCTTAATTGATCTAGTTTGCCCTCAGAATACCATAAATTTCATTCTATGTATGTCCGCACTTTATGAACATCCTGATCAAGCGCCCTCCATCTACTTATGCATACTCTCTCATCCTTAATAACAGCTATAAAAAGTGTTCTTCAGGCTGTGCCAAAACAGAAATATCTTCCAAAGGATTGGCGTTCAGACGAGCAAATCCGCAGCGAAGCCTTTCTTGATCCGACCCAGAAACTTATCCTGCCCCATCATCTTGGCAGGTGTAATAGTCGCACTCTGCAGGATCGCCAGAGGAGGTAGCACTTTACTCCGAATGGTGAACTCATTGAGTTGATTTACACCCAGATGTCCAAGAAGATCGTAGCCGTAGCAGATATTTACTCCAGCGTCCGCAGCAATCTTCAGCCCTTGCAATCCTGCAGCTTACACCTGTGCATTCTTTTCCATGGACTCTGCTGGCATGTATCCGGCAAACTTTTCCTCTCTCATCGCAGTGTAAGTGACGAGAGTGGGTGTAAGATACGCTCCCTTTGCAGCCATCAGTTCAGCCGTTTCCTTGTTAATCAGGTTACCGTGCTCGATACCTAACGCCCCGTTTTCCATGGCCTGCCGGATTGACTGCGGAGTGTACGCATGCGATGCCACGTATGTCTGACTGTTCTTGGCGACTGTAGTAATGGCGCGAATTTCCTCTGATGTGAATTGAACATTGTCGATACGGTCTGTCGGACTGCAAACACCACCACAGCCCATGATCTTGAGAAAGTCGGATCCAGTTCGGATGTTTTCCCGGGCTGCGCGCAAGCACTCTGGTACACCGTCGCAAATTAAAGATGGGAAGTTGGATGAGCCGCCGCGGCAGCATTCAATATTTGAGTGGTCATGAGCGCCGCGGGTGTCTCCGTGTCCGCCTGCCTGGCTCAGGAAAGCACCGGCGATGAATAATCGAGGGCCTTGAATTAGACCGTCTTCGATTGATTGTTTGAGAGCTAGTGATGCCCCGCCACAATCTCGCACGGGGGTAAATCCTCTATCGAGCATTTGTTGACAGACATATGCGTGTCTGTAGGCCGACGCTGTTGGGTTCAGATTCTTGGTATCTTGCCATTCCCTCTCTCCTGGCACGGCAATGATGTGTACATGATGGCAATCGAACAGGCCTGGGCAGAGGTACTTGCCCCCAAAATCGGCTCTTGTGGCGGCGTCGGACGAGGCCTGAGCGGCGATATCGCCATTGTTGTGGGATTGAAGCTTGATGTTTTCGATTCGCCCACCGGATAGTGTGCCAGTGGAGTTTTGGTGAATTACTCCCGCCTGAAAATCGACAAGGTTGACGTTAGTAAAGATATACGTCTTTTGTCCTGAAGGCTTCCATGGCTTCTGGAGTTGTACGTGGTATAGAAATGCAGATACTATTGCGACTAGCGACTTGATCCAAGTGATGAGTTGAGAGGAGTTGGAACTGGTATTGACAAAAGCCACTGTAGGAAACTCGGAGTTGCCTCAGTACTAAGATTTCTTCCGGTTGTCGTACTACCAAATGATTAATCATCAACGACCTACCAACCATTGTGGATCTTCAAGGCATCTACTCCGCACCACCCAGCCAAACTCCACCCCTATCAGCCCCTCTCCGAACCCTATGAACCACTCGCACAGACGCATTTTCGGGCCGAGACGCTACATATACGCCGGCCCGTGTCATATCCTCACACCGGGTATATGTACTAGTATCGGGTATATGTGCCACCTCCGCGTATCTGTGCTATCGTCGGAAACACCACCAATTTTACCAAGCAGTTGTATTCCTTGTACCCAGCATCCTGTCCCACAGTTCTTATCAAAAGGAACGAACTAGCTTTATCGTGCGGGGCGCTCTCCCCACACCCCGGACCCTGGCCCAAGCTGGACTTCAGCCGTCATTGTGCAACAGGTGTGGGGATGCATGTATCCGTATATCTTGTATATATCCGTTCACAATCTCGCAGCGGCTGAACGACGATTTGGGTCTCCAAGTTGGGATTGTCCCTTACATTTTAGGTCGATTTCATAAGTCCCTCAAGACCCTCATGGCGACTTTGGATCCAAGCAACGAGAAGGCGCAGCCGACGACTGCCATGCACATGGCCTGTCGGATAGCATCTTGAATTCTGAGAGTGATGATCTTGCCATGTCGGCGCTGGAGAAACGAGTCCTCAGGAAGACTGATATGGTGGTCTTGCCAATGGTAAACCTTCCAGTCCTGCGTTTGAAACGACAAAGGCTTACGATTCCGACCGAAATAGATGTGTTTCGTTTTCTTCTTCCAATGTAAGAGCTACATTCATCTATCAGCATCAGCGACGTTTCTAACCATTTCATAGATCTAGACAAGCAGAGTCTGAGCTATGCATCGGTGTACGGTCTCATTACCGATCTAGACTTGAAAGGCAACCAGTTCGCATGGACGTCTTCCATCTTCTACGTCGGACAGCTTGTGTCTAAGTTCCCGTTCATCTACCTGGTGAGTCGTCTCAAACTACCAAAGTTTGTGGGTATTACGATGTAAGTGTCACATTGGCTCAGGCAAGTCTTCAACCCATTTCTAACTTTTCATTCAACAGTGTACTTTGGGGCGCAGTCTGCATGTGCCTTGCCACTCCAAAGACATACAGCGGATTCCTTGCTGTGCGGTTCTTCCTAGGAGCGGCAGAGGGCGCAGTCAGCTCAGCGTTCATCACCATCACCAGCATCTGGTACAAGAAAAGCGAGCATGCGCTACGCATAGGGTAATTCAACACCATACCCGAACTTCACCCTCAGAAAAATCTGACCAAACTTCGAAAACAGCTGTTGGATCACTTGCAACGCCCTTGCACAAATCGTCGGATCCTTACTCATGTACGGTATCGGACAGCACAACACCTCGTCACTCGCCTTCTGGAGACTCATGTTCCTTGTATGCGGCATATTCCCATCTCTCTGCGGTGTAGCATTCTACTGCACCATGCCCGACGGGCCCGATACGGCATGGTTCCTGACGGCAGAGGAGAAGATAGCTGCGCAGCACCGTCTGCGCGAGGACCATGACAGCGGCGATAAGACAACCTTTTCCATGGAACAGCTCAAGGAGGCAGAGTTTGGTATTCTTGTTACTGCTCCGGCTCCCGTGCTCACTGTAAGTCTGCTCTTTTTCTCAGGGGAGATAGCGGTAATGTGCTAATGAGCTTCTAGTTTGCATCTTTCATTATCACACAACTAGGCTATACTTCTGGCGAAACACTATTACATGGATCCCCATCTAGCGCAGTCCAAATCGTAGCCATCTGGATCGGCATCATCGCATGCCTCATCTGGCTGCAGAAACGCTCGCTCATCATCATCGGACTTGTCGCAATACCCTTGACAGGATACATCATGCTATTAGCACTACCGCTCCGCGGCTGGCCCATCATCATTGCCGCCTGGCTTGGAAGTTGCATTTCGAGCATCTTCTCCCTGACTATGAGTCTGAACGCGTCCAACATGCGCGGCAACACGAAGCGGTCGGCTGTAAATACTGCGTACTTTATTGGCTACTGTTCCGGATGCATTGGTTTCCCGCAGTGATGGACGACGGAGACGGCGCCGAGGTATACGGCCGGTTTAGTGGTTTCGGTGGCGGATTGGGCGATTCTTATTATGCTTATGGGGAACTATTGGTACCATGGACGGAGCGAGAATAAGAGGAAGGATGAGCTTGAAAAGGAGTCGGCGGTTACAGTGTATGAGCCCGGAGCTGATGTCACAGATAAGCAGGACTTGACTTTTAGATATTCTCTGTAGTGATCGCAAACTGAGACACTCAGCGGCGGAAAACCTTATCAATGCATTCGTAAGCATCACAGCCCGAAACATGAACCAAGAGACCTTGATTTGAATTATATACTAGGGTATCTTTATATCCAAATACATATGCGAAGGACTATATCGCCATGCACGATGTCTGCTGCTAGACGAGCCAGCAACGCCTCGCCAAAAGAAAGCCGCATGCCAATAATCACCGCTGTGAAAATCGCGGGTATATGGAACGCCTCTTCAATGACTTGCGCAAAGATGCCCTTAACACCAATGCTCAATGTTGCATGAAGCAGATAGACAAAATCTGTGAATTCTCCAAGACCAGTTCCGCCTACTTCCAAAATCCATCTAATCAACCCCCAAAAAACCTCGCAAGGCACGCTCCACGTGTTGCTCATCGTAACCTTGACCATGCATCTGCTGCGCCATCTGTTGTGCCATTTGATCATGTACAGACGTGCGCTGACCTTGAATATCAGAACTACCTGGTTGTGCGTTCACAGGACCATGGTATCCAGATGGGACGTCGTGTTGAGGCAGTCCTTTTGGGAAACCACCAGGCTGAGGGCCTGCGCCGACACCATAAGCAGCATCGGGCGGCCGCATATATGCATTCTTAGGTGGGCGGCCGACTCCAGAGTACGGAGGAGCTGCAAGAGGCTGACCCTTGGCCAGTGCTGCCTTCTCCCTATCCTTCTTTTTCTGCTGCACCAATGTACCCTTGACGCCACGCAAGTACTTCATCGCAGCTTCAACGAGTTCTTTCTTTTCTGGAGAGTTTTTGAGAGCTTCCAGCATTTCGCGGACTTGCGTCTCGGACTTGATGTGTGGGCATGTACGGCTGTGACCAAAGTGCGCTAGACCACACAGACCACAGTGTTCTACTCCTGCAGCTTTCAGCTCACAAGCACCTTGAGGATGATTCTTGCGACAGGCTGGGCAAAGGTGATTGCTATAAGAACGGTACGTCGGCTCAAGAGGATTACGGATGGGTATCTGGGCGCGTTCAAAAGGTTTCACTGTCGTTCCATTAGCTTTTGCCGCGGGCATTTGGTTTGGCGATATCATCTCGACAGAACCGGGTAGGGCATTACGAGAGGCTCCATTGTGCGCAGTAGCTTGAGCAGTGATCCCTTCGACGCTGCTAAGCTCTTGCGACGGACCCGAGGCATTCTTGAAGCCACCCCTCGGTGGAACGACGAATGACTTCACCGGCCTGCGTTCGATGGCTGGCGAGTCTATGGAAAAAGTGACTGCATGAAATTTTGACATGTGACTTGGAGGAATTTGGGACGCACCTGCGCCATTTTGCTTGTACAGCGAGGAATTGGCGGTGTTAGTTGTACTGCGACGACGTTCATTTCCGAGCTCTTTCGCTGCGTCGACGTCGTCAAGAACTTGCTCAGGCTCGCTCTCATCTTCAGATTCGGCCTGGAAGTCAGTGTCGCTTTCGGAACTTGTCCTGGCCTTGCGCTTCCTGTTCTTTTTTCCTGGCGAGGATGGTGCTGTGAGAGTGTCTTCGAAATGGTCGTCGTCGCCGACGGTAGATGCGGTCTCTGCGTCCTTTTTCTCGGTAGCGTAGTCAACAGCCTGCATATGTTAGTAACTGCTTCTATTGTGAGTAAGAGCACTTACTGCTTTAGCCCGTCGTCCCCTACCCATGGCCTCTGCTCGCGCAAGTGCCTCGGCCGCAGCAGCAGCTTGTCGTTCCTTCAAGATCTTATCCCAAACACCCGGGTCTGGAGCAACCTCTTCTTCTACAGTATCGAATTCATCTTGCAGAGCACCCTTCTCGTTCACCCAGATACGAGCGAAGCCGAACTGTGACTCCGCTGAGTCATCCTCGCCCGTTTTGGTGTTCTCAATCTGGCTACGGTCAAGCAGCTTGTCAATAGAAGCGTCGTCATATCGGATTTCATGGTCTGCGTCGTCGTCCTTGAAGAGCTCTGCTGCACCATACTTGAGTATAGACTCTACATCCTCATCCTCTGGGTCTTCCCTATCCAAGTCCTGGACAACCACTTTGTCAAGAGCCATCTTCTTTTTTCCCATCTGCATGATCTTCTCCTCCACAGATGCTCGTGTTGCTAACTGGAGACAGAGCACCTTCTTCTTTTGGCCGATACGATGAGCTCTAGCAATTGCTTGAAGATCTTGATGTGGGTTCCAGTCCGGATCCAGAATGATGACAGTGTCGGCAGTTGCAAGATTAATTCCAACCCCACCAGCACGAGTGGAGAGGAGAAAGGCGAAAAGAGGCGAATCTGGTGCGTTGAACTGGTCGATACGCTTTTGCTTTTCGAGAGAGCCCATACTCCCATCTAGGCGCTGGTAGGAGAGTTGCATGCCATCCAGGAAGTCTTCGATGATGTTCAGCATGTCAAGGAACTGACTAAAAATAAGCACACGATGGCCGCGTTCATGGAGCTTTGGGAGTAGCATTTCCAAAAGACTGAGCTTAGCGGAAGCTTCGACTAAGTTGCGATGAGAAACGGCAGCAACGTCACTCCGTTCTTCAATCTCGCGACTGTAGACAAATGGATGGCAGAGACATTTGCGCAATTGCATCAAAATGTTGCTCAAGTTGGCGCGCTCCTGTTGTTTAAGCTGCTTATCCGAGGTAAAGAGTGCCTTCAGAAGTTCTGGACTCTTGGACAAGATCGACTTGTAGACTTGCTTTTGTAAGTGACTCATGGAAATAGGGAGAATGATTTGACCAAGTGGGGGTAGGAAGGTTAGGACTTTAGCCTTGGTTCGCCGGAGGATGAAAGGTCGAATCTGATCGTGGAGTTCTCTGATGTTCTCAGCAGTCATCTCCGCATACTGCTCTTCAAGCTCAGCGGCGTTGATGGTGTCGTCTAGAAAGTGCAGCAGATTGAACAACTCCCTGGCATTATTTTGCAGAGGAGTACCGGTCAAAAGCAACCGAAAAGGTGCGCGCACTGCCGTGAGGGCGGTATACAGCTGGCTTTTGTCGTTCTTCAGCCGCTGACCCTCGTCCACTACGAGACCTGCCCAGCTAACACTCCTGAAAAACTTTCTGCAACTGTCATCGGCGGCTGCATCATACGATGTCACCACGATATGACATCGCAAGTCTTTCGTCTTTTCAGGAAACATCTCGTACTGGTAGGCCATGTCTCGAGCTTTCGCCGAGCCAAAGTATGCGACAACACGCAGAGAAGGGGCCCATTGCTTGATTTCGCGCCGCCAGTTGGCACATGTCGAGTTGGGCACCACGATCAAGAAAGGGAAGCAATTGTGCTCTTGAATGAGCGTTGCCATGAAGGCGATGACTTGGATCGTTTTGCCAAGACCCATCTCGTCCGCGAGAATGGCATTTTTCTGTTCGTACCATTTGTAGTAGAGCCAGTTCAGACCCTCGAGCTGGTACTTCATCAGCTCGCCGCCAACGAGATTATCAGGTTGCTTTTCTCTCTCCAGCTTAGCAAATGGCGTGCTGCGAGCTTTCTCAAGACGCCCCTTGAGTGGGCCTTGCTTCGGATACTTTACATAGCGGCCAGCGACCCAATCATTGTATGCAGTGACGAAGTCCAGCCACCTTTCTCCGTCTTCTGGAGTGGGAACACGCTCCCAAACGGTGTCTTCATATCCAAGACCCTTGTATTTGATGAGTGCTTTATCGACCTCCTTGATGCGAGCTTTGTCGATCTCTTCGCTTCGCACCTCAACGTAACTTGTGTACTTGATGTCAAGGACGATATCAATGCGAAGGTATTCTTCTGGAATGGCGTCTTCGGTTCGCATTTTCGGCCCATCTTCGCGTTTGAAGAAAGCCTTCCGCTGAACTGGGGCTGTCACACCCCAAGTCCAGGCACCCGACTGCCATGCTGCCCGGAAGTAAGATTCGTTCTCCCACTTGATCAAGTACTGCTTGTCGTCTTCGCGGACTGCCTCGCATGGGGTACCCGGCCTGTACGTTTCAACGTCCGATGGGCGCCAAGCGATGATGCCACCGACCTTCTGGTTAGACGTCTCGTCACATTCTTTGCAAAGCCACTTGCCAGAGTACTCGCGAAATCGCTCGTCCGCCATCTCCTCGTCGTCGCGATTAACATCCATAGCGTACTGCGACAGGGGTGGCAGATGGTGGTAATGCCATGCTCTGGAGCATTTTGTGCAACGAAACAGAACGTTGGAAGGGTTGTTGACCAGCTCAGAAGGGACATCAACGACGGGATCGTGTCCGTCATTCTCTTCTCGCTCTTTCATCTCTTGCTGTGTGGTCTTCCGATGTCTGAACGGTCGGCATGACGCGCCTGATACAGAGCAGTCTTGACATTTGGACAAGTCTGGAGCAGTCGCGTCTTTTTTCTTATAGAACCCAATGCACCGCTTGCACTGCAATACGAAGTCCTCGTCGCCGACCTTGGTCACCAGATGATCGCGGTTCGATCGATTACCGAGACAGTTTTTGTGGTATGCAAGAGAGCAGCCTTGACAGTAGACCAAAGGCGCAACGTTGGGACCATCGAAGCATACTTCGCAGCCCTCAGCGTGACGTGCGCGAAACGGGTTGCTTCGCGGGAGCTTGGGAAAGACCTCGCGCACAACCGAGACCTTTTGTGCAGCGACCTTGGGTGTAGAGTCCGATCTATAGATGTCGTTCATGTCCGCCTCTTGCATGTTGTTTGTAGCACGTGTTGCGCGGTCGGATTGCCGTATGCCAGCCCGGGGGACTTTTTCAGGCCTTGCGGTGCGCATCGTTCGCCGTTTGCGCTTTCGACCAGGCAGTAGGTCTGAACGCAGTATGTCTGAAGCGCTGGTCTGATCTGTGTCTTCATCTTCCTCGTCCTGCTCGTCGTCGTAGGTCTGTATTGGCATCGGCTGCCTTGTCGAGCGACGTGTGGGTTCTTGTGCGCCTTTGCGTCTCCGACGCCGACGGCTACCGCCCTGATTTTCGGAGTCTTCATCGCTCGTAGACAGCGCCACAAGGTCACTGTTCTGTGAGCGGGCCATTGGCGGCCGTCCTCGGCGAGTACCACGCTTCATAGTGCGCTGGGGACCACGGCGACGTCGCTGTGAGTCTGACTCGAGCTCATCCTGACCCTCATCCTCAGTTGAAGAGATGGGGATGGTGGATATGTCTATGAAACCGTCGTTGTTGACTTTCGAGGCTCTACTGCGGAGTTTCATATCGTTATCGTCGTCGCTAGGAGTGGAGTTCGGGTCGTCGTCCGGCTGATAAGCTTGTAGTGCTTCTGGGCCACCAGGGAGTTCAAGCAATTCTTCAAAATCAACCTTTGTAGACTTAGTAGACTTTCAATGCGAATGGACTGTATAGAGAAGGAGACAGGCAGAAGGAGTCTCTTATACAGGCGACGAGCTTACCCCTTGTGCTCGTCACCTTTACCAGTGAGAGACGTCCCTGAGCTGCAGAATTTCGCCACTCACCTGCTTGATGCGCCCGCCAAACAATCTGACTTGGTACAGCATTTCATTACCCTTGGCCGCGAACTCGCGAAGGATAGTCTCCACCTCGTCGACGGGCTCATAATACTTGTATTCTGCAGTATTGATCTTGGTCGGTGACACCCGCACACACAAGGCCCTTTGTTTCTGAGGCAGCGCATTGGCAGTCATGGCATTGTCGTCGGCGTCTGAGCTGATGGTGGTGGAGAGAGCACGTGGTGAGAACGACGTCTCCTTTGGAAGGGTTCTACGTGTATCATTCTTCTTGAACGCAGCCATTAACGCCGCGCCATCTTCGTCACTGCTCATATTGCTAGCAAGTGTCGGGAGCGTTTGCGGTTGACGCGTGTCTGGGTCGCTGGGCTAGGTTAAACGACTGGTCGATGTTCTTCCATCGGGCAGTCGAGACTCGGTGATACGCAAGTTGAAATGATTCGTCTTGTTGTACTACAGTTAGCAATTACAGTATGCCGACAGGTTACAAGCGTGAATTCTCGAACAAACGTGTCAGTGGCGTAACGCGGGAGGTGAACCTCGGTGAATGATGAGATGGGCACATTGGAATGTACACGGGCAATGCGGAGTTGGGCCGACGCGTGATTTCGCGTCGTGCGCTAACACGTCCAACAGTTAGCGCGAACGTCTGGCTGGGCAGAGCGTAATTTTTTTGTGGCGCCTCGCAAATGCAACTTTGGAATTGGCGTCGAATTCGTAAGTGTTGCGACTATAGCCACTGCTATTTACACTATTATGGTGTATTCATGCCTCAGTGGTAGAACATTGCATCATGTTCAGCAATCCATCCTCCCGCGCACATTTTGCCGCTACAGATCAATCACGGCCGCTATCGAGAGGGGCAGGCATGATGTACAAGACCAACCTTTCAGGCCCCGCACACGAACAAACAACTACGATGATCGAGAAGATTCCTTGAAGACACGCCGGGAGGCACGGTTCGAACGGTTCGGTCCACCCCGCGATGACCCATTTCCAAAACCAGGCGACAAGCGGTCGCCAAAAAGCAGGGAGGAGCGTCCGCGGAATGATTTTACGGATGCATTGAGTGGCTCTGGAGAAAAGCAGCCACAATGGAAGTGGGACCGTCTCGCGAGGGGTAGAAACGGCCGGCCTAGCAGGGTTGATGGAGATGGTCCGTCGAGGAATACGTATGGTGAATCCAGCAAATTCGGAGGGGAGCGGCCGAGCAGAAAATGGGAAGATCGTCCGGCAAGGGCTGGGAGTGATTCATCTAGCAGGTTTGGAAGAGATCGCCCGTCGAGGGATTGGAAAGAGCGCTCGCAAAGCAACAGAGAAGATCGTCCGGCAAGGGCTGGGAATGATGGGTCTAATAGGTATGGGGGAGATGGTCCACCAAGGAATCGGGAAGAGCGTTCGCAAATCAACAGAAACGGACGTTCGCCGAGACCTAGGAGCGATAGATTCGGTAAACCTAGAGGGGATGGCCCGCAGAGAAATTGGGAAGATGGTTCGCAGAGCAACAGAGAAGGCCGTCCGCCATGGACCAAGAGTGATGGATTTGATAAATCTCGGGGAGAGGGTTCAGAAGAGTGGGGAGATCGGCGAGTTGAAGGTAGGCGGCCATTATTCGTGCAACACCTCGACAACCTCAAATCGCCGTGGGCTAGAGCCGGGCATAACAAACTCACCAAGCACGGAATCTTGTACGCAGTCAAGCCCGATTCTGGTGAGGAGGGTGTTATAAAGGTTGAGAAAGCCAAGTTGATACGAGGGCCCGAGTCACTCCCGTATACCACGGCCGCGTCGGAATTCATCTATGGAACGCGCAGCGTGTTAGCCGCCATCAAAGCAAATCGACGCAAGTTCTATAAACTCTATATACATGCACGGGGCATGGAGAATAGTCAAGCTATCCTATCAACTATCCGGTCTCTCAAGCTTTTCCACATTGCTGTGGAAGTTGGAGATGAATACATGCAAGCCATGGATAAGGCAAGCAACGGCCGACCACACAATGGTCTGATACTGGAAGCCTCGCCTCCCCCGATTCTTCCCATTACTCAGCTAAAGGCTGCATCTATTGAAGAGGGAGCGTTTAACCTGTCAGTCGACAGGCAGAGCGCAGAAGAGGAGGCTATCAACGGCAAGCAGGAGCTTTACGAGTACAAGTCGGACGGATGGAGGCATCCGCTGATTCTTTACATTGATGGGGTTGTAAGTTGATGGCTTGGTTCATCTAGACACTCGACTAACTAGATTAGGTTGACGAAGGAAACCTTGGCGCTATTGCACGTTCAGCCTATGTTCTGGGCGTCGATGCC
Source organism: Pyrenophora teres f. maculata (assembly GCA_014334815.1). Taxonomy (NCBI): domain Eukaryota; kingdom Fungi; phylum Ascomycota; class Dothideomycetes; order Pleosporales; family Pleosporaceae; genus Pyrenophora; species Pyrenophora teres. Next base: position 5,197,773 of record CP060568.1, read on the forward strand.
ATCATTACTCCCACACACCACACAGCGGAATGGAGTCCAATCGCGATCAAAGCCTCGTCGGGGGCTGCCGAAGCAATTCCCCTGTTCAGGGTCAAGGAGCCAGAGCAGTTTTTGCATAGCAGCTCGCAAGTTGGATGGCGTATATATGCCAGTGATGCCGTGCCTCTATCGAAGCAAGACGGCCGACAGGTCGTCTACGCCGTGGCTAAGAAATACAGCCCACTTCCGGCTGACCATAGCCCTTTGGCAGAGCACCCGACAATCCTCATGATGGGGTCTGAGCATTCGGGGGTGAAGAAGCATTTGGCGAAGATGGCGCACTACAAAGTCGGCATCCCTCATGGCCGAAGTGTCGATGAAGTGGGTGTGGACAGCTTCAACGTTAGCGTAGCGACGGGCATTCTTTGCTACCAGATGATGCAGAAACCCCAAGCAGCAGCAGAGCGCGACCCCAAGGATGTCATGTTCTAGCAGACGTCTCGCGCACCTTTGATGGGAGGTAGTTTGTATACTCTAGGTGTACCCCGCAGTCACACTATTCAAGGTGGGTGGGATCAGCTGTAGAAGCCTTGCTGGACGTGCGTCGTTATCAATCCCCTCTCCCCTCCATGCACGCACCACCAATGAAGCACTGACGGTTCGCTTACAAGCGACCGATATCGATGGCGGCGGTAAGTGCAATGCGGAGTGCATGCGTGTGCGCTGCGACAAATACCCTGCTTGTTGCCGCACTCAGCGCCTCTTATCGCATGATGCGGAGAAGATGGGAATAGTCGCGCGCTGTACCTATGTAAAACAAGGCGAATACAGGAAGAAGCTTGCAACTCGAGATATATTACGATGGGGTTGATTGCAACAGACATGTGGAAGACTGGCTGCCCCACGTGTTCGCACATGCTGGGGCGCTGACGCTGATCGGTGGGTGTGGCTGTTGTGCGTGACCATGTTCTTATCTTTGGCCCAAAAAATACCGCGCACCTGTGATATGCAAAAAATGCAGAGTCTAGAGAAGACAGCAAACTGAGTGTGAGGCTGGTAGCAGCAAACAGTTAATGGTTGCAAGAGTGGGCTTCAGGCGCCTACCGGAGCCCATGACGAGGCCGAATCGGCGATCGGAGCAGGGCGCAAAGCACGACATGGCATTTCGAATTGCGATGATGCCCTGTGGCCCCCCGCGCATGTCAGACCACACCATGCAATGGACGTCGGCGCAAGCAAGAGAAGGTTGGGATACCGAAAGAGACGGCGGTAAAGGCTTGTGCCAGGGTGAGCAGGGCGCGTTAGCCGCTATCAATGTGTACTGTAGCGCAGCGTCTTTTGTAGCGGTGAAAGCCCCGGAACATGGTCGAGAGAGACTTGGAGGCGTGGGGAAGATGCGTCCAAGTTTTGTCCCCCTGTCGTCATTGCAAATGTAGAGAATGCACGGCGCACACACACAGTGGACACACACACACACCCCCTTGTTCTTTCGCGACCACCCTCCTCCTCGTTAGCGCCACCGACGACGGCCTGGCTGCCTTTTTCTTCACCTAGACACTCCCTCCACTGCTGGCGTCATGGTGTGTTTCTGTGCCTTTTCCTAGTCCCGGCCTCTACCGTCTTCTCCGCTTCTTCTCTTGCATTTCCCTTGCACTGCACTACGCTTGCAAGGCGCAATTAATCGCGCAGCTTCCATCCGCCCCAAGGCCTGCAGTGTCTGGTACTGTACCTCCCACCCCCGACGAGCCTCTCACCTGAGCCCTGTACTGACGCCTCAGACCTACTAGGCGCGCACCATAAACCCCGCAACTCCTCCCATCGCGCCACCGACACACCAAAGACTCGACCATTTTCGGCCTCTTTGCTACGAACCTGCCATTTCTCGCTGTTGCTGTTACCCTTACTGTGCCACCCACCATGACGCGAAGAACAGTATACAGCGCGGGTCTCGCCTTTACCTTGGCCTGTGAGACTGCCATCACGCCCTGATATCGCAACGTAGAGACTGATTCCATCTAGGCACCATCATGACGATTGCGAGCATCTCCATGCCCCGATGGGTCAGCTTTAGCCCCAACGGCGAGCGCGAATACTCGTACGGCCTCCACAGTCGCTGCTCTGCCGTCACAGGCACCTGCGTTCCCTTTCCCAAATCGAGCGACTGCTCCAAAGACCCGTCTTTCTGCAACATGTGGAGGACCGTCGGCTTCCTGACCTCGTTCGGCGTCGTCGTCCAGCTATGCGCCATCGTCTGCTTCATCGTCATCATCTCAGGTGGTGTGCAGCGTAGGGCTGCTGGCTGGCAGGTTGCCGTGGGCGTGCTGTCCTTCAGCGCAATTGTGCAGTGCGCCGCCATGGCCATAGTGGTACGTTTACCGGCACCTAACTGCTGCAGGGTCCATCTACGTACGTTAGATGCAATGCTGACCCACCTAGGCCTACCTATTCAACAACGACGACCGCTTCTGGAAAGGCTGGCACCTCGACCTTTCGTGGTCCCTATGCACCGCTAGTTGGACTATCCTTATCCTGACTTCGGTCGGCATCGCCGCATCCGCCTTTTACCTACCAGCTGAGGGCGATTACGAGCTCATCCCCGAAGAATACTACGGTCCGCCAGACGATCGGTGAGCGCCACCACACAGAGACATGCACTGTTGTTGCATCAAGAGAATTATTTTAATTGTGGTATAGGCTTATTTCGCGCATCGCCGCCTGGGATAATGGTTTCAAGGGTACCGACTCGGGCATGCAGTATAGCTACCAGCGAGACCAAGACAGCATGAGTGATGTCGTCAGTATCGCTGCGAGCAGTATTGCACCCAGCTTTCGACGGGATAGTGATATCCGGAAGTAAATCAAAAACGCATCTTGAACATCAACTTGGGAGCAGTGCGACACGATAATGAGCGACGAAACACAATGTCTCGGAGTGAAATGTAATGTGGAAGGATAACGGTTCAAGCATTTCTTTTCTAGGGGGAGGGAGGCCATGTCATATTACTTTTGGGCGTCAATTTGTCTATTAAGCGTATTTTCCGGGCATCTGTGTTGCCTTTTAGTTTATACGATACCCGTTACCGTCAAAAATAAAACTTTATAAGCTTTATGATACTACTGGCGATTAGAGTTATACTGTACTTGAATAATTTCCACGATGCAAACGGACATTGTCGATGTGTAAGAGAAGATGTTTGTGATATGATATTGCTGTTACAAGGCTTTTCACTCCAGCTTAACACTCTATCTCTGAGAGTTTTGTAGTTTACACAATTTCTAATTTCCACAAAATACTAGTCCTTACAGAGACATCGTTCCTACACAAGGCACGAAACAAGACGTAGGTAGGCAATAAATACGATAATACTACATCACCATACCCTCATCCATCTAATCCAGTCCCGTCCAGTCCAGGCAACCCAGACCCCTCCCTTCCAGGATCAACCTTGTCACTATACAATAGTACAACTTAACATCGCCAGGTTGTGACTATACACAGCACACACACACACACACATATATATATATATCAGATACTGAATAGCGCATTTCCAGTATCCCAACAATCTCACCACGGGTGCGTGAGACAAGATTGAAGAAGAAGGTATGGATATACATATACAAGATAGCGATATCGGTTTCTAATAATTACAACATATAAGTTTAACTACATAGCAGTCTCATACAGAAATAGTTATTACTTCAACCCACAGACCAAAAAACCCTTCCAGTCTATCTGTAGTTATATCTACCATTTTCTTCTATAACGATTTCTCGCAAATGTAATAGTCTAGAGTTATATGGAGCTCAGACGCTTCGGTGGTCTTCCAAGCAAACCGAGCCAATGGCGTCTTTTAGAAATTTGGAAAATTTAATGGACTGGTGAAGAGTATGTTGAGAGTTTGGAATCATCGCTATTGTCGCATACGATGATACGGAGCGATCATAGTGTCCGACCAACCTAATCTCAACCAACCAGGGCGCACGTTATCCGAGATGGGGTGGGCCGAGCTTCCGGCATTAGTTGGCGTGGGATCGCCTGGAACTGGCCCCAGGACCCATGATTGTTTTAGCCAATCGTCGTGTGATATACCGGTGTGTACATATGGTAGGCCTCAAAATGGCTGAAGGCATGCACTCGCTGAGAGGTCTGCCTCGCGTCATTGCACAATACGAAAGCAGCTATCAGTGCATTTGCAGTGGATACAGTACAGGCAGGTAGGTAGGCCATTGTCCACTCATATGACAAGATAATGCCTGAGCCATTGTCCTGCGAGGCTGTGCTGCTACCTAGTTGAAGATGCCTTATCGGATGCCAGCGACTACGCCGCACGAAGCGCCCTCCTTGTGCATCTCAAGGCACTATAAATTGCTGCCTTTTCAGAAAGGCCGTTCCAGTATTTCAATCTGACTGTCCTCACACTTTATCACAAAGAGTACGAGCTCAATATCTGATCAAGCTGAACTACCATTTCGCCATCATCCTAAACCCAAACCCAAAAAAACCTTGCAACTTGCCGCTATGTCTTCGCTTAGCCTTGAGGCGACACTCTACCTCTTCCACCATTTTGTACTGCCTCCAAAGCTGCCACAGGAGAGCGATTGGAAGGCAGAGTATGAAGACGCCCTGCTTGACACGACAGTAGAAGTCCTCCAGTCGTTCGGCGGGACTTTGCGAAACGAGCAACCACAAGTAGCTGGGTATGTATAGATTTCGCTGTCTTCCAGAGAGTTTAATTAGCATATTCAAATGCACTTCAAACTACCGTTATGTCCAGAGTTTACTCACTGTATGCCTTGGAAAGTACCTTCACAAGATTTGAGTCCTCGACATGAGCCGTCAATACCAGTGTACCAGCTGACGTATATTCCCATCGTATAGCCATATCGATCTCGTAGCATCTGCAGTCCAAAACTTGCGTTGCATTCGCAATCAATCCGGATTTATCATCGACTCCGAACTCGCACGCTTGCTCCATGTCCTGGCCTCTAGTAAGACGTCTGAAACTGTCCCCATCGAGATAAAGGCACAAAATGCGGCGGTAATCGTCAGCAAACAAAACGCCGGTACCCATGTCGTCTTCGAGGTTTTCGAACTATCGCCGCCAAATGAGACTGTGATGCGAACAAAAGGTCGACTCAAGCGCTCCTTTCCGACCTATGCTTGTCAGATTCCCCTCGAACAGTTCCAAGAACAAGGCTTGATTGAAGCACTAGCGTACACGCTCAGTAGGATGAGCTTGGAAGAAGCTCCAGACTTCCAGCCTCAGACCCGGAAGAACAAGAAAGAACACATTGAGATCCGCGATACCACGCACCCAGGCTTGGTCACTGATTTCCTCATGCATCTTCTCTCCGTCGTTGGCCAGCCCATTGATGTGCAAGGTATTTGGAAGAATACCCGCGAAGACATTCTACTGCACCGAGCCTTGCTGCCGTGGAGAAGATCTCCCTTGTGGCTCCTTATTCGCACAACCATGCAGCTTCAGCTTTCTCGCACGTCATCTGCAAACGTGTACAAGGCTGTCATGATCCATCTGTTAGCGAAGCTTCTCGAAAATATGAAATTCTATTATGAATTGATAGGTACGTAAGGCAAGCTCACCTGTCAAGGTGCACTCCATTTTCCACAATCCCAGCCGTTAAGTGCGATAACTATAGATTCGAATAGCCTGCTGACATCTTGTGGTAACCTCTAGATTCTGACTTGTTGTACGTCATTTCTGCAAAGCTGACCGGCCGGCTGCAGAAGTTAAGAAACTTGGTTCCCGGAAGCTCCTTCAATCTCTACACCAAGTCTGCCCAGAAGCTTCTAGAAGAAGTACAGTTACAGATGACCGCCAGGGCCAAATGCGTTACGAATAGCATGGATAACAGTATAGATATGGCAGTACTTGCCAATCTGAAGCCCCACAACGACCTTGATATTCATCTTCCACAAGTAGATGGATTTATTGCGAAGATATCTCGTAGGACACAACGATCTAATGTATCAGATTTCCAACCTACTTCAACATGTCTGGTATATCTGGAGCATGAACTGCCCACCAATTTCAGCGGCTCAGGAGAATACAAGTACTTCTACTTGGCGACAGTTGAGAAATGGGTCGAAGATCATCTTTCGTCTTGGGTTGATCGACGCATCTCCGTTGATACAACATGTGAAAAGCTACGGCAGCTTCTCGAAGAGTATTTCCACCAGGCGAGCTCGGCATACAGCGCTGCAAGCGATATACCAAGGAGCCTATCTATCATGTACCTTACCGTCATGGAGTTATGGATTGCATGTGACAAGTGCGCTTGTAGCATGTATCCATCGTTACGCGACTTCGAACCAGAAGTGGAACTATCCTCTTTCCAGTCGCTTTCCCTGCCTTTCAAGAGTCAGTTAGAGCGTCTGTTCGCCGCTGAGGCTTACCTGCAACGTCGCCGCGAAGATGCGAGGGCCAATGCTCCATCGCTCTACCGCGACTTTGGCCATCCATCCTCCTTCGCCGTCAGGTTTTTTGACGAATCTTTGGAACATCGTCAATTACTCTCAAATATCGAGAGGTGCGCAATGGTGGCACGTCAAAAGAAACGTCTAGAACTGGCTCAGAAGAAACAACAGTATCACGACCTGATAGCTGCTTCTGATAAGCGTAATTGCGACTATCTAAAAGTTTACTACAAACGATACAGATCATACATAACTGAGCATGCACCTCAGTGTATGAAATGCAGTTTGCGATCTCGAGCCGAAGAAATCCAAATTCAAGTCCATGAATGGCCGCTCCATTCAGACAAAGCGATCGCAAAAGCAACAATTTTCGAATTACAAATCCCACAGGCCTACAGTCACTGGCGTGACGCGACAATGTTCTTACTGGTGGAGGTGTTAGGCTTCGTTCACGACGAAACAACAGAACCGAGAGCAAAATACAATCTTAACAGACAAGATGTATTGAGTAGCTTCTGGGCCTCCCCGTCCGATCGGCGTATTGAACTCATTTCTGAAGTCAAACCGCTTACAGGGAGCCACTACCGCGTCAAGAACGGAGTTGCTTTCTTACAGGAGAAGGACATTTGTGTTGAGAATGCACTCCAATACCAATACTTCGACAGCTCGTGCAACACCTTTATTGGCATCCTGGAATCCACTCAAGAAGTCTCGAAAAAGTGCACATACCAACTTCCGGCTCGTTCATCGAAACTTCAAGCTTACTTACAAACACCCATCACCCCGGACGACATAACTCCGAATCAAGTGATTGCACATTTATCAGATTGCCCCTCGCACTTCTCTTTGGACGAATACAAAGCCTTCGGATCACTTCCGATCGGGTACGGGATCCAATACCAGAATATCCTTGTGCAACTTGCTATGCCAGCCATAGACTTGAATAAGATCGAGACCCAGTGCTTGCTTTTGCAGACGATACACCGCACAGGCCCACCTACAACCAACAAAAATCCAGAGCGAATTGCCCACGAGATCCTTATCGACGAGTCGTTCTGCCAGGCCCTCATATACAAGATTGAAGCCGCCCTACGTCGCATAAGCGAAAATTGGGAGACTTGGAGAGCTGTCGCAACTCTTGTGCAGGTGACGTTGCGAATACTCAGCATCAATGCCTCGAATCTAATCGCTGCAAGATGCAGAGAGCTCCTTGAAAAGGCTCGTCTGGTATCGTTGACATGGTTGAATCGCCTCAAGAAAAGGCTCCCTACAATCGTGGATGACTCGGAACGAAAGGAGCTCTCTTCTAGGCTTACCGAGATTGGCCTCCTATGTGCGAGTACACTCGATACTGATGGGAAATGTCTAGAAGATATCCTTTGTTCCTCTTCCGCAGTTTCAGAATTGCTGCAGGCTTCAATTGTGGTACAGGAGAATAAGGACGCCACGTCTTCGGAGCACGAGTACCTTCATCACGCTATGCTGCAGTCATGGAGATTATTACTTCTTCGAGCGCTGCCAGTACTTGCTAGAAACATATCTTCCGACACTGTACAAGAAGGTCTAAACAAGGCCGTGGCGGCATCATGGGCAAGCTTTTGCCCTACGAACCGCTGGAGCGTACTTGGAAATCCTCAGCACCACTGGATATACGTCAGATGTGGAGCACAAGCTGTTCACCTCAACCTCCTTACAGCTGAGCTGCTTGTGAATGGTCTACCACTGTCTCGGCTCCCGGTACAGTACACACAGCATCACCTGTATTCTTCACTTTTCGACAAGATGCCGATAGAGGTGATGTCTACCGATGAAGCAGGCATGGAGTTCTGTGCGATGCACCCCTTTCACCCCGATTGGTGTTACAACCTCAGCTTCGGAATGGAAGACTCAGATATGTTCATCCTAGCTGCCCGAGGTGGGACGAAGTTTGATCTTGTACCCTCCCGTGTATTCAAGGATCAACTTCCTACGTTATTCGTTGATGACTACTTCCACTGGTATGACCACGATACCGAAGAAGTCGAGTTTCGCCCCCGAGATGATCCCTGGGCTTCTGTGAGTGGGCTGTGGCGTTTGAAGAGACATGGAGCTAGTTGGCGCCTCGAGAACGGAAATAGGTATCTGATAAGCCCGGCAAGCAACACTAGCAGCACGTTATCGAAAATCCTGTCGCCTTTGGAGCTCCAATCGCACATCCATATTTCGTTGGAGAGCTCTTGTGTCGTTCTCATAGAGCTTCCCCGGCGACGACTAGGATTCCGTTACGTGCCAGGCGATTCGAAAATCTACTCCCATCAGTATAAGGAGATGATCATCGATGCGGATCAGCAAATTAGAACGTTGTCTGGACTGGCCACCATCCTCGTTTTGAAGTCCGAACAGGAAGTCGAAAATCGCTTGGCTCTAATACCAGAAGGCGATGTGATGTATTCGACAACGGCGATGGGCCATGTGTCCGTTTCCGTTAAATTGGATACGGCCTGGACGACCCACGCGTATCAGGTAGACGAGATACTAGGCCGGTTGATAGACAATGGAAGCCTGCAGAGCAAGCTCTTCCTATGCTACCTCCATGCGCTTACTTCCCATTGCCTCCCAGACGCCCTGACTGGCCATACTGGGACTGAAGCTGCGTTATCGATCTTACGGTCAGGGGCAGCAGCATCCTTCGATATGCTTACGGCGGCCAACATTGTCCTTCTCAAGGCCATTGCTCAATTGACGCCAGAACGAAAGTTCTACCCTGCTCATTTGAAGGTCATGCAAGAGGTCCATTGGGACAATAATCTGCCATCAATGTCCCAGAGCCCCGAATTTTATGCGGCGGTAAAAGAACTGTTCACCATATCGCGGAGAACGAAGCTGCTACATCCCAATGATGTCTATATTGATCCTCCAAAGCTGGACTTTGTGAAGCTTCATCTACTTGAGAGAGATATGATAAGAACATCAAGTTTCCGCGTCGATGGCTTTGGCGCAGAACACCGCACCCATGATTTCGATCAACGCTACGAAGCCAGAGCTAACGTTGCCGACTCGCAACGGGGACTGCGTAGTTCTGTTGCCGCTGGAATGATTTTTCGCAACCAGGCTACTCTCCACTCTTCTGTTTACGCACATAGACTTCAAAACTCCCTTCGAACGGTCCATCTACATAATGCCACAGTCCAAGGTCTCAATACACAGTTGGATCCGCCCACACTGCGTTACGATGCTTCGTGGCTCGCGAATCCATCTTCCTTCCTTCCAGATATGTGGTGCAACCTGCACTCATTGCTTGCAAGAACGCCTCATCGTTTCAATAAATTCGATCTAATGATATGGCTGTCAACCGCAGCATTTGCGGAATCTGCAGACATGGACGTCATCCAAGCCTTGGCCGCATTCTACAATTGTCGTTACCTAGCATCAATCAACATTCCTTCGGTTCCCAGCTTCGACTTGGCAGAAGGAGACTCTCCTACTCTATCCGCGATTCAGAGTCTGGTACGAATATACCAACCTTATGAAGCTTGCCCTGAGTATCTTATACCACAGCTGCTCGACGAGGAGCATTGGCAATGCGTTCAGAGAAGGAGGACATTGCTTGAGATGAAACGGAGCAAGGCCGTTGATGCTTTCGCACGCGCACTCCACGATCAATGGCCCTGTGAGGTACCGACAACACCGTGCACCCAGTTTGCGGAAACGTACCTAGATACTGGGGGGGCTATGTCTGAGGTTCGCCCCATGTTCAAAATCTGGTACGATAACCGTTGCTTTTATCAGTATCTTAAGAACGTCTCAGATACCTTAGAACGACAGATGATCGCCTGCGTGGAGACCAAAGACATGCACGTCCTTGACGTTCAGAATCATTCTGAAGAAATCAATGGGTTCGCTTTCTACGGTATCAAAGACGTTTTCAACTTAGAAGCGCCGGCATCGTCCGCAGATTGTAAGTCTACCCCTGCACAGTATACTATCAGCGGCTCGGATATGCTTTCTCCTCTCCTATACAATTTTCTTCAGGTTGTCATTGCTATCCTTCCATATACGCCATACTGATATATGCGCAGCATCCAACCCTACCGACCTGTGCTTGCCGATGCCACCGCCGCCACTTCAAATACCCACAAGGCAGCAAACCATGGATGGAGGTAGCAATCAAGCCAACAAACGGCTCGCGTCGCTGTTTCGAAAGCTTAGAATCCGTGCAAAGTCTTTATGCGAGAAAGACTACATCTTATATCTACGTGAAAGTTGCGATTCACTTGATCTTCAGGAGACAAGGCTCCAAATCTGTGCGGATATATCAAAACGCGACCCCCTAAAGAGATACCTAGACGACTGCCGACAATTTTTTGATGAAATGAGCTCCGTCCTACAAAGACTTCTCCGATCAGGCGACGAGATTGCGGCTAAAATAGGCCAGTCGCCTCGCATCTCCCCGACGTTCTGGCTTCGTCAATTGAACAGAGATCGCTTCGATACCCTGACTGAAAGTTGGAAAAGGGTAGTCATCGGATACGGTCTTGCTGTGACGGAGCTTCAGCGCGCCCGGAGACTTCTGGCACTCTCTTCTCACCCCCATGAGTTTGCAGAAGAGTTGTGCAATCGCGGGCATCAGAACTGGGAACCAATGAAATTTCCTGAAACGTTGCTTCTCGAGGCTGAGAGTGGTCTGTTGATTCGAGAGGTGCAGGAAGAAATCGCAGAACAAATGAGGAGTCCACTAAACAATGCAAACTCCGTCATGCAGCTCAACATGGGAGAAGGAAAGTCCTCCGTCATCGTTCCGATCATCGCGGCATTCCTAGCTCAAGGCGACTTGTAAGTAACCACATCTTCATTAAATATCTTTAATCTTACTAACTGTTCGCGAATAAAGGCTTGTCAGAGTCATTGTTGCAAAGTCGCAGTCACGACAGATGTTTCAAATGCTGGTCTCGAAGATCGGCGGGCTTCTCAACAGACGAATCTACCATATGCCATTTTCCAGAGCCCTGAAACTCAGCTCGTCTGAAGCCAATGCTATCGGTGAGATCTACCAAGAATGCAGGGCTAATCGCGGCATTCTGCTGGTTCAGCCTGAGCACATCTTGTCATTCAAGCTTATGGGCATCGAATGCCTCCTCAATGGGCAGCCTGACGTAGGAAGGTCACTGCAGCGAACTCAAAGTTTCTTTGACAAACATTCCCGGGACATTGTCGATGAGAGTGATGAAAATTTCAGTGTCAAATTTGAGCTGGTTTACACAATGGGTGAGTAGGACGAACGACTGTCATTTCCACCTGTCGCTGTGTCCACCTGGAAGACTCATCGGTATTAGCTTGCCGAGATGTGGCGTTCTATTTTCACACCATCTTGAGACCTTGCACTGACCCCTATCCAGGTACCCAGTTGCCAATACAGCTCAGCCCAGAGAGGTGGACCATAGTTCACTCGGTCCTAGGGTTGGTAGCCAAATACGCCGCTGTTGTCGAGAAATTATTTCCCTCTTCGATCGAGTTCGAAGACCATCGGGGGTCAAGATATCCGCGTACGCGCATTCTCGGTGGTGATGCAGAAGAGAAGCTACTAGACCTGATCTCCGAACACATATGTGAGGTCGGCATCTCGGGTCTTTTTTCCATAGCGCGGCAGCCTTCTGAGATAAGACAGACCATTCTACGCTACATCCGCCAATCCGAGCTCACCCCTGGGGATGTCAATAAAGTGGAAGGGGGTCCTTTCTTCACGGAAACTAACAAAGAGCCATTACTCCTCTTGCGAGGGCTCCTTGCGGGTGGTGTACTAAGCTTTACTCTAAAGTCCAAGCGATGGAGGGTAAATTATGGTATCGACCCCAGCCGTAAACCGAAAACACAGTTAGCTGTGCCATATCGCTCGAAAGACAGTCCCTCTCCCCGATCCGAATTCAGTCACCCAGATGTAGTCATTGCTCTCACGTCACTCACCTATTACTATGGCGGTCTGAATGATCAGGATCTCTTTGACACATTTGCACACCTGGAGAAGTCAGATCAATCAGACGTTGAGTATGAGATATGGGTCCGCTCGGCAGGATCTCTTCCCGAAGCCTTCTGGCATCTCACTGGAATCAACATCAAAGACCGCCACCAGTGCACCACCGAGATATTCCCATGTCTTCGATATTCGAAAGGTGCTATCGATTATTTCCTCGCTCACATTGTCTTTCCCAAAGCAATGAAAGAATTTCCATACAAGCTCTCTGCCTCCGGCTGGGACCTTGGTGCCATCAAATCACATCCCACGACTGGTTTCAGTGGCACGAACGACTCACGTCAGGTACTTCCGCTTAGCGTCCATTATCATGATTCCGAAAAGCAGAAACACACCAATGCCTTGGTACTGGCTTACCTATTGCAAGAGGAGAACTCTCTCAAACTACTACCGCCGCGGACAGATGCGGAACGTCTGTTGAACATTATCGACGCAATGAAACCGCCGACTCGGGTGATCCTGGATGCTGGTGCACAGATATTGGAGCTCAGTAATATCGAAGTGGCAGAGACGTGGCTTCGCATAAGCAACTCAGCCGGCACTAAGGCAAAAGCAGTCATCTTTTTCAATGACAACGAAGAACTCTCGGTTCTCGATCACAATAACTGCGTCGAGTCACTGCAAACATCGCCATTCTCAAAGCATTTGGATGAGTGCCTTGTATATCTCGATCAGGCCCACACCCGGGGAACGGATTTGAAGATGCCCAAGAATTACCGGGCTGCTGTGACTTTGGGCGCAAATTTGACAAAGGATACGCTAGTGCAAGCATGCATGCGAATGCGAAAGCTGGGAAAAGGACAGTCAGTTATCTTTTGCATTCCGGAAGAAATACAGACGAAGATTATGGAGTGCACCTCAACGCCTCGTGTTACAGATATCGAAGTTTCCGATCTTCTAGCATGGGCGATCACAGAGACGTGGGCAGACATGCGTCGGAATATATCTTTGTGGGCTACTCAGGGTCACCGCTACGAGGATCATAAGGACTGCCTAAATGGAGTGCAAACGACTGTAGAGCAGGCGAAGGAGTTTCTTGAAATAGAAGCTCAAAGCCTCGAAGATCGCTATCGACCTCGTCTGCGGAATCGATGCGATGCGATGAAGGACTGGGACACCACCAACAAGAACATCCTGGAGATCGTGAAGCGTTATCGCGCCTTTGAGGCAGTATCTCTAGACGCAGCAACACTTCAAGAAGAGCAGGAGAGAGAGCTGTCTCCAGAGATCGAGGAAGAGCGAGAAGTTCAGAGACCTGCACGTATGGAAGCCGAGGAGCACGAACTACACCCCGACCTTGTCCAGCTGGTGAAGACTGGTATATTCTCGGCAAGATCAGACGCATTCGTACCCGCGTTCCAGGCTCTGAAGTCGACGAGTGCTGCGACGCAATTCGATCTTGAACAATTTCCGAGTGATCTCCTCGTGACAGCGGACTTCGTACGCACTGTCAAACCCCCAGGAGGAGTCATGTCGGATTCGTATATCTCGGACTCATATCTTAGACCTGTACAATGGATTCTTTCAGTTGTGTCGGACGATCAGCCCTCCGGTAATCAACGTCTGGTTATCCTTAGCCCCTTCGAAGCCGAACAACTCGTTGCGAGAATCAAAAACTCGGACCTAGTGACGCTGCATCTTTATTCGCCGCGTCCCACTCAGAGCTATGACCCACTCGATACGCTTGGACTGTATTGTGTTGGCCGTGAGTTCTCTGCAGGCACCTTAAGCCTTCTCCGAAGCCAGATCGTCCAGCTCAATCTCTTCGCTGGCCAACTTTACTTCAAATCCCACACAGAGTACGTTGAGCTATGCATGTACTTGGGTCTAGCGTGGGAAGCCCCTAAGGAGGGAGAAAAGCTGCAAATCGATGGGTTCATTGTACCGCCTGCTGGTGTGTGGTGTTTGGCCAAGAGTCCTGTGGGGTTCTTGAGGGATTACATAAAGACAAGACGAGAAGGTGAGGGTATAGAGAAGACGCACCTGGGTAAAGTGCTCGAGGGTGGTTTGTTGGAGAAGTGCGAAATTGATAATGAGTAGGATGGGTATGTATGTTTCATGATTGTCTATTTTGTGGCCTTGATTATGCTCATCATACGAAATGCTTAGGAAGAATTCCTTGACGAAAGGCCGAAACCTGGAAGAGTACGCATAAATAGAAGTTAGAGATACATTTCCAATTGAGCTGAATCCCAAACGAAATCCATGACGACCTAATTGGCTTCCACTCATCTTGATAGTTCGCTCTACTTTTCACATTCTCGCCCCTTCGATCCTCGTCTGTTGCTACTAACGCTCTCTATGTCTTATAAGAAATTTTACGGAAATGATACAGTCGTTTGTCTTGCTCCTTAACATAATTTCTCCGTAAGAAATCCACCAAAGTAATTGCTTATCGTCTCGCTCCCATCCAACCAAGCACTTATACCAACTTTCAAATCTGGTCTTGCAACCACAACTGCACCTCTCGCGTGATTAACGGCAAACCAATAATGTGCATCCTCATCCGGCGCCCTATCGTCGTAGACTATGGTCGCTCTCTTCTTAAGCTGTTCAAGCGCTGGATCACCATTGAGTAGAGCCTCCGCCTCCCCTGGTACTGCCTTAGTGACGAGCAGTATGTTGAAACGTTTGCTTCCCCCAAAACGCGCATAGAAACCTGCAGGGGCTAACGCGTCTCTAGCGAAGCGGACGAGGTGCGTACGCACGACTGTTTGCATGTCTGATGCGAAGAGAAGAATGTGGAAGCGGGCGACGCCGAGCATGGCATCGTAGAGATAGCCACTAGAGGCAGGACCGAAACAGACACGGGGACTTGGTACGCGGACCCCGTTATGCAGGCTAGTAGGTGGTGGGATACCTTTGTTGGGGGAAGATGGGGTGTCCGGGGGGCATATTGCAGACTCGATGATGGGATCTTCGACACCAAGCAGGAATTGCTGGTTGCGACCGAAGAAGGAATGCAGAAAGTGCTGGTCTGCTTCGGTGGTGCCATCTAGAACTGGAAGATCTTCCTGGTGGACTTCGAGCTCGTCACCAAGGCCGCGGAGTTGCGCAAGTGGCTGCTTCGTGTTGCAGACGAAACGGAGGTAGGCGCCTGAGACGCGGATGACGCGATTGGCGAATATTCGTCGCTCGGAATCGTAAGTGGGAAGGAGTATCTGTGGTCTGGCTGCACCTTGGATGCTGAGCCCAAGTTTCCAGCTCAGGTTTGCGGCATCGTATATTGAGGAGTTCAGACCGAATGCGCCGAACACACTGTGCACGTGGCTAGGTGGGCTTAGTACGAATACAACTAAACGATACAGGATAAACCTACGCTGCGTCTCCACCGATATGAGCCCTTTGGTCTGGGGTGGAGAATGCGCGGGCTACTCGCTCGTTGACTAGGAAACTGTCAGTCGATATCAGAAATCATGGTCGTTGGAGGAAACACCCACCTCTCCACACCGCGAACCAACTCATAGCGGAGGCAAATTCGACCTTCCAAGGGGCCATGATCTTGTTGAGTTGTTCAAGAACTTCATCCGCGGTGATGCCATGATCGTCAATACGAGTTGCTCCAACAGCGCTAGCATTCCGTCTTCCATTGCGCTTCTCAGAGAGCTGTCTAGCTTTGTCTCCCGTGATCTGAGTGTAGAATCTTTCCCCAAAATATTAGCATTTGCTCACAATAAGTCCCCATTACAAACATCAACTTACCGTGTATACCCATCTTCACGCGGAATGATGATAACACCGCCATGCTCCTCGCTGATGACTATGCTTTATCAAAGTCAGCCATAGTCTCATTCAGCGACAGATCTACAAGCATCCTTACCAGAATCCCAGGATATATGGAAAGTCCGTCTTGAACTGACAGTCCATGATTGCCCAATAACAGTCCGTAGTCAATCCATCAAACGGGATTCCCAACATCTCCCTCGTTGCGCTCGCCGCCCCATCTGCTCCAACAAGGTACTTTGCTCGAACATTTTCCGTGCTCCCCGTTCGAACATCGCGTAACGTAACGGAAACCGGCCAAGCATCTATATCTTGCTCAGACGTTTTCTGCACATGAATTCCTTCTGCGACAACGCCCCGTTCGACAAGCAAACCATGTCTGCGCAGATCTCTGATGTAAATCTTTTCAATCTGGCCCTGAGTAATGATGTGGCTGCCGCGGTAGCGCGAATCACACTGCAAGTTGGCGTCGTGGACGAGCTTAACACCATTGCGGAAGAGAACGGTAGAGTCGAGGAGTGGACCTTCTTCGGTAAACTCAGACGAGAGGCCCCACGCGTGAAGGTGCTCGACGGCACGTGGCTGTAGGCCATCTGCGCGTCCTGTGAGTGTGGGCGTTTCGGCTTTGTCTGCTTTGCTTAGTGGTTGCATTGACGGGTGGTGAGAGTAACACACCTATAATTCGGAAGCTAAGGCCCATTCGGGCGAGACAAATGGCGACCTCCAAGCCAAAAGGCCCGGCTGTGATTTGTGAGTGGGTGTGCAAATCGTGTCGTGATCGAGTACTCACCTCCGCAAATGAGAACGTCTACTTCTTCAGGATATATTTGTTCTTGGCGTGTAGATTCGTGGGGCGACTCATTCGCGTTCTGAATTCCATTGCTCTTTCTATTCAACAATCCACTGCCTTTTTCTTGTCCCATTCCTATGGTCCCATCATACAAGGCCGGCCATCCAGGCAACTCATCAACACCCATAGCCGTCCCGATCTTGGTTGTTCGTCTTAAGTCTTGGTCGGGTGGGACATAGTGCGCTCTTTCTCCGTCCTCACTATCTACATAATATTTCTCATCTGCCCAAGCGGGTGGCGAATCCGTGGCTACGCGCTCCCTGAAGCCTCGTGCCCATGTAAACGGTGGTTGATTTCGTGCCATTGTAACTGAGATGAAAATGAATGATTCCAGTAGTGCCCACTATCGTGATTGCTATCTGCACGTCTCTATGATATGTTTTCTTAGATCCTGTGCCTGTCGACGGCTTTATCCAGAAAGGGTGGGGTGAAACTGCTTTTCATTCGCTACCTGAGTGTACGGTATGTCAATCTCCGTAGCCGACCCTACCCCGCGAGTTTCAAACTTGTTGAGTGGCCAAAACAGGCACGGGATGTTACACTGTACTCCGGGCCTAAGGAAGCTGGATCCACGATACCTAGGTATGGTAGGTAACACCAGAAATTTGTATCATCAGTGGTGGCATGTGACGAACGTTCCCTCAAGCCGTCATTTGAAGACTTCAGCTGCCACAGTGGACACGAGGTCAGTTAGGGTATCAGAAACGAAGAGAAAAGATTTGTAATGCTGACGTCGCGTGCTAGGCGAACCGAGACCAGGATATCGTGCCTGTACGCGTGCCGAGCCAGTTTGTGTAACAAAACAGCTATATTTAAGTTAACTATTAATAGTATAGTGATATGATAAGATGCGCTCTATTTTGATTTACTGCCTTGCCGAGGTTTTTCTTGACTACTGTGGTGTAGTAGATTAACACGTGTTCGGCGTTAGGTAATCAGCGCTAAAGGTTGAGTATTTAAGGGCGACTTTGCGAGAGAAATAAGAGGGATATACTACCTTTAGATATAATATAGAACACCTTCTTTTAGATAACGTATAATACTATCTTTTAGTAATTTAGATATCTTCTTATTCTCTACTCTCTACTAGTTATAGGTTAGCGACCTCTCTTCTAACTATTAAGGCTATCCCTTTACTATATCTTTAGTAACCTAACTAGAGGGATATAATAGTCTATTAGTAGAGTAGTAAAGAAAACCTTTTTATTTTACTTATTTTTAAAGAAGAAGTTAGAGAGATAGAGACCTATAATAAGTTTTTAGAGACCTTATTAAACTCTAAGTACTTACTAATAAAGTTTACTAAGGTAGTAGAACTCTTAAGAAGTTTCTATAGTATTAGTAGAGTAGTATAGTAACCTATAGAAAGACTATAAGGCTAGTATAATATATAGCTAAAAGAAGTAGGTAAAAGTATAATACCTAAGTACTAAGAAGGTACTTTTTATAGATAGTAAAAGAATATTAAGAGAAAGAGAAAAAACCTATTTTAGAGAGAGAATTAGAAGTCTAAAGTAGTAGAATAGTTATATACTACTAAGAATTAGTAACTTTTAGAAACTTTTATTAAATAGTATTTATAATATATAACTAGAGTAAGTCTTTTTTATTAAATAGTATACTATCTAAGATATTTTTAATATAGAGTAGAGAGTCTATAGTAACTATAATAGTAGAACCTAAGCTACTTATAGTAACCTATAACTCTTACTATTAGTATTTAGAAAAGCTAGAACTATATAATACTTATACGCTACGCTTTAATAGTAAGAATATTTTAGAGTTTTTAGATAAGTATAACTTTAAAGCTAATTAAGTAGACTAGTTATAAGACTTTTAGAAGAAGTAGCTACTATACTTTTATATATAAAAGTATAAAGTATTTATCTAAAGCTACTAAGCTACTATAGAGTAGAGACTTATAAATAGTATAAAAATAAGCTTTAAGAGCTATATATAAGTAGAATAAGTTTTAGTAGTAAAGTACCTAAGTATTTATTAAGAGCTATATAAAGAAGGTATAGTAAAAGTAACCTACTATCTAGATTACTAAATACTACTAGAACTTTATAATCTACTTTATAGCTATAGAGACCTAAGAATAGGTTATAAAAGCTAAGAAGGGCTACTTCTTCTTCTAAAGACTTACTTAAGAGGATATAAAGTAAGTAATATACTATATACTAAAAGAGAATTAGCTGCGCTTAGATAATATTACTTTATTTAAATTAAGAAGATTTACTAATTTATCTATAAATACTAAGTATAAGAGGAAGAGTTAAGTTGTTTAGACATAGGCGTATAGCTAGCCTAGCGAGCTTTCTAGGCTAGACGCTTAGGCCACTAGCTAGGCTAAGCGTCTCGCTTAGCTCGCACCTATATATAGAGATCTCTCTACTAAGCTCTTACTTAGTACTAATTAAATATTACTCTACTCTATTTATTATAATAACTATAATATTTAATACCTTTACTATATTAATACTAATTAGTAGTTAATAGAACTATAGATTAGTAAGATATCTATATATAGAGGGCCTATTAGTACTATATCTATATAGCCTAGGTAAAGAAGCGACTCTTATATAACCTTATATTATATTAAGTAGTTTAAAGAATAGATCTACTTATAAGCGTTTATTTTAGCTAATAAAGTCTAAAAGAGATCTAGAACTAAAGATCTACGTTAATATATAAAACCTAATAAAATTAATAGTAAATAACCTACTATAATTAACCCTATAATAAGCGACCTATAGGTAACCCTATAATCTATAAGTATACTACTAGAACTATACTTATAAGTATTATTACCTAGTAATAGTACCTAAAGGTATATAAAGATAAGTATATAATACCTAACTTAATCTTATAACTAATATAATTATCTCTAGTTAGATAAATACTATAGCTATTAACTAGGTAGTATAGACTAAAGATAATAGAGACTTTAATATTATACTTATTTAAGACTTCTAAGAGATATTTATAGAATAGTCTATTATCTACTTTAATATAATAGATATATAAGTCTATATAGTAGTTAAAAATATACTTTATAACTAAGATATCTATATAAGAAGAATAGCCGTAATACTATTACGTAATAGCTATTTAATATCCTTATTCTTACCTAATCTTCTAACTAGCCTAGTAATAAGCTTAACGTTATATAACTTAACCTAGACTTTAAGTACTACTAAATAGTAGAAGAGGTATAATAAGCTAGAGTAACTTAGTAAAGTAGTAACTTACTAATTAGAACCTAAGTATAAGCTATATAGCTTTACTTACCTAGATAAATATAACTACCCTTACTAACCTTATAAAGGTATATAGTAAGAAGGAGAAGTTTAGTAATAATAAGTATAACGTCCTTAATAATAAGATAGTTATCTTTAAAGACTACTATAAAAAAGTTAGTATTATAATAGATATATAGTATAAGCTTATAGTATCTACTATACTTAAAGGTAAGGCTTTAGCGTACTACTATAACTATATTGCTCTACTTAATCTAGACTATAAAAGTATTATTAAGCGACTAGGGGAGTACTTTTATATAAGTAAGAACTACTAAATATTTCTAAGTAAATAGCGTACTATTATACTAAAAGATATTATTGCTAATAACTCTAATAAGATACTTACCTAGTATCTTAATATAGTTATTAATAAGCTCTAGCTACTATATTAGGTAATAACTTAATAGAATAGACTAAGCGAGCGAGCTCTTATAAACTAACTTATTTCTACCTATTAAGGCGTTAAAATATATAGCGTAGTCTTTATCCACCTAGCTTTAACTTTTAAGGCTATTACTTTAGAACTATGTAATACTATTAGTAACTAGACGCGCTACTATCTACGCTTATAGTTTAACTATAAGGAGTCTAATCTAAGCAAAGACGCGTTCTATATAAACTACTAATATAACTATAATAACGCTAAATAACGTAATAGACTACGTAACTATAGCGTATAAGGCTAAAGTAAAGGACCTTATAGCTATAACTTTAGAGAATCTTACTTCTAACGTAGCTTTACTCGCCTATAATATAATAATAATATATAGCGCTATAATAATAAGAAATACTACGTCTATAATAAGCTAGGCTACTAGTTAACTTATTACTCTAGAGAAGAGTAAAAGAAAGTATAATAATATTACTAAATATACGTGTAGACCTATAATATTAATATAGACTATAAAGCCTTCTTATATAGTTTAAAGGTATTAATATTAATAATAATAATAATAATAGTAATATAGATAAAGAACTTAATACGTTCTTTAATAATAACTAGCTTAATATAAAATATTAGTTCTTACTACTACTTATAGTATAGTTAATAGAGAAATAATAGTATATAATCTTAATAATACTACTACTCTCTACGCTATTATAAAATTAACCTATACGCTAGTAATAATATTACTAAAGAGGTAAGCTACCTCTTTATACTTAAACTAGTATAGGCGTAAGTAGTTCTAGAGTATTATACTAGACACTAGCGCGGCTAGAGTATCTATAGTAGGTAAGTAATAGGTTATAGCGTTTATTATATCTAACCTCTATAGATTAATAAGTTAACTATAGGATAATACTAGATTTAATTTAGAGATAACCTAGAGTATATCTCTCTTAGTAACGTTAACGTCTAGATACCTATTAGAATAATTAAGTTTACTATAATACCTATAAATATACTATTCCTACTCTATCTTAATAATATAGACCGCTATAGTATCTACTTTAATAATATTAATAATATATTTATCTATTAGTCTAAGGAATATCTAATTATCTATAAGTAGGGGTATCTATAGCTTCTTCTTAATAAGTATAAGACTACTACTTAATATTTTACTAAAGGAGAGCTTTAGTAACTCTACTAACGTTTTAGATATCTAGCTACTATACGCCTCTATAAAGTCTTAGTAAAGGTAGACTATAATAATATTAATAAGATACTACTTAATAAGATAATAAGTTCTACTATTAGTGCTAGATTACTACTAAAGTACTAGGCTAATTCTGCTTTACCTTACGTAATAAAAATCTTAACTTTAACTCCTATATTATTATTAATATTATATATATTAACTAGAAACTAGTCCTCTATACTATTAACAAAGTAACCGCTTTTTAAGCCGCCCGCTTCCTAAAAGATATAAAAGTAAGTATAACTTAGGACACGCAACGCGCTATATAGATTAATATATATATTAGACCGTCTAATACTATCGCGACTAACGCTAGTATAAACTTTATAAGTAAAGAGTTTATTAATAACGCTAACGCGATAATAATAGATATCTATAAAGTACTAGTTAAAGCCTATTAATTAATTAGTAAGGTTAAACGCTACTACGCTACTATCTAATAAGTATTTAAAGTTATCTCTACTAATATTAGTATATTAATAATAATAAAGGATAATATCCTCTAGATAGCTATTAAGGCTATTAATAATACTACTAGACCTAAAGGACTTATACTAATACTACTAGTATTTAGTACTTATCTACGCCTCTCTAAGATATTACTACTATCTCCCTTAATTATAGCGCGCGTAGTAGTAATACGCAAAGTAATAGTAGAAGTCTAGAAGATTAAAGTAAAGCGATAGGTTAATAAAGCTCTAAGTACCTATAATAGACTAAATAATATTATTATATAAGTACTAGAACTACTACTATAAAGTAACGTTAAGGTATAGCGCGAAGGTTTTAGATAGACTAGCTTATATACTCTTATCACCTTAAATAATAACTAGACCGCTGCTATTATTAATACTTATAGTAAATAAGTAAGCTTTTATTTACCTCTATCTAGCTATATTATTAAGATAATACTATAAACTTCCCGCAACTTAATAAGGAATAGTATAGTAATAAAAAACTATATAGTAATTATTAGTATAATAATAATAAATTTATTCTCTAAGAAGAGCTACTATAACGCTAAAGACGCGGCCGCCCTAAAGGCTCTAAAAATAAACTAAAGATATACGCTACTAACCTCGCGTAACGTAAGAAGGATAATATAGTACTTACTAAGATACTACGTACTACTAGTAAGATTATAATACTTAGAGAACCCTTTAAGATATTAACTAGAATAGAGATTAATAGTCTTATACTTATAGTATCTTCTACTTTAAACTATTTAATCTAGCTAAGTATAGCGGGATCTAGATCTTTAAGTCCTATATTATTAATAAAGTAAAAGATAAGACTACTAATAAACTATATAAGAAATCTAGACTAGTTATATAGAGCTACGCTAATTATAGTAAGAAGATTATACTTATCTAGAGCCCTATAATATAACGCGTAAGCTAAAAGATTATTATTACTTTTATACTATTATTAATCTAAATAAGTATAAAGTTATAGCTCTAAGATATTACGTAGGCGTATATATAGTCTAATAACCGCCTCTAATATACTATTATTATAGAACTACCTATATAACTACGTAAAGCTTACCTCTAAGAAACTATTATAGTTATAGTAAAACTACTATATAGTATTACTAAAGCTAGTACCTACTAGTAGTTAATACTTTAAGTACTATATAATAATACTTAATATAGAGACGTTTATATATAATCTATATCTTCTTATCTCTAAGGCTACTAATACTAGAATAACTATAGGTTTAGTATTATTAGTATATAAACTAATAATACTCTTAGTCTCTTAGATAATACCTTTGCTAATAGAGAAGATAAGAAGCTCTATTTTAAAGCTAAGGATAAATAGTACCTTATAGATACTAAGCCTATTAAGTTTAATAGCTATATAGTACGTCTTAGTAGTAATAACGTTATTATTTTATAATAGAAGAAGTAAGGTAAAAAGCTTAAAAGTGCTATTAATATAAAGTCCTACGTATAATAGCGAGTATAAGAAGTATATATTATAACTATATATTAACTAGAGGTAAGCTTTAATCTTACTACTATAGTATAAGTAACTAAGCTAATAAAAAAAGAAATATCTAGATTAAATAAGCGTATTAACTAGTAGAAGAAAAACGTCGTCTATAGACTTAGTTACGTACCTATTAAGATAGAAGACCTTAAGCTATATATAATAGTAGACGCCTTATTCGCTAATAATAAGGATATAAGCTCTTAAATAGAATATATTATTATTTTTAGTAATAAGATTATATCTTTAGATAGTAGCTTTAAGATACGTAGTAATATTATTTACTAGTCCTTAACTAAATATAAATATTTATAAGAAGCGTTCTAGCCTTAGAGATCTATATAATAGTATATAGCGTTAATATTATACTAGCTATTAGCACTATAATTAATATAATTATAGACTAACTATCTCTCTCTAAGGTTCTTATTATTATATACTAATTTATAATCTCTATATAACTATCTTATTAAACTTAGTACTACTAAAGAGAAACGCCTTATAATAGATATTATAGCGTTATAAAAGGTATACGAGCGTAGTAACCTTATAGATATCTATTAGATTAATAGTAGAGATAACCTAGTAGATATAATAACTAAAGTAGTAAGTAACTCTACTTTAGAGTATCTTATTAATACTAATAAGCTTAAACTTTGTGTATAAGGATAGGTAAACTATAATAGTAAAGGCACTAAGTATATAAGTAAAGAGGGCAGTACCTAAGATAGGTATATAGAGGAGGAAACTAGATACTTCTTTAGAAGTAAGAGATTAGGGTAGATCTATTATACTTAGGAGCTAACTATACGTATTATAAAGAGAAGAAAAGCTAGTATTTAGATATAGGCGTATAGCTAGCCTAGCGAGCTTTCTAGGCTAGACGCTTAGGCTACTAGCTAGGCTAAGTATCTCGCTTAGCTCGCACCTATATATAGAGATCTCTCTACTAAGCTCTTACTTAGTACTAATTAAATATTACTCTACTCTATTTATTATAATAACTATAATATTCGACACCTTTACCGTATTAATATAAGTACTTTATATACTAATTATAGTTTAAAGAGCTAAACGCTAGCCCGCCGCGATATAGAGATAGTAGAAAAGCTAATACTAGCGCTTAAGAAGTCTTTAGTAACTCTATAATAAGTAGTCTCTAAGATACTACTAATTATTACTTAACCTAAGAAGCTAGCTACTCTAAAAGTTAATAAGATAGTAAAAGACCTTATTTAGCGCTTTTAAGAGCTATCTATAATAATAAAGTAGCTTAATAAGATAGCTAAAGGTAATATAGAACTATAAAGACTTTTTATTAAGCTAGAGAACTACGTAGAGGTATATAAGTAGCTAGTACTAAGACTATATTAAGTAAGTATAGAGATCTTAGAGCGTAATAATAAAAGCTTTAAATTAATATATCTACTAATAACTAGCGCGTAATTAAGCGTAAACTATATAGGTAACTAAGACTTATAGCGTACTTATTATAGATACTATAAGTAAGAAGGGTATCTTATTATAAACTATCTAGACTAGAGCCTACTAAAAGGTAATTAGTAGTATTATACTTAAAGTAAAGAGTAACTAAATAGCTAGAAATAAGTATAGTACTACTTTAGGCTATATCTAACTACTATCTAAAGTATATTCTTAGGCGAAGGTATTACTTTAAAGCCCTTTAGAAGTAAGGTTCTTAAGTAGATATTATAGTTATTAAGAAGTATTTTAAAGTAACTAATAACTAACTAAATAACCTATATAAGAAGTACTCCTAAATTAGTTTAATATAGCTAGTAGGCCTATTAAAGTTAAAAGAACTAGTAGTAGTAGTAAGAGCTATATAAAGAATTAAGTAAAGAAGTAGAGCTAATAGTAAGGTAAATAATAGCCCTTTAGTTAGCTACGTAGTTCCTTAAAACTATATCTTATAAAGTACTACGCTCTAAAGATAACTTAGAAGTTAACGCTATAAATAGGCGTATAAAGGCTAGTTAACTAGCGAAAGAATAGTAAGAGCGTAAAGCTCGCCTTAAAAAGAAACCTAGAATACCTTAGATAAAGAGTAGTTAGATAGTAAGTAGCTATAAAAATATAGATATTAAAGAGAAGTTAGAGGTACTAAGGTATATAGCCTAAGTAGAGATTAATAACTCTTAAGTACTAGAAACTTAGGTTTAAAGACGCTTTAATACTCTAATAAGTAGTAGAATATATAAAAGAGATAGCTAAAGCGCTATAGTAGATTATAATATTATACTTATACTAGCGCTTATTCTAAGAGCCCCTTAAGCCTCTATATCTATAATTATACTAATAACTAAAAATCTAGTAGCAATAGCTTAGAATATAGTACTAATAGTACTTATAAAGGCGATATTAAACTAGAAAGTCTATAAGATTTAGTAGATTAACTTATTAGTATCTTCTAAAGTAGCTATAGTAGTAACTAAGGTACTTAAGAAAGCGTATAGGCTATATATATACTTTTAGATTAGCGAAACGCGTTTAGAAGAAATAATAGAGGTTTAGTAAGTAGAGACTAGTAGTAATAAAAAAGAGTTAATAGAAGAAGCTATATAGTAACTATATAACTAGAGTTTAGAAGAAATATATATAATAGAAGCTAAGAGTTTATAGCTAGAAGTTATTATAAAAGATATTCTAGCGTAGCTATATTTAAAGATAGATTATAGTATTAAGTAAGTAAAAGTTAGAGAAATAAATAAGCTCTATAACTTCTAAAACTATAAAATTAGTAATAAAAAAGATAGCTATATTAAGGTATAGTTAAGAATACTCTCTAAAGCGTAACTAAAGGGCGAAGTATAGTAGTAGTAGTATTTAGTAAAAGAATAGTTACTAATATACTAGGTATCTCTCTATAGTAGTATAGGTTAAGCGCTTATTAATATAGGCTTATAGCTAAATATTATATAGCTTTTAATAGTAAGAGTGCTAAACGTCTATATTACTAAGCTAGATTAGTTAGGTCTACTTTCTAAATTATAGTAGAGTATAATAACTACTAATAGAGAGATAGACCTCTTTATAGATATAGCCTATTTAGTCCTAATTATAGTTAGAGAGATTATAGTACTAATATACTTTTAAATTATAAAATATTTATAGAGAGTAATTCTTTTTAGAATACTATAGTGCGTAATAGCGCGGCTCTAAATATAGTTTAATACTATTAGCTAAATACTTTACTATATTAAGTTAATAGATAGTTAGCATAAAGTCTCTTTTATAAGCTATAACTTAGCGCCTATAGCTAACGCAGTATTAATAGAGTATTAGAGAAAAGAATAGTAAGTATACTTACTAAGAAAGTATACTTAGTAGAGGAGTATTACCTAGAACTTATACTAAGTAAATATAAGTAGCGCGCTTATTTATATATATACCTAAGTATAAATAGTTATTTAGAGAAGAACTAGACTACTAAGAAGAGAGAAAGTTAGAGTAGGTATTATTAGTAAAGGAGTAGAGATTCTTTAAGAAGATAGTAAGATAGTAGTTTTACTTATTATATAATAGATTATTAGGGGAAGTAAATACTCTATAAGAGAGTTGCTAATAAAGTAAAGCTTATAGATATACTAAGAGAGAACGCGCTAATAGATCTTAAGTATAAGAACTAGAAGAAGTATATAATAGCTTATTAAGCTACTTAAATAGTACTTAGAGGACTAGATATAAAGCTATTTAATTACCTTTTTTATAGCTAGATAGTAATATTTTTAAAGAGGTATTAGTTAAACTTAGAGCGCCTTTAAAAAATAAATATTAGTAAAGATCTCTATCTAAATAAGGTTTACTTAATCTAGTAGCTTATATTCTAGCGAGAGGATACGCTAGCGTAAGAGTTTAATATATATTATAAATTATAAAGATATATAGCCTTTATATAAGATTTAGACTATTTATATACTATATAGAGAAGAGAAGAACTTTTATTACTAAAGAAGCTTATACTAATTATAAACATAATAGTAGACGTATAGGTAAAGTAAGAGATATTTAAGTATAGAAATAGGTAGTACTATAATAAGTACTTTCTTATTCTAAAGATTAAGCGACTAGTTAAACTAGAGAACTTTTAGTTTATTAATAATACTATATAATATAACGCTATAATAATAAAGGACGCTTATATTCTACTATCTACTAATAAGTTCTTAAAGAGGTTTATAAATAGAAGAATATATACTCTATTTAATCTATTTTTAAGTTATAACTAGATACTATTATATATATCTAATAGAGATATAATAGCCTTTTAGACGCTAAATAGGCTATACTAATAGTATATACTTCTAATAGGCGCGATAAACTCTATAGTAGTCTTTATTTAGGTAGTAATAAAGATTCTCTATAATTACCTTCTATAGATAGCGCCTTTTATAGATAATATTATAGTAGTAGGGCCTTAAGATAACTATAGAGAAGAGAAAGTTTTTAATAGTATACGTTAGTTTATTCTTAAATATACTTTATAGATAGATAAGGTCTTATAGATATTACTTAGGCTAAGGCTACTATCTTAGGAAAGAAGTTATAGTAGAGAGTTCCTAAATAGCTATTATAAGGTATAAAGTTAATAAAGATAGTTACTATCTTATAAAAAATAAGGTCTAAAAGATTTTTAAGTAGCTAGAGTACTAAATAGTAAAAGAGGTCTAATAGTTTATTAGTATTATTATCTACTATTAGTAATAGATCTTCTATTTCTTACTAAAAGTAGAGCTACTCTTTATACTCCTTTAAAAGGAAGCTAAATAGGTTTAGAGAGATAGGTAGATATATATAATAAAGATTCTAAAAGAAGTAATTACCTCTCTGCTAGCGCTTATAGCGATAGACTATTAAGGTAGTCTCTTAATAATTAGCGTAGATACCTTAGTTCGCGAGGTAGAGGCTTACTTAGAGTAAGTTAGATTAGATAGCTATTACTATAGTGTAGTAGATTAATACATGTTTAGCGTTAGGTAATTAGCGCTAAAGGTTAAGTATTTAAAGGCGACTTTGCGAGAGAAATAAGAGGGATATACTACTTTTAGATATAATATAGAATACCTTCTTTTAGATAATATATAATACTATCTTTTAGTAATTTAGATACTTTCTTATTCTCTACTCTCTACTAGTTATAGGTTAGCGGCCTCTCTTCTAACTATTAAAGCTATCCCTCTACTATATCTTTAGTAACCTAACTAAGAAGATATAATAGTCTATTAGTAGAGTAGTAGAGAAAATCTTTTTATTTTACCTATTTTTAAAGAAGAAGTTAGAGAGGTAGAGCCTATAATAAGTTTTAAGGACTCTATTAAACTCTAAGCGCTTACTAATAAAGTTTACTAAAGTAGCGGAACTTTTAGAGAGTTTCTATAGTATTAGTAAAGTAGTATAGTAACCTATAAAAGGACTATAGAGCTAGTATAATATATAGCTAAAAAGAAGTAAGTAAAAGTATAATACCTAAGTAAAGGAGGTACTTTTTTATAGGTAGTAAAGAGATATTAAGAAAAAGAGAAAAAACTTATCTTAGAGAGAGAATTAGGAGTCTAAAAGTAGTAGAATAGTATATATACTAACTAAAGATTAGCAACTTTTAGAAACTTTTAATTAAATAGTATCTATAATATATAACTAAAGTAGGTCTCTTTTATTAAATAGTATACTATCTAAGATATCTTTAATATAGAGTAGAGAGCCCGTAGTAACTATAATAGTAGAACCTAAGCTACCTATAGTAACCTATAACTCCTACTATTAGTATTTAAAAAAGCTAAAACTATATAATACTTATACGCTACGCTTTAATAGTAAGAATATTTTAGAGTTTTTAGATAAGTATAACTTTAAAGCTAATTAGGTAGACTAGCTATAAGACTTTTAGAAGAAGTAGCTACTATACTTCTATATATAGAAGTATAAAGTATTTATTTAAAAGCTACTAAGCTACTATAGAGTAGAGACTTATAAATAGTATAAAAATAAGCTTTAAGAGCTATATATAAGGTAGAATAAGTTTTAGTAGTAAAATACTTAAGTATTTATTAAGAGCTACGTAAAAGAGGTATAGCAAAGGTAACCTACTATCTAGATTACTAAATACTACTAGAACTTTATAACCTACTTTACGGCCGTAGAGACCTAAGAATAGGTCGCGAAAGCTAAGAAGAGCTACTTCTTCTTTTAAAGACTTACTTAAGAGGATATAGAGCGAGTAATATACTATATACTAAGAGAAGATTAGCTGCGCTTAGATAATATCGCTTTATTTAAAATTAAGAAGATTTACTAATTTATCTATAAATACTAAGCGTAAAAGGAAGGGTTAAGTACTCTATATACTAACTATAGTTTAAAGAGCTAAACGCTAGCCTACTATAATATAAAGATAGTAGAGAAGCTAATACTAGCGCTTAAGAAGTCTTTAGTAACTCTATAATAGGTAGTCCCTAGAATACTACTAATTATTACTTAATCTAAGAAGCTAACTACTCTAAAAGTTAATAAGGTAGTAGAGGACTTTATCTAGTACTTTTAAGAGCTATCTATAATAATAGAGTAGCTTAATAAGATAGCTAAAGGTAATATAGGACTATAAAGACTCCTTATTAAGCTAAAGAACTACGTAGAAGTATATAAGTAGCTAGTACTAAGACTATATTAGGTAAGTATAAAGATCTTAGAGCGTAATAATAGAAGCTTTAAATTAATATATCTACTAATAACTAGCGCGTAATTAGGTATAAACTATATAAGTAACTAAGACTTATAGCGTGCTTATTATAGGTGCTATAGGCGAGAAGAGTATCTTATTATAAACTATCTAGACTAGAACCTACTAAAAGGTAATTAGTAGTATTATACTTAAAGTAAAGAGTAACTAAATAGCTAAAAATAAGTATAGTACTACTTTAGACTATATCTAACTACTATTTAGAGTATATTCTTAGATAGAGGTATTACTCTAAAGCCCTTTAGAAGCGAGGTTCTTAAGTAGATACTATAGTTATTAAAAGAGCGTTTTAAAGTAACTAATAACTAACTAAAATAACCTATATAAGAAGTACTCCTAAATTAGTTTAATATAGCTAGTAGGCCTATTAAAGTTAAAAGAACTAGTAGTAGTAGTAAGAGCTATATAATAGAATTAAGTAAAGAAGTAGAGCTAATAGTAAGGTAAATAATAGCTCTTTAGTTAGCTATATAGTTCCTTAAAACTATATCTTATAGAGTACTACGTCTTAAAGACGACTTAGAAGTTAATACTATAGATAGGCGCACGAAGGCTAGTTAACTAGTAAAAGAATAGTAGGAGCGTAAGGCTCGCCTTAGAAAAAAACCTAAGATACCTTAGATAAAAAGTAGTTAGATAGTAAGTAGCTATAAAGATATAGACGTTAAAAAAAAGTTAGAGGTACTAAAGTATATAGCCTAAGTAGAGATTAATAACTCTTAGATACTAGAAACTTAGGTTTAAAGACGCCTTAATACTCTAATAAGTAGTAGAATATATAAGAGAGATAGCTAGAGCGCTATAGTAGATTATAATATTATACTTATACTAGCGCCTATTCTAAGAGCCCCTTAAGCCTCTATATCTATAACTATACTAATAACTAAAAATCTAGTAGTAATAGCCTAGAATATAGTACTAATAGTACTTATAAAAGTAATATTAAACTAAGAAGTCTATAGAATCTAGTAGCTTAACCTATTAGTATCTCTTAAAGTAACTATAGTAGTAACTAAGGTACTTAAAAAAGCGCGTAGGCTATATATATACTTATAAGTTAGTAAAACGCGTTTAGAAGAAATAATAGAGGTTTAGTAGGTAAAGACTAGTAGTAATAAAGAAGAGTTAATAAAAGAAGCTATATAGCGACTATATAACTAGAGTTTAGAAGAAATATATATAATAAAAGCTAAGAGTTTATAGCTAGAGGTTATTATAAAAGATATTCTAGCGTAGCTATATCTAAAAATAGATTATAGTATTAAGTAAGTAAGAGTTAAAGAAATAAATAAGCTCTATAACTTCTAAAACTATAAGATTAGTAATAAGAAAGATAGCTATATTAAGGCGTAGTTAAGAATACTCTCTAAAGCGCGACTAAAGGGTAAAGTATAGTAGTAGTAGTATTTAGTAAAAGAATAGTTACTAATATACTAAGTATCTCTCTATAGTAGTATAGATTAAGCGCTTATTAATATAGGCTTATAGCTAAATATTATATAGCTTTTAATAGTAAGAGCGCTAAACGTCTATATTACTAAGCTAGATTAGTTAGGTCTACCTTCTAAATTATAGTAGGGTATAATAACTACTAATAGAGGGATAGACCCCTTTATAGGTATAGCCTATTTAGTTCTAATTATAGTTAGAGAGATTATAGTACTAATATACTTTTAAATTATAAGATATTTATAAAGAGTAATTCTTCTTAGAATACTATAATACGTAATAGCGCGGCTCTAGATATAGTTTAATACTATTAGCTTGTAATAGGCTAGAGCCTAGTTAGTAAACACTCGATAATATCTCGGTCACGTGCGTAAGACGCACAGATTAACTACTTGCGTCTAAATAACGCTTAGACTATCTATATAGTCTATAAGTAGAAGGTTATTCTAAGCCGCTCTCTAAATAACCTTTAGTACGAGATAGCTTATAGTTCTCTTCCCTATTAAATATAACTTTAGTATACCTATATAATAGCTTCCTAAGCGTAGCCTCTTATATTTTATATTTAATTCTAATTAATAGAGCCTTACTATAAGACTCTATAACTTATAGCGCGTTAATTCTCTTAACTACTACTTTAACGTGCGAGTAGGGTAACCTACTATATAGGATTAGTATTACTTAAAGGCATAATAGGCCCTTAGATAATAAGTAGGTAGAAGCTATTATAAGATAGCTAGCTTAGGACTATAGTCTTATAGGACGCTTAGTTAAATATACTACTAGCCTCGCGAGACGTCTAGAGTAAATAAATATTAATTAGCTTAGTAAACTCTAAGCTATATTACTAAATATTATTTAGGAAAGCCCTACCTAATACTTTAATAGTACTAAGGTATAGGTCCTACTACCTATAAAGACTTTATAAGAAGGTAAGTAAGAGTAGTAGAAGCTCTATTAGTCTTTAAAAGATTAAAAATAGGTAATAACTTTTTACTATAGTAGAGTAAGCGTTATTAGAAGTCTTATTAGTTCTTTATAGAAAAGGTATAGGCTATAATACTTAGCTAAAGGAATAGCTAAGAGGGAATTATAAGTATAAAGATTAGTTCTAAAAGTCGCGACTTATAATAACTACTAAGAGTTATTTAGAAAAGCCTTATTATAGAGAATAAGTAAAAGATAAGCCTTACTAGTTTCTTACTAAAGAGGAGTAGGCTATAAGGAGATTACTTATATAAGTTAATTAAAGAATAATTAGAAGCCCTACTAGTTCTTACTATAAAGGAGTAGGCTATAGACGTAGAAGCTTATAAGAAGCCCTCTACTATTTAGAATAGAAGATAACCTTTCTAATCTTAATACTAATAAGCTATCTATATACGCCTTAGCTAAGTACCTCGCTAGAGTACCTAATAACTAAATATACTAAGAGATTATATAGATACTTAGAATAATAGGTAGAAGAAAGCTATTATAGCCCTAATAATAAATAAAGTTATAAAATAAATAAAGGAAGTAGGAGAAGCTAGAGAATTACTATAAAAGCTACTAAAAGTCTCTTAGGACCCTATAGTAGTAATAATAGCTTAACTAGTCTAGCTACTATCCTCTATTATAGCTTATTTAGATGCGATAGAATAATAGAAACTTAGCCTAGCTCTTTAGACTTATATACTTAAGACTTAGCTAGATATAACTACCTATTTAGAGAGGTTATAGAAGAAGAGGCTTCTTAACCTAGAATATTTTAATAGAGACTATTTAAACTACTTAGGTTAGAAATATAAGTATAAAAGTAAACTAAAGTATAACTTATACTTATACTCTTTCTAGGATACTAAGAAGCGATATATCCTTAGTTAGACTAAAGAGAAAGTAACTTAGGTTCTCTTACTATAGCTACTAGAAAACTAGCTAAGCACTATAAAAGAGTTATAGGAATACTTAGACACTTAATTCTTTAATATATACTATTAAAAATAGGCTCTAAATAAGCTTTAATACCTAAAGTAAGACTAATAGCTAATTAGAGATTATATCTCTAAGTTTAACTAGCTACGCGTAGAAGCTAGCTAAGACTTTAGTAAGTCTATTCTCTAAAAGATATTTAGTAAAGAGCTTAGCGTAAAGCTCTAACGTCTTATACTATATACTTTTAAGAATATAGTTTTAAGAAGTATATAAAGAAAGCTATTAAAATTTTAGATAACCTCTATATATTAATCTTAATAGTAGGTCTTAAAAGAGAATATTTTAGCGCGCCTATAGTATAAGCTACTAGAAGAATACTTAGATACTATTACTACTTAAGAAGATAGACTAAGAGCTAATAAAGGCTAGTAAAGTAAGTATAAGAACTAGTAGGCTAAGCGCTAATTAGGTTAAGTACTACGCCTATAGTAAAAAAGAATATATATCTAAGTATTATAGGAGGAGTTCTAAAGTAAAGAGTACTAAAGTAAACTAAGTAGTATAAAGGGAGCTACTACTAGATAGTAAAATTCCTTTAAAGGATATAGATAAAGGCGAGTTAGATAACTTAGAAAAAAAGTAGCTTTAGACTAGAGTCTTAGTCTAGAGCCTTAGAAGATAGATTAGTAGATAAGTAGTAAATAAAACTAATTTTAGTAGAAGTATATAAATACTCTTCCCTTTATAGCGTACTTAATTATAAACTCTATCTATAACGCTACTACATTAATTAATAGTAGGTATTATACTATATATTAGTTAGTAAAAAATTCGCTCGCTAAAGCTATTTAGAGCGCTTCTTAATTACCTCTTAGATAATAGAAGGGATTAATAGAAAGATATTAGAGATAGATAAGGTCTCTAGATTTAAGTTTAATATATATAGCTACTAAGAGGTTACTTATACGTACTTAATAGTATAGATAAAAAAGTAGTTCTAGGAAAAGAGTAGATAGACTACTAAAATATCTTAATTACTCTAGTAAAAGGAGCCTATTTATATACTTAAGAAGTATTTAAGTAAAGTACGATAAAAGTATTATAACCTAGAGTACTATATATTAGGTAAGCGTATCTATGTTTATAGATCTTATAAGGAGATCTAAAAACCTAAAGAAGAGAGTATAGATATTTACTACTTTATTATAGATATTAATAAGGCGTTAGCACTAAAGAAAGTAGTAAATATAAGATTACTACTACTAAAATAGTATTAGAGCTATTTTAAGCTCTTTAACTTAAAAAAAGCGTCAAAACTTCCCCTATACTAAGGTCTAGAAGTAGACTATAAGATTAAGCTAAAGTTAAAAGATAATTAATAGCTATAGCCGCTGTAGGGCCTGCTATATAGTATATTAAAGGGTAAGTTACTAGTACTCTAAAGGGAGCTTATAGCTCTTCTAGAAAAAGGATTTATCTATATAAGTAGCTTACTAGCCTCTTTACTAGTTCTATTTATAAAGAAGCTAAGAGGAGGACTCTAATTATATATTAACTACCGCGCGCTTAACGCTATTACTAGGAAGGATAAATACCCCCTACTACTTATCTAAGAGATACTTAATAATATAAGTAGGGCTAAGTAGTTTATAAAGCTAGACGTTATTACTACCTTTTATAAGATTTATATAGTAAAAGGTAATAAATAGAAGATAGCTTTTAGAATACGCTTTAGTCTATTTAAGTAGTTAGTTACCCTATTTAGTATAGTAAACTCTCTAAGTACCTTCTAGTAGTATATTAATTAGATATTAAGAGAGTACCTAGATAAGTTCTATTTAGTATATTTTAATAATATATTAATCTATACTAATAGTAGCCTATAATAATACTAAGACTATATCTAAAAGGTTCTTAGTAAGCTCTAGAGCGTAGAACTCTATATAGATATTAAAAAATATAAATTTAAAGTAAAATCTACTAAGTACTTAGGTTTTATTATTATATAGGGAAAAGTATCTTTATAGATCTAGATAAGATTAAAGCTATTAAGAAGTAAGAAGTACCTAAAATAGTAAAAGGCGTATAATTATTTCTTAGGTTTACTAACTTCTACTAAAAGTTTATTAGAGACTTTATAAAGATTACTACCCCTTTAATCTATCTAATAGGCGATATAAGCTTTACCTAGAGAAAAGATAAGTAGGCCGTGTTTAATAAGCTAAAGAAGATCTTTATAATAGAACCTATCTTAGCGACGTTTAACTCTAAGTAAGATATAATTCTAGAATATAACTCTTTTAGCTATATAATAGAAGAAGTGCTATCTTAGTACGACGAAAAAGAGATACTATACTCTTACGCGTACTTCTTAAGAAAGAATAACGCCTATAAATATAACTATAAGATATATAATAAGGAACTACTAGCTATAATATAATACTTAGAAGAATAGGACGCTAAACTCTACTTAGTAAAGAGCTTTAAAGTAATTACTAACTATAAGAACTTAGAGTACTTTATAAAGCTAAAGATATTAAGTAAATATTAAATCTACTAGGCTATATTATTAAGCTAATTTAATATAGAAATACTATACTAGCTAGAGAAGTAAAATATAAGAGCTAACGCGCTCTTAAGAAGAGAATAAGATCTACTAAAAGATATAAGAGATAAACACTTATAAAAGCGTATTATTTAAATTTTAAAACTAACGTTCTACTACTATAAGAAAGTAAGCAAGAATAAAGAGGACTTAACTAAGAGCTAAGTTATATTAGTAAGAATTTATATAAGATAAATAGGAAGCTATTCTAGCCTAACTAAAGAATAGTTAGACTAATAAGATACTACTACTAATAAGAGTAGTATAGACTAGTTAGAACTTAAAGAGCTATAGCTAAAAGCTCTAAAAAATAATTAATAGTACTAGTAAGTAGTATAAGTAGTACTAGAGTAGGAATAAAAGTTCCTACTAAGCTTAAGTATAAAATACTCTATCTTAGAGTATATAATTAGTAATTAGAGAGAATTACTATATTAAGGTAGAAAATAGGTACTAAATAATAAGAAACTATATACCTAAATAATTAGAGAAGTCTATAATTCTCTCTTAGCTAAATATCTAGATAGAGAAATTACTTATAAAATAGTTATCTAAGATTTCTTCTAGCTAGATATATTAGATAATATTAGATATTATATAGGAACTATAATATTTATAGAAGAATAAAGCTATAGCGAGAAAGTACCTAAAGATTTTTTAAACTACTACTAATACTAGATTAGATATAGAAAGAGATATCTATAGACTTTATTAAAGAACTACTAATAAGTAGAGGTATAAGCTACCTTATAGTTATTATAGATTACTTAAGTAAGGGAGCTATCTTATTCTACTACTTAATATTAAGATAAAGATAGTAGTCTAAGCCTTCCTTAGCTAAGTAGTAGCTTACTATTAGTTACCTAACGCGATTATATTAAATAGAGGGAGCTAGTTTATTAGCGTACTTTAGGAACGCCTTTATAAGGTCTTAAAGATTAATTAATAGTTATCTATAGCGTTTTACTTATAAACTAATAGCGCTATAGAATAAATAAATAGCGTATAGAAAGTATACGTCTAAGCGTTTATTAGCTAGTTATAGAATAACTAAGCTACGTACTACTCTATAGCTTAGATCACTATTAATAGAAGGGATATAATATTAATAAGAGTATCTCTATTCTTTTTATAATATAGTTATAATATAGACCCTCTCTAGTTAAAGGCTCTACTAAGTATAAGTTAAAAAAATATACTACTAAAAAATATTTAGACTATAAGAAGGTAGAGACTATTATAGCTAAGTTCTAAGACGTATTTAACCTAGTATAAGCTAGTATAGCTAAAGCCTAAGTAAAATAAGAGAAGTAAATAAATTAACACTATAAAAAGGCTAGAAACTATAAAGTTAGTAATAAAGTTTAGCTAAAGCTTAATAAATAGTATAAAATAGAATATTAGTTATAAAAGCTTAATTAGAAGAGTACTAAATATATAGTAATAGAGGTAATTAATAGCTACTTAGTTAAGCTAGATACCTCTCTAAGCTACTACCTAGTCTTTTATATTAATAGACTACGCCTCGCTAACTTAGACTCTTTACTAAGCTAAATATAAGATAACTATTAGCTACTACTATTATAAGTAGGTAATAAGAATAAGTAGTTTATAAAAGAGATTATAAGTAAAAAGTAGAAACGCTAAGGACATAGTTAGCGCCTTTACTATAAAGTAAAATAAGTTAGATACGCCTTAATAGATCTTTAGCTAGTAGAATTACTAAAGAAAATAAAAGCTCTAAATTAATAGGAGGCCTATATAAAGGATACTTAGAATAAAGAGGGACGCTTACTAGAAGGTTTTTACTAAAAGACCCTCTAAGAGAGGAGAAGAGAGGAGTATTATAATAAGCTAGAGCCTAGTTAGTAAACACTTAATAATATCTTAGTTACGTGCGTAAAACGCATAGATTAACTACTTACGTCTAAATAACGCTTAGACTATCTATATAGTCTATAGGTAGAAGGTTATTCTAAGCCGCTCTCTAAATAACCTTTAGTACGAGATAGCTTATAGTTCTCTTCTCTATTAAATACAACTCTAGTATACCTATATAATAGCTCTCTAAGCGTAGCCTCTTATATAGCTAGATACTTTACTATATTAAGTTAATAGATAGTTAGTGTAAAGTCTCTTTTATAGGCTATAACTTAGCGCCTATAGCTAACGTAGTATTAATAGAGTATTAAAAAAAAGAATAGTAAGCGCGCTTACTAAGAAAGTATACTTAGTAGAAGAGTATTACCTAGAACTTATACTAAGTAATATATAGGTAGCGCGCTTATTTACGTATATACCTAAGTATAGATAGTTATTTAGAAAAGAACTAGACTGCTAGAAAGAGAGGAAGTTAGAGTAGGTATTATTAGCGGAGAAGTAGAGATTCTTTAAGAAGATAGTAAGATAGTAGTTTTACTTATTATATAATAGGTTATTAGAGGAAGTAAATACTCTATATAAAAGAGTTACTAATAAAGTAAAGCCTATAGATATACTAAAAGAGAACGCGCTAATAGATCTTAGGCGTAAAAACTAAAAAAAGCGCGTAATAGCTTATTAAGCTACTTAAATAGTACTTAGAGGACTAGATATAGAGCTATTTAATTACTTTTTCTATAGCTAGATAGTAACGTTTCTAAAGAGGTATTAGTTAAACCTAGAGCGCCTTTAAAAGATAAATATTAGTAAAAATCTTTATTTAAATAAGGTTTACTTAATCTAGTAGCTTATATTCTAGTAAGAGGATATACTAGTGTAGAAGTTTTAATATATATTATAAATTTATAAAGATATATAGCCTCTATATAAGATTTAGACTATTCTATATACTATATAGTAAGAGAAGAACTTCTATTATTAAAGAAGCTTATACTAATTATAAACGTAATAGTAGATATATAGGTAGAGTAAGGATATTTAAGTATAGGAATAGGTAGTACTATAATAAGTACTTTCTTATTCTAAAGATTAAGCAACTAGTTAAACTAAAGGACTTTTAGTTTATTAATAATACTATATAATATAACGCTATAATAATAAGGGACGCCTATATTCTACTATTTACTAATAAGTTCTTAGAGAAGTTCGCAAATAAGAGGACGTATACTCTATTTAATCTATTTTTAAGTTATAACTAAATACTATTATATACGTCTAGTAGAGATATAATAGTCTTTTAGACGCTAAATAGGCTATACTAATAGTATATACTCTTAATAAGCGCGATAAACTCTATAGTAGTCTTTATTTAGGTAGTAATAAAGATTCTCTATAATTACTTTCTAGAGATAGCGCCTTTTATAGATAATATTATAGTAGTAGGGCCTTAAGATAACTATAGAGGAGAAGAAGTTTTTAATAGTATATATTAGTTTATTCTTAAATATACTTTATAGATAGATAAAGTCTTTATAGATATTACTTAGGCTAAGGCTACTATCTTAGGAAAGAAGTTATAGTAGGAAGTTCTCTAAATAGCTATTATAGAGTATAAAGTTAATAAAGATAGTTACTATTTTATAAAAAAAAAGTCTAAAAGATTTTTAAGTAGCTAGAGTACTAAATAGTAAAAGAGGTCTAATAGTTTATTAGTATTATTATCTACTATTAGTAATAGATCTTCTATTTCTTACTAAAAGTAGAGCTACTCTTTATACTCCTTTAAAAGAAAGCTAAATAGGTTTAAGAAGATAGGTAGATATATATAATAAAGATTCTAAAGAAAGTAATTACCTCTCTACTAGTACTTATAGTAATAGACTATTAAAGCGGTCTCTTAATAGTTAGCGTAGACGCCTTAGTTTATAGAGTAGAGGCTTACTTAAAGTAAGTTAGATTAGATAGCTATCGCTATATAATAAGGTTTAAAAGTACGCTATAGTTAAAAGTAGAGTTAAAGCTCTACTCTATAAAGCTTAAGTATAAAGTACTTATTTAGGCGCTAAAGGTCTTTTAGATTTACCTTTATAGATACTCTTTCTAAGTAGAAATAGACGTAAAGATACTAATTACGTAGCTTAATTAGTTATCTCTAGATTTACTAAGCTTTATAATAAATAGGTAGCTCACGACTATTCTTTAGTAGAAATTTAAGATTATCTACGTACTAGAAAAGAAGAATATTATCTCTAATACGCTATTAAGGTATCTATAGCTTAAGAGGTAGACGCTACTAAAAGAAGATAAGAATAATCTAGAGCTATTTATTAATTAAGTACTAAATAAGTTTAAAGAGATAAACTTAGTTATAGCTACTAAAGAGGCGATTAGGAAGCTACTTATAGAGGAGTATAATAAGAAATTAGAAGAGATTATAGTATTCTTATAAATATTAAAGAGACTAAATAGGCTCTAGGGTTAAGAATAGTAAAAGTAGATAAAGAATACTATACGCTTCTTTATATAAGACTAATATCTATTTAGAAAGGTTACTAAGACTATACTAGTTTACTAAGTAGTAGATAGAGAAGACCTATAAGTAGTATTAATCTAGGAAATTTATAAATAATTAGGCTATAAAGAGATCTAAATAATATTTAGAGTAGTATATTAGTAATATTAGTAGGATAGTATATATAGATAGGTAGCAAAATAGCTTAGGCCTTATAAAGTCTACTAAATAATAAAAGGTACTTAGAAAGAAGTAAAGCTAAACTTAATATATTCTTAGGTAATATAGTTTTAGTAAATAGTTAATATTACGTATATACTAAGAGTATATAGTAGGACCTACCTACTAGTTATAAGAGAGTATCTTTTAGGCTAGCTAGAGATATATACGCTTTTAATAGTAAATTCTAATTTAGTTATAAAGTTTATCTTTAAAGAGATCTACTATTACTAGAGTGTACTAGAAAGGATTTTAGTAAATAGTAGAACTAAGAATAAGTTAGTAGTCTAGTCGCTAGCTATACTTTTTAGTATTTACTAAATTTAAGCTTTAGTATATAACTTATACGCGTAAAGACTTATTAAAAGAGGTTATTAAGGCTTTATTTATAGGTTAGTAAAGATACTAAGCTTATAGATAGATAACTTATTAGTAATAACGTAGGCTAAAAGAGTATTACTATAAAGACTACTTAGGTTCTTACCTACGTAGCTAGTATTAGGCTAAAATCTAGTCTTTCTAATTAAACTTATAGTACTAATATAGTAAAGCCTACTATAGAGTAAGGTTTAGAGCTATACTAATCTTCTTATAGTAAGAGCTATATAGCTATAATTCTATAAGAAGAACTTAGAGAAAGTAGTCTATTATATAAGAAGACTTTAGAGAGAAGCTATAAAGAACTATAATATAAAGAAAGACGTACTAAAGCTCTTTTAAGTAGGAGACCTAGTATTAGTTTAGAACGCGATTAAGTCTATTAATAAGAGCTTAGATAGGAAGCTTAATAATAGATA
Source organism: Pyrenophora teres f. maculata (assembly GCA_014334815.1). NCBI lineage: Eukaryota > Fungi > Ascomycota > Dothideomycetes > Pleosporales > Pleosporaceae > Pyrenophora > Pyrenophora teres. The sequence continues at coordinate 5,239,848 of CP060568.1, forward strand.
GAGAGGTCTATATAGAGTTTAGAAGGTATAAGTAGATAAAGAGTACTACTAGCTAGAGAATCTAAATAAAGTTATATTTCTAAATATAACTTAGGCTAATCGCCTAAAGAAGTTTAAAGAACTACTAAAATAGCTTAAAGATAGCTTACTATAAGGGCGCTTACGGTTATATCCTAAAACTAAAGGAGTATAAATAGCGAGGCCTATAGTACTAAGATAAAGGTAAACGACGCTAAGAGCTAAGCAGGCAAGAGATATTTAGGCTAGAGAGGGTGTTATTAAGAGTAGATTAGATAGTTATAAGAGGTATTTAGTAGCTTAAGAGGACTAAGCTAGAGACTAGAGAAGAAAATATAGTATAGTAAATTAATACGTGTTTAGCGTTAGGTAATTAGCGCTAAAGGTTAAGTATTTAAGAGCGACTTTATAAGAGAAATAAGAGGGATATACTACTTTTAGATATAATATAGAATACCTTCTTTTAGATAACGTATAATACTATCTTTTAGTAATTTAGATACCTTCTTATTCTCTACTCTCTACTAGTTGCGGGTCGGCAGCCTCTCTTCTAACTATTAAGGCTATCCCTCTACTATATTACTATATAATAAGGTTTAAAAGTACGCTATAGTTAGAAGTAAAGTTAAAGCTCTACTCTATAAAGCTTAAGTATAAAGCGTTTATTTAGGCGCTAAAGGTCTTTTAGATTTACCTTTATAAATATTTCTTCTAAGTAGAAATAGACGTAAAAGTACTAATTATATAGCTTAATTAGTTATCTCTAGATTTACTAAGCTCTATAATAAATAGGTAGCTTATAACTATCTTTTAGTAGAAATTTAAGATTATCTATATACTAAGAAAGAAGAATATTATCTCTAATACGCTATTAAGGTATCTATAGCCTAAAAGGTAGACGCTACTAAAGAAAGATAAGGATAACCTAAAGCCGTTTATTAATTAAGTACTAAATAAGTTTAAGGAGATAAACTTAGTTATAGCTACTAAAGAGGTAATTAGAAAGCTACTTATAAAGAAGTATAATAAAAAATTAGAAAAGATTATAGTATTTTTTGTGATAGGCTAGAGCCTAGTTGGTGAACACTCGATGATATCTCGGTCACGTGCGTAAGACGCATAGATTAACTACTTGCGTCCGAACAACGCTTAGACTATCTGCATAGTTTATAGGTAGAAGGTTATTCTAAGCCGCTCTCTAAATAACTTTTAGCATGAGATAGCTTATAGTTCTCTTCCTTATTAAATATAACTCTAGTATACTTATGTAATAGCTCTCTAAGCGTAGCCTCTTATATTTTATATTTAATCCTAATTAATAGAGCCTTACTATAAGACTCTATTAACTTATAGCGCGTTAATTCTCTTAACTACTACTTTAACGTGCGAGTGGGGTAACCTGCTATATAGAATTAGTGTTGCTTAAAGGCACGATAGGCCCTTAGATAATAAGTAGGTAGAAGCTATTATAAGATAGCTAGCCTAGGACTATAGCTTTATAGGACGCTTAGTTAAACGTGCTACTAGCCTTATAAGATATCTAGAGTAAATAAATATTAGTTAGCTTAGTAGACTCTAAGCTATATTGCTAAATATTATTTAGGAAAGCCCTACCTAATACCTTAATAGTACTAAGGCATAGGTCCTGCTACTTATAAAAGACTTTATAAGAAGGTAAGCGAGAGTAGTAGAAGCTCTATTAGTCTTTAAAGGATTAAAGAATAGGTAATAACCCCTTACTATAGTAAAGTAAGCGTTATTAGAAGTCCTATTAGTCCTTTATAGAAGAGGTAGGCTATAATACTTAGCTAAAGGAATAGCTAAGAGAAAATTATAAGCGTAAGGATTAGTTCTAAAAGTCGCGACTTATAACGACTACTAAGAGTTATTTAGAAAAGCCTTATTATAGAGAATAAGTAAGAGATAAGCCCTACTAGTTCCTTACTAAAGAGGAGTAGGCTATAGGGAGATTACCTATATAAGTTAATTAAAGAATAATTAGAAGCCTTATTAGTCCTTACTATAGAGGAGTAAGCTATAGACGTAGAAGCTTATAAGAAGCCCTCTACTATTTAGAATAGAAGATAACTTTCCTAACCTTAACGCTAATAAGCTATCTATATACGCTTTAGCTAAGTACCTCGCTAGAGTACCTAATAACTAAATATACTAGAAGATTATATAGATACTTAGAAATAATAGGTAGAAGGAAGCTGCTATAGCCCTAATAATAAACGAGGTTATAAGATAAATAAAGGAAGTAGGAGAAGCTAAAGAATTACTATAGGAGCTACTAAAAGTCCTTTAGAACTCTATAGTAGTAATAATAGCCTAACTAGTCTAGCTACTATTCTCTATTATAGCTTGTTTAGATGCGATAGAATAATAGGAACTTAGCCTAGCTCCCTAGACTTATATACCTAAGACTTAGCTAGATATAACTACTTATTTAGAGAGGTTATAGAAGAAGAGGCTTTTTAACCTAGAATGTTTTAATAGAGACTATTTAAACTACCTAGGTTAGAAATATAAGTATAAAGGTAAACTAGAGTATAACTTATACTTATACTCCTCTTAGAATACTAAGAAGCGATATATTCTTAGTTAGACTAAAGAGAAAGTAATTTAGGTTCTCTTACTATAGTTACTAGAAAACTAGCTAAGCACTATAAAGGAGTTATAGGAATACCTAGACACTTAATTCCTTAACGTATACTATTAAAAATAGGCTCTAAATAAGCTTTAATACCTAAAGTAAGGCTAATAGCTAGTTAGAGATTATGTCTCTAAGTTTAACTAGCTACGCGTAGAAGCTAGCTAAGACTTTAGTAAGTCTATTCTTTAAGAGATATTTAGTAAAAGGCTTAGCGTAGAGCTCTAACGCCTTATACTACGTACCTCTAAGAATATTAGTTTTAAGGAGTATATAGAGGAAGCTATTAAAATTTTAGACGACCTCTATTATATTAATCTTAATAGTAGGTCTTAAGAGAGGATATCTTAGCGCGCCTATAGTATAAGCTACTAGAAGGATACTTAGATACTATTACTACTTAAGAAGATAGACTAGGAGCTAATAAAGGCTAGTAAAGTAAGTATAAGAACTAGTAGGCTAAGCGCTAATTAAGTTAAGTGCTACGCCTATAGTAAAAAAGGATATATATCTAAGTATTATAGGAGGAGTTCTAAAGTAAGGAGTACTAAAGTAAACTAAGTAGTATAAAGGGAGTTACTACTAAATAGTAAAATTCTCCTAAAGAATATAGATAAAGGCGAGTTAAATAACTTAGGAAAAGAGTAGCTTTAGACTAAAGTCTTAGTCTAGAGCCTTAGAAGATAAATTAGTAAATAAGTAGTAAATAGAACTAATTTTAGTAGAAGTATATAAATACCTCTCCCTTTATAGCGCACTTAATTATAAACTCTATCTATAACGCTACTACATTAATTAATAGTAGGTGTTTATGCTATGCGTTAGTTAGTAAAAAATTCGCTCGCTAAAGCCGTTTAGAGCGCTTCTTAATTACCCTTTAGATAATAGAAGGGATTAATAGGAAGATATTAGAGATAGATAAGGTCTCTAAGTTTAAGTTTAATATATATAGCTACTAAGAGGTTACTTATACGTACGTACTTAATAGTATAGATAAAGAAGTAGTCTTAGGAAAAGAGTAGATAGACTACTAAAACGTCTTAATTACTCTAGTAAAAAGGAGCCTATTATATACTTAAGAGGTATTTAAGTAAGGTATAATAAAGGTATTATAACCTAGAGTACTATATATTAGGTAAGCGTATCTATATTTATAGGTCTTATAAGGAGATCTAAAGACCTAAAGAAGAGAGTGTAGATATTCGCCGCCTCTATTATAGATATTAATAAGGCGTTAGCACTAAAGAAAGTAATAGATATAAAATTACTACTACTAAAATAGTATTAGAGCTATTTTAAGCTCTTTAATCTAAAGGAAGCGTTGAAACTTCCCCTATACTAAGGTCTAGAAGTAGACTATAAGATTAAGCTAGAGTTAAAAGACAGTTAATAGCTATAGCTACTATAGGGCCTACTATATAGTATATTAAGGGGCGAGTTACTAGTGCTCTAAAGAGAGCTTATAGCTCTCCTAGAAAAAGGATTTATCTATATAAGTAGCTTATTAGCCTCTTTACTAGTTCTATTTATAAAGAAGCTAAGAGGAGGACTCTAATTATATATTAACTACTATGCGCTTAACGCTATTACTAGGAAGGATAGATACCTCCTACTACTTATCTAAGAGATACTTAATAATATAAGTAGGGCTAAGTAGTTTATAAAGCTAGACGTTATTACCGCCTTCTATAAGATTTATATAGTAGAAGGTAATAAATAGAAGATAGCTTTTAGAACACGCTTTAGTCTATTTAAGTAGTTAGTTACCTTATTTAGTATAGTAAACTCTCTAAGTACTTTTTAGCGGTATATTAATTAGATATTAAGGGAGTACCTAGACGAGTTCTATTTAGTATATTTTAATAACGTATTAATCTATACTAATAGTAGCCTATAATAATACTAGGACTACGTCTAAAAGGTCCTTAGTAAGCTCTAGAGCGCAGAACTCTATATAAATATTAAGAAATACGAATTTAAAGTAAAATCTACTAAGTACTTAGGTTTTATTATTAATATAGGAAAGGTATCTCTATAGACCTAGATAAGGTTAAAGCTATTAAAGAGTAGGAAGTACCTAAGATAGTAAAAGGCGTATAATTATTTCTTAGGTTTACTAACTTCTACTAAAAGTTTATTAGAGACTTTATAAAAATCGCTACCCTCTTAACCTATCTAATAGGCGATATAAGCTTTACCTAGAGAAAAGATAAGTAGGCCGCGTTTAATAAGCTAAAGAAGATCTTTATAATAGAACTTATCCTAGCGATGTTTAACTTTAAGTAAGATATAGTCTTAGAATATAACTCTTCTAGCTATGTAATAGAAGGAGTGCTATCCTAGTATAATAAAGAAGGGATACTACGCCCTTACGCGTACTTCTTAAGAAAGAATAACGCCTATAAATATAACTACGAGATATATAATAAGAAACTACTAGCTATAATATAATACTTAGAAAAATAGAACGCTAAACTCTACTTAGTAAAGAGCTTTAAGGTAATTACTAACTATAAGAACTTAGAGTACTTTATAAAGCTAAAGATATTAAGTAAATATTAAATCTACTAAGCCGCGTTATTAAGCTAATTTAATATAGAGATACTATACTAGCTAAGGAAGTAAAACGTAAGAGCTAACGCGCTCTTAAGAAGAGAATAAGACTTACTAGAAGATATAAGAGATAAACGCTTATAAAAGCGTATTATCTAAATCTTAAAACTAACGTCCTACTACTATAAGGAAGTAAGTAAGGATAAAGAGGACTTAACTAAGAGCTAAGTTATATTAGTAAGGATTTATATAAGACGAATAGGAAGCTATCCTAGCCTAACTAAAGAATAGTTAGACTAATAAGACGCCGCTACTAATAAGAGTAGTATAGACTAGTTAGAACTTAAAGAGCTATAGCTAGAAGCTCTAAAAAATAATTAATAGTACTAGTAAGTAGTATAAGTAGTACTAGAGTAAGAATAAAAGTTCTTGCTAAGCTTAGGTATAAAATACTTTATCTTAGAGTATATAATTAGCGATTAGAGAGAATTACTATATTAAGGTAGAAGATAGGTGCTAAATAATAAGAAACTATATACTTAAATAATTAGAGAAGTCTATAATTCTCTCTTAGCTAGATATCTAGGTAGAGAGATTACTTATAAGATAGTTGCCTAAGATTTCTTCTAGCTAAGTATATTAGATAATATTAGACGTTATATAAGAAACTATAACGTTTATAGGAGAATAAAGCTATAGTAAGAAGGTACCTAAGAATTTCTTAAACTACTACTAATACTAGATTAGATATAAAAAGAGATATCTATAGACTTTATTAAAAGACTACTAATAAGTAGAGGTATAAGCTACCTTATAGTTATTATAGATCGCTTAAGTAAGGGAGCTATCTTTATTCTACTACCTAATATTAAGATAGAGATAGTAGTCTAAGCCTTCCTTAGCTAAGTAGTAGCTTACTATTAGTTACCTAACGTAATTATATTAGATAGAGGGAGCTAGTTTATTAGCGTACTTTAGGAACGCCTTTATAAGGTCTTAAAGATTAATTAATAGTTATCTATAGCGTTTTACCTATAGACTAATAGCGCTATAGAATAAATAAATAGCGTATAGAAAGCGTATATCTAAGCGTTTATTAGCTAGTTATAAGATAACTAAGCTATATACTACCCTATAGCTTAGATTACTATTAATAAGAGGGATATAACGTTAATAGGAGTATCCCTATTCTTCTTATAATATAGTTATAACGTAGACCCTCTCTAGTTAAAGGCTCTACTAAGTATAAGTTAAAGAAAATATACTACTAAAGAACGTTTAGACTATAAGAAGATAGAGACTATTATAGCTAAGTTCTAAGATATATTTAACTTAGTATAAGCTAGTATAGCTAAAGCCTAAGCGGAATAAAAGAAGTAAATAAATTAATACTATAAAGAGGCTAGAAACTATAAGGTTAGTAATAAGGTTTAGCTAAAGCTTAATAAATAGTATAGAATAAGATGTTAGTTATAAAAGCTTAATTAGAAGAGTGCTAAATATATAGTAATAGAGGTAATTAATAGCTACTTAGTTAAGCTAGATACCCCTCTAGGCTACTACTTAGTCTTTTATATTAATAGACTACGCCTTACTAACTTAGACCCTTTACTAAGCTAAGTATAAGACGACTATTAGCTACTACTATTATAAGTAGGTAATAAGAACGAGTAGTTTATAGAGGAGATTATAAGTAAAAAGTAAAAACGCTAAGGATATAGTTAGCGCCTTTACTATAAGGTAAAATAAGTTAGATATACTTTAATAGATCTTTAGCTAGTAGAATTGCTAAAAGAAATAAAAGCTCTAGATTAATAGGAGGCCTATATAAAGGACGCTTAGAATAAGGAGGGACGCTTACTAGAAGGTTTTCGCTAAGAGACTCTCTAAGGGAGAGGAGAAAGAGGGTATTATAATAGGCTAGAGCCTAGTTAGTAAATACTTAATAATATTTTAGTTACGTGCGTAAGATATATAGATTAACTACTTGCGTCTAAATAACACTTAGACTATCTATATAGTCTATAGGTAAAAGGTTATTCTAAGCTGCTCTCTAAATAACCTTTAGCATAAGATAGCTTATAGTTCTCTTCCCTATCAAATATAACTCTAGTATACCTATATAATAGCTCCCCGAGCGTAGCCCCTTACATTTTTATAGATATTAAAGAGACTAAATAGGCTCTAAAGTTAAGAATAGTAAAAGTAGATAAAAAATACTATACGTTTCTTTATATAGGACTAATATCTATTTAGAAAAGCTACTAAGACTATACTAGTTTGCTAAGTAGTAGATAGAGAAGATCTATAGATAGCGTTAATCTAGGAAATTATAAATAATTAGGCTATAAAGAAATCTAAATAACGTTTAGAGTAGTATATTAGTAATATTAGTAGGATAGTATATATAGATAAGTAATAAAATAGCTTAAGCCTTATAAAGTCTACTAAATAATAAGAGGTACTTAAAAAGAAGTAGAGCTAAACCTAATATATTTTTAGGTAAATAGTCTTAGTAGATAGTTAATATTATATATATACTAAAGGTACGTAGTAGAACCTACCTACTAGTTATAAGAAAGTATTTTTTAGGCTAGCTAAAGATATATACGCTTTTAATAGTAAATTCTAATTTAGTTATAAAGTTTATCTTTAAAAAGATCTACTATTACTAAGGTATATAAAAAAGAATTTTAGTAGATAGTAAAACTAAAAATAAGTTAGTAGTCTAGTTACTAGCTATACTCTTTAGTATTTACTAACTTTAAGCTTTAGCGTATAACTTACGCGTATAAGAACTTATTAAAAGAGATTATTAAGGCTTTATTTATAGGTTAGTAAAGATACTAGGCTTATAGATAGATAACTTATTAGTAATAATATAGGCTAAAAGAGTATCGCTATAAAAGCTACTTAAGTTCTTACCTACGCAGCTAGTACTAAGCTAAAATCTAGTCTTTCTAATTAAACTTATAGTACTAATATAGTAAAGCTTACTATAGAGTAAGGTTTAAAGCTATACTAATCTTCTTATAGTAAGAGCTATATAGCTATAATTCTATAAAAAGAACTTAGAGAAAGTAGTCTATTATATAAGAAGACTTTAAAGAGAAGCTATAAAGAACTATAATATTAAGAAAGATATACTAAAGCTCTTTTAAGTAGGAGACCTAGTATTAGTTTAGAACGCGATTAAGTCTATTAATAAGAGCTTAAATAAGAAGCTTAATAATAGATAGAGAGGTCTATATAGAGTTTAGAAGGTATAAGTAGATAAAGAGTACTACTAGCTAGAGAATCTAAATAAGGTTATATTTCTAAATATAACTTAAGCTAATTATTTAAAGAAGTTTAAAGAACTACTAAAATAGCTTAAAGATAGCTTACTATAAGAGCGCTTATAGTTATATTCTAAAACTAAAGAAGTATAAATAGTAAGGCCTATAGTACTAAGATAAAGGTAAATAACGCTAAGAGCTAAGTAGGTAAGAGATATTTAGGCTAAAGAGAACTATAAAAAGAGTAAAATAGATAAATAATAGTTAGAGAGATAAACTAAAGGAATATTATAGAAAGATTAAAAAAGAGAGAGTAGAGTTAACGTCTCTATATAGTATATAGAGATAGTAATACTAAGTAAGAAAAATAGAAAAGGCTAGGGAGAGTATTATTAAGAGTAGATTAGATAGTTATAAGAAGTATTTAGTAGCTTAAAAGGACTAAGCTAGAAGCTAAAGAGGAAAATATAGTATAGTAGATTAATATATATTTAGCGTTAGGTAATTAGCGCTAAAGGTTAAGTATTTAAGGGCGACTTTATAAGAGAAATAAAAGGGACATGCTACTTTTAGATATAATATAGAATACCTTCTTTTAGATAATATATAATACTATCTTTTAGTAATTTAGATACCTTCTTATTCTCTACTCTCTACTAGTTGCGGGTCGGCGGCCTCTCTTCTGACTATTAAGGCTATCCCTCTGCCACACTACTTACACCGCAACAAAATCCTATCCACACCCTGAGTGTCATACATGGCAATAAGACCGTTAGCAACGCGCTCACCCATCGCCTCAAGGGTCCCTAAACTCAACATATTCAGAGTACTAATTTCAAACCCGAATGTCAGCTTCCACCACGCCCGCGTCTCAACTGCCACCAACGAGTCCAGACCCATATCAGCCATGATCGCCGACATTTCGAGATCGTTATCATCTGCAAGAACGAGACTGCAGAAGGCTTGGGTTCTTCTTGACGATCATGAGGAAAGAGCCTAGGGCATCAGACGCGGAGCTGGTGATCCTGGTGCTGCCACTGCCTACGTTGTGATAAAAGGAGATTCTTACGTCCTCCTTCAGTCGTATAACCCCGACCCTCTAGCCCGCTCTGAACAAGACTAGGTTCAGATGAAAAATTGCCATTGCTCATCAGCAGTGTCACTTTCTTGGCAGGTGTCTTGAGGGCCAACGGATGTGCGAATAGAACATTATTCGTACATTGCTCCGAGTTTGGCGGAATATGGCTAATTTGAAAAAAGCCAGCGGCTGATAGCGCACCATTCCACTTCTCCGTGCTGAGAAAAGGTTCTTCTATGCGGCTCAGATCCTCAGCGTGCGACCACCAGTCTGGCTGCGTGCCCAAGGCAAATTTAGCCCATAGCAGGCCAAGGCGAGGTTCCTGCAATATCAATCTGCCATTGGGGCGCAGCAGTTGGTGAAGGTTTTTCAGGCTTGCTTGAATATCATTACCCATGCTGATGGCGTGTGTAGCGATGATGAGATCAACTGTTGGTTCTCAAAGCCTTGCTCCGCCAGGCTTCCGCTCACATCTAAGACAGAGAACTTTACTCTTGGGACACCCTTGAAGTCTTCTTTGATCGCATTCAGGTTGTTCAGGGATTTCATCCGTAACAACAAGCTGCGAGTACAGAGGCTGTCCATTAGCGTGTGTTAAATAAGTAACAACCCTTGACGTTTTCTCACCATTCCCTATGCCTACCTCGAGGACGCTCATTTTGAGTTTGGTGTGGGCAATGCTCCAGATGTATTCGCTGTCATCATGCTCCTGTAGGAATGCTGTCAAGCTATTCAAGCTGCCATTATCATTCATGACTTCCCATCCCGTCTTCTCCCCTTCCAACACAGCTTCCATAGAGTTGGAGATGGCGGTAATAGCCAATGCTGCATGTGGGCGGCAGGAGTAACCTCTAGTACTTTCATCAAGATTTCAATGGGCTGTGACAGGGCAGCAGTATCCGTATCTCCAAGGTTTGGCGTATGCTGCTGAAGGAGCCATTGCTTGTAGCTGGCCAAGTGTGGCTTGTGCACGTCGATGCTTGTAGCAACTCGCGCAGCAAGAGATATGACCAGCCGTGAAAGCTCACCTAGGAGAGGAATGCATTCTTGGTGGCCAAGGGGCTAATTGATAAGCTTGTTGTGGTTCTGGAAATCAACATGGGGAACCCATGCGCTCCGAGAAGTGATGGCTACTGCTTTGTCGTTTACCTCGGTTTCGACGAATACATAACTGTGGGATCCGGAGGTGCTTAATACTTTCTTCGAGCCTGAAACCACCCAGCCATCGCCTGCCTTGTTCCATAGTGTGTTGAGAGACATGTACACGGTTCGGGCGATTGTTGCAAAGGAGGAACCGTCCCTGGCGAAGGCGCCAACGGTGTCGAAATTGCTGGTATCAATGTTGAATATAATTGCGATGATATAGAGACGGTGATGAGCTTACGGACTGTAAAGTATAATGTCCTCTAAGCTAGCTGCTTCGAGGGATGATCGCATACCGCAGATCCCTTGCGCGGTAGCCGGTGCTCTAATACTACCGAGCGTTACGGGCAGTCAGTAACCATAACCCGCGTAGTATTAACACAAACACTGACAATCCGTCCCCAAAGCAAAATCAAACCACAGGTAGGGTGTGACAACAGCTGCACTCTCAGCACTGCTACTACCCGTCGTGTGGTACCCCTCGACGCGCGGATTGAAAGGTGCTTGAAAATCAACCCAGTCAGAAGTAGATGCATCAAGTTATGCAGATTGGCCACATTGCTGCAAGCCTGTGTAGGCGAAATTTATGTCACGATGACGGCAAAAATTTGGTGTGAATGTTGCAAGTTTTGTGACCCAATATTCAAGGTCAACATTACAAGCAGGGTACTTTGCACTATGCCGAAAGCGCAAATAGTTAATTGCGAAAGTCAATTTCATGGTAACTCCATCAACGTCAGACTAAAGATCTCACATTAAACTTCTAGGGTACCTTCATGGAGTTGGAGGACAGGACACTGGCAGTTATAAATCTTGGACGTGCTTGCCATACGGTGTAGTAGCCAAAGATGAAGGACGTGGACCCAACGAGAGATTAATCGGACATTCTCGGAAGTGATTATGTTCTGAGATAAGTTTGATTTGTTCTTCAATGTAAAATCAAAATGTAAAGCGATTTGTACACCCCAGCTCGTACGAGCCGCTGCCTGGTCTATCAGGCGTGCTTTCCGCGGGCAGCGCGTGCAACAGGATGATGTGCAAATGGTTTGAAATATTCCCACCAATGGTAGATGGACAAGTCGACTTACCCAATCGTTTTGAGTAGAACGTCTGCATTACTATGAGCGAGTTTTTGTGCCTCGATGTAAGTCGCTCAATCTTGATTCCTGATCGTCGACCCAAAAGTCAGGTCTACAACACAGCCGAAGGAAGCGAGCTGCAACTGCACCTGTGTTGCTCATCACAAACTAAGAGACCTCAATGATTTGGGATGTAAGATCCCATACGTCGGATGGGTCGGCGCTCCTACGGAGTTGACGAACATCAACCTGTACGTTGTCCGCACGGTACCAGGATCATTCACCGGATGAGCAATTCCAATGACATGCAAAGCCGATCTTCCTTGTCTTTGTCGGCCACTGATCAGCCACTCGAGACACACATGCCACTGAGCACCAGCTGTGGAAGTCAGGATTACGGGGCATACCCTCCTTCATCAACATTATGACGGCCGCATTTGTTTGATACATGCGCAGCAATATGTCGTCTCGCACTGATTTTCCGCCCGTTCCGTCAGATGGCCAGGAAGGTCACGAGTCGTGTGATCCACAATTGGTGAATGTGGACAAGAATGGCAGTGATGGGAGCATGGAATACCCCAATCGGAATGGACCGGCAATTTCGCCATTTTCTTTAGATGCTACGCGCACCATAGGCAGAATGTTATCACCTCGCCGTATTGTGGTGGCAGATGTCTATTGCATTGCCCGATTTCCACTGCCATGGGAGGCCGTGAGTATCATGACATGCCAACTTGCCGACTATTCGCGAGTCTAAGCCTCCTGCGCCATGATGTGACATGACTCAGCTGGTACTACGAGCAACACCTGTTCTGGTAAAAGCGGGGTATCGGTGGCGGTGAAGCGACTGGGTGCGTGCAAGTATGGCTTATCGGGACCAAGCCCGAGTCGACGAAGAGGTAGTTTAGCTGTCGCTGAGGGTCGCATATTCGTTAGGATAATGGAACCGGATTTTTCGGGTGGCTGGGGAGATGCCCAGCTGACCTTTTCTTCACGACTTGTGGGGGCATAGACTGGACCGGTACTCAGACAACGTGCAGATAGGAGCCGTGGGCGGAAGTAAGCGACCCAGAATGGAGGATCTGCATATGGGCATTGATGGAGATGATCGACATATCCAAGACTGGTGGGTCTGTACTGACTCTGGCTGTTGGCAACATCGAGGACCCTCGGGAGACCTACCAAGGTATCAGCGACCAGCAGATACCTGAGCATGATCCGGTAACCTCGCCAATTCTTGCCAAAGACTGTGTCATGCGCAGTGAACAGAATAAGCATGCGAATGCTCCTTCACGTCCGGCGAGTGGTGTAGGATTTGATGATCGTCGGAGGGATGCAGTGATGATTTGCATCCCTGTGGATCAGTCGCCAAGCCACTAAGCCACGTTTTCTCCAGCTAGACACGCTAGCCAATTCGTCATATCGTCGCTCCCACCGGGTAGCATCTAGTTCTGCAATGCAAGTCACATTGTCACGCTCTTTCGAGCTTTTCTGGTCTCCCCGTTGACTGCCAAGCTGACAGAGAATTTTTTTCACTACTAGTTTAAGAACGCTCAGAGGACGAACTTGCCAATCAGCGCCACTTTCGGAGACGAACAAGCCCCAGTATATACTTAGCATGCACGCGCGTCGGTTGGTGCCGTTTTGAACGTCCAGACACAACGCGGCTCATTATCAATCTCGCGCTATCCTCTAGCTCTTTGCCAGCACAGCAAGCATCATGCCCTCGTCAGGCAAGCGATACTTGCGGTCAAGGATCCCAGCGCCTAGTGCTTGCCCAGACACGGAACCCGCTGTAGGACATGCAACTCAGTCGACTTCTTTCCTAAAACGCATGCTTAATACACAGCGGGCGCTCGAATGTGGATAAGCAACGCAGGAACGTGGCAGCCTTCCGCAGATCGATCTGGCTTGACCTGCTTACAGGGTCGGGGTGTTGCCCTTCCTCCCGCGCCCCCAGAAAAATGGGCCGCTTACTGGGAGTATCTACAGTTCTCCATTGAACGTATTGGCAGCGTGCCAATGTCACATTTTTTTCTCTCTGAAGGGGGTGTGCCCATCTCGGCCGTAGGCGTGCCGTGCCGTGTAGGCGCAGACACATGTCAACTTCGGCCCGACGCTCAACCATCTAGTGGGTTACCAATAGGCTTGTGCGTTTACACCGCGGCGATGAAAGATGGGATGACCGTAGAACCGCGTGCGCGCTTGCGGTGAGGTTAGCCTAACATCCGAGCTTGGGCTGGTCCACTACTTGCCCGATGTCGATCAACGTACTCGAGAGTCTTGAGCTATACCCGAACTGTACTCCTTCCCCCGGCACTTCCATCCGCGACGAGCATATGCATGGCGCAAATCAGTGCGTCTCCATGAGGAATCCATATACGTATCCCGGTTCTCTGGCCGGAATGAGGTATTATCTTGGCCCAAGGATCGTAACCACACCACTAGCCGTGTTCCTCGAAATCTTGAACACACCCACTCAGCCGGTTCCCAGACTACGATTGGTGGTATTAAAAGCCACGAGTGAAGTATCAATCTTCATATTGTAAGCAATTACATGTAATCCTCACGGGAATGACTATATCCGCTCTGATTGGCGATTGACTCGCAAATCCAACCCGTCTTCTCAACGCCACACAACCGTATGCGACGGACTATGCATACTCCTGCAAGGCTAGTCAATGGTAATGCATCGACGACTCAGCACATGCATATCGGCGAGACGGTATCATGTTACTGTAGACTGCGTCCCCGCGATTTACAGGATCTACTCTACCGTAATCCATGCGACGTTTACGACCCTAGTGCGCTTGGCTTCCCTACACAGCTACACCAACGTAATGGATTCTTTAACAGGCTTGCGTAACGGCAACTTTTAGCTAGTGTGAAATTGAAGCATGTTCATGCACAGGCAGCCACTTCCGGACCCAGTGCAACCAGATCCTGCTTGAGGTGACTTCCGAGGCCTGGATCTGTTCTCACGGGTTAGCTAGGAGAATCACCTGATTCATTAGTTGCTGAGATTGGTGGAATAGCTCAGAAGGGTCCTCTTGGGCGAGGAGAGTCACCGTACGATCCCAGGATGCAGAGCTGTCTTGGTATAACGGGATCTCTCCGTGGACCAATAATACGAGGTTTCGATATCGGCACCACATAGTGTCTCCATATGTACAGGCGATGGGTTTGTCTGCATGTGGTCTGTGAATGGCGTCTGTGAAGATATACAAGCGGACGGTAGCTTTGACCTAACGAGCACCTACACATTTGCTCCATCTCTTCCCTCGAGCTTTCAGAATTGCGCCGACACTATGGAGACGCTCAGTCTATTCCACAACATGAACAGCCTCTCATCAGAGGACCAAAGCTTTGTCTCACAGTTTGGGCGCGGTCCAAGATGTTCCATTTCACATGCCACCGTTCACGAGGCTTTCGAGAGCGTTGTGGACAACCACCCAACCGCGGTGGCTGCTATATTCGGAAACGACAGCATCACATACCTTCAGCTAGATTTGGCTGCCAATCGCCTGGCGCACCACCTCATCAGTTCAGGTCTACGTCCTAGGCAAAGAGTATGTCTCGTTGTACAGCGATCAATTGAGATGCTCGTCGGCTTTCTAGCTATCTTGAAAGCCGGTTGTCAATATGTTCCCATCGATGGCGGCGTTGCCTCGGACCAGGCTCTACAGCACATCTTCCAGGATACCGAGACACGGTTCATATTATGCTTCCCCAGATACTGGGACAGGGTGAAGCAGTTTGCGAGTCAAGAAGCTATTGTCCTTGAGCTGGGAATGACCACTGGATTGTTTTATCCTCCTTCCCGGCCAAACCTTGAAGTCACCGCGAATTATGGCGTGTTTGCCATGTACACATCAGGTGAGCTGGCCACTTCTTGTTCCAGGAATTATGTTAATGCTTTATCAAGGAAGTACTGGCGTACCCAAGGGTGTGGACGTCAAACATGGCACGATGACTAATGCACTTCTCTCGGAACCTGGAAGGCTGGGTATCACCCTCGGCTCAAAGATTGGGCAGGTTTTGAGTATCTCTTTCGCGATGGGTAAGCGCTTCGAGTTGCTTTCATCACAAGACATGCTAACGAATTACAAAGGCGCATGGGAAATGTTGGGATCACTGATGAACGGTGGTACGCTATACCTCCGAGGCTCAGATTGGGAGGCAACATTAGAAAAGGTCGGTACCTACAGCAGTTTTCCCGATACCACTTGACTGATTCGACCCATAGATCGATATCTTGATCAGTACCCCTTCCATACTCTCAAAGTATGATCAACAGCAGTACCCAAACATCAAGACCATTGCCGTAGCAGGGGAGGCGTGCCCACAGGCGTGAGTACATCATCAAAGCTTTCAATAAAGTTTCTACTAACTCTAATTGTAGTCTCGCCGATGATTGGGCTCAAGGTCGAACCTTTTACAATCTTCTCGGCGCGACGGAGACGTTCCTTTTTTCTGCTCATCGACACATTACGGGCGAAACTTTATCCATCGGCCGGCCACTACCCAATACCACATGTTACATACTCGATGATGCAGGAGAGCCTGTGGGTGTTGGCCAAAAAGGAACGCTATGGGTTGGGGGCGCGGGTGTCTCAAAAGGCTACATCAACCTGCCGCTCACCACTGCGGAGAAATTCCGCCTCGACAAATTTACAGATGACGGGTAAGTGAAATTCTGAGACAAACTCCAAACACTTCAGCCTTTCTAACATTGAGTCAGATCTATGATGTACAACTTCGGGAACATCGTCTGCTGGAGAGCAGATGGCACACTCGAGTCCTTTGGTCGAATGGACGATCAAGTTAAGATCAAGGTTTGTTTATCTGTGGATCACAGCGCAAACAGTCGGGCTGACCATACTAGGGCTTCCGCGTTGAGCTTGATGGAGTTACTGCTGTCATTGAGGTACTTTCACTACATTGAAGACATGATCAGGGCTGACAATCGGGTATAGCAATTCTCCGGTATCACACGAGGGGCCTCTCTCGTCATCGATGAAGTACTCTACGGCTTCTACGCATCAACTACACATATCGTCGAACAAGAGCTTGAAGCATATGTTCGAAAGTACCTGCCCTACTACTCCGTACCTGAGCGATGGATATCAGTTCAAGATGTGCCGTTGAACCCCAATGGCAAGGTCGATAAAACTCAGCTCAAGGCTTTGGCCGCAGAACTCCAAGTCTCGAAACCAAACATGGCACCAACCAGAGTAGCACACACGCGACACGACTCGGCTTTCGATACTCTAGTAGCACCTGCAAAACCTATGGATACCCACTCCATGGTTGCTGAAGAAGTCACTCGGGCTTCCTCTCACGACGTCGACCTCGAGAAAGGACGTCAATTCAACAACAACGAAGAACGCTCATCTTCTGGAAGTGACAAACCATACGACCTACCAATCACACTACCAGAGGCACGGGGCTCCCCTACGCAAGCCTGGCTACGGCATCGAGGACTCATCGCCTACCGCTGGCTTCTCCTTCCCGTCTTCCTCGCAAACATTGGAGTCGCGTGTTGGCTTCTTTACGACAACATCAAACGCCAGGAATACCCGCTTTCGTCGACCGCAACGGCTACTGCCGCGAACCTCTGCGCTGCAATCCTGGTACGGTCGGAACCGATCATCAATCTCTTATTTACTATTTTCTCCTCGGTTCCTACTTGGGTGCCTCTTGGGATACGGCGGATCTGTGCGAACGTGTTCCATATCGGCGGAATCCATGTCGGCTGCGCGATGGCTGCGGTGATCTGGTTCATCATCTTTACCGTTGGTGCCAGCCTTGAGATGGCCAAAGAGGTCGATGTGAGAACTCTTTCACTAGGACCAGCAATACTGTCTTACGTCATCATTGTTCTGCTTCTTGCGATGACAGCATTGTCGCACCCAGTCCTTCGTAGTCGATACCACGACTTATGGGAAAACCTGCATCGCTTCGGTGGTTGGACGGTGCTCA
Organism: Pyrenophora teres f. maculata; assembly: GCA_014334815.1. Lineage (NCBI taxonomy): Eukaryota > Fungi > Ascomycota > Dothideomycetes > Pleosporales > Pleosporaceae > Pyrenophora > Pyrenophora teres. The sequence continues at coordinate 5,257,632 of CP060568.1, forward strand.
TTCTCTACTGGGTACTTGTTGGTCTGTCTACCAAAGAATTGAGCCGTGGATCAGGAATGTCGACGTCAGAAGCGTACCTGCGAAACCCATCACTCTGGCTCATTGTGATGGCAACCTGCGCCATCATCTTTCCCTGGCTGTTTCTTCGTCGTGTCGCCGTCAGGCCCGAGGTACTGTCCTCTCATGCTATTCGCCTGCATTTCGATTCACCCATTGTGCCGGGTAAGGGTGTTCGTCTTGCGCAACACCCACTTCGCGACTGGCATGGATTTGCCACAATCACCAATGCGCCTGAGGAGAAGGGCTACTCGGTAATCATCAGCCGAGCTGGAGACTTCACAGGCCACATTATCGACACTGCTCCAACACACATCTGGAGACGCGGTATCCCCACTTCTGGCGTTTTGCGAATTGCAACCTTGTTCAAGAGCGTTGTAGTGGTCGCAACTGGATCCGGCATTGGTCCATGTCTTTCTATTTTCCCATACAAGCACATCGCCATGCGCATTCTATGGACAGCACCCAACCACGAAGCTACATTTGGAAAATCCCTCGTCGACGATGTTCGCAGACGAGACCCAAATGCAGTCATTCATAACACCCGGATGTCCGGAAAGCCTGATATGAGCCTCTTGACATACCAACTGTACAGGGAGAGCGGTGCTGAGGCAGTGCTAGTGATTAGCAACAAGCAATTTACACAGCAGATTGTGTTTGACATGGAGAAGAGAGGGATTCCAGCATATGGTGCGATATTCGACTCCTAGGTAGCTGAAGGCATTCGGACTATGAAGTGTTGACGTAGTTAGATTACTTAGTATTGACTTGATGAATGGAACGGCCGTATCAATATAACCGTTGAATCCTCAAGACGTGCGACGAGAATGAGCCAAATGTATGATGATTGTGACGGTTGAGGGGCATAGCTAGCGAGGGGACGATTCTGCCGGTTACCGCTTCAGTACGTGTCTGGCCTTGGCAGTGCGACATTAGCTCCGGACTTGGACGCTTGGCAATTCTATGCTCCGACTAATGCGATGACTCTTCTCGTGAGGCAAACTTCCGAACTAAACATTCACCGCTACAGGCCCTGCTTACTTTGTCCTGAGCTCTCGGAGATTCGAGTACATGAGATCATCATGTCGGCACCAGTACCATGTTTTGAACACTCAAGCCCATCTTGGCTTTGTCCTTTTCCAACTGCCAAGATGGCATTACCGCTACGCGATAGCCGTGGACCTGCCATTTCTAGGCTTCGCCAAAAAGCCATGCTTTTGGTCACCACTTAATCTATCTTATCTGGCCTCGTAACCCACAGGGTAGCTCAATGCCACGGTGACGCACGTCTGGGTCTACTTGATCCTCCCGGGCAGGTGCATCACGAGTTTCTGCGGAGAAGAGACGAAAGAAGAAGGAGATCAAGTTAGCGCCCGGCGCAATTCGCGAAGTCGCCCAATCACACACATGTTAGACCATGGCAACCCCCGATGGGCCTATGCTGGAGAACATCAGCTGTCGGCCATTAGGGGAAGGTAAGTCATAGTACTACCAGCATTGGGCGAATATAGGAAGTATAAGGTACCTCTCGTTCCACAGTAGTATGCGGACATCACGCAGACCCCATCCTTTTGCTTTCACATAATCCTTCGCTTGCAACAGTCTTCAAGATGAAGTACGCCATCGCCGCAGCTTTGATTCTTCAAAGTACTACCGTTCTTGGTAGCCTTCTGCCTGTTTATTTCAAGGCCCCGTCACCAGCACACTTCCTTGACGTTGTCAACAATGGAACCTACGATCTTGGCTGCAGGCCCAAGGCGGTCCCAACCGAGCAGGGTCACTTTGAGCTCCACGCGTACCTGACTGAGGAGCAAATCGCGCATCTGACCAAGGAGTATGAGAATTCGTCGGATATCAGCCTGCATCGCCGCGACCTCAGCAAGCGACAGGGTGGCAATGCACCCATCGGCTCTGGTGACCGCTGGCAGGGTGGTGCTATCACACCATCTGGCCTCGGTACCAAGGCTGCCGGCTCGACCATTAGCAGCATCATGAATGTCAACGAGATCAACTCGGCAATCAAGGGTCTCGCCAGCGCATACGGCGTTCCTACCATCACCCTACCATACAAGACGTTCAATGGTGCCACCCAGACCGCGGCATACGTCGGTGCTGGTACAGACAAGTCTGCCTACCGCCTATAACCTTAGTGCTGGTATGCACGCGCGTGAACGTGGAGGTCCCGATCAGCTCATCTACTGGATCTCCGACCTTCTCGCCGCCAACAAGGCCGGAACTGGACTCAAGTACGGCAGCAAGTCGTACACCAACGCCCAGGTCAAGACCGTCCTCGCTGCCGGTATCGTCTTCTTCCCCCTCGTCAACCCAGATGGTGTCGCATACGACCAGTCCACTGGCTCGCTATGGCGCAAGAACCGTAACACCCGTTCCGGTAGCAGCGGCTCCTCTGTCGGCGTGGACATCAACCGTAACTTTGATTTCCTGTGGAACTTCAGGAAGTTCTTTGACCCATCTACCTCCCCAGCGTCCACTTCGCCCAGCTCTGAAGCATTCTACGGCTCGGCTGCAGCATCCGAGTCGGAAACAAAGAACCATGTCAGTGTCTATGACAGCTTCCCCAACATCAGGTGGTTCATGGACATTCACTCGGCAACTGGCGATATCCTGTACAACTGGGGTGACGATGAGACCCAGAGCACCTCCACTACCATGAACTTCCTCAACACCGCGTATGATGGAAAGAGGGGTCGTCTCGGTGACTCCACATACAAGGAGTACATGCCCTCGACCGATGTAACGAACATCAAGAACATTGCTGCCAAGACTGCTACTGCGAGTAAGTACCTCCAATTAACACACTTCCACAGATCCCATACTAATACCGTCATTAGTGCGCGCAGTAGGCGGTCGTTCCTACAGCTCCATGCAATCCGTCGGTCTCTACGCCACCTCCGGTGCCTCCGATGACTACGCCGCCAGCCGAGTTTACGCAAAGTCCGGAGCCAAGAAGGTCAACGGATGTAAGTATCTCCACATCTCATGTTTTCCAATATATCGTACTGACTTTTGATGCCAGTCACTATGGAGTTCGGATACGCCACAAACTTCTACCCCACATTATCCGAGTTCAACAGCAACATCCTTGACACCAACGCCGGATTCATGGACTGGGCACTCGCAGCCATTGCCGCCGGATACAACTAGAGCAGTTATGAGGTTACGAATGATATGAGATGAGAGACGATGTATATAATAGTACTTTTTCTATCAATCCTATAGGGCGGCGTTTTTGAAGAGATGAGAAGGCGATATATCGTTTGCATAGTTAGTGAGCCTATTTTCGAGAGACAACAAAATACCCGTATTTTTTTTCCAATAACCACAACCAGAATTCGAGTGTTCTGCGATCAAAGTTGGGGCGTTGCGGTAAATTATTCCAAGCTATCTGGATGCCGTACTTTTAGGCAAGCGGGCCTCATCAAAGTCGACTTGTACCATAATGTACCAGATCCGATAGCCACCACAACTGAGCGCACAAAAACCATACAACCCCCCTAGAACAACATAGGTAGTTTCCCCGACCCTTCCCATTGCGATAATAAAAAAACTCAAATGACCCACACCCATCCCCTCCGCCAGAATAAAAACTTCAGTCCGTCATCCATCATATACCCTCCCAACACAGCCACACGCGTCCCCCCCTGTCCATAAAACACACAAACATCCATGTCTTCCAACTCCACCCCCCATCCCTCCCTTCCCAAGAGAAAAAAAAGCAAACCGGAAAAGAAAAAATCCCGGGTTCGGCTTCCGGCCACTAACCACCCTGCTTGGACCCCCCCCAAAAATAGCGTGTTTCACACACCAGGCCGCCCCCCCCCCGTAGGTACAGTAGAACACCCGCATTCAGTTCCCGCTCGCCCGCGCCCCGGCCGCCCGCCTCGCTCTGCGTTACAGAATAGATTTCCAGGCTAATTGGTTGGTTGGTTGGTTGGTAGGTCAGAGTGGGAAAAGAGATTAGAGTCGCGTTGGGGGTGATTACTGGTTAGGGGGATTTTAGAGGGACAGAAGGGGTGGGTTAATGCGTGCGTGTGGATGTGTGTATGTTATGTTGGCTTGGCTGAGTGGTTGGCGGGTGGGTTTGATGGGGATGGGTTTGGTGGGTTGGTTGGTGATGGTGATGTTGCTGTGGGTGGGTAGTTTGGCCAAAGGGGGTTGCGTGGTGCGGTGTCACGTCACGGCATGTTGGATTTGATGGGTTAGTTAAGGGTTGTTTCGGGGGTTTCCTGGTGTGTGTGTTTTTGCTTTTATTTTCATGGAAGAGGTTGTTTCAAGGGAATTGACGGGTGGTGTTTTAGGGGGGGTTGTGTCGGTGGTAACAGGGTGGTAGGTTGTATGCTGGGGTTTCGGGTAGATCCCGTTTCTGGGCGCGTGGCCGAGTATACGGAGATTGTAAGCCTTGGGGGTCTTGGTGCGCGAGGCGCTTGTGCGTGGCATAACTGGACTTGAGGATTTTGGGTGGAGGGCTTGTGTAGCCTGCCTATCTTTGCTAGCGTGGAAACGCTGTTACTTGTGCCGAGATTCGGGTTATCTTAGACGATGTCGTTGGTTAATAATATCATGTGATGGCAAAGGTTGGAGGTGTAGTGTTGTTTACAAGGCTATGGAACATCACAATTGCTGATTGAGGGCACGGAGAATACCGAGCAAGTGTTTGTGTAATGGAACAATGTGGTATTGGGTGAAAGTATATACAGTTAGAAAGAAGAAAAGGAAAGAAAAGAAATCTAGACACAAACGGCATCGGCATCAGCATCAGCTTCGCCTATATTTGATCGTTGCCAACCCAGGGGGAAGAAGCCTTCCAGTCAATAAGGTCAAGGGGAATGTTCTTCAGATCCGCTACACCCATGTTGGCAGCGTCCATGAGGAGCTCGTTCTTGAGGAGATCAGCCGCCTTCTTGACACCTTCTGCGCCGTAGATGTTGGCGAACATGAAAGAACGGCCGACACCAACAGCCCTGACACCGAGAGCGAGGAGCTTCAAGATGTCTGTGCCGTATCGGATACCACCATCGGCATAGATTTCGACCTTCTTGAATAGACTGGGGTCACGCTGGTGAATCTCCATTGCAACTTGGAGGGTTGATGGTGCTCCATCGATCTGGCGACCTCCGTGGTTGGAGAGGAAGATGGCCTTGACGCCGTTCTTGACTGCATCTTGAGCGTCCTCAACAGTCTGGATGCCCTTGGGGATGAGTGGCAGGTCGGTCATGTTTTGGAGCTGGTGGAATACATCCCATGTAAGCTTGGTGAGTTTGGTGTTTGCTGATCCGACACCGTAGCGTGCAGCCCGGTGCCTGATAGCAGAACCAGCCGAGTCGACGGTGAGGACAAGACCTTTGGCACCCAGTGACTTTGCTTGGTCAAATAGCGCCTTGGTGTCGGATAAGTTGCCGGTGAGGTAGATCTGTTGGAACAGGACTTGGTCTTTGCTGGCACGAGCAGCATAGATGTCTTCCATCGGAATGGATGAGTAGAGCGATGGCATATACAAGATGCCGGCATCTCCAGCACCCTTGGCGAGGCCTACCTCACCTGCGTCGTTGGCATATCCGCCGCGAGCACAAGGTGAGATGAAGATGGGCGCGGAGAAGTTGTGGCCGAGGATGGTTGTTGGCATGGTGTTGGGAACATTTGTGACATCCGTCAGGAAGCGTGGTCGAATACGGTAGCGCTGGAAGATTTCCAAGTTGTTGCGGTAAGACCATTCACCCGCTGCGCCATTGCGGTAGTATGCGAATGATGATTCGTTCATAAAGTTGCGACCAACCCATTGGAAGTCAGGCAGACCAACCAAAGAGTTTAGGGGAGGGAGGGTCTTGTTGGCGACGAAGGCACTGAACTGCGCATCGATGCCAGTGTCTGGTTCATCCAGGAAGGGACTGGCAGCAAGGGCGCACGAGGCGAAGACGAGGATTGAGGTACGCATTTTGAGAGAAGTGAAGAAAGGATGAGAGAAGGAAAGATCGACTGTGATGCTGGAGGACTAACAAGCGGACACACTGAAGAGTCTTATACTGCAGGCAGGTAGGCCACGCATACATGAAATATTGCAGGGCCACTTAATCCGCCTCAAGGTCGAGATACCGCATATTGCGCCTTACCAGTCACGTTTGGGATAAGGACCTGCAGCTTCGCATGCCTACCAATCCCTGTTTGTACGCTTTCTGTACCAAACTGCAGTGCAACCGGCATAGACTGCCAAGCTCGAGTGCCGAAACAAATTGCGTCATGGCAAAAGGGCCGTTATAGCCTCTATCATATCACTATGCCTGGCAAAACGTCCAAGTGGAGTCGGGTTATCTCTCAGATGCGCCGCCAAGATGATCCAGAGGCGGTTGAACAGGCTGTTGTCTGGCATGAATTGAAAGCTCCAGACGCCAGAACTGCTTCGGGCCGAACTAGTTGATGACAGGTTTTGATGTCCAGGCACCTGGGGAGACCCACAGCGGAATGGCGTTTTCAAACGGCGCCATCGTTGTCTTGTGATTGGCGGGTACTGTTGAGAAGTCGCTGAGAATTTCATAAAATTGCGGTGCCGGGACAAGGTCGAAACGGGGAAGGTGGTTCGGTCGCTGCCGTGGTGCTGCTAGCACGTGCCAGGATGCTCGGAACACACGCCTGGGATGTCGCCCATGCCGGCCTCTATCATCTTCTTCACTGGCAGAAGAACCATCGTGTTGAAACTTCTGATGCCTCGGTTGTGGGATATCCCCTGGGCGCTGGAAGTTTGTGATAAGGAACAAGATCCTTGGCGGATTAGGGTGGGGGGTTTAGTCCGATCGGATGGTAGTACCCATGATGCGGATGCGACCCATGCAGCACCTGGGCACAGAGTTCTTATATTCGGGCCATCTATATGCAACCCCCCTCGCTTTCAGGACAAACGTGCTGTGGCTGCATGTGTTCCGATAGCCTTGCATAACACGGTCGGCCAGCGATTCCGACCTGGGTCTTAGGCGCCGTCTAAGGGTACTAGCATCGTTTTTTTTTGAGTATTCATCGCCGTTGTCAAAGACGTTAGTCTTTTGGCTGGAAGAACGGGTTGTTGTGCAGAGCCTCATGTCGGATGGCATATGAAAGGAGCTACTTTGGAACATGCGACAGCCCTAGCGCATCATCATGTGTTTCGCCAACCTTGGTACTCTACTTCCATCACCACTCTTCTAGGCGACACTGAATACCCGCCATCCACCCTCGACAAGCCTCAAGCGCGTCATGCCTGGAAAGCTTGACCTGCGGCGACCGAGGGAACGCCCGTCCTGCTACTGCGCCATGAAAAAGGCCCGGATCCTTAGACGGCCGGATCTCCGCCTGCCGCCCTCGAACTTCTCGCTCGATATATCAGGCTCTGCTAACGACATCACCAGCGTGATTATTCCTCGCGACGACATTGTGGCTGTATTTTGTTGGTCGACGTCTGAATACATTGCGCAGGCTGTTTCGTAGTGCACTGCCACGATACAGGGTGCATTCCGCAAGAAGCAGACTGACCGAACAATTTTATGCAAACGTACTACAGAGCAAAACTCGAGATCGCTCAAGTGTCGGTCAAGAGAGACCCTCTCTGGACTCACTACCACTATGCAGCCAGCCGCAGCATGTTCATTTTCCGGGTGTGCTTTGATAGTGTGTACCTTTGTGGACAAACGTGCGAAACTTTCAAGGGCATGTGCATTTAGCCAATGGCCCTTTTTAAATCCAAGTGGCGTCGGTGACAACATTTGGAGAAGAACTAGAAGAATCTCCTACCCCAGATGCACCGATGCTAGACAGGGAGAGTGTTAGGTATAGAAAGGAAGGATTTGCCGGAAGAACTATAGGAGCCAGACCAAGGCTTAGACCTTCCTTTTGGAACAAACTTCAAATTAGGGTTGGGTAGCGAGAAGGGTAGATGCTTACTGTGAATATCACATCAGGGTTTGCTTGTCACAAAGACTGTGGGGGACCGAGCCCCGTGCGGGGTCCTTGTCCGTACCTATACTCAAGCTCGTCCCCACTATACCACTGATATCAACTTCGACCTAGTATGGCGAACACCCTACGCGTCGCAGCCTGCCACGTATCGCCCGTATTCCTGAGCGCATCTCGAACGACTGACAAAGCCATATCGCTCATCAAGCAAGCCGCCTCAAGGAAGGCCAACCTTGTGGTCTTCCCGGAAACCTACATCGCTGCCTTTCCAGTATGGAGCTCTGTAAGAGCACCGACGGAGAACCACTCCTTGTTCCAACGCATGGTGAAAGAGTCAATCTATGCAGATGGAGATGAGATGGAGGCAATTCGTGAAGCGGCGCGGTCCAACAGCGTCTTAGTCAGCATTGGCTTCAGCGAGAGGTCGCGACACAGCAACGGTTGCCTATACAACTCAAACCTGACTATCGGAGCGCAAGGTGAGGTACTGGTACATCATCGCAAACTGGTCCCGACCTTCTTCGAAAAGCTTACTTGGAGCCCCGGGGACGGCCATGGTTTACGCGTCGCTGCGACACAATTCGGACGCATTGGCACATTGATCTGTGGCGAGAACACGAATGCGCTTGCAAGGTACGCATTGATTGCGCAGGCCGAGCAGGTGCATATCTCTACCTGGCCGGCGGTATGGCCGACAAGAACACCACAGAAGGCGAGTCAGCAGAGCGGCGGAGACCAGTCTCTCGCCACAAGTGGAGCAAATTATGACAACCTGGCTGCCAACAAGACGCGCGCAGCAGCTCATTGCTTCGAGGCAAAGTGTTTTGGTGTCGCATGCTCTGGGTACTTGGGAGAAGATGCGATTGAAATCATTGTCGATGGTGCAAGCCAGCCTGGCGTCGTGGCTGACACTTTGTGCGTTATGCCACGAGCCGCAACCTTCTTCCTGGATCCGACAGGCGCGCCACTCCGAAGCTTTGTCTACAAGAACTCAGATAAAGAGTACGTGGGAGCGTTGCAAGATCAGGAGGACATACTCTACGCCGATATGAACCTCGATGACTGCGTTGAGGGTAAACAATACCATGATGTTGTGGGAGGTTACCAGCGACTGGACGTGTTTGACCTCAAAGTTGACCGATCTAGAAAAGAGCCAGTCCGCTTTGTTTAGATGCTGGGTATGGATAAGCTTCACTAATAGTGATGATTCAGAAGACACTGCACGCCTAGCACGCTCAGCAAAGTCGTGAAAATAGGCAGTCTATCCATTATAGCCCATAAGGAATAGCAACGGACGCCAACAAGCTGCTTTCCCATCTGCTTTCTGGAGTTTCGAACTGAACTAATGGCTCGACCGGGGCTGGCTACAAGCGAATACGATGCTATAGACCCACGCTAGGAAATTGGAAAACGTACGATTTCAACGCCTTGGTGGCACATCCCTCTTTCACAATTTCGCAGACTGTTTAGTGGCCCAATATAATTATCTTGGATCAACTCGAAAGTGCCCAGAACACTGAGACACGTCACTGCAGAATTTTCAATCCCACACTCTATCCCAGTCCGCTAATGCCATGCTTCATTAGCCTGACGATACGCCTGACAATCGTGACCACGCGTGGTTTTCTCCTGATGGATGTACACATCCACCGTCTTCAACACCCACCCTCTCGAGTTCGTATCCAGCCAATCGGAACGGTCACTCCCGGACCGAGCTTTCCTGGTGTGAAGTGGCAATAAAGTATGAGCCGACAAAGTACCGAGACACGACCACAATATACTCCACGGTCCGATTGCGATCGGCGACCCGTGATCCCGGTACACTTTCCGATCTGATAACGTTATTGGAGGAATAAACATCTTTCGATCATTCTCATTATCAATCAACTTGATTGTCGCATGAGTTTGAGATTATCTTTTTCTTGCCCTTGTTTGACACACGCCATTTCTGACTCTTGTAGCTTGTTCCTTTCACTTCGCATGGTCTAGGAGTAGAGCGAGGATCGGAGTGCTGAGTTAATGTCGGATGTCAGTGTGCGCACACTCACCCCGTCCTTCATTTCTTTGCCATTGTCGCGAGCTTCACCGCTCCCATTCTACTCACTATTGGCAATGGACTAGTTTCAGCAATCGCCTCGTTTGAAGAATAGAGACACGACCAGCCTCCGTATCATGAATCGCCGTGAAGGGCTAAATCGTCCTTGGGCACGAGGACAATGCTGTAGCAGCCGCAGATCGCGATATATTCGGCGCATCTTGTCCCAGCTTCTCTCCGGCTTCACCAAGAATCATCGAGTTTGTAGCGTTGAGCTTTCAATAGATGACTCGGGATCAGTCTGGAACGAAGATGTTTAGGCCCTAGGTACGATTGTTTCGACTTATTTCCCATGTGGTAGATTACATGTGGGTTTCTTCGGTGCTTCCACAGATAGGGAGTATCGCGGAAGTATGACTTTTGGAACCGCATTATATGCTGCCAGGAACTCAGATCCACAACACAGTTGGCCTTGGAGAAATATCCCTACCGAACGATAGCAAGTGATCGCCACGGCACTCAAAACTTGTGATCACGATCCCACTCAGTCCAGGTACAGTCTAGGTGTAGTCCAGTTACAGTCCAACTTCTAAGGGCAAGCTAGACAAATCTATTACGCCTAGAACCTACTAATTAACTACATTAGCACCTCCCCCTTGTACACTTACATGTTTTTTCTTAATCTTGAGAGATATAACCGAGCGGTGTGTTTACCTGCCGTTCACTCCAGACAGGTTAGATCCGTCTACACGAAGGTTAAACATCTCCCAAGCGGTACCATCGTCCAGAATACATCGCTACCTAAACCTTTTGAGAGGAAGAACCCCTTCATCTGTAGATGGCCTTCTTCCAACCACCCATTATCGGAAGATAGAAATTAATTGACTAGGCAATTTAGCATAGAACGGGATATAAAACTGATTAGCCATCTATACCAAGAACCCGATACATGCCCAAGAGAACACGTACCTACCCCAGCTCTAATACTATACCTTTACAAACACACAAAACCTTTTACCATATCCTCAACACCCCAACTTCTCCTAGCCCCACTACTAAAACCACGCCAACAGTCTCTCGTTGAACGGCAGCAAATACTCTTGCATCTCCGGAAAACTCATCGGTATATCACACCAGCTAGTCATCTCAAGCAGCAGCAACGCCAAGTCCCTTGAGAACCCCTCCGCAAAGTCAGACTCGGACTCCCATTCCGACCTTTTGCGCACCATGTGTATGAGTGAGCTCCGCGCAGACTTTTTCTGCTCCGGTGTCAGGGTCTGCGCGCAGAAAGTTGCTCTGGCGGCTGGGTCCCCTGTGAAGTTGGTCACTTGGCGGAATGTGACGACTGCTTGGAGACAGGTGAGCCATCTATCCAAGGCTTTCTGGCAGGGTTCGTAAGCGTGGCCAAGAGTCGTTTGGAGCCGGTGGGAATCGTTTTGTAGTATCGTCGTGGTCAGTAGGATTGTTTGTTGGAGGTCTTCGATATCGTGGGTTCCTGGGTCATGTCGCTCTAGGACTAGGAGAAGTGTCGAAGCGAGACGCACTCGTTCACGCTGTGAGTGTTCGGATTGTGGAGCTTGGACGTCTATTGCAGTTAGCTAGAGTGGGAGTTGAAGCATCTGAGAGCTTACTCAGTTCTTGGTGTGTGCCGCTACTGGTCTTTTGTACCGCGCTACCAACATCAGATCCTGACTGCACTATCATGAGCTGATTTCTCTGTTTCTTTTTTCTGCGCGATGGCAGAGGGTTGATGTCTGTTTTGTTTGTTGACCTAGTCCGCCCACGCTTCTTAACAGCTGGCGTTGCTGCCACACCAGTGGCAGGATCAGCCAAGAATTCTTCTTCACAGACTTCCTCCTCAGATCTTTGCTTGTGGGTATTGGATAGCGCCGTGCGTGTTTTCTTCGTGGAAGGCGGCAGCTTGACATTAGCTGTGTCAGTTGGTCCATCACGTCGGGATTCCGTTGCCTTGGACTTTACCAGGATAAGCTCATCCATGCTATCCTCGTCGATATTCGAGAACGAAGCCACTTGACGGGCATCTTGAACGGTAGGAGGTATAAGCACTGCTTTTGCAATACGTGGCCGTATCGGTGGTATCACATGGTTAAGTTTCTTAAGGCCGGTACCACCCAACCCACCGGTTTTGCGACAAGCGCGCTGGACAACCCAACCGAAGAGTTGCTTGCGTATTCTGAGTTGTAGCACGTCAGTAAATGAGCTTGCTTACACCATCTGAAGTATACTTACTCGAGCTGATATCTGGGATTCTTGTACACTAGACGTTTTGGATACATGGGTCTGTTGACTTTCGTCACAAATATCCCCTCTTCTGCCCCATCGTTCCAAATTTCTGGACCGTAATCACGAAGGGGGCCATCGGTGATGTCGTAGAGAAGAGAAGGTCGGGCTTCAAGTGCAGCTCTGATAGACTTGCTTGTCTTATATTGAGCTGCAATTTGACGGGCTTTTTCCCGTGTTGCACGCCAGAGATTCTGCGCGGCCGGAACACCCCCAATCCTGTGGGTCAAGCTGGGAGATAATCCGATTCGTACTGTAAATGTTCCCGCCGTTGCTTTACCTCCTGTAGCTTCTTGGATAAGAGCAGTGATATCTGTATCCATCTAGATAGCTACTGCCTAAGCATTATACTCAAGCTGGTGGTATTGGGGGTAAAAGAGCTTCTGACAGGAGAGAGAAAAGGTCAGAGTGGTGCTTTGAATAGCTGAAACTGTTAGAGAAGTTCAATACAGCGTGGTACAATTATATAGTATTCTTAGGCTTGCTACTCACGTGTCAGAAGATACCTTGAGAAGCCTTTGTTGAGATTTATGAGCAGAAAATGCTGAGTGCCGAGCGTTGTGTAACGAGCGTTAACTTATGTGGCAAGCATTGCATGACAGGCATTATGCTAGGGGTCAAAACGTACGTCCCTCTCTTAAGTCACTTGGGGAAAATACAGCTGCCGCTCCAATGGAAAAATTCCAAGCTATCTGATATGCGCTCACTTGAGCCTTTCTCGTATGAATCTGCGGCGGCGCGCGCAGCGAGCCGAAACTCTTACCGGTAACAAGGGACTTCTGGTAACACACGGCCAGCCGACAAATCCGGTGTGATTGTATCCAAGATACTATGTTAGTTAAGCCAGCGCAGTCATCGTATACAAATGAACACTTATAGTCTCCGTGACAGGTGGCAGTAGTTTATAACGATAAAACAACCACCCGTCTTTTGTTTTTCAGACATGGAACGACATTTGTTTGCTTAAGGGGCGGTGCGGGTGGCTGCATCGGTACGGCAGAATTCAAACGCGTTCGGCCAACTACCTAGCAGAGGAAATCCCTTTCGTCGGCAACCAGCATTACACACCAGCATTTGAATCCTAGTAGGAAATTGGCAATAAGCCAAGGTAAGCCATAGCAGTCCTCCAAAACTTAACTTGTCGCTACGGTGACCGGTCACAGTTGAGGTGATCTATCGCTTTCTGAAGAACATTCCCGCCACCCCTCTTTCCACTGGACAGCTTCGGCCTTTCGGCGCTCTGCATTGCCAGCCTATGACTCTCAACTATAACATCGTCTTATTCAGCCGTTGTTCACGATGTTTCTTGTATCTTATTCCGAATTTTGGAGACTTCTGGACGTTATAACGTTGATGCACCCACATTTTGCTAATCGACCTATCCCGTCCGACTGCGGGATTACCGCGTGACATCATGATTAGAATTGGAACAGAACGACAAGTTCTAGGAAAGAGGTAAATAGAATACATCTTTAAAGGCAATGTAAGGTTTGTGGGTTCCTAAATATACTCTAATCCACTGATGCCTGAAACATCCCACCATCAAGCCAAATCAACCCAATAAAAACCCAGAAACCTTCACCGTTGCCCCGATAAAACACAAAGGAAACAGCATACTACACCCAGCCACCACGATAACCGTTTCAAACGCCTGACCATAATCTCAATGCCCCCCCAAAAAGAACACCCCAAACATAAACGCCCAAGAACTTTTAAGAATCCATCAACTCCCTCCTTCATCAGCTAAGTATCAGAATCCTCTTCTTCCACTTTGATCTTCTTAGCCTCTGACATATCCACAGCAAAAGACTCTGCAAAGAACCCTCTACGAGCAACCCTGGGCTCCACCGGAAACGTATCATTTACAATGCGCTTTGGGTAGGAGTTTGCCAACGACCCGTGGAGCGGACGCTTTCGAAAGGTAGCGGGGGCGGAGGGACTGTCAAATTGTGGTGAGCTGTGAATATCTTTCATCGGCAGACTCGGGGGTGTCAGTGTACTTTCGACTGGACCGGGAGTATACTGTGTAGAGTCATTATCCTCGCATTTGATACTGATGTCGCTTGAGGGCATTTCCGAGTCGCGTTTGGGAGGCGGGGAGAACACAGACTTGATGTTTCCAGACAGTGTCGCTTTGGGCAATGGTGCTGACTTTTGCATCGCTTTGGGCATTACTATCGTTGGTGGTGCTTTGGGAGTAGTCGGATCCGAGGTAAGGAGCATTTTGTTAAGGTCTGGAATAGTTCCGCTTAGGGAGATTTGATCGCTAAGTCGAGATTCTGGCGCTTGTGGTCGTTGCTTCCTGTCTTTTGACGGTGGTACAACGTTGTACTCCCTCAACAAGTCAGATGCGCCACAGAACTCGTACTTGTTCATCGCAGTACCACGCATGGGGCCTGTTGCGTAAGCTGTGCATGAGTCATCAGTGAAAGCTGGGCGACCTCTGTTAGGCCGCATGGTAAGTATATTCCCAAATCGATCGAAGTCGAAGGGCCAATATGTGTTTAGTTCTTTTGTAGTGTAAGCTTTTGAAGAAAACGTGGCGTAGCACGCCCTGTCATCCAAGTACACATAGTGTGGTGGCTCATCCTTGCCTCGGATGATCCGACCAGGTACGTCGCCATCATATAGCTTCCATGTTGGATGACCTCGTATGGTTGTCTTGGCCTGCGGGATCAAGTTGTTGTTTGGATCTCCATCTCCGTGGCTTTTCTGCCACAAAACACGCATGCGCCTTCCGTCCCAAACCATAGTTGATTTGGGACCTGGAGAGTTAGCGACGAGATCACCAGGCTTGATGGGCATGATGTCGTTTAGTGGCCTGGATTAAGGCGAATCCTGGAAAGCGTATGCGGTCAGGGGCGTAGCAAGGTTGCTTGTGGGCTTTTGGTGCTTTGGGTTCTCTTTGGTGCTCTAGGCGGCAATCTTTGGTGCTTTGGATACTTTTTGGCGCTTTTGGTCTGTCACTCTAAGAATCATACGCAGGCTGAATGCGCTTCGGGGCTAAGTGAGTGCTCATGCGTTTGGATAGCCAATGAGGTTGAAGCAGATAAGGCACCGTAGTCCACAGACAAACCGCCGTGTGCTTGAATAGAGACCTAGCGGTCAGATCTGATCGCAGATTTGAGTCGGTCTGCGGAATACCAAGAAAATGTTATGAAATCTTATCCACTTCATATGAGAAGAGAAACGATGATCGAGGTAGCGAACAAGGGCGGTAGGTGACTAGCTAAGGTAAGAAACGGGGATACAGAGTAGGCAGCCAAGGTAGAGTGCAATGGCGGAGGGCAGAAAGTCGATGCTGAATAAGGGTGGAGAGTAGATAGTAGAAGGGAAGGTCAAGGACGGGAGTGAGAAGAAGGAAGAAGACTGCATCGAGGAGTAGGGCTACTGATATGCGCATAGGAAATTACGTAGCGGGGACATGTCGGTAAGAGTGGCCCCACAAAAAACGCGATATGTACGGTGAGCCTTCCCCTCCGCCTTTCCGCTCTTTGGCCCACAATACTCCCCCAGAATATCGTATTGATTACATACCTATTGACGCTCTAAACCAAAAGAAATGTGTACCCACAAAGACAGGCTTGCAATATATCAGCGCCTCATAATAACCACAATCTCTATACGGTGAGGTGAGAACTACTACTAGTACGTCTTTATTCAGCTCAAGTTGATCTAGGACTGAATTATGTAGGCTATCATTTGTCGAGTAATAGAACCGTGTCGTATGTGTAATTTGCAAGAACTGTATAGCTTGTGCAGCGTGCAATAGCTCAGGACAAGCGTATAGTTTGTATGAGACGTTCAATTCAAGTTTTATACGATGTTGACGTCTAGCTTGGTGTTTGAGCAATCGGACCTTCCTGGCGGATTGATGTCAACGATGTGGGCTGAGCCAATCAAAGATGCCAAGAAAAAGGTAGGTCATCCACTAGCAACTTCACGACCGCCACCACCCGCATCGACTATCGAGGCTCGCCGGACGCCCGAGCATCAATTGAGCGAGACAAGCCATTATTGCCCGTCACGATGCTCGCAAGACACGCCCCCGCCTCGTCGGCCCTCAACGTAGCTGCCCACCGAGCTCTACCAGCAGTCTCGGCAGCCACCCGCTTCTCCAAGACCGCCCCCAGGAACCAGACACAGAAGAGGACGCTTGCGACAGTGCAGGACGCACCAAAGAGGACATATGGCGGCCTGAAGGACCAGGACAGAATATTCCAGAACCTGTACGGACACCATGGCGCGGATTTGAAGAGCGCGCAAAAGTATGGCGATTGGCACAAGACAAAGGAGATTCTGCTCAAGGGCCACGAATGGGTGTGTATAGCCGATAGGGACGGCCATGTAAACAAGGCTGACAAGATCAGATCATCTCGGAGATCAAGGCTTCTGGACTGCGAGGCCGAGGTGGTGCTGGTTTCCCCTCTGGCCTGAAATGGGTATGCAACGCCTGGAACACATATGCCGAGCATCTACTAACATGCACAGTCATTCATGAACTTCAAGGACTGGGACAAGGATACCAAGCCCCGCTACCTCGTCGTCAACGCTGATGAGGGTGAGCCCGGAACCTGCAAGGACCGTGAAATCATGCGCAAGGACCCCCACAAGCTCATCGAGGGCTGTCTCGTCGCTGGACGTGCCATGAACGCTACCGCCGCATACATCTACATTCGAGGAGAGTTCTATCACGAGGCCACCGTGCTTCAGCGCGCTATCCAAGAGGCATACCAAGCCGGCCTGATTGGCAAGAATGCCTGCGGTTCTGGCTACGACTTCGACGTTTACCTCCACCGAGGAATGGGCGCATACGTGTGTGGTGAGGAGACTTCTCTCATTGAGTCACTAGAGGGCAAGCCTGGAAAGCCTCGTTTGAAGCCCCCGTTCCCCGCCGCCGTCGGTCTTTTCGGATGCCCCTCCACTGTCGCCAACGTCGAGACCATCGCTGTCGCACCTACTATCTGCCGACGAGGAGGCAACTGGTTCGCCGGCTTCGGTCGCGAGCGTAACCAGGGTACCAAGCTCTACGCCATCTCCGGTCACGTCAACCGCCCCTGTGTCGTCGAGGAGGAGATGTCAATTCCCCTTCGCGACCTTATCGAGAAGCACTGCGGTGGTGTTCGCGGCGGCTGGGATAACCTCAAGGCCGTCATCCCCGGTGGTTCATCTACCCCTATTCTCCCCAAGCATATTTGCGACGATCAACTCATGGACTTTGATGCGCTCAAGGATTCGCAGTCTGGATTTGGTACAGCCGCCGTCATCGTCATGGACAAGTCAACCGACGTTGTCCGCGCCATCACCCGCCTTGCAAAGTTCTACCACCACGAGTCTTGTGGCCAATGCACACCTTGCCGTGAGGGATCAAAGTGGACACACCAGATCATGGACCGCTTCTACAAGGGCCAGGCCCGCGAGCGCGAGATTGACATGCTGCAAGAGTTGACCAAGCAGGTTGAGGGACACACGATTTGCGCGCTGGGTGAAGCCTTTGCATGGCCACTCCAGGGGTTGATCAGGCATTTCAGACCAGAGCTTGAGGCCAGGATAAAGGACTATGGGCTGAAGAATGGCGGTGAGGCGTTGGCTGGTGGATGGGCACATGATTCTGCCAAGAAGGGGCTGCTTGTCTCGCCTGGTCAGTAGTGACTTGCGAGCATTAGCTGGAGGACGTCTTGTACTTTCCATTTTCCCTTTTGTATTGCGTGTGCCAATGTTTGCTGAGCTGAGCTGAGCTGAGCTGTATATAGTATCTCGGCGCGAATGAAGAGGATTGAAATTCGAACTCGACTGTGCTAGGTGAAATCGCCGTGGAAGTAGGGCAACAACACTAATACCGTATTCGGTCGCTAGACGCCGCATACGCCTTTCCCAACAAAATAGACTAAAACATTCGCAAGTTCTGACGCTGAATTGATCGGTCTCAACCTTGTCCCTCAAGTCCCCATACAAATCTGAATAAACTCATCCCTGCTTATGGCATTATCATTGTCCATGTCAAACTCCTCAATCATAGCCACCAGCTCATCATGCGATAGTGCCTCTCCCAACTCGCGCGCAACACGCGACAGATCCTGCAAGGTAATAGTGCCCTTGTTCCCCTCATCAAACAGCTCAAAAGCCCTCAATATCTCATCTCTCGGATCCCTGCTCAATATCCTCTGCGCCATGAGCGTCTGAAAAGACTGAAAACTCAGCAATTGGCGTCCCGGTGCTGTATATTGATTCTGCTGCCGTTGCTGCTTCGACTGCGCACCGGGCTGTGGCGCCGGGGTCCCATGTTGTTGCAGGATGGCCAGAATCTCTTGCTTGGGGAGATCGAAGCCCAGCGCCTTCATGGCTACCTTGAGCTCGTGGTAGTCGATGTATCCGTCCTTGTCCAGGTCGAAGAGATTGAAGGCTTCGCCGATTTCTTCTCTTTGCTCCTCGGTCAGTTCGGCAAGTGAGTTTGCGCCCGCGGCTTCGATGCGCTGGGCGTTTTCGCGCGCGGCGCGCTCGCGTTCGAGGCGCTCTGCTTCGAGGCGTTGCGCGTTCTTGGGGTTGGGCGGGAAGGCCGGTGTGCTGCTAAAGGTGGGTTGTGGTTGCGTTTGTTGCGGGGGTGCGGTGCGTCCCATGCCGTAGCGGGGGCCGGGCCCGAGGGGGTTGGAGGAGCTGGCCATGTGTGGTGGTGGTGGTGGTGGTATGTGTGTTTGGTGGGCGTGTTGTTGTATGTGTTCACCTGGGCAGGCTCAAGCGGGGGGGATGCGCGTGTAAGTGTGCAGCTGCGCAGTCGTAGTTGGACAGATGGACGACGTGCGAAGGGCGTATTTTGGCGGATTGACGGATTCAGAAAGAGAGTGGGGTTGCGACGACGCGGTTTCTTCTGTTCTGAGCGGGTTTCTTTATCTGAAATTGGATTGAGGTTACGATATGCACTTCTTGCGGACGCGAGACGCGTTTGGACGTGAAAGCTTAGGTACGGCTCTAGCGCGATTTGCTGGTGGGGTCCCTAATGGGTAGGGCTGATGTCAAGGATGTTGTTATTGTCCGTATTACTGTGTAGCCTTGCTCAGATGGAAATACAAGCCCGAACTAGACAAGAGCTATTTAACGGTTGCGTAGGTATGTATTTGCTTGCATTGCAGTCGAACACATGACGCCTCGGCACCTATGCAGCTCAGCTGCAACACGAGCAGAAGATGCTGTACTACACCAATTATTGACAGCTTAACTTTCATGTGCAGCAACTAGGACCAAAAAATAAGCTGAACTTGAATGAACCCAAGACGATGGGTGTGCCTCAGATAAGCCAGCCGACGTTAAGACAGCCATAGTGTTGCAATGAGTCGTCTTTGTCTCGTGTATACTTTACTCTACCCTCACAGTCACACATGGATGACTATCTTTGGCCAGGCCAGGCCAGTCTCTGTGCCGAGAAAGGTTCCAAGGTCGTCGTGTAGTGGCAACGTTGGGGGCTGCTTTGTAGCGAATTTTCGTCAGACCACCAGGCAGCCATAGGTAGCAGCAGGCAAGCCCGAGGATGCCTCGTTCAAGACGCCCACCTGGAAATGCCAACGTCTCATTCGCCAATCGCTATCTTGACTCGGCTTTGTACCGGGGAGAAGGTGTCGTAGCGTGCTGCAAAGTAATGTGCTGGTGACGAGAGAGGTCCACGTGACGTTCCGGCAACGGCTTAGCGCCGTGTTGACGTGCGTGCTTTCCGTGCTTCCTCCTAAGTGCGACACCACCTCTGCTTTTGTGCTCCAGCAAACTCTCGCGCCCGTCGCTCTTTCACTTTCATGACGGCCCCCTTTACTACTTAATCAGCTCCGCTTCTGAGCTCCTTTTCACTAATTTTCATCCTTCCTTTCTCGCACGCCTGCAGTCGACCCCGCTGCGCGCTTGCCCATTCGCCGTTCCTTGGCGCGTTTTCCGCGAAGCTCGCTCCCACGCCTGCCTTTACAAGAGCTCTCTCCAACCCCCAATTCCATCACTCAACCCCACCACCCACGCGATATCCCTGCGCATTGCTACTCAACTACGAAACAAAAGACGCGCAACCCGTCGGACTAATCCAACATGTCCTTCGGCGGTGGATTCGGCGGCTTCGGCGCCAACAACAACAATAACCAGTCCACTGGCTTTGGTGGATTTGGTTCAAGTAACAACAATAACAACACAACCGGTAAGTGCAATCCTTTGCTTGATGAATATGGATTCTTTCGCGCGCGACTGCATCGATGCGCCCTGCGACATCGCCACGGCCTGTTCGACAAACCGTGTCTAACATGCCCTGCGCCTCAGGCTTTGGCTCAACTGCGAATACCGGTACAAGCATATTCGGCGGCGCTGGCGCCGGTAATACTGGCAGCACCATGTTTGGCGGCGGCAGCGGCGGCAACACCAATTCGAGCTCGCCTTTCGGGGGCGGAGGTACGTGGACAGCCTGCGCTCTGCTCTCGCGTCGCTCTTGTAGAAAAATTGGCATGCACCGACAGTGTCTCATCTGCCAGCGCTTGATTTGTAGATGGCGATAGTCATTCAGTTTCGCGCGAGGATCCGTGTTTTGAAATTTCTACCAGTGATCAAAAGACTGACTTTATCTTCTAGGTGGCTTTGGTACCAATACAAACAACAACACTGCCTTTGGCTCGAAACCCTTCGGTAGCTCAACGACCGGCGGCGGACTCTTCGGCGGTGGTGGCAACACCGGCAGCGCATTTGGAGGAGGCTTTGGCGCGACCAACAACAACACGACGTCCGCATTTGGTGCCACTAATACAAACACGGGAGGAGGTTTATTCGGCCAAGCCAAGCCAGCTGGCTTCGGTGCAGCAGCACCAACAACTGGCGGCGGTCTTTTCGGAGGCGGCAACACTGGCGGTGGATTTGGCGCCGCCAATACCAACACCACTACAGGCGGATTCGGTGCCAACACTGGCGGTGGCTTCGGCGGCGGTAGCAACCCTCCCCCGAACAACGGTACCGCCAACACACCCTTCCAGCCATTCTCGGAGAAAGATGGCACTACCGGTAACGCACAGTCGCAGTACCAAACCATCACATTCCAACAACCGTATCAGACATACTCTCTCGAAGAATTGCGTGTAGCCGATTACAACCAAGGTCGCCGGTATGGCAACGGCGGAAATGGTCAGGCTGGAGCATTTGGACAGAGCACTGGGTTTGGAGGCTTCGGTAGCAACACAAACACAACTGCTACTTCAGGCTTCGGGGCTAACACCAACACCGGAGGTAGTCTTTTCGGCGGTGGCAACACCAATACCAATACCAACACCACATCAGCGTTCGGACAGAACACGGGAGGTTCAGCGTTTGGCACGAATAACAACACCACCGGTGGCGGCGGTCTCTTCGGTCAAGCCAAGCCTGCGACTGGAGGACTTTTCGGTTCCACCAGCAACACCACGACTGGCGCAACTGGTGGTCTCTTCGGGGGCGCCACCACTAACAACACGACGGGAGGATTCGGCAGTGGTGGTGGTGGGTTTGGTTCTACGACAACTGGCGGTGGCCTGTTCGGCCAGAACAAGCCTGCGGCGACCGGCGGCCTCTTTGGCGGTGCAAGCACTAACAACACTACATCTACACCATTTGGCGGCTCAACAAGCACTGGAGGCGCTTTTGGTCAATCGAATACCGGCGGTGGTCTGTTTGGCCAGACCAATAACCAAACCACCTCATCTGCATTCGGTGCCAACAATACTGCCACAAATACTGGTGGTGGTGGACTATTCGGTGGCAGCACTGGCGGCGGCTTTGGACAAAACAACAATGCTCCTGCTCAGAGCACTACATCCGGTGGACTCTTTGGTGGCGGTGGTGGATTCGGCCAGAACAACCAGCAAAATCAGCAGAAGCCTGGTGGTCTATTTGGCGGCGCAAGCACCGGCACTACGGGCGGTGGTCTCTTTGGCCAAACCAACCAGAATCAGCCATCCACTGGTGGTCTGTTTGGTGGCTCTACTGCAAACAACAACAACAATACCGGAGGTCTCTTTGGTCAGAAGCCTGCTACTGGCGGCACTTCTCTCTTTGGCGGTGGCAACACTACCAATACGGGAACCTCTGGAGGCTTGTTCGGCAACCTCGGTGCTTCGAACAACCAACAAAACACTGGTGGTTCAAGCCTCTTCGGCGGCAATAACAACAACAACCAGCAGAAGCCCGGCGGTCTATTCGGTGGTTCCACCACAAACACAAACACAGGAGGCGGTCTCTTTGGTGGACAACAAAACAACAACCAGTCAAACCTGGGCGGTTCCCTCTTCTCCAGCCAAAACCAACAGCCACAGCAACAACAAAACCAGAACAGCTTGTTCGGTGCTTCTGGCAGTTCTCTGCTCAACACCTCTATTGCTACTAATCCCTATGGCAACGATGCTTTGTTCGCTGGCCTCCAAACCCCTTCCCAGAGTCCTGGCCCGATCGCAACTCCTCTGTCTAACAGCCAGAAGAACAAGAGCAAAGGCATACTTCCTCAGCATAAGCTGAACCCATCTGCATCGACACGTCTGATTACTCCCCAGAGCAAGTTGGGTGGCTATGGGTTCAGCTATTCAGGTGCCTCGAGTCTGGCTGGTAGCACTGGTTTTAATGGAAGCCTCTTTGCGAACGGTCATCTCTCCCGATCATTAGGCAAGAGCGTGTCTACCAGTAACCTCCGTAACAACTTTACCCCGGACACTAGCATACTTTCTCCGGGCGCATTCACTACCACTGGTCGCAATTTCGGAAACGGCAGTCTTAAGCGGCTGAACATCAACCGAAACATCAATGGCGGCCGCACACCGCTGTTCGATGAGCCCTCACAGAAGCGAGTTAGCTTTGCTCCTGGTGAAGATGTCAACGGCGAGACGAACGGAGAGACTGCCTTGGTAGTTCGAAGGGACGAAGACGACGCCTCCCCAAGGGCTGCTGATAACCAGACAAACGGCGAGTCCCCTCGTCCAGCTATGCAGCAAGTCAACGGCACAGAAATCGTCCGCGTTGATGATCCCGCGCTTGCACCGAAGTCCGCGTCTTCTGTCAACATCCAACCTGGTCAAGATCCCAAGCCCGGCGAGTACTGGTCTAGCCCATCTTTCGAGCAGCTGAAGAGAATGAGCAAGCAGGAGCTAAAGAGTGTACCTGACTTCGTTGTTGGCCGTCACAACATTGGTCAGATCAAGTTCAACCATGGCAAGCCTGTCGACTTGTCGGAAGTCGACCTTGACAAGCTATTCGGCGATATCGTGCAACTCAATGCACGCAATGCCACCGTCTATGGCGAGACCTGCACCTGCCTACCAAAGCCACCGCTGGGCAGCGCCCTGAACCAGCCTTCCGAAATTGTTCTTGGCAATTCGTGGCCCCGCAACAGGGCTGGCAAGAAGGATGTTAAGCATCTTGAGCGCCTCAAGCGAGTGGCTGGCACGACTTTCGTCAAGTACAACCAGTCCAACGGTGAATGGACGTTCACTGTTCCTCATTTTTCCTCGTATGGCCTGGATTACGACGACTACAGCGACGAAGAAGACGAATACTCAAGCGAGCTGAGTGACGTCCCTGATACCCCAGCAGACCAGCAAAATCGCTCTAGCCAAATGACTAGCACGCCCCAACAGGAATCGTTCGTTAGTCCTCAGTCACAGTCTCAGTCTAGCCCCGATGACACCTTCGACTTCAAGAAGGGAATGCGATCGCGCTCCAGCGTACCTGGTGGCTTTGGTGACGAAACCGTTTATGAAGACGACGAAGAGATGCATGACACTCAGGGCGAGTCTTTTTTAGGGCTTCGCTCCGTGGGTTCGCTTGATGGTCAGCAAGATGACCATTCTGAAGAGAGCGAATTGGATTTGGTGCACGACCAGAGCATGGCGGATTCTGTATCGGGACCATTTCGAACCACGGAGCGAGCAACCGCTATGGATGATCCGTTCACGGGCTCATTGATGCCAAAGTCCATTCTCAAACCCAGTCAATTCGTCAGGCCTGGCGCGGGGACACCAACGAAAGCGCAACCAATTTTCGATGATGACTGGGCAAACCAACTCCAACGCACCATCAGCCCGAAGAAGCATGATCGACAGGCCCTTCGCGAAAGCCAGGGGAACGTACTACGTGAACACGAAACCAATCCCACGAAGTTTTCCCAATCCATTGTTGGCCGACCGATGACTACGGCCATGGATTTGATGGACTCTCTTTTCGGCGAGACGGAGAATCAGCAGGTTCCCAAGCGTGGTGGACACGGCATCGAGGTTTGACTTCCCTTCCCCTTTGGCGTTTGTATATGATGGGGCGCGGTCTGTGGCAGGTTTCCTACGTGGCTCTCCTTCATAGATTGACGCTTGGACCTTACGTCCGCCCATGTATGTAGTCACAAATTGATATGGGACAAGATTGCTGAAACTTGTCTCTAGTTACCCTACTCCAAGCGACCCAAGACCGCATCCGACCTCGACCAACTCACTGATGCCGACAAAGACTTCCACAGTTGCAACAAACCGCGCTTTAGCGAATCCAACATCCTCGTCTACGGCAACAAGGGACCAGCGCACCTTGAAGGTGGCGTCTTCCTTACAGCCACGGAACCGCTCGTGGATGCAGCCAAGGATGTACGCTTTATGAAGCTGCCTACGTTCAACGATGTTAGTAAACGCGCTATTTTCGTTATAGGCATTAAATACTAATCAATCCAGTCTGTTCCTGAGACTTTGACGCTCCAGAAGCAGTATACAAAGATCTCCAATACCGACGGTGCGCCTTCAGCCAAGATCTTGACTGATCCCGCTCCATTGGAGTTCTCTGCGCTATCTAAAGCTATTGCTCTCGATACCGCAGCAGGGGTCCATGAACAGCAAGCCTGGCAATTGCTCTCTCTCCTGTTTGACGATTCCGACAGAATTCCAGCTGGGGTCCAGGTGGAAGAGATGCAGACATACCGGAAAGAGAAGCTATCAGACTTTTGGAGACTGCTTGTCTGGGACGACGCACAGAAACATGCTCAACAAGCTGCCTCGCCCGAGGAATCTGCTATCGCGCAGCTCAGTTGCAATAACGTCGCTGATGCCTGTCACTCTCTATTGGATGGTCTCGATTTGCGACTCGCCACAATGGTTGCCCAAATCGGCGGCGATGATACGATGCGAGAGAGCATGCAAGCTCAGATTGAAGAATGGCGTCGTCTAGATGTACTTGCTGAGATGGAAGATTCTCAGCGTGCCTTGTACGAGCTCCTTGCGGGCAATTGCACTCAGTCAGAGGGCAAGATGGGAGCGGGTCGGGAGAATCACGCTTCTACCTTCAGAATCTCAAGCCGCTTCGGTCTTGACTGGCGACGGGCTTTCGGACTGCGTTTGTGGTACGGTACGCTGGCGAATGAGCCTCTTGAGATGGCTGTTGCGCAATTCGCAGACGCCGTTCGAGATGGCAGGGAAGATGTCAAGCCCGTTCCATGGTTTATTCAGAACAACGTAGACATGAGCTGGAAGGATCCTGCAGCGGAACATCGAGAGGATCTTCTTTGGGGTATCCTTAAGCTCTATGCCTCGGTAAAGATGGACCTTCCCGCTAATATCGAGAACGTCCTGGCTCCCGAGAACGTCTCTGGCAACCCTCTGAATGCCCGTCTCTCATTCCAGCTCTTCCAGCTCTTCAAGTCACGCTTAGATGATGCGAGTGAAGCGGACGAGCGCAAGGTCCCAATGCCTACTTCTCGTGGTCACGATGATGGTGAGGAGAACTTCCGCCGTTCACTGCAATCATGGACCGCCCCAGGTGCTGAAGATGAGGTACAAGCTGCGGATCCACTTGTTGAGCTGAGTGATAAGATCACCCTCACCTACGCGGCTTCGCTACATACTCCAGAACACTGGACTACAGCCATTTGGGTCTATTCCCATCTGTCTTCCGCCCCGATGCGCGAGTACTACATCCGCTCGTTGGTTAACCAGTTCTCGAGTTCCTTCGCTCTGGAAGACGATGACGCTACATACGTGTGCCTTACACGGGAGCTTCATGTGCCTGCGACGTGGCTCCATGCGGCTGCTGCCCTACAAGCAAGGTCAAAGGGCGATGCCCTACGCGAGGCAACACATCTCATCAAAGCCGAGGAGTTGGAGGAGGCGCACGAAGTCCTTTGCAGGAGGGTCGGTCCAGAAGCCATCATATCTCGCGATTACGATGCGCTACGTGAACTCATGGACGGTTTCGTGTCAGAGTCACCAAGGGAGCCAGTCCAAGGCTGGGCGCAAGGCGGTCAGATCTACTTTGACTACATCGAGCTCATCGACCGGACTGGCCAACGCTCAACATACCGTGTCGACGATGAGTTAGACAATCGGGTCCAAGAAATTCTTGCAAAGCTCCAGCGCGCACTCGAAATTGCTGGGCGCGATAGATTGGGCTCTTGTGGCCTGGAAGAGCGCGTCGCGCTTATGGAGATTGCTGGTACCGTTGCCAACCTCATTACAAAGTCTCAGGTAAGTCATTTCTCATCCCAGTCTCTCCCTAGTTGGTGTGCGGAGTCAAAACTAACTTTTTCTCAGCGAACGAACCGTAATGCTATCCTCAAACTCCCACTCACCGAAGATCTCTGGCTCAAGCACTCCATCGAGCTTAGCACAAGCTATTACCGCAACACCATGGTGGCCAGCCGATAAGATCTGCTGGAGTGTGCGGAAAACGGGGCGTCAATAACGAAAATGCTGAAAATCGTCGTAACGCCGTAAAACACAACTACGAAAACGATGTGGCTAGAGATGATCATTCCTTTCCTGCCTTGGGGGGTTTTCTCCAACCATCTGATATCGAAAGTGCGGGCAAGCGTTGATATATATTTCATCTGTAGTTGGGAAACAAAGACTGGTCAAGCTTGCTTGAAGTGAAAAACGAATGCGATGTAACGTTGGGAAGTGTGTGGGAGTGGGGAATATTGTTGGTGTTTTTTGATTTTGATGGAAAAGCGAGGGAAAGGGGTGAGGTTTTTTTGTTTGTGTGAACTTTCGATTCATATTGTATAGTATAGTATGTATTTGGGGATGGGATAAGGAACGAGAAAGGGGGGGTTAATTGCATTGATTGATTCTTGTTACATGTTCTGGGTTTGTGTCGTGGATGTGACGTGATGTATATGTGGATGTGTAGACGTTGTGTACTCTGTGTCTGCTGGGTGAGAGGCGTGGCAATGATGATGCTGCACTTCTGAGTAAGCATAGATACGTTATTAACCTGGCTCTTGAACAAATAAAAAACGGCATGCAAAAAGTACTAGAGTTGGGAATGCTCTCATAGATCTAATACTACTACTACTACTAAATCGTATAGCATGGGTATACAAAATGTCCAGAATGTTGTATATACAAAAAACCCATTCGTTCCTCTATACAAGTCTACAAAGCCGAGGCCGAAGCCTGACCTTGTTGTACAGACGTAGCTGTACCATCCCGTGGCGTACCCTGTGCACGTCCGCCTCTTGCACCAGCTCTGCCACCGCGTCCGATTCTGCCTCGACCGCCTCGACCTGCATTCTCTTGTCCTGGTGCCCGACCACCACCGTCATGTCGAAAGGTTGCTTTCGGTCCATCATTTTTCGTAGTTGTGGCGGATGGACCGGCACTTCCGTCGTTCTTTCCCTTGCCGTGATCGGCGTCTTCCACACCGTCCTTCTTTTCTTGGTCCTTTGCTTTACCGCCCCTACCACTGCGAGTCTTGTTACCTCGACCACGAGTAGCAGCCTTCGCAGCGCGGTCTAGAAGTCTCTTAGTTTGCGCTTCTTCTTCGATTACTCGTCGGCTTTCCTGGTCCCACCATTGCTGGAATTCTTGCTCTTGTTGAATTTCCTGCAGACTACGCTTGGCTGCAGCGTCGCGTATTAACGTCTTTTCCGCTTCTTGGAGTGATAGGATTTCCATCATGCTAAGGTGTTGGCTGGGCGAAGTAGGTGAATGTTGTGGCAAGGGGATGTGGCGGACAGATCGGGGTGTTGGGATCGGGTCAGTCGACACCGACATTCCCCGCTCCGAAGCGATGGGACGTGTTTTTGAAGGCGAAGACGTTCCTGTTGCGGCTTGACCCTTCGATACACTACGTTTGTCCTTCTGCTTGGAAGATCCGCCCTTGTTCGCGACGGTTTGGCGCATAGTAAGATGGGGTGTGTTAGACGGCTGTGAAGGCTGTGGTGTAGGCGTAGGCGACGGTTGTGCTGCTGGAGATATAGCAGGACTGTTGCTGGGCTTTCGATGAGCTGTGGCCTGCCATGGAGATACAGTTGGGGGAACCGGCTGCGGTTTCTCGATTGGAGTGCCGAGTTGCTGGGCTTGTTGGAGTCGCTTACGCTCCTTTTGGGACAACTTGGCGTGTGCAGCTTTTGCAATACGCTCGCTCTCTCCTCGTGACAAGCCGATGGTTAAATTCGATGGCGTTGCCGAAGAATCTTGAGCCATGATATCTTTGAGGTCGAGTTTAGGTGCCGCAAGGGGTGCAATGCCCCACGGTTGACCAGGCGGCCTCTCTTCTTTGATAGCTGATTGAGAAACAGGACTTTTAGACTTCAGTGATAAGTCCGAAACTCTACCAAATGTGTGAGAAGATCCATCAGGCTTTTGAACTGAGCCCCATGGTGCCTCAAGAGACCCCACTGGAGTCTCCACCAACCTTTCGTCTCCGCTTTGCTCAGTGAATTGAGGAGGTTTGATCTTCTTTGGCGCAGCATCATCGTATTCATCTCCATCGGACATGTCAAACATGAGATCTGGAACTGAACCTCTGCTCTTGAGCGCTGGAGTCAAAGCTGGACTCTTGACCTCTTTGGATGCTCGCCTTCGGTTGCGCTGGCGGAGAGGTGAAGCTGCAACTTCTTCTAAGCTTTGTGCTCGGAAAGACGTAGAAATACCGTCGCCATCGGCGTACTTGTTCGAAAGTACTATGGCATCAACTTTAGCGCGCTTGCCTCGCTCGATCCTCTCAGCGAGCTCTGGGTACCGATCGAAGAGCAGAGTCTCAGCTCGGCCACTTCTAGCAAAAGGGAGGTAAGCGAGTTGGTTCTCATGGGCGACCTGATTGAGCTCTAGTAACAAATCTTCGTCCAGTTCGTCCAATGAACCGTTCTGCATTACTGCCTCCAAGCTCAGGCAAACGTACTCCAGAGCCGCATCCTTGAACTCGGCAACAGAACTAGGTGCCACTGCTGTCAGGAGAGAGCAAACATTTCGAGCGTTCACTGTGGTATAGTCAGTATTTGTATCACGGTAACCGAAATTTCATACATACCATAGCGGCCTATGAGTCTTTGGCAGATCTGCGTCAAACGATCCAGCATCAGTTCATTGGCAACAGACATTATGTCCATGACGTGGTCGAGCAGTTCGTCAAGCGCCAGTAAATCATTCAAATCCTCGCTTGTAACGTCCTCGAAAATCTCTTCCCCAGCATCAGTATAAAGGTGACGAACGACGAGCTCGAAAAGGCGCTTCTCCACGTGGCTCAGGTCGATATGAACAAGTGGAGACTCCTCTGTCCGCCTTCCCTCGAGCCACTGACCAGCAGCACGACCTCTGAACATGCCTTCGAAGAAAGGACAGCGCTGGCAGATGACGTCAGAATGCAAGAGCATCTCGCCGTCAGCAAGGTCAACAATGACATCGCCACTTTCAAAGAAGGAAGTATCCTTGATGGCGAGCTCCATGTCCATGTGCAGAGATTTCCGCGGTTTGACCATCTGCCGCACGGCAGGCTCGAGCTGTCGCAGTTCAAGACGAGAAGCGACTTTCATCAATTCCGTCCGTACTGAGCGATATCTGTGGGCCAGAGTAGGGTAATGTCGAGTAACGTTCCAGAAGTCAATAACTGAGTCGGTATAAGCGTAGAGAACCAAGTTGAATATGGTAAGAAAATCAAGTCCTTGGAAGAGCACCAAAAGTCGCCCGCCCTCGGCTTTGACCGTCAACAGATCAGGCATGACATGGTCGGTACTTTTAACCCGATAGTCGAGCAGAGCATCTCGCAATATACGGCTGCGTCCAGCCAAAACAAATTCGTGAACAGGGATGCGGACATCAGAAAGTGTGGACCCGATTTCCATGTTGTAGGTGCGGTCCGATGATGACGAAGAACGGTGCAGGATGCCTATGATTTCTGCTTCCAGGTCTTTAGATTTCAAGACGCGTTTGCGCAGGCCTTGTGCTTCTGTGGCTCGAGCCCAGAACCTCGGCGCAGGCTCCTCATCATCCGATGTCTCCTCATATTCAGTCAACTCATGGAAAGAGAGCAGCGGAGCCAGATCCTCCCAAAGCCCTGCCTCGTCCACGCCTATCTGTGTCCTGGTGACATTGCAATCCTTTCGAATCGCAGCGTACGCTCCGAATGCGGAAGCACGGACGGCAATAACGCGAGTTAGTCCGGAAACACGCTGGAACTTGTAGTCTTTCGGCTTGTTACCAACGGCGGCAGTGATATTCGCGTTCTTGATAGTTGCTCGTTTGGTACGCCTCCAAACACTGCCGACTTCTGTGGTCAGAATGATAGATCCATCCTGGTCAACATCAACGTCTCTTGCTGCCATGTGACTTTTCTTGGAAGACCAAATACGAAAAGGTGCGGAGAGAGCTCCACGTATTTGCTTCGGATTGGTGGTAGATGTGCCAGAGTCCTGTGAGCCCTCTGAGCGTCGACTGACGGCGACGGTGAAGACCTCGCCCGAAGTGGATAACGCACAGATGGTGTCACCGCCAGATGTGATCTTGCTGATTTTGTTCGGGGCGGTATCATATTTTGTTGTCAACCAGCTTTCCTTGAGAAAGTTACTTGTAAAACCGTCCAGCGGGAAGCTTAACTTTGCATAGCCATAATTTGCGAAAACCCAGACTTCACGGTTTTCCAAGAGACACACGGTAGCGCCATCGATGGCGGAGACTGAGTGAATCGAGCTTGAGAAGAGGGCAGCAGCAATCTTGCGAGGTACGACTTGCATCTCGAGTGATCGAGCATCTGAATCAACAATGCCGAGTTGGCCTTCGTTCTTGCCAAAAGTATACAGAGAGGTGGCGGTGTGCACGACAGAATGTATCCGCGACGCAGCAATACCCGTGACGATGTCACGCTTTAGCGGTCCAAAGATTTGTCTGGGAATTGTGGAGATGGGATCATCATCCTTCATCGTGGGCTTTGGGAGTGTGTAGCCTAGCTGTCCATAGGCATTATTGCCCCAAGAGAAGATCTCTCCTTCCTCGGTGATGGCCAGAGTGTGATTCTGACCCAAAGCGACTGCAGCAACCTTCTTCTGTCCTAGCCCACCGCTTTCTATGCACGTAAACTGGTATCGTGTTGTCTCGTTACCCGTACCCAAGCGCCCACCAGGGCCATGGCCACACATGTATAGATTGGAAATGGGATCGGTGGTCAGGATGGCGGTGTGCAGCTTCGACATTCGAACGTCCTGGATAACGATTGGAGTATTACGGATGTGTGTTGGAAGGTCTACTGTACTGCGCGCCTGTTGAGGGCCAGCATCCTGTATCGGCATACCCATAGCAGCCAGGTATTGATTATGTTGGTCGCGATGTTCTTTATAAAAGCGCTGAAGTAGATGATCTGGTCTGCGTAGAGTGATACGTTCGGGAAACTGGCGATCGTCTTCGTCTCCAAAGCCGAGGGTAACATTCTTATTACTGCCAAAAGTGTATACCTCGTCACCCTCGAGGAGCACTGGCGGTGCTATTAGCCTCTTGCGCATCTCATCGTCCACATCACCACTGTCCCCGTGAGCCATCTCATCGTCTGAGTCTGAGTCTATGACAGGCGCTTCTTCCGGTCGCAGAGTGCGATCCTTGATGGTCATTGAAAACAGATCCAGGGGACCATAACCCTCCTTGTCCTTGATCTTGACAAGCCCACGCGCATGCTGGTTGAACCCGCTAGCACCCTGACCCAGGATATCCTGAGCATCACGGTTTAGTATGAGACGTGCGATTGCTATGTTGCCAAAGTAGAAGGCCCGATGGAGCGCAGTCCAGCCGTTCTCCGCATCTTGGATATACACATCAGTCCATGGGTGGTCTAAAAGTGCTTGCGCAAAGTCGACGGCGCTATCAGCTGTTGATGAGGCTGCATGATGTAATATTGTCATGCCCGCTGCATCGCGACTGTTGATGTCGAACCGGGTCAGATTCGCAGCTGCGCCCAGTCCCATTTTGCGACCCTTGACACTTGTTATCGGCGAAGCATTGTAGCTGCCCGGACTACCATTCACGGCGCCACCAGATACGCCTCCCTGCCAGCCAGCGAAGCCTTTCTGTGTTGGCGCCCGGTGGGATTGCGTGGGGGCTGCGAGTACATGCCGAAAGCTGTCGACATCATCTTCGAGGTAGTATTTCCAGAGATAGCCGCTCATGTGCCGTGTAGAGGGGGAGTGATCCGAAGCTTTTACTAGTAGCACCTGGCCTCAACCTCAGCGGGTCAAAGCGTGTTTAAAGGTGCTTGCTGTAAAGCTGAGGACGACTCCGAGGTAGGGGGTACCGAACGCGAGCCGGCGATTTGTACGACTAGATATGCGTGCTGGTAGAGATTGGGGGTGGAATACGTGGGGGGGTGGTTGTACGTGGAAGGAGGGCGGGGAAGATGTGGGAAGGTGGCGGCGAGTTCGTCAGACGGCGATTGTGCGTGTGTATTGGGAGTCGGCAATGTGCACGAGGTGGCGATGGATAGGGAAGCGGTATGCGACAAACGTCTGGGGCGCTATGGGGGGGGGTTTGCAGAGTGGAAGGCGCGAGTGGCGGGATGGGATTTGGTTGTGGGTGCGGTACTAGGTAACGGGTGTGTCTATGACGAAACTACCGAGGCGATAGGGAGCTGGTTGCTGAGTCAATGTATCGCGGGAGTTTGGATGAGTCAGAGTTGGCCTGATGTACTTGATAGATTACGAGAGGTGAGACCGAAGGGTTAGTTATATATGTGGCAGTCGCGAAGATGCTCGGGGAGGTGTCTGCGGGCGCGTTGTGGTATATCCCATAGCAAGGCCCACGGCGATCCCGCCAATCGCATCCGCTCTCGCCGTCACAAGCCGTACTCGGAGGTCGAGAGTGCTTCCAACGTCAGCCATGCAGAGAGACTACCCGTGGATTATGAGACATGTCGTCTTCAATGTCATAAGCCGGTCCGACATGGCGTACTGGTGTGGACGTGTGGGGGGGACATGGGGGGAGGTTTAGCCAGGCAAGCAGCAGCCAGGTATTTGCGCGCCAGGGCGACGGACGGGTCTACCTAAGTATATAATAAACCGTAGCTTCCCACACTGACTGGCGGTGACGGTGAACATGTCTGCTAAGGTGCTTCGGCCCTTCAGGGCAACAGCTAAAAGCAAGGCCAACCTTCCGTCGCCGGCGGACATGAACTGCTGCAGGGCCCCGTACAAGGCCTGGACTAGCCACGTCCTGCTTACCTGTTTGCGTTTGTCTCTCTACTTTGGCCTAGAATAGCATACGTGCTGGCGGAGATGCAGTGGCCTCGAGGTGGAAGTGCCAAGACTGGCGGTATCGATAAAAGGAAGCAAGCACTGGCGTGGTACCAGTATCTTGATGTGATAGACAAGCAGAGAGAGAGAGCACAAAGAGCACTAATACATGGCCAGAAGGGAGAAATCAAAATGTGACTTGTCAGGTCCAGTCTGGCCATGTCAGTCGCCTCGTCATGTCGTACCACGGCCTTGTCTGTCGCAGCGCTTCGCTGGCGGCATAAAAGCACGACAGCACGACAGCACGACAGCACGACAGCGGGGTCTCACCGGCAACGGCTGTAGCACGGACGATAAAGCACATCTTGTATGACCGGTCAGCTCGCCATGAGGCTGCAAGTAGACGGCTGTTAGCAGCTGGCAAAGGTGAGGCGTCGAACGGTGGTGCATAGCCGGGAATCGGGGGCCCCTGTGGAGATTGATGGATTGGATGGCGGATCGCGGGAGCACGACAGCAGCGGGAGTCGATGGCGATGAGAAGGACTTGATCATCATTCATCACTTCGACATGGCCATGGCAATGCGCCATAGTAGACAGAGGTGTGCGAATGCGTGATTCGCGTTAGCGGCTTGCTGTTTTCGTCATGGCGTCCATCTGCAGCTGTCTGAGTCGACCGTCGATGCACAGGCACGTCCAGCGTCCGTCCAGCTTCCCCAGACTGCGGCCAAGTAAGATTGATTCCCACACACCCGCTCGAGATTACGACTCTCGCTAGCTTCCTGCAGCTTCCGATAGCTTTATCGTGCTCGTCGGCCTACTCAAATCTCACTTACGTCGTTTATCTCGTGCCAGGCCCTTGTCTCGAGCTTAGCTATCTCGCTCGTCATTCAAACATCGCCGCGTGACTGAGTCCGAGTGCATGCGTCCCAACACTCTCTGACTGTTCCAACGCCATCCGCCTGCCCTTCACCATTCCAGGCCAAAGTACCTGCCCAACTAAAGCAATCTCGGTCCTGGCCACTGTTAGCACTGCCGTACTCAGCCCAAGGCGGCCGCACCAGGCACTCACACACGCACCTCACGCCCACATCAACCTCGCCTTACAACCCTGTATACACCCTGCTACATCATGGCTGCTGCCTGAGCCCACCAAAACCGCCCAAGGAATCCCCCGCGTGGACCTGTCTCCTGAGAGGCCTATCTGACGACCAACTACCCGAAACCTGACACTGGCTGCACTCGTGATGGCTACGCGCATTCACCCTCGCCTGTTTCCGCCGCAACGATAACCGTCCCACTTTCACTGCCCGAGTCCCGCCTTGCTTGTCGCCTGCTCTGCGCACCTGTACCTGCAGGAGGCCGCCGCCATGCATCCATACTCGCGCCCTTCGCCGCGCACAGCCTCGCCCGCCAGCAACCTTCAAACGAATCCCACTCGCACAAACAACCAGCGGCATACCAGCCAGGACATGACTGCGTACTCGACCACTCCTCCCTACAGCGACCGAGGTGCTGAGGAATCAGAAGGCGAGATGATGTCGCGAGGAGGAGATCACGCCTCTGGCTCGGACCAGAAGCACTACCACAAAGTCAACCAAGTCATCCAGGTACGTACCCGATGCCGTAGACCAGAGCCGCATGAATGCTAAACATCTCCCAGAACTTCTTCACCAAATCAGCCCTCGCTGTCGTTTCCTCGCGAGTAACACTGCCGCCAGCATTTGGCAGAGATGGCAAGCTGAAGCAGAACAAATGGGTATGTCCTGTCTCGCCCGCTATTAGCCGCCACACACCACACACACACACTTACTCACTTTATCTAGTTCAACGTCGTTCTCCCCGACAGCGATGCCCTCCAACGCCAACTCACCGACTGGAAGATTATGGATGCCATGTCTGGCCAGCATCCGTCCCTGTGCATCGAAGTCTACCTAGACGTACAAGGCTTGGGTCACAACCAGTCACTCGCCATACGGGATGATGATGGAAAGAGATGGGACGTTGCGGCTGCGCTCAACGCAGCAGAAGCCGCGTCCCGGTCCTCAGGCCGCTCGAGCAAAACTACACAGGTCGTGCTGGAGCGCTGGAGAGTACATGTCGGAGACAAGAACTTAGTGCAACCATCGGAGCTCAACGACCCGCTTCCCAATGTGTACAAGAAGGCTGTCGTCACCTTCCGCTCCCTCTTTGCATACCTGCGCTTTATGCCAGCATTCAAATATAACAAGGTTCTTGCCAAACAACCCGCGAATGCACCTTCGCTCAAGCTGAACTACCGCATCTCCAACGGCGATTTCAAGAGTCCCCATGTCGACACCCTAGGCTTGGCGCTTTATCCCAGTCAGGAAATGGATGAGACCACCAGAATCCACACCATCGAGCCTACAAACTCGCCCGTGGGCCCTCTTTGTGTGACAGTCGAGTATCGCACCAACTGTGAATTCACCGTAGAGAATTCCGAGTCACTCCTAAGTTCTCAGTTCATGGGCTTAGACGACACCTACTTTGAGCAAAAGGTCCGCCCGATACCTGGCTCGCTTCCTGTCGACAGGTTGAACGCGCAAGAGAGCCCTGATGTCGGCCAGGCCTATGGAAGCCTTTCCACTTTCCATCAAGTTGGCCCACCGACAGGAACGAGTCCGATTTCAGCTCTCCGGGCAGCCCGAGACATGCCTTCGTCCTCGCCGATGGACTCACCCCCACAGAAGCTTCCGCCCAACCATCGCATTGCCACAGGATCAAAGTCGTCCTTGCGCTCTACAGAAACGCTGCTGCATCAGCGCCGAACTTCTGTCTCGTTCCAACCCTTCAAAGCTGGTTCACTTTCATCCTCGCCCGCGCCTGGAAGCGGGATGCCTGGCTCTCCAAGTAGCTCATTAGGAAGGCCAGGTAGCTCACTGGGCCGGACCTCAACCCCTAGCGCACTCAATCAACCTCGAAACCGCACTTCACTTACTGCCCTTCCCCAAACCGCCCTGCGTGCTCCTTCCCTACCCAATGAGGGCATAGTCACCTCTTCTGCATCAAGCTCGCCAAAACCTGCACCGATTAGCCGCTACAGTAGTAGCTTTGGTCACAGGAGGGCCAAGTTTTCTTCCGGAGGTGGCAGCAAGACGGAAGATGATAATCTCAGCAGTGGAAAAGCAAGCTTGTCATCGTCAATGCAGCGTGGCTCAGATACCATGAACGAGGGCACTGGCGGCAGTTCAGGCGAGGTCAGGACAGACGATGAGAACATCTCCGACTTTTTGAAGCTTCTTGAATCCAAAAAGGATTTGAAGAGTTTCAGCCGGAGCGACAATGCCGCCAAGACAGCTACTATGCACAAGACAACGGCGCAGTTGTCCAAGTATCAGCGCATGAGGGAGTCTCACACCGGACTTGCCGAATCCGTCTCATCCTCAACCATGCTCCATCGCTCATCCTCTTCTTCAAGTCGTCGCTTGTCCAGTGTTCCCGCCATGATTGCCGGAACCTCTGTATCGACAGCCTCTTCACCCGGCAAGCCAATCTCGCCACATACTCCCCATACGCCAGCAATTCCGTCTCGACTGAGCGCAAACAGCATCATCGAGTATGATGCGCCAATAAGGAGCCGAAGTCGACCTGGTGGAAGGATACGTGAGCATGATCCCATCAACGTCGAAGAACAGAGCGAGAGTGAGGATCAGAATGCAAACGCAATCGCTATACCCACATCACCACGCCCATGGCATTACACCCGGCGATCTAGCTCTGTCGCTCAGCAAAACCGCACCCTACCAGATGACGAACCGGATGTGTTCGGCGTCCGATCGGCCAGTCTTCCATCTGAGGAAGTTGACCGAACCAACGAGCTACAACGTCTCGCTACCGCGGGTCTTACTTCAAGCGGTCTATTCGCTCAAACGGAGCTGGTAGCTAGCGACAACCGCGACAACCAAAATCCCGACAATGATTCTCGTGATGATCTTCCTCGACCGTCATCCACGTCGAACCTTCACGTGAAGCGAGGCGCGCCAGCTGGCCCTCGTGGTCGGGGAGGCTTCTTCTCTCACAGCTCCTCTACTAGCCTGAGCACAGGTGGTACCAGCTCGACCGAACGTCAAAGCCGATACAACTTCAATAGTCGAGCCGCGACCAACCTCGATGACGATGAACCTCTACTCTTTCAGATGAGCGAGATTGGTGCAGGAGGATCCCGTCGCAGTCTCGAGGAAGCAAGAGGTGGATCCAGCACAGGAAGTGGTGGAAAACGAGGGTCCTACTTCCGCTGATTCCGCCTATTGAGACATCAAACTTCTTCTTTTCATCCTTCTTGATTCATATTTGCTTCTCTTCGTACCGGCGTTTCTTGGCCACGGAGTCATGAACATTTTTTCTTTTCAAGCGTTTGCATACTTCGCTACATTGTGTTAATTTCGGTTATCAGATTGAGTAGTTACCACGGCGGAATTTTTTGCGTGGAGCTGGATGGGGGATGTGGCGTTTAGTTCCGGGATCTTTTTTTGCACATGGAGGGTTGTCATGTCTCACCTATGGAGAGGAATCTAGCTACGGCTCTGTTTGCTTTTAGATGATAACATAGTTTGAGGGTCTGGGAATTTGGGAATTCGGTGTTTATCAGTCAAAGGTATGGGATTCTAGGGCGGCTGTCACATGGTGTGCAGTCGGCTAGTATGAATGAATGTCGTTACTCCGCTCAGTTGAATACAAAAGTTTAAAATCAATGGTTTGGTTCGATCAAGAGGTGTCGCGTTGTCTATTGTCCTATGCGAGTGTCTTCCTTCTTATGGATTCATTAGTTGGCCAAGATGATCATTTGTATGGAGTAGTGATACCACGCCATTACACTAACCATGT
Source organism: Pyrenophora teres f. maculata (assembly GCA_014334815.1). Taxonomy (NCBI): domain Eukaryota; kingdom Fungi; phylum Ascomycota; class Dothideomycetes; order Pleosporales; family Pleosporaceae; genus Pyrenophora; species Pyrenophora teres. Next base: position 5,296,239 of record CP060568.1, read on the forward strand.
CCAAACACATAAAATCTACTCGTCCCAACTACAAATACACATGCCACACCACCATCACCACCATCCTACCCTACACCCCCTCCCGAACCGGCTTAACCCCCTTATGAATCGCCGCAATCCCATTCGTCAAATCCTCATACCCCTTCCCAGGCACCAAAAACCCAGCCTCCCTAATCATATCACTAAACTCCCTCTGACTGGGGAACCGCGCAATGCTCTCGACCAAATACTGATAACTCTCCCTATCGCCCGCGACAATCTGGCCAATGAGGGGAATAGCCGCGAAACTCCACCGCTGATAGACGGCATCAAAAAGCGGATTATTAACTTTTGAAAACTCCAAGCACGCAAACACGCCACCGGGTTTCAAGACGCGGAACGCCTCGCGCAGGGCGACGTCCTTGTGTGTAAAGTTGCGGATGCCAAAGGCGACGGTGTAGAGGTCGATGCTGGACGAGGGTATCATGTCGAGGTTCTCTGCGTTTGCCTGGACAAAGGCGAGGCGCGGGGAGTGGGCGTAGGGGGTTTGGAGGGAGCGTTTTTTGCCCTCGGCGAGCATGGCGGGGTTGATGTCGCAGACGGTGACGGCGGTGTGGGCGTCGTGGTTCATGGTCGAGGCGTGGTCGAGCATGCGGAAGGCGATGTCGCCGGTGCCGCCGGCGATGTCGAGGATGCGCATGCCTTGGGTCGAGGGCGACATGGAGGTTGGGGAGGAAAGTGGGTTGCGGCCTGGGTTTAGGTTGCGGACGAAGTGGTCTTTCCAGAGGCGGTGGATGCCGAGGGACATGAAGTCGTTCATTGAGTCGTATGAGGAGGCGACTGAGGAGAAGACTGCGCCGACTGTGTTGGTGGTGGTGTTGTGTTAGCCATTGGGTTTGTGTAGTATGTAGACGGCTATGATTGAGTTTTCTTCTTCTTTACCTCTCTGTTCTTTCAGCGCTTCGGCAATCGTCTCGAAGCCGAAATGCGTCGTCTGCTGTTCTCCTCCATGCTGCGGCCTGGACTTTGGCGGCGATTGTTCCTGCTTCTGCCGCACCGAGCACGAGAAACTTCTATAACGATCCCCTGCTACCCTTCTCTTCCCACCCGCAAGCAATTGCCTCGCTATCCTCTGTCGTGAAGCCTGCATGGTTGTAGCGTTGGTTGCGCGAGATGAAAGGCCGCCTTGGCAAATATCCCAATGGATAACTTTCTCACATGTGCTCATGATGGCGCGCGCATTGCCCGCCTTGGTCTAAGCGCGCTCGGTGGTCGGAGCTTGGTCCCGCGCGCTCTCGCTACCTAACCAGTACTCATGTGGTTAGCGCCCGCCCGCTCTTGTCAACTTGGTTTGGCCGCGGTAACCAAACAGCAGGGCCAACCTTTACGCCGACGCTTGCCGCCCTCGCTCCCTTGTCCGTTTTCCCCAGGAAATTGATATACTAATGACCTAGTCCTCTCCCCCCGCGAACTTGGGAGATGTAGTATTTTCATCATGTCTTTCCGCTTTAGTTCGCGGAGAATACAGTTACAGAGGCTGAGAAGCCCGCGCGCTTGTCTTGCTGGTGAGAGATTGGGGGTTGGCAAGGCACAATGGGTGTCGTGTCGGGGTGTCGCTTCGACGCCGACGGCTGAGAGGTGAGTTGTTCTTATTGTTGTTGTCTGTGGGGTGGGGGTTTCTTTCGAAGGAGGAGAAGGCTAATGTGTATATTAGGGTTTTGTTTCCGGGAGCGCTGAATAGTGACTTTACAAAGACTATGGAGTTTATGATTCCGGCTCAGGCTCAGGCTATACCGACATACCGCGTTATGAATCAGTATGGGGAGATTATAGACAAAGAGGTTGGCGTGGATACTACGGATGAAGAGGCCCTTTCGCTGTACAAGAACATGGTCAAGCGTTAGTTGTGTTGTTGAATTGGTCTTGGTGCTTTATCTAACACGTCGCAGTGAGCATAATGGATCTTCTCATGTTTGAGGCTCAACGGCAGGGGAGGCTCTCTTTCTACATGGTACGTTGCTAATATCCTTTCTTCAAGACTGAGTTCTAACGACACAAGGTCTCTGCAGGTGAAGAAGGAATAGCCATCGGTTCTGCCAGCGCCCTCTCCCCCGCCGATGTCATCTTCTGCCAATACCGCGAATCCGGCGTCTACCTCCAACGCGGCTTTCCTCTCTCGTCTTTCATGAACCAACTTTTTGCAAATGCAAAGGACAATGGTCTCGGTCGGAACATGCCCGTACACTACGGCAGCAAGGAGCTGAACATTCACACTATAAGTTCAACCTTGGCGACACAGATACCCCACGCAGCAGGCGCAGCCTATGCTCTAAAGATGCAAAACATGCAGAACCCAGACACGGAACCACGAGTCGCAGTATGCTTCTTTGGCGAAGGAGCAGCTAGCGAGGGAGACTTCCACGCCGCCCTCAACATCGCCGCTACACGCCAAGTGCCCTGCATCTTCATCTGTCGCAACAACGGCTACGCAATCTCGACACCAACCTCTGACCAGTACCGCGGTGACGGCATCGCCTCGCGCGGCGCAGGCTACGGCATCGCCACCCTCCGCGTCGACGGCAACGACATCTTCGCCGTCCGCCGCGCCACAGCCCGCGCCCGCGCCCTCGCCCTCAAAAACGGTGGCCAACCCGTCCTCGTGGAGATGATGGCCTACCGCGTAGGCCACCACAGCACCTCCGACGACTCATTCGCCTACCGCCAGCGCGTCGAAGTCGAAGACTGGAAACGTCGCGACAACCCCTTGACGCGCCTGAGGAAATGGCTCGAGGGCAAGCAGCTCTGGGACGAAGACCAAGAAAAAGAATTAAGAGGCTCGACCAGGAAAGAGGTCCTGCGTGCGTTTGAAGAAGCAGAAAAGGAGAAGAAACCTAGCATCAGGAATGCGTTTGAAGGCGTCTGGGAGGACTTGACAGATGAGCAGAGAGCACATGTGGAGGAGCTCAAGGATATTCTTACTAGGTATCCAAAAGAGTATGATTTGGCGGGGTTTGAACGCGGTATCCAAGGGTTAGATGATTTGTTGGCGGAGAAGAAAAAGGGGTATTAGATAAGAATTCCATTGTTTGATTTGCTATAACTATTCTCAAAGCGTTCGTTGTGTCCGGGGTATCTATCTGGTTTCTTTTACAAACTCATGTCGCGTCTACTAACCAATCTGGATCTGCGTCTTCGTCTTCGGGGTCTTCCATCGGTAGCGAACCGGCTTCTGATGGGGATGAGGGAGGCAGGGGAGATGACATTTTGGTGTCTTGGTCCTGGTTTGGTTTATTGTCAGAAGTCTCAGCACCATCTTTGTTCGTCGATTGCACGTCGACAGTTTCGGGACTGGCCTCCGGTATGAAGCCTCCAGCATTATCTGAAGCACCATCCATTTGCATCAATTGGGCGTCTGGCGTATCCACTCGTTCGCGTGGTACAGCGACATGGGGGGAGTCCTCGCGGATGAAACCTCCACTTTCTCCGTCATCTTCTGACGAGTAGATTTGGCCTAAGCTACTCTGCCGCCTGGGGAGAAGCTGTTGTGAGTCCAAAATTGTACTTTCGAAGCTTTGATGGCGGGGCATGCTGATGGGTGCTGCACTGGCCTCTTCTGCTGGTATGAAGCCACCACCGCCATCGCCGTCGCCATCATCATAGCTCTCCGGTACAAAACCGCCGTCGCCATAATCTTGCTGTGGAGGAGCTTGATATCCGCGGCCACCCTCCGGCTCCGTACCAGCACCTTCATCGGGGAAGAAACCCCCTGCCATTTCCTGCGCCGCCAACTCCCTATCCTGCCTGCTGATCTCGTCTTGCACATCCAGTTGCGGGCCCCTTTCACCATCAATCACAATAGCATTGACGCGCTGTGTAACGCGCAGACCGATAAGGAAGCGCCTCCACAGGCGCAACGACTCTGATGTACGCGCCGCAGCCTCGGCTTCTTCTTGCTGGTGTTCCATGCCATCAATGACTGCCTGTACGGCATCTGCGTATTCCTGCGCTACCACCACACCTTGGATGATTGCAGTGCCATGCCGGCCTTTGAAGGAGAAGCCTGTGACGGCATCGGCGGAGTCGACACCGACAATACGTGCTGCTTTTGCCGCTAGTTTATGGCGGATGTGAGTGCCGCCCGGTGGACACATGGAAGGCACGTACAAGTCCAGGTTGCCGTACGCGTTACGAGGCACACGGCCTCGGACGACCGGAGGAGGAATGTAAAGTTCTGTTTGGAATTCCGCAAAAAGGCTAGCACCGACTTCGTCAGCTTGATCTTCTATATCCATGTCTTCACCAATGGAAGGTCTTCGGCCTTTTTTGGGCTTTGCGCGCTTGAGTGGTTGTTCGCCCATCTTGACGTCTCTCCCAAGACGATACCATTTATCGGCTGTTCGGACCAAATGGACATTTGTTCGACGGTAGATGAGCTCCATTTTGGGATTCATGGCAGTTCCGCAGTTGACCTTGCCGACTTGCACGGCGGGATGTATTACCTCGTTGTGTTTGAGGTGTCGTTCGAGTACGTACACTGGATGGCCCTTGAAATCCTGTACGTTCCTGGGTATGCCTTCAGCTGCTTCTTTGCGCGCCAAAGCAGCATCCTCCAGCTGGTCTCTGTCGAGCGGAGAGGCTCGCTCAAAGAATCCCATGGTACGTCTCCACCAATTCTGTCCACCAGGCGTGCTTTCGACGCGGTGCTTTCGCGTCTTGGCGTTGTAGGCTTTGGCATACCTCCGTGTGACATCTTTTGCTGTGTAGTCTTCGTCAAACGCTATTGCATAGCTGAGACTGTTTTGAGCAAAGCTAAGCGGCGGCTCTAGCTTCTCAGGTGCATTGACAGTAAACGTAGAGTGTGTATCAATACAGACCCATTTCTGGTAAGCTGGATTGAGTACCTCGACCCAATATACCGGATAAGCAGTGTGATAGGCTTTTTGCTTCTTTGGCGCGACGCCAGTCTTGTTCAGGACTGCATGCCGCTCGCCCATCACACGTTCGAGCCTTGAGAGTCGTTTGCTCCGCGGAGTTTGCGACTTTGGTTTCGTCGGACTTTGCTCTGCCTGTGTATTGTATGGATCCACAACTATGACATTCTTATCAGTAGCTGCCTTCTGTGGTGTAGCGCGTTCAGCTGCAGAAGCAAATGGTAAAGGTTGTAAGGAGCATACGAGCCGTGCTTCTAGACCAATGCCACGGAGGAGGGCGCAGAAGAGTTGCGTTCCAAGATCTTGAGATCCACGCAAAGTGTAGGCAGCGGTGCGGAATTCATCTTTATCCATCGGGTCGTCGAGTTCGTCAAAGTCGGAAAAGGGCCGAACGGAAGCTTCCACTTCAGCCCACCGTGGTTTGTACATGCCTTGCGCTGTTAGGTTGAAGCGTTTAGACCACATACTCTTTAGCTCGTTCATGCCGTCAATGAAGCGCTTCGAGGCTGAATATTGTGTAATGTCAGGATCTGGTACGAGGCTGGACAAAGTCTTGGAGGGTACAATCTTGCGGAGCGCGCTTTGCACTCTCCTGTCATTGCACCATGTATTCCGACGATGAACGTGGTACAGCAGACAGAGGATGTGCATCTTATGAATGTCCAACCGCCGTTTCTTGTCGACTGATGTGATGGCCCGCCGGCGCACTTTTCTCTTTGTGCCTACATCCGTGGCCTTGTTGCCTCCGAGGGTGATGGATATATCGCCGACCTGACGTGCAGCCTCCCCGCCCTCGTCCGTATCATCCTCATCGTCGTCGTCGGCAAGTGCATCTTCCCACTCCATGTCGCTGTCATCGGACTCGTCTGAATCGACAATGGTCTGTCGTACACGGCTGTTTGTATGCAGCTCTGCTTGCAATGCAGTAGAAGGTCGCGTCGGCAGGGGTGATTGCGATGCGGTCGAGAGCGAGGTTTGAGATTGCACTGCTGGCTTCTTTTCAATCAGAGATATCACACTCTTCCGTACTGGCGCCGTCTTCCGTTTCTTGGCGGGTCGCTCGTCGTTGTCGTGATTGCCATCATCGTCGGCGCTGGTGGCCTTTGCTGCCTGCTCCTCGCGCAGCATTTCCTGGAAGACAGCTGGAACACCTTCTTCATCTTGTCGCGCCTTCCTCCCGTTTCGCGCTGAGCGCCTTGGAGTTACAGATTCTGTGGTCTTGTGCAGTTTTCCTCGCGAACCGGCCATATTTCCGGTCACCCGTCCAGTCAGCGCAAAGCGTAGGGAAGTCGACTATCAGCCTCTGCGGATAATACCTGTTGTGTCACAATATGAGGTTAATACATGGTCGCATGACACAGGTCTAGGGCGGGGTACTGTTGTTACATTCATCTCAGGCCTGCATCGTTGTAGTCGCGTTGGAGAGTACCTGGGTATGTGGTGTGAATGCAAAGGACCCTCGATGACGCAACCGTCTCGGCCCGGTAAAGCGCGCTTTCACGTGTTGAGTCTCTCGCCTCATCCCGTGACCATCTGCAACACGAGCACTAACCTCTGCGGCTTCATGCGCAACACCAATTCCGCCGAGTCTGTATTTCCAAAATAAGTATCTGTATACCTGGGCTGCATATTCATATGCCTCTTTTACTTGTCCGAGCTATGTCAGTAATACCAGGCGACATAAAGTGCTATTATTCGATCCTGCCTTAGGGACAAGATCGCGGCTACTTACTACCATGTATTGTCGCAACTACCATGGCTAGGAGAAAAAGCCGCTTGGTGTCCAAGACAGAATTTTCTCTCCATGCTCCTCTCCCTTCCTATACCAAACAACAACCCCAACAACATCATCTATCACTACCACCAAAACATCTCATCCGCAACAATGGAGATGTGCATGGCCCCCAGGAAGGACAACTCCCCTCGCGAGTTACTTAGCAGTGTCTCACCAAAATTCACAGACAGCCAAGGACCCACACTATCACCTATACCGAACCCGCATGTAACAGCGTCTTCGCCGCGAACTACATACACCGAGTCGCAGTATTCTCAGTCAGAAGGGTCACCAACGCATCAAAAACATCATTCCCAGTCCTCTTCTCATGAAGCCCCCATAGACAAAGAGCACCATCAAGGCCCGTCAAGCCTTGATCCTGAATATCCTCAATCGAAAGAGTCCAATCCCCTCAACAAAGACCGGCCTCAGACCCCGACCCATGTTTTCTGCAACGGTGTGTACTATACAAATGAAGTGCCTGTCAGCAATTCAAATGAGGCGCCACGACAGCGTCCAGGAACTAAGCCTCTCGGATTTTCCAACATTGTATCAATATCGACAGCACCTTCAGCTATACCGCATTGCGGACCGATAAAGCCATCATTAGGAGTACGTTTCGAACACATCGCTACAAATCCAGCTATACCACAGGGCGATGGAACATCTATGCACGTGGAACCTTCGGAACAAGTAGAATCCTCAAGGCGACCGATGGAGCCGGTGTCAAAAACGGCGTCACAATACCAACCGTTCGGGACCATATCAAGTTGTTGCTCGATGAGTCGACCAGGTACACCTCCCCTGATGGTGCACGCACATGGTGGGTTTGGCCGTCTTGCGGAAGCGCCGGTTATAGATAACGAGCATGGAGTGAGCGGGGATCCCCAACTAACGGGTACCTACTGCTTTGAGTCGCATCGATGAAGTGAGGACTCTTTGCTAAGATATCTAGGAGATCTGGTGGCTCAAAGCATTGATAGCGACCCGGAATCTGGTCCCCCGAACTTTAAGCGGGTTGTCCTCCGTATCGATGGCCTCAAATGCGGATGTTGCGAAGGGGGCTTGTCACAGACTATTGGTCGAATTCCCGCCATCAGAAACCACCAAGTCAACCTTGCTCTAGCCCGCGTGGAGCTCGACTTGGATACCAATCGCCGTTCTGTCAGCGATGTCATCAAGAAACTGGAAGTGAGCACCGGATTTAGCTTCGAACAACAAGTTGCGTCTGACGGCCAGGTGCTTGAGTTGATTATCAGCGACCCCCGGCGGTTGAATTGTGCAGACCAAAGACCGGGTGTCCTTCGAATCGAAGCACCGGAAAGAGCATCTTGGCGCCCATTGCAATTACTGAGTGGACGTAGCCGTACGATTCCCAGACAAACTCCAGGTTCAGAGACCCATACGACAATGGGAAAAGGCCTCGCCGAGCCTTTTGCTGAACAGAGCAAACGTAGAATTGCAAAAGTCCGGATACCACCTACAAAGATACATTACGATGCGACTCAGATTGGAGCGCGGACTGTGTATGAGCATTACAAGAGATACGACCCAGACATGGAACTGGCGCCATTAAGCACTGATCCGGCGGCGGAGGCTGGAGCGAAGCAAACAAAACGAGCCCTGATGTGGTTGGTTCCCGCACTGGTCCTTACTATACCAGTCGTGGTGTTTGCATGGGCATCTCTTGACAAAAACATCAATTACGCACACGCCTCCATAGTGCTTGCGACGCTGGTACAGCTCATTGCCTTCAAACAATTTGTTCCGGGCGCCTTTCGGTCTCTCTATCATTCTCGAGTGTTCGAAATGGACTTATTGGTTGCCATCAGTACTACGATAGCATACGCTTATAGCGTCACATCGTACGCCCTCCAAAGATCAGGCAGTACTCTGAAGACAGAATCATTCTTCGAAGCTTCCACCCTGCTAGTCACGCTTATCTTGCTCGGCCGTGTCATCAACGAGTTTGCGCGGTTTCGGGCCGCCAAGTCTGTCTCGTTTCGTTCACTCCAGATTGAGGAAGCTCTAGTTGTCGAAGACCCTGGTCATCTATACGCGACGTGGGCAAATGTCAAGACAACTAAAATTGATGCCCGGCTCTTGCAGTATGGTGACGTCTTTACAGTCCCCCCACATACCAGGATTGTCACCGATGGCATCGTCTTGTACGGAGGCTCCAATGTCGACGAGTCAATGATTACAGGCGAGTTTGAACCGAGGGCGAAGGGCTTAGAATCCGAGGTTTTCGCCGGCACCAACAATGGAGAGGGCCTTCTTGTCGTCAAACTCACTAGACTACCGCATGAGAACTCAGTGCATGAGATTGCAGCTATGGTCGAGGACGCGGAGTTGACGAAGCCAAAAGCTCAAGCGCTTGCTGATCGGATCGCTGCCTGGTTTGCACCTGCAATAGCCATACTTGGGCTCAGCGTATTCATCACCTGGCTGCTCGTCAAAGCATATATCTTTCGTAAGCCCTGGGGAGATGCGGCACTAAACGCAACCCCGTATACTATCGCCACTCTCATCGTATCTTGCCCATGCGCGATTGGTCTTGCGGTACCCATGGTCATTCTCATAGCCAGCGGTGTGGCAGCCCGTCACGGCATTATCTTCAGGGACCCTCAAAAACTCGAGATTGCCCGCAATGTTACAGATGTCGTCTTTGACAAAACTGGAACCGTAACTTGTGCAAAGTTGGAGGTTGTTGGTATCCCGAAATACTGTGCTGTTGACAATTCTCGCACGAAAGGCTTGTTGATGTCTCTTTTGAAGGACATTAAGCATCCATGTTCTGAAGGGGTTTGGCGTCATCTCGAACGAGACATGCTCATCAATCGAGACTTTGAGCTTCTCCAAGTCAGCGATATCATCAGCATTCCAGGCGAAGGGGTCAAAGGCATATGCGTTGATACAGGGGCCGAGATACGCGCAGGGAATGCTGGATGGCTAAACATCAACGAGGTTGGGCGAGAAGTCACCACTACGTGCCACTGTACGATTGGCGGAGACCTTCGTGTCAGCTTTGAGCTCATGGATCGTACTCGTCCTGGGGCAGAGATGGTAATAAAAAAGCTACACGCACGCGGCATACAAGTGCATTTACTTAGTGGCGATAACGAAGGCGCCGTAGCTGATATGGCAGGCGCCCTATACATTCGAAGACAGAACACAAAGTCAGGCTGCAAACCCCAGGGCAAGATGAACTACATCAAAGATCTGCAAGAGCGAGGGAAGGTTGTTCTGTTTGTTGGAGACGGCACGAATGACTCGGTTGCGCTGAAACAAGCTAATGTTGGTGTACATGTCCACCGTGGGTCGGACATTGCGAAAAGCGCCGCGGATGTCGTCCTGATGACGACGCGTCTCCACGACATTCTGATTTTGCTCGACATTTCCAATGCCGCCTACCATCGTATTGTGCTCAATTTCCTGTGGTCAGCCTTCTACAACCTTTTCGCAATCTCACTGGCGGCTGGGGTTTTCGTCGTGGTCAGACCCAATTTTAGAATCCCACCGAAGTACGCAGGTCTCGGTGAGCTCGTCAGTGTATTACCAGTTGTATTGATCGCATGCCAAATGCGATGGCGTGACTATGGCCAACAGTACCGAGCAATTGAAATCGATTATCAAAAGGTGGAAGCGCCAAAGCGGGAACGTCGTCTTCGAAGTCGGACAGGCTCTTCGACTGACAGCGCCGGCTGTTGTGAGATATCCGCAACTACATTGGCCAGGATTGATGCCATGACACGCTGAAGTGATCGAAAAGTGGTCGAATGATATTGGTTGGTCGTGATGAAGACCTTGAGCGTCTCTGTGGATCCTCTGTATTTGTTCTTCCTTGTCGCGCTTGGTAGAGACGGTTTCTCTTCAAGTTGACGTATCGTTGTATTTGCTACGAGTGCGTAGAATGCAACAGAGTATTATTTTGGAGAACTAGGACAAAAACCTGCACTAGCTGGTATCCGCAGATGAAGCATATTGCCTTCCGTGACAATAAATGTTATGATAGATATACGCTATCGGATCAATTCATTTGCCAGTCGGCCTCCCACTCGGGCTTCATGACGACGATGTGGATGTGTGCTTTCCACTTGCAGAGAAATGCCTGCGAACGAAAAGCCGAGCAGGGTATTTTCTGCAAATCTCATTGAAAGTGTACCTGACAATATACATCAAAGAAGGCTTCCGAAATAAGTGATGGTAGGGTGGGATTAGTGTTGAATATCGGCATTTGTTTCTCCGCAATCTCCCCCGCACTTACCCCAATAGAGAATACGAGTGGCAAGATCAATAGCCGACCGCCTCCAAGTGGCGCAAGGAATTGGATATATAATTCTAAGTCTGATGTATATTCGGTTGAGATAACAAAAAAGTGTGATAGTTGCCAGACCACGAAGTGGGTTTTGTCGCAACGCACTGCCCTACACACATCTGAATTCTCTATTTCTCTACAATGTCGCCCATTCGCACGCACTCTATTGCGACAATGGGAGCCGATGGTATCGGTCCCGAGGTCGTTAACGCAGGCGTCGAGGTGTTAAAGAAGTTGGCGCAATTGGATGGCACCTTCAAGCTGCAATTCGAGGACTATGACTGGAGTTCTGAAACGTACAAGAAAACTGGACAATATATTCCGGATGGCGGGCTGGAGCAACTCAAAAAGCACGATGCAATTCTGTTTGGTGCTGTTGGCGCGCCGGGTACGTTGGGACCCCAGTTTCTTGAAAAAGTTCGAGATTTCAGACAGGTCACTGATATGCTTCACAGACGTGCCGGATCATATCTCCCTTTGGGGCTTACGACTAGCAATTTGTCAGACTTTCCAACAGTATGCCAACGTCCGCCCTACGAAAATCTTCCGTGGAACGTCGTCGCCTTTACGCAACGCTGAGCACGGCGACTTGGACTGGGTCATTGTGCGCGAGAACTCCGAGGGTGAGTATGCTGGCCAGGGAGGTCGATCCCACCGAGGCCAGCCATGGGAAACTGCGACTGAAGTATCCATCTTCACACGCCATGGTGTGGAACGTCTGATACGCTTCGCGTTTGAAACAGCACAACGTAGGCCGAGAAAGCACATCACAATTGTTACCAAGAGTAACGCGCAACGCAACGGTATGGTGATGTGGGATGAGATTGCTGCCGAGGTGGCTAAAGACTTTCCTGATGTGAAGAGCGATAAGATGCTCGTGGACGCTATGACGTGTAGAATGGTGCTGGACCCCAAGTCGCTGGATACCATTGTGGCGACGAATCTGGTAAGCAAGATTCTTTCTTGAGTCAATATGTAGCACACTGACTTGACCAGCACGCGGACATATTGTCTGATCTTGCGGCTGCCTTGGCTGGCTCCATTGGCATTGCTCCCACCAGCAACCGTAAGTTCTATCCACCTCTTTCAAAACACGCCTTTACTCACACTGTCAACTACTAGTTGACCCCACCCGCAAGAATCCGTCCATGTTCGAACCAATCCATGGTTCAGCCTTCGATATCACCGGAAAAGGCATTGCGAATCCAGTGGGAACCTTCTGGACAGCATCTGAGATGCTAGTATGGCTAGGCGAAGAAGAAGCCGCGAGGAAATTGATGGAGAGCGTCGAAGCAATAACAGAGCGCGGAATTTCGACGCGCGATCTTGGGGGTCAAGCGTCCACAAAAGAAGTGACTGATGCAGTCTGTGCTGAGCTAGATAGGATGTACAATGGTGCTGGCATGGGGAAGTGAAAATAGGCGTTATTGTCGCGGCGAGGATAGCCACTATTGTGGAGACACACCCTGGTATTCACCAGGGAATCCTAGGCTTATCTTGGGGGTACTGCGGGAATCAACTCGGCTAATCGGCAACCCGCAGGCGAGTGTCACTTTCTTGGACATTTCATTCCCATTATCTCGACCACCTCCTAGCATTTTGTGTTCCTAGTATTTGTATTTACGATACCGGTAGACAAGTTTGTAGCCCCTTCTGCAGAGCCACTATATACAGATCCTTCATGTCTCATCCAATGATTGAAATTCAACAGGGAGAAGTTATCCATGTGTCCATCGGCGACATGAATCCGACGCAAACTAACCATGTTCGAATCGCGGTTGCGGATCCTAACTGACCAACCCCGTGAACCTAATCCCCGCACCCGCATCTTTCCCCGCACGCATAAAACAAGACGACTTACTCGCACCCCATACCATAGCAACTGCCGTGACACTCATGATGCATCCCCCCCACATTATAGTTCCCACTTCTGCTGAGACAGCTGAGGAATTCAACTTGTACATAACCATCCACTCCTTTCAATCTTGAGTAAAACATATTTCTTCGCCTACACATCGCTTACCACAAACTTGCCCCCTGAGGACCGTCCTAAAACAGCAATGCCTCTAGGAATCCTCCAGGACTACAAACTCGAACATGTTCCAGGAACCGCCCCATTGAGCGAACTGGGTCGTGTCGATTTAGAGGTTTCTACGGATATCGATCGTGGATTACTCAAGCACGATGCCACGGGAAAGATTGTGCTTGTGCCCCAGCCCTCTGATTCACCCAACGATCCGTACAACTGGCCAAGGTGGCAGAAGGAAATGGTCAGTTTACCTCGAACCGCACAGAGTTACATGGGACAAAATATGCTGATTCGTATAGTTCACTGTTGTCATTGCCTACGGGTGTGGCTGTGTAGGAGGTAAAGTCAACCGGTATTTCAACACCCATACAGCGGAGCTGACTCTCGTTTGTTAACAGCCGTGGGTCCGCTGTTGACACCGGCTTTTGTACCCTTGGCCGAGCAATTCAACGTCCCGTTGCAGAGATTTACGCTTGGTGAGCGCGATACACAAACTTTATGATGTTGACGGGCTAACCCAGTGTCTTTGCTAGGATGCAATGGATCTTGCATTGTTGCCATAGCAGTGGGCAGTCTTCTTTGCAATACTCTCGCTGTGAAAGTGGGGAAGCGACCGATTTATCTTGTGACCACGCTGGGCCTAGCGGTGTCGAGCTTTTGGGCTGCGGAATCGAAGAGTTTTGCTTCGTTGGCTGCAGCGAGGGCTATTCAGGGTTTCTGCATGGGTATGTGTTGTGTGCGATGGGTCGGGGATGTTATGCATACTGACATGTGTATAGCGCCGTTCGAGGCCTTGATACCAGCTTCTGTTGGAGACATCTGGCATGTACATGAACGAGGGTTTCGCATGGCCATTTTCAATCTTGGTGTTTTAGGAGGAATTGTAAGCTTTCCAACGCCTGCAGAAATGACGATTCACTAACATCGTTCCCAGAACCTAGCCAGTCCGATAGGTAAATTATCACTGAACGTTGAATGTTCAAATACTGACGTTTCTAGCCGGATCCGTCATACAGTACGGCTCGTATCGAATTGCAATGCACGCAATGGGTGGCGCTTTCGTGCTCATGCTCCTACTCATCATTCTTTTCATGCCGGAATCCGCCTTCCACCGCCACAACGTCATCAACATCGACACGAGCGCCAGAACCCTAGAAACCGATGCAACGGAGAAGGAAAAGTCCGTGGAGCATATCGAAGACGGCCCATCGCAATATTCCACCTCATCGGAACCTCGCGACCCGTATATCAAGACGCTCATGCCCTGGTCCGGCTATTGGGACCACGTATCCTTCTGGCGAACCTTGCTGCGCCCATTTGTAGTGATTGCAAGTCCCGTAGTCATATGGGCTACGCTACTCTTCACCATCTGTATCTCCTGGCTCGTCTTAATCTCCATCACGCTTTCGCAAATCTTCTCCGCGCCGCCCTACAGTTTCTCCGTCAGTGCCGTCGGCGCAACGAATGTTTCATCGTTTGTAGCGTCGTTACTGGCCACGCTGGTAGCCGGACCAATTATCGATGGCGTAGCAAAGCTAATGTCGAGGCGCAACAATGGTACTTTCGGTAAGCTTCCCGTCGGTCTTTTCAGTCTGTACGTGTGTGTTCTAAGTTAGCTGACAACGACATAAAGAACCCGAGTTTCGCCTCCCGGTCATGATAACTTATCTCATCTTTACGGCTACCGGCTTTTTCGCATGGGGCCAATCGCTTCATAATAGGGATCCTTGGCCGATCCCCGTCATCGTGTGTATGGGCTTGATCAACCTTGGCGTACAGCTTGGCACCACCGCTGTGGTAACGTATGTCTCGGATTGCCATCGAGAGCAGAGTGCGGAAGCCTTTGCCATCATGAACTTTATTAAGAATATGGTATGTGCATCGAGGTGCTTGCTATAGAGAAAGTGTACTAATCCGATTGATTTGTGCAGTTCGCTTTTGGGCTGACATTCTACGCAAACGATTGGATTGCGGTGCAGGGAGTACGAGATGCGTTCTTCGTTATTGGTGGAACTACTATTGCTGTGACTTTGGCGACGATCCCAATGTATATCTACGGGAAGCGTGCGAGAAGTTGGGTTAAGAGATATAATATACTTGACAGTGTTTTGAAGGCTAGATAGCTCCTCATAGTCTGAGTCTAAATACGATCTGTCTTGAGTATACTCCTAGTAACTTCAATTTCGAGAAATGTTTCGTCTTAGAGATCTATCATAATTCAGTAGACAGACTGGATATTCAAAAGTAAGCTTTTTCTGATGGAACATTCGAGATATTGAAGTGATACTTACACGAAACGATGACTTCAGTTCAAAGATTATTCTGAACTCTAGCATTAGTGGCGGTGTAATACAGACTAGAATATATCCAAGGTAGGTGGTCTCGCGTGCGATGCTTCGGCGATTTGATTCCCTTGCTTACTTGGCGAGCTAGTACATATAAAAGATTGGTGTATTGCATAAAAGATTGTCTTCTATTACCTCTTCGATTCCGGTTGCTTCTAGAGTCAAAATTCTGTACAAATGTGCATTGAACTTCCCGGCTCACGCACTACAGTGCGCTCTAGCCCATACATCTCCATTCTCAGCAACACGCCATGTAGTTTCCGCCAAGTGTCTATACCGATGATCAGTCTCTACGCCATCGAGTCAATCTAAAGGGAGCGGAATGGAAAGTAGGCGCAGGTGGTCACCGAGCGAAGACGCTTTGTTGATGGAGGGCTACCGAGTACAAGCTTTGGTTAATAAGCTTCTGTGCTTTGCTTATACGGGCCGCTAAAGAATCAAATTGCCGAATCAGGAGGAAAATGTGGCGCGATCAATTTGCATGAAGTTGCAAAAGAATGTGAAGAAGGGCACGTAGACCAAGAGCGAAGATGGGCTATTGAAGGGCTATGGTCACAGATATGGGACACAGTGGGAAGTAATTGCAGTTGTCTCGTGAAAACCGTACGTGCAATCACTGATTGAGTTGAGCAGAGTGTTCGAAATTGTGGAACCACTCACTGAACTGAAGTCGGCGTTACGCTGGAGTAATAGTGCTTAATCCTGGTCAGTAAGACTATCTCCGAGAGGCCTATCTCCGGGGGGTTGATAGCCGGAGATACGATGGCAAGTCAGATGCACGGAGATAGGCTAGCAGGTGGCGGGCGGAGATAGGCTTGCAGGCGAGACGGACGGAGATACGCTAGTGCAATTGCACGCATATATCCAAATCTAGACTAGTAGAGCGTATTACTATCACCGCGAGAGACGCCGAGCCCGAGACACTGACGTAGACCATGGATGTGCTGATGCGGTCGCAGGCTTAAGTGTCGTCGTGCGAGGATGACAGAAGCCTCGCGGACCTTTCGGCGCTGACAAAGCGGCCAACAAGTAGGCAAACTCCGGTCAACGCGTGGGAAAGGGCGAGGTTGCAAAATACTCTAGTCCAGGTCCTGTTGTCAATGAGCCGCGCTGCAGTGTCCTGAGCCGTGAAGGGATAAATACAAGCAAGCAATGGCTTCAACGAGACCAAACACGCCTCTGAGCAAAACTAAAGCACAATCGCTACATAATCATGCCCAACGTTCTCATCCTCGGCGGCTCTGGATATCTCGGTACCGCCATCGCCCAGGCACTACTCCGCTCGGGCAACTATGCTGTGTGGGGGACGGCCCGCTCCGCCGCCAAGGCCATACAGCTCCGCGCCAACGAAGTCACGCCTGTTGAGACGGTCGATCTTAGTGACCCGCAAACGCTTGCCCAGGCTATAGAGAAACACCACATTGACGCCGTCATCGACGCTTCGTCGGCATACGAGCAGGTGGCGGGTGTGCTGAAAGCCATCATCTCAGCAGCAACGGCGCGCGCTGATGCTCTCGCCAAGGACAAGGCCGTTGGCCCCAAGCTCGCCTTCCTCTACACATCGGGCACATGGGTCCACGGTTCGCCGTCGCGGCGTGTCAGTGACTTGGTACGTACATGTCTTCTTCCGCCATCTGTTACATACACCCCACCAAGGCTAATGAGACAACAGACACCCCCGGGCACCTCACTCGCGCCTGGAAAGTCCGCTACGACTGTCGCTTGGCGTCCCGCTCATGAGCAAACCATCTTGGCCGCCCGCGACGTGCTCGATGTCGCCATCCTCCGTCCAGCTATGATCTACGGCCGCGGCTCCTGGGTGTTTAATACATGGTGGAGTCCCTTGCTGGCGGCCGCTCAGAGTGGTTCACGTGATGCCATCCAGATCCCTGCAGACAAGGGCGCACGAGCGGGTGTTGTGCACGTCGAAGACTTGGCTGTCGCGTACCTGATCACTCTTAGTCTCATTCATGGCCAGTTGGGATCCTGGCCTGTGTTCGATCTCGCCGCAGAGAATCTGTCCATCGTTGACATACTCGAGGCGGCCAAGGCGGCCCTGGGTGTCAAGGCGGAGCTCGAGTATGGAGGTACCCACGGCAACCCCTTCTTGGAGGCATTG
Organism: Pyrenophora teres f. maculata; assembly: GCA_014334815.1. Classification (NCBI taxonomy): domain Eukaryota; kingdom Fungi; phylum Ascomycota; class Dothideomycetes; order Pleosporales; family Pleosporaceae; genus Pyrenophora; species Pyrenophora teres. Next base: position 5,313,734 of record CP060568.1, read on the forward strand.
AGCCTGGTTGCCAATAATGACAGCAGCCGTGCGAAGCTCGTGCTGGGATGGGTGCCCAAAAAGGTTGATTTCGTGCCCAACATGACTGTGTACGTGGATGCTTGGAGTGCCACAGAGGAGACAAAGTCCAAGGCTTGAGCGTGACTGGTGCATTGCTGTGAGATCCTTAGAGATATAATTACCATTGAGCTGGCGACAAGCAGTATAAACGTAATACAAACATGGATCTTTCTCTTAAGAGAGATATGACATGGTTCCTAGAGACGTGGGCATGACCTGAACATCTTCGTAGTATTATCATAAGCTTCCTCTACTTAAGTCCTCTTTATGCGCTCATAGTACCGAAGTTGCATCTTTACCAAATGGTGATGATGCGTTACTAATAAGCAATGAACTATATGGAAGCACGCCTTTCAACTCTGTAACAATTTCATTCCAGACAGACGCTTTCTCTTTAAGCTTGTTGTTACTCTTCAAGTTTGGAAATGCCAAAGCCTTGGCTTCTCTCCTGATCCTAGAAGCATGTTATGGCATCTATAGGATCGTGCTCGCTTATTCCAACATTCGACAAGGACTCATAACTTGTAATTATCTATGAAGCAGGAACTTGGGCGAGATCAAGAGCATACATATTTAATCTATGATGACTACTTGTCACATGAAAGTTCGCATGAGCGCATGGACCATGCCGGGGAAGGCGCAGCGATTGGATATAGGTGAAGCATGCGAGTGGGCCGGTGGCATCGGGGTCGTATCGTTTGTTGGCCTCGCCGGACATGGTGCGTAAGAGGAAGGAATAAAACAATGACAGGGTATTGAAAGCTTGCGAAGAGTCTAAGTAAAGAAAGCCGCTCATGACGCTCTTTAACGGAAAGGCGCGAGCTGTGGAGCGTGTTACGATGGCGAAGTTATTTCCTCCCTGTTTTAATGCTCTCCAGGATTTGGGGTTTCCTGCTCGGACGTGGCTACTATAGATCCATCTGCAAGTACGACTTTGTATTCGAGGATGTTGTTGCACACGCAATCTTATTGTGCAGAGAAGAAAGATGATCCTCCCCCAAGTGTCAGGCCAGATTTACCAACAGGAGAGATCCATCCTTCAACTGCTGCAAGGCCTTTCTTTTCGAGGGCTTGGCACACATCAAGCCATATGTTTCCTGCGCCGATAGCCACGCTTTTCCCGCCCTCCGCTGGGGTAACTTGATCGAAGAGCAAAGAGGTCGATGCACATCGCCTCTGATGCTCGACGTAGTAGGAATGGGAGGATGCCCCCCTCTTCTAATCGCAAATAACCAGTTCGATGTCTTCTCTACATGTCTTGGCTCTGTCGCTGCTTGTATCAATCTCTCCTCTTAGAATCTTGACCACCTGCGCCAGTTCCCACACATTGCCGGGCAGTACAACACATGCTGGTGGTACTTCGCAACGTCTTGATGTCGCTTGATGTGCCGCGCGAGCGCTAGCAAGGATCACAACTTAATGACGTCATAGGTCACACTCACAACACACGATTGCTACTGCTACCCGCTTAGTTTTGCGCCAGTTGGTAACCATGGTATAGATATGATGGTTGATACGAAGGTTTTCGATGGCATTGAATTGCTGTTGGCTTGTGTCTAATGGTACGGTGTAACTCCACATGAGTACCGCGGTGCTACTGCTGCCACATGCCTACGACTATTATTCAGACTCGAAACTATCGTGCTCATTGAGGAATATATCTACAAAATCTACCCCTGATAAATCCACTATAAATATATCATCTTTTCCGCCCATATGCGCACGAATCTACTGATTAACATACCTTTGCACTACGACTCCAGCTCCAGCTATACAAACGCTCTGCAGAGTTTTGACAGGCTCCAGAAATAATTCAATGAAACATATACTGGCTCAAACATAGAGATGACCCGCAAGTAGCAGGTGGAATGCGGATATGGATGAGTGTTATCCGACAGTCCTGCCTTCGGGCAATTCAGCTCACGCACCCAGCATATTCAATACTGAGTCGCCGAAGCAGCAGTTGTTCTTATCGAATCCGCATGAGCTATTAGTCCAGATGAGTTTGGGGGCCAGAGACAGTCTACACACCTCTCATATGTTGGCGTCGGGAAACCACTTCTTCACCCACGTATCGAGAAACTTGGGGCCCTATTGGCTTCACGAGAAACTCGTCTGCGCCTGCTTCTTCTGCGCCTCTTCGATCATCTGGCGAGTCTTGACCGGTAACAATGAACAGAGCACTGCTCTCACATCCGTGCTCTCTCTCTAGTTGTCGTATCCGTCGAGTCGCTTCAAAACCATTGCAAACTGGCATCTGTAGATCCATGAGGATCAAATCAAATGGCCTCTCGTCTGATTCTTGCTGTGATAACAGATCGTCTTGGTGCAAGATTGCTGCAGAGAATAGCTGCACAGCTTGCTCCCCGTCACTTGCCGACCGATATGGAATATTGCGGCGAGTGCAGTACATTTCTAGCAGTCGCAGGTTGACCGCGTTATCGTCCACGAGGAGTGCCATGGGCTTTATTGTCTGTTTATCGGTCTCAACCGTAGGTACCGTAGAGGTTACCTGGATGTGCAAACTTTGCACAACTTTCGCTAACTCTGCTTGCAACTTTTCCGGAAACATTGAAGCCCGCTCTGGCAATGGTTTTGGGTGATTGTTTGATCTTGGAGAAATGAGCAAGGTAGTAGACTTTGTAGAAATGCCCCACAGAGAACAACTCTTGGATGCCAGAGTGGATGGCCTAGATTCGGCAAGGATCGCGTCTGCAAGCTCTAGCACTTGCTCGATTATGTCATTCCTGAATGGGCCCTGGACGTATAAAACGTTATTTTGCCGTCGGATCCGTTCTTCTTGGAAGTCAAGGAAGCATGCATTCTCGGGAACGGGACATATTGCAACTTGGTCGGGAGCGATACTCCAGGTAGTGTTGTAAAGTTGTGCGAGATTTGGGGTATAGTCCACGATCATGAAGGCTCCTGCGACTTCCGTAGACTCTAGCCAACCAGAGTCTAAGAGATACTGGCCAAAGTAATGTCCCAGAGACGACGTTTGGGATTCGGCCGCAAGTCGGCAGAATTTTGGCGGGAGCTGAACTAGTCTTTCCTTTATTGGGCAGACTCGTGGAAAGGAGCTGGCGCAGATAGGATCGTTGAAAGTTGCTGTGGCGTGCGAGCCTAGGCCATGGTCAGAAGTCGCCAGCGTAATCTGACCACCAAGGAGCTTTGCAGCTTTGCATGCTATCGTCAATCCCAACGCAGACTCTGCTGTGCTCAGATCAACCTTCCCGTTGACATCGATCATGCGCTTGTAATGACTTGTAGCTATATCTCCCCCGTTGTGTTGAACATCAATGGTAAGTGACTTTAGTCCTGTTGTGACCGATAAGGATACTGCCACTACACCGCCAGCAGAATGCTGGGCTGCGTTTACCATCAGTGGCTGAATGCAATCCAAGAACACCCGCACATCGATCGCTAGCATATTGCAGTTTGGTGGTAGGTGGTTTATCATGATGATTGATGGTCGCTTCGCTACATCGTCTGGCAGCCCCAACAGGGTTTCTTTGAGCAGGGCAGCCTCAATTTCGGAAACAGTTTGCAGGGTTAGTATGCGTTCTGCTTGTGCAATGTACGCCCATTGGTTCAGTTTGATGAGACTGTTGACAGTTGAGATGAGATCTCTTGCCGAGGACTTGATCGTCTGGATGTAGGTATGTGGATCTAGCTGTTCTATGCTCGGACTTGAACTGGGTGATGACGCGGCTGTCGGGAGAATCACATGTCGCATCTTCAACTCTTCCGTCAAGAGCTCGACTGAACCAAGAATGCCGTGTATGGGCGTTCGCAGCTGATGTGTGATGCCGCGGAGGAATTGCTCCTTGGCTGCAAGTGCTTCTCGAAGTGCAAGGCCTTGCCAGTATTGACTCAAAATCGTCTATACAAAGGGTCATGGAATTAGTGTATGATGCTTATGTTCCGTATCATGTACTACTTACCGCGCTCGTGTTCACAAACCAAGAATCGACATCGTCAAAAACCATTTTGAGGTCATTGCAAGCTACTACAAGAAAGGTGGGCGCACGCTGACTGGTACACTGTGCGGCAATGGCGCGTACAGCCCGGGGGGCGGTCATATCCAGATGATTCATGGTTTTGATAGCATAGTCGAAATATGTAGTGTCTTCCCAAAGGCCCTGCTCCAGCCTGGAGGGCGAGAAAGTAGTACCACTATCAAGAACAATTTGGCCATTTACTGTCTCAGTGATGGTTATTTGGGCATCCGGGTAGACTTGGCGGAGCATGTTTGGAATGGCTTGTTCCATGTCAGCATATTCGTCGCACTGCTGCTGAGCATAAGAAAGCAGCTCTAGCATCTTCCTACGCTCGCGTTGGCGTCTGCCTCTTGCGCTATGAACGATATCAGCAACGATCCAATCGGCGAGACGGGCTAAAGACTGCTGCACCGTTTTGGACAGGAGTTCTTGAGGTGAATTTGAAGCGACGCAAAGGGAACCAAAGGCCACGTGCTCTCCAAACTCGGTTTCAAACTTGAGCGGTACGCCAGCGTATGCACGCAAGCCGCCTTGCTCGACATGGGGGGAATGTTTGAAACGCCAGTCGTTGACCATGTTGGGTAATGCGAAGATTGTCTAGGCTAATTAGCGTCGGGTTGACAGAAGATTAGATTTAACCCACACCTGGAGTTTGGTTGATAGTGTGGGCACAGGTACTCTCACGACGTGGTAAGACAGCGAGCGGAAGATTTACTGTCACCATGCGAGTATACGTGTTGTGATTCAAGAGACCGGCGATGGCGAAGTCCCATCCTACTGTCTCATGGGCGATGAGAACCTTTTCCTGTAAACGGGACATGAGCTCCTCGTCCTCAAGGGCGCCGCGGGTGTAATAGAAGACCATGGTTAGCCTCAGCCTCTCATTGCGTGCCAGGGCAGGGAAGAGATATTGGCTAGCATTGCATGAAGAGGGACATTGCGTCTGGACAGGGACGGGTGCGGGTGCCCAATCATTGTCCTTTTCCGGATATACAGATTCGAGAGCTTCTGCAGAAAGCGTATCAAGCGGTAGTGGGGCATGCTCAGGATCAAGAATTGGTGCGGTCGCGGTAGGACGCTCAGCTAATGCGGGCGCAGCATGTCTTGACAAAAGGACGGCAGCATCAGCCTTTGGAAAGAAGGCAGCACAGTGGCCGGCTGTGAGCTGCATTGAAGTATCTGTGGCTCGTATGACGGCCCCGCATCGAGGGTGAGAGTGGTTCGAGACAGGATGCACGGGTGTTTGTTTAGGCGGGAGCTAAAGCTGTCAGGGCGGACGAAGCTTGAGGCTCGCTCGGGCTGCAACGGTGATTGCAACGGTGATTGCAACGGTTCCCAGGGCTCTAACGGTCGGCGTCGAATGCAGAAGCAGTGGAGCGGTACTGTGATTTGCGCGACGTTGGTGGAAGTTTGGGTGGCGGACTTGTGATAAAACAAGGTGGACTTGTGCATGTCCCTTGTCGTCTCTAGGCCCAGGAAATTTCGTTAGCTCCAGGCTATCTCGGCTCGACGCCCCTTGTCCGGGCCGAATGTGGACGATCGCCGTTGGGAGTTTTGAGAGATGGGTTGGGGTCTGAGTGATGACCAGCAGTAGTCTCGTAGCGGTGGATCGATGCCATGCCAGCTGACTACCCTGTTCCTGCAGCACTTCCCGTTGCTAAAAATGCGAAGATGCAGGCCCGCGTCACGGCCATTGGCGCATCAGCCCGGCCCAAGGTTGCGAGATGAGCTCAGCTGCGGGGTTGGGCCGCTGTTCATTGGCTGTCATCATGCCCCACAAATCTGCTCAACATCACTCTTGTCTCTCTCGCAACCGTTTTCTGCCATGTTTGTTCATCGCATTATATCCTACTGCTTCTTGGTCTTGTCGCAACATGCCAGCATCATTCCGCTGAATCCGATACCGGGATTGTCCTGTTTGGAGCAGAGGAAGCTGGCTGCGAAGCCAACCTATACTCACGAGACGCCATTCTGTGAAAAGGAAAGACGCGTGTACAAAACATCCACGAGGATGCTGGAGACGCGTTCAAGTGCTAGCTACAGATGCCTGCAACCTTTGTTGCAACATGCGCAACCAGAAACCACGAGATGACACGAGCGTTCCAATCACTGTTCTAGCAAATACTCAGAGTTTGTTACAAGGTGCGCGTTGAAAATAAAAGGGCATAAAAGAGCCGTACGGACATCTGGATCTGCTGTGATGAATGCGCATGTCGATACAAAGCAGCCACGAAACTCCACCAGATGACCATGTACTGCCCTATACGGTAGACATGTTGATTCCTTAACCATATTGTCCTTTCCTATACAACCCCTGCCTCTTGCGCCTTAATCGCCGCTCTTTCCTATACGGCGGACACGTTGCTTCTATAGCTATGTCGATAGTCGCTCTTTCCTACACGGCGCAAACCTTGCTTCTGTAACCACGTCGTTCCTTCTTACTGTGCCTTGACAGCCACTCTTTCCTTTACACTGCAGCCACCTTGCTTCTGTAGCTATACATTTTACTAATTGTGCCTGCCGCGCCTTAATAGCCGCTCTTTCCTACACAGCGCAAACATTGCTTCTGGAATCACATCGTTCCTTCCTATACAGCTTCCGCCTGCCGCGCTTTGACAGCTGCTCTTTCCTACACGGCGCAAACCTTGCTCCTGTAACCACATCGTTCCTTCCTACTCCGACTTGACAGCCGCTCTTTCCTACACACTCGACAAGGCCAAGACACACTGAGTGTAGGTCCCAAGCCTTTCGTACACTTTGCTTAATCAACCATTACTTCTTACCCAATCGAGACCAAGCTTATCAGGAAACCATCCTGCCGTTCCCTATCGCGTAGGGCCTGTCATGCATGTGGACAGCACAGGAATGCGGTCTCGCACTGGAAGAAATTTCAACCTTCTTAGTCGCCATAAATATCAAAATGATTGTCACTAGGCGCATATTACTCGATTGTAGTCAGATACTGGGCTGCCGAAAGATTCTCATCGCCTTCCCCCCAGCATTGTAGATTAGGACGAAGCAATCGCAAGCAGTTCTCCCATATGCTAAGCAGCCCATCTTCTCCAACTTCATTTCCCCTCGTATATATCTAAGCACAAAGCGGCGACGCTACTCTTGCCCATCTATCCCGTCACTCTATCCACCCCAACGCCCCCCATGACCAGCCACTATATCATCACAAAGATTATCATCAAGGTCCAATCCCCAAAGAGCTGCACTATCAGGAAGTATAGCAAGCCATGTCATCAAGAGCTTATCGGCTACGGCAGAATTGCGAATATCTCGTTCTTTGCCGTTGAGAGTCGGTCGTGGTCTTACTGTCGTACATAGCATTTCTACACTTTTCTCTCACACAATGCGATTGTCTTCTTCGAACCGTACGCATCACAAGTTCTCTCTATCGCCTCTTCTGTATAGTGCTGTGTTGTGCGGCCAGTGTCCATAGTCCAATGCGCACGGTCATTTCCAGGCAACGACTCTCTTTCACTCTCACTCTCACTGCGCAAACACTGCGCACACACCAAGTACCCCGCCTACTCGCTGTTTGCTATTTCGTCATTACTGCGATTGGTTCGCCCCTCTGACGATAAATTCTTGCTCACGCAGTCTTGCTCCCACTTCTCTCCCACCACACTCCCACCGCAGTCCGCAGATTGTCAACTCAACTTGCGAACAGCTCTACCCCCGTTTCCCCCTGTACCCAAACATACACATACACACATACACACACACATACCCACACAAGTGCCTCATTCAAAGGTTCGAATCCTCTGTTTGAGCGCGAGCCTCCGTGTTTGCTACACCAAAGGTTGTGTACTCGACCAGTGAGCGACTCAGGCTCAGCTCGCATTTGCCCCAACACCCAAGCATACCCGCGGACAAGCAGCTCACTTCAGGTTCAAATCCTGTTTTGGGTTGTCGCATTCAGTCGGCTCTACGCGACTGCACATCCAAGTAAGTAATCCAATCCTAGCCACTGCTTTCAATTTCTAATCTTTCTATAGCGGACTGTGCTGCTCTACCTGAACACCATCCCGACCCTCACCTAATCCCTACCCATCCCGCCATCTCGCCATGGATACCCCCACTCCTACGACTGGGTTGAAGCGCGCGAAGAACTCCCCAGCCACAGGAGCTTCTCAAGCCACACCCACACCCTCCTCCCAACCCGCACCAACCACACCCTCCCGGCCTCGCGAGCTCAAGCCTTTGCGTGCGGCACGAAAGGCCGGTGTCGACTATGACGCTAGTCTGATCAAGGGCATGAACCCTCCAAGTGCCAACACAGCAGGAGGTACTCCCACTGCCTCTGCTCCCAGGTCGATGAATGCCAACCAGTTGCTAGCGCGGGTCAACAACGCCACCACAATCGACAAGAAGTCTCGCGATAGTGCGAGGAGAGACCTCTCTAACAAACTCGAGTACATGAAGACTTTGTGTACCGATGACAACGCTTTGATGAAGCGTGAGAGTGTAGTGGTCGCCAAGGCATGGGAAGACAAGTTACACAGGCGCACCAGGGAGGCGTCCGAAAACCTCAACGGCTACAAGAGCTTCGTCAACGAGGCTCTTGGTCTCATGGAAACATGGGAAGTCAATTGGGGTGGCCCTAAGGACAGCCAGGGCTGGACCGGAAGTGAGAACTTCAATCTCCATGTCGACTCTATCTGCAGCGACTTGGAGGAAGGTCCAGAGGTTCAGTCACCTTCAAGCAGCTCAAGCGCCACCTTGAGCCTGGGCAATGGCCACGAGACGCGGCGTGAGGCCCAGCGTGTGATGATCCGGAAACATCTCGACGAACTTGTCGCGTGCTTCCCGTCTGGAGACCCTATGGCAAACATCAACAAAGCCGCGTTGACAACAGCATGGGAGGCAAGGTTCTGGCAAAACACCTACGAGAAGACTGCCTATCTCAACATGTATCTCGATGCCATCGAAGATAGCGCAATGGATCTCAAAGAGTGGAGGGACGAGTGGGCGTTGAGCGATGAGGGCAAGAAGAGTGGACGTGAGAGTTTCCTCGAGTACGTCAAGAAGTACCACCGAAACGACGTTCACTTCAGCCTACCAGCCGTCATCCAGCCTGTTGGAGCTACGACAGCGGGTGTAGAAGAAGATGCTGAGGGGGAGACGGATGACGAGGACTACCAGTCCTCGTCTCCTGCCGCGTCTCCCTACCATCAAGACAATGGCAGCAACAACAACAACCTGCCATACTACCTGCCTACCACACCCCACCAAGACACCAACACCAACTTCGACACTGCCATCCAAGACACCAACTTTGATGACGCCATCTTCGATCTCGCTGGTGGAAATCTCCCGGCCTTTGGCGACGATGGCAACAGCGCGAACATGTTCGCTCAAGGGTTCCAAGGAGCATGGAACGATATTCCTGTCGATCCTTCCCTTGGTTCGTTCACCACTGCGTGGGAACCCCAAGCCTCATCACAGCCCATGCCTGTGAATCCTTCTTTGGAAGAACTGGTTGGAGCCTGGGTACCCCAAGCTTCCTCGGGCGACATGGCTGCAAATCCGTCCTTGGAGCAACTCATGGATTCCTGGGTAGCCCAAGCTTTGTCAAGCGATATGACTACAGGTCCTGCCATTCCAGATGGCACTGTAGTCTCCGCCGCCACGACTTCCAGCACCGCCCAGCTGGCATCTCCCTACGCCCAATCCTCGTCAAGCGATATGACTATAGATCCTGCCCTTCTAGATGGCACTGTAGTCCCCGTCGGCACGACTTCCAGCGGCACCCAGCTGGTGTCGCCCTATGCCCAAGCTTCTTCGAGCGAGATGACTATAGATCCTGCCCTTCTAGATGGCACTGTAGTCCCCGCCGGCACGACTTCCAGCGCCACCCAGCTGGTGTCCCCCTACTCCCAGAGCCGTGAGATGGATGGCGTTGCTTACCATGTCACGGTTGAGAAGCCTGTGGTATCGCAAGCGCAAGCTCAGGTGCCCTCTACCACGGTTGCTAAGCCTGTCGAGGATGTCGAGATGGGTGAATCCTCCACTGTCTTGCCGCCCTCAAAAGACCTCACTACAACCATCGCAACCGTCACCCCTGACGTAGAGATGGGTGAGGCAGTGTCCATGCCCCTCTTTGGTACCAAGGATCAGACTTCTCGAAATGAGGATATTTGCATGGCCTCGGGGGAACTCCCAAAGTCCACTGGTACCGTCATGCCAGTCACTGGATCCAGTGCCACTGGCGGTCGCTTGAATCTGGGTTTCGGTGGCAATGCCTCCAAGAAAGTCCAGTTCGATCTTGGGTTCGTTCCTGGTGCAACCAACCCGTTCGGCACTCAGTCGAAGGCACCAGTCTCCATTCTCAAGCAGACTGCGCCTGCGCCTCCACCGGGCTATCCCTTTGCCTCCTACACTTCGTTTTCCCCCTCTCCTTCCTTCACCCAGTCTGGCGGCATGGCGCCAAAGACTGCAGCTCCTACCTCTGCCTGGGCCTCTCCCTCATCTTTTGTACCTGCCTCTGCCACATCTGGCGGTACTGCGGCGAAGACTGCAAAGCCAGCGACCTCTGCCTCTTCCGTTGCTCCCACTTCTTTCCTCGCCCCCGCCTCTTCTATCGCTTCCGCCGCTGCCATCCCTTCCGCCTCCTCGGTTTCTCTTACCCCTGCCAAGATTGGCAGTATTGCGGTAAAGACTGAAAAGCCAGCAAACTCTACCTCTTCCATCACTCCCACCTCTTCTGTCACTCCCGCCGCTGCAATCGTCCCCGCCTCGTCAGTCACTTCTACCCCTACCAAGCTTGGCGGTATTGCGGCACAGACTGCAAAGCCAGCGACCTCTCTCTCTTCCGTTGCTCCTACCTCTGCCACGTTTGGCGGTATTGTAGCAAAGACTGAAAAGTCAGAGCCTACGCCGAAGTCAGATGCGGAGAAACCCATCTTTGGTCCAGAGGATGTGAAGTCCAGCAGCGGGTCAACTGGCACCAAGGTAGCACCGAAGCCAGATGCGACGAAGCCGGTTACGACAAAGCCGGATGTCACGAAGCCGATCTTCAGTCTGTCGGGGATCAACTTCGGCAATGGGTCAGCTGTTACCAAGCCAGCATCGAAGCCTGTATGCGACTTCGGTGGCCCGATCCCGGAGTTCTCTAAGATGCTCAAGCGTGGTGCGCCACAGGCTGTTGTTGTGGCTCCGGTGTCATCATCTCAGATCGCTGAGAAGACTCAGACTGAGAAGGCCGTCGCTCCTGTACAGACGGAAACAGAGGCTACGATTGTCAATGTCACTGATGGTGGTGTTGATACACAGGCAGACAAGAAGCAGGCAGATGCTCAAGTCAAGGTCTCAACCCCTCCTATTCTCACCACCATTGACAGCGTCTCCAAGGAACCTCTGGTAGATAAGGCACCCAAGGAGTTCCCCACTGCCTCCAAGAAACCTTCTGTAGATGAGGTATCTGCGGAGTCGACTGTCGTTGTTGAGACTCCGCAAACAGAAGCGGTCTCAACCGTAGATCGTTTCCTTACCGCCATGGACGAGCTGAAGTCGATCTGGGACCGCCTTTCTGATGCCGACATCACCAGCGCCCTAGCGAAGAAACTCGACAATGAGCCCGATGTCTTTGATCACAATGATTGGAGTGCAGCGCTTCAACTCATGAAGTCTGTGAAGCTCATTTTCAAGCCGTCTGAAGCGGTATCGCAGCACCCCAACCTGATCCTCCTAAACACCAAGAAGCCGGCACCGGTGGCCGAGGAGAAGAAGCAGAAGGTTGAGCAGCCTCAGAAGGTTGCAGAGTCAAAGGGCAAGGAGCGTGTTGAGGTTAAGGCACACCTTGACAACAAGCCCCTACAGCAGAAGCCCACGACTGAGATGGCTGAGAAGGAGGTACCTGACTCCGCGGCCAAAGCGACAGAGAAGGTGTCGGTGCCCGCCATCAAGGCGACTGAGAAGAAGCCAGAGCCCGCGGCCAAGGCCACTGAAAAGGTGCCTGTGTTGGCAACCAAGGCGACTGAGAAGAAGCCTGAGTACGCAGCCAAGGCCACTGAGAAAGCGCCCGTATCTGCAACCAAGACGACCGAGAAGCAAGTTTCTGAGTCCTCAGCCAAGGCGACTGAGAAGAAGCCAGAGTCCGCAATCAAGGCGACTGAGCAGCAGATTTCTGTGTCTGCAACCAGGGCGACTGAGACAGCGCCCATTTCCGCAGCAAAGGCAACTGAGAAGAAGCCTGAGTTCACAGCCAAGGTGACTGAGGAGAAGATTTCGGAGTTCGCAATCAAGGCGACTGCGAAGATGCCTGAGGTTGAGGAGCAGAAGGATACCAAGGGCAAGGAGCGTGTCGAGGGCAAGACGCAGCTTGGCAGCAAGCCCCTTCAGCAGGAGTCCGCGACCAAGGCAACCAAGGAGAAGAAGACAGAAGTCCCTGTCCCCAAACTCTCTCCTCGGTTCAATGAACTTGTCGAAGAGATTGCTGCTTCTAGAGACCTCTGGATCAAGGAGCACCAAGCCTATGGCACTCCTCGCGCGCTCCTCAACATTGGCGAAGAGCTGCTCACCCATGGTCCCGAGTTCTCTATCGAGAACACCAACATCGAAGAGCTGGAAGACGTTTCTTGCAAGTGGGAACAACTTCTCACTACTGCGGACTGTCTGAAAGCCCTGCAAGAAGCCTTCCATGGCGACTACGACGCAAAGTTCCGCCGCGATGCACAGAAGTTCCGCGAGCACAAGCGTGTGTACGACGTTTACCACTACAAGTCCAGTCAAGGTGCTACTGGCTCAAAACTTCGCCAAAAGTACTACGAGCGTGAGGCCCATAAGCAGGACGTCGCCGGAATGAAGATGCGAGAAGAAGTCAAGGATGAGCTCCACGACCTACTTGGCATGTACGGAGAGTATCTCACCTCTCTGGAGAACCTGCAGTCACTCTTCCGCTTCCCTGACAGCTTGATCCACATGTCAGAGGCATCCCTAGTCGCCTTTCACGAGCTCATCGAGGCTAGGCACAAGGCCTTTTTGTTCGAAGTCGTCCCCTTCCCCCGCGAAGTAAGTATATTCTACCTGCGCAAGTTGATTGAACTACGCTAACCACCACTAGGTCTTTGACGATCTGACCGTCGAAGAAGCACAGCATGTGTTGATCAAGGACTGCTGCGCTGATCCCTTGACTGATGCTGCTTACGATCAGCTCATGGCGAAAGCCGACGCGCTCAACTTCGACTAAACGCTCACGACCCTACATGACACAGTAAGTCACCACCCCCACGATTCCCTCATCCGTTCCAAAAACTAACAGCCTCGCAGATTGACGACGACGCCCTAATATCAGACATCCCCCCCACACAGTGGTAACGCGATCATTTCCCCAATCACCATACCAACTCCCCCATTCCAACCCCAACCACAGCATTCTCCACAAACCGACTAACCGATCCCCTACGCACCAAAGGCGAGGCAAACTTGACAGAAGAAAGGACTGGGCGGTACTGAGACTTGTGAGATGGAAAACGTGCACCAGTGTGCCGTTAGTACCAGGAAAGCGTGCACCATTGTGTCGTTAGTACGGGAAAGCGTGTGCCATTGTGCCGTGAGTCCTAGCGAGCAAGGAAGGTACCGCTCCCCGAAATCGGAAGAACCAACGCCAGAGGCCTGCACCACTGTGCAGTCTCTCGTTGTTCGACTGATGACATGTCTGGACTTTTGTCGGTTTGCTTTGTTGGAGGTGTTGTGGGGGTGAGGCCGGTTGGTGACTGGACTTTGTGAGGTTGGGCGCGGGATGGGATGTTGGGCTGGATGGTTGGGACGACCACTCGGGTGGGGGTGTCTCTTGTTTTGGTGTCTTAGTTGGTTAGTCATATGGGTCGCGTTCATTTGGTCATTGGAGTAGCGTGTCTTGACGAGTTTGTTATATTTTCCTTGAGGCTTTAGCCCAAGTTGAGAGTTTGTTATATCTGCCTTGAGGCTTTAGCCCAAGTTGAGTGTTTGCTATATTTGCCTTGAGGCTTTAGCCCAAGCTGGGAGTCTTGAGTTTTGCATCACAAGGATAGACACTGGGGTCTCAGGAGCTTTTGTTATACCGGCACTTTTGCTGGCATCCACTGGAGTTGGATCGGATATACCCAGGATAGTCTTGTTTTAGGAGTTTTGCGGATTGTTTTTGACGACAGCGTGAGCTACTGAGCTACACGACTGGTTTTGTACAAAGGTTGATTGCTTCACATAATACATAAGCCTAGTGCTTCTTTTCCTTACAACCTTGCTTCTCAACCGTGACCTTCAACCGTGAATTTGACCCAACTCAATAACTCATCGTATTCTCAACAGTTGACAAAACCAGCATGGAGCACTCTACATCTTCCTCCCAGACCAGCGCCTCCACCCCACCTCTCCGCAAGAGAGCCATCCCTCATCACTCCTCCATCTCCCCCACTCGCCGCTCCTCCCTTCTATCCACCCTCTCCAGCGCCCCTACCCAAGATCAGGACGACTTCGCAGATCTAGCATCCGCATGGAACGACCTAACCCTCTCCCAACACCCCGACGGTCTGGACGATGAAGTGCAGCGCCGTAGAGACTACTACTACGGCGAGTTACTGGATTCACTCAACACTGTTGCAATATTGCTCCTCTACGCCGACCAGCCCATGTCAAATCTAGCAACAGCCTGGGAGAAGAAGGTTTGGTGCGAGACCTACGAGGGCGCGTATGATCTACAGGCTTATGAGGAGTCGATGGAGAAGTACGTTCGTGACTTGGAACTTTGGATTGAGGATTGGGAGGATGGTGATAGGAAGGAGGTGTTTGGAGATTATGTGGTTGCAAACTTTGGGGAGCTGGGGCGGGAGGTTATGAATGATGTAGTTGTGCAAGGAGGGGATGAGGAGACGGAGACGGAGACGGAGATGGACATGGAAGGAGGGTCGGAAGAAGGATGTCGCGCCGGCGCATCTCAGCTTGGATGGTTCCGGTTCTGATCTCTATGATATTCGGGTTGAGTTTGTTCGAGACGCTGAGAGCGATTAGCAAGGCTGTAGATCGTGTGCCTTGTCGCGGGGTAGAAGATCGAAAGACGTGATACGACACGGTGTGGCGTGACATACCACGATGCGACCGGCAGACAGACCCGTCTCCGCAATCTCGCCTATATCACAATCCACAGCCCTATCCTACCTTTGTATCTTCACTCAAGCTCCAAAACGCGACTACAATGTTCTCCACAACCTACGCCCGCATCCGCGCCAACGCCATCCGCCCCACCACAGCCAACGACAAGCTCCCACCAACATGCCCCATCTGCCTCGAGTCATGGAATCGCGGCATCGACACTGTCCAAAACTCTCGTTCCTCTTGTTCTACCTCCGATGCGAATGACTCAGCAGCTGAGCCAGCAGTAGCAATCAAGAAATGCGGACACATTTTCGGTCGCAACTGCTTAACAAGATGGATGCGCGACTGCAACACTTGTCCCGTTTGTCGGATTGAATTCTTCGCGATGCCGCCCAAGCAATTCAAGTATACGGATTACTTTGTTTTTAGTGGTGTGCCTATTCATTTGTTTCGGTGATGCTTGTGAGGGGTGGTGGGGACGGAGTCTACAGGACGATGACGGGGCGAGAAGGTAAAGCCAATAAAAATATGGCAGAGACCTTGTGAATATCAAGTAAGCGATAGTTGTCCAGTTTGGTTGGTACGCTATGGGTGAGTGTTGACTGAAGTCTACAGAGTTATTAGGAGTCTCGTGTAAGAGCTTGGCAAAATATCTTATTGAGGTACTTCAAGCATTGAACTGATATCCTATTTCGAATCCGTGCAGGTCGAAGAAGCCTTTATACCAGAAATTTCTGGACCTCCTTCTCAATCACTTTAGATTGCTTCAAGGGTACTATCGGGCCTATTACCCTGACAAGTTGGTGAGTTGATGAAGGGAAGGAAGGTAAGGCGGCTGAGAGTCCAGTAAGATCAACACAGTTCATCCCAACAGTGTCTTCATGCAGGAACGGAGCGGTGTAGTTCTGCAAAACGCACTGTTCTGCGCGCGAACTTGCTCACAAAAATTCGTGAAACCCCTACAGACGGCCACTACGGCATCGACTACACCATCACGCATACGGCGGACAAGATTAACACAGCTGGGTCAACTAGGCATCCGTCACTCTAACCCTGAAAGTAAAAGAGGTATTGCGATATTAACCGGCGTACGAATTGATTACAGTTGCCTCGTAAGCAACAAGCGGTTACTTGGCATAATATATACCGGTACACTTTCATCTTTGTACAGCCACACTATCTGACCTCCTAGTCGTCCCTCGGGAGATCCGGGAGTCCCATCTTCCAGTAAGAGCACTCGGGACGAATTCCATCGCCCCAGCGCTCACACTTGCCGGCATTGGGGTTCGTGGTACACTGTCCGCCCTTGGCATCAATCAACTGGCAAAACTTGTATCTACAGATGCACTAGTCAGTGGGAATTCCATCAAATACGATCGATTGAGATTCTTGGGATGGGCGGGCCCTTACGTAGCTGGGTTGGGGTTGGCATTGTAGCAATTTCCGCGCCTCTCTACGCGGCCATCGGGGCAAGTCTCGTGGACGAAGGAGTATACGGTCTGGCCGTTACGCGTCTTGGTGCGCTGTGTGTATTTGTCAGCAACAGGCTTGTAGTAACTTGGAGAATGACGAGTAGATTTCAAACTTACAACGAGTTTATCATCCGGGCCAGGGACGACGCCCTCGAAGCAGGTCGATGGGAACTCTGCCTTGGTAATCCTAGGCGCGTTCTCTTTGGCAGCTAGTTCATGATCATTGCTAAAGTCTGGAAGGTTGATGCTGGTGCCGTCAGGGCAGCGGAAGGGGTCCCGGACTAGGTTGCCGATGCCTATGCACCCGCCCCAACCGTTACACAAGTCATTGTTCCAGAATGCAAACGCAACAGGGAGACTGGCGGCGAGAGCGATGAGACGCATGTTGGACAGAAAAATGATTGGTAGTTTGAGGGAAAGGTAGTGGAAAGGGTGGGTACTTTTTTGATGAGCGCGGACATGGGCAGTCTTATATACACTCTCAGCATCTGAAGCAATATAATTCCCGCATGGTCCCCAGATACTTGTCGTATTAGTCCGAGGTAACGATTCTAAGAAGGTGGAAGCGAATAAGTGGCGGTGTCAAAAAAATCCAATCACCCAGCAATGTTGGTACCTAGGTAGGTAGGTGGTTTAAATACCACCGAGGTTTCAGCCGAACGACGGGCTGTGCAACATGGTTCGTGTTCTGAAGAGAGATGAAGAGACAGAGAAACACGACCTGCACACAGTGACGTACGTATACCAACCAAACCGAAAGACAAAAAAACCAACTAGTTATTCGTGTTTCGAACCAGTCGGAGGTCTCGGCATGGGATTAGCATCCATGTTCTCCCGATCGTCGGCTTACTTATATTAAGCTGCCTAAGCAGTTTCTGGGTGTTGATGGTCAGACCAAACGGGCCGAAAGAGGGGAGGAGGGGGGGGGTACGTACTTGGCTATATGCGGATGCAGGCACGCGGGAACCAGTTCCAGATTCCGCAAATCCCGGGGCCAGAACTGTGGCAAAAGAGAGAGCAATTCTCCCGAGATTTACATCGGTACTAGTCCGAACGAAGAAGAGAGGTCCATAGTACTGCATTGTTTCTACCTGGATCGGCTTCTGGATCGAAGGAAGAAAAAAACACACAACAACGGTGCCGGGGGGCGTTTACTATATTTACAACAAGGTAGTACCTTGAACGAGATGTTAAGTACATTAGTCATGCGTTTTACCATGGAGAGCCCTGCCAGTGAACCCCCCTTTTATCGCACATGCAAATATGCATGTACAGTAAGACGTGGCAGACCTTCTGAGAAAAAGCCCATGTCTCGTATTCCTCACCGTGACCTGTTAGACTCTAAACAAGGACAATCATAGTGATATTAAACTTATATTATCACTTTTTTTCTCTCTCTCCCTTTCCCACTAATCGTATCACGTGTTTGCATCGTACTTACTGCACTTGCAGCTTCCGTCTTGTGGACCCACACATCATCATCTGTCTACATACCCACACCCACACCCACACCAACACAATGGCGACGGCGGAAACCGTAGATCTAGGCCCACCGCACGCGCCCCATCAGGGTTCTATCGATGCGTTCGCTTCGATCCTGGACAGTGTGAAGGAGGAGCTTGTCAAGTTGAGGAGGGATCATGATAGTAGGTTATGGTGATGGTTCCGTTCCCCGCATTGTCACTCCCGTGGCTGTTTCTTTCCCCACACCGCATTCCCTTGTTACCGGTCTCGGTCTTGGTTGACGCCTCACATTAACTGTGGGGAAAAAAGACATATTTCGTTGGTTTGAAATCTGTCTCTTTTTTCTTTTGGCTGAGGATGGGGTCTTTGCTGTCTAGTCTCACCTCATCCGCTCTCATCTCTCACCCGCTCCCATCTTACCTCACCTCATCCTTCCCTGGCTACAGACCCCTAACCCCCAACAGAGCACGAGCCCACCTACTTCGCCGCCGTCCACCACCTCTCCGACCATGCGCTAACCTCATTCACCGCTGCGGATCTAACCGCCGTGCGCGTAGCCATCACAGCCTACGGTATACACCTTTTCGGCAAAGTGCGACTACCCGCGCTGGACGATGGCTACATGCACGTGAGAATCTTTGGGCGACCGAAAGAAGGTACTGATGGAAGTGAGTTGGAGGAGAGGGAGTATAGTTTACATAGTATACATACGGAGGAGGTGATAAAGAGCGATGGGGACAGGGTTTATAGGGCGGTTTTTGGGGAGGCGGATGAGTTGGGGTGGTTTGAGACGTAGTAAAAGACTCCAGGGCTGAAGATTCAAGGGACCACGTCAGAATAGTGGGGGGTGTGGAAAGCGCTCGGTATTTTGTATTTCAATTTCTCGATTATATCGGGGTATGTCGACCATGTCGGATGCAATCAAACGCCGCGCTCAAACGATAAAGTCAAAAGTAACCCAGGGAATCGCTAACAACCCCAAACAATCCCGCTTCACTTATCTTCCTTCTTCTCATTGGGCTCTTCATGCTCCGGGTTCATCCTCGTCCACCTCATCTTTCTCCTTCTTTTTTATCTTCTTTCCTCTTGCGCTCCTTCTTGAGCGCATGCTGCACCTTCTCATCCTTTTCTTCGTCCAACTCATCCCACTCAACATCGTACTCGTTAGCAATGGCCTTGATCTCCTTGCGGAGCGCATTTCCGTCCTCGATCAAAGCCTCCCATTTAGGCAAGTCGAAGTTGTGTTGTTGGTAGAGTTTCTGCTGTCGACGCGACACGGTGAAATTCATGGCTGAGCGGTAGCTGACTTCACGGTTGTGGTACAGGAACCATACGTAACCGCCGATAAGTGTGGAGAGACCAACGAGGTACTGTGAGAGATGTCAAACAATTTCTTCAGAAACAGCAGTGAAAATACTTACGGTGACGGGCTCCATGACATCCCAGCCCAACTCGGTTTGGAACGTGAGGTAGTAAACGACACACCACCAACCCACAATACCAGCAAAGCCAGCCCTTGCGACGTTCTTGGCTGCATTCTTGGCCAGGTCGTCGCACTCTTTCTTGATATCGGCCATGGAACTGATTTTGCGCGACGTCTTGCGCAGACGCATGCGCAGATAGTATGTCCTGTCTGCGAAGCTGGGTACACCTACGCGGATCTCTTGCGGCGCGCCTTCAATCTCAATGGCAAATTCCTGCCCTCTAGCGGCATCTCTGATGAAGTCGCCAATCTCAGTTGAAGAAGACCATCGTACGAATTTGCGTGATCCTTGCTTGTCCGCCGGCGCATCGTGACCTTGTCCAGAGTACGATTCCACGCCTCCTTTTCCGGGTCCGCCTCGCAGCTCCTCTGCCTCTTCTGGTGTCTTCCGATCGCGGCTGTTCAGCTTGCCTGTCTTTTGCGTCTTTCCATCGATGCGAATCTCGTCGACCTGTTCGAAATCCTCTTCGCCGTCTTGTTGACTCAGACTCTCTTTTTCGCTACTGACCGGGGTGCTCTCCATTTCCTCGGGCTCTGCCTCTTGCTGCATTGAGTCTTCGGCGCGGAAGTATACATTGGGCTGTCTTTCACGGCCCTCTTTGTCCTTGATTGTAGGGAGCTCGGCTTGTATCAATCGCTCCAGGTAGGAGATGGGTTGTTGTGGGTGTACGAGGAGTGCCAGCGGCTCGATATCTTTGCGGTCGGTGTTGTGATCGGTCGTCACGAGTGGAAGGATAATCTTAAGCATGCGAGAGGGTGTGGTGAGCAGTTTGCCTATCTCGTGTCAATTAGCGGGCCTCTTAATGGGCTACAACAACATACCCTTGGTCATGGCTCCAGCGCTTCTCTGCCGCTTGACAGGCGGCGTGTCGCTTCCTTCCCTATGCCATGGTGTCCGTATTTGCTTCCCCTTGTCTTCTTGGAGCTTCTTTGCAAAGTGATCCTTCTCTTCTTGTGTGATGTTCTCATTCAGCTCTGAAGCAGGTCTGGCGTTGGAATTGCTGTAGTCGCTGTACTTGACACTGTCGGTACGCGTGCGTAAGCCTCTCGACCTGCTTGCGAGGCTTTGAAGCTGTGAGGATGCGCCATGTCGTAATAATATGCTGGGGGAATTGCGTGCGAAGAAGGGCGCACAGCGTGTGGATGGTAATGTCGTGACGCGTGGGAGCGAGGCCAGTGCGGAGAGTCGGTGCCTCATAGTTAATCAACGCCTGGCTTATTAAGGCAATCTCGAACCAAGAGTAAGACACAAGGAGAGGGATTGAAGCTCAGCCGTTACGCAGCTGTCGTCCTAAGGACAGATCTGCATGCGACAAATAAGCAGGGCAGAACATTGAAGGATGACGCATACGTCATTGGTGATCATGCATTGAGTGGCTCAAAAGTGTGGCTGCGGCTTCGTGGCTGTGAAGATATCTTTGGGCTACACACGGAACCAGTATTTTTCAGCGGCTCGAACATCAGAAGATGCCAACCACATCCAGCTCGTTTCAAGATTGACGACCAATTATGTTTCGAGTAATAAGTTTAGTATTGTTTCGACTCCAAAGTTTTGCAGTAGGCAGAACTCGATTGTCTAGCTTGGTGTAGTACTCCTTGTCGTACGCCCCCGATCATACCTACTTACACTGAAACTACTGATCTTGAACAAAGTAAGCCCAGGGGGGTAGAGTGACAGCTGGCTTGACAGACACAGCTGAAGAGCTCAAGTAGTTGAGAGATTCCTGGCCTCGACCTAACAGACAAACCCGACTATCCCTAGCATTGAGGACAATGCTCCCTACTTGTTAGTCAGAACATAGCGCTCGGCATGCAAGGGGAGAGCATCGTCCAACTAAAAAGGAACCCCCCGGGAAGCACAACCCCGCAACTAGGTCGAAGGCATGACGTACCATATTGCCTTTTTCCCAACAGCGTATATCGTATATTGCTAGCGCAAGGGGTAGACCACATGTTGGAGCACACGGGACATATCCCCACAACCCTTCCTCCCGTTTACCAGACTGAAACATTTGTTGTGCTTCCATGTCGGCATACCTACTCTTTGTTCGTTCGCGAGTCGCAACCATGGTATAGGCTAGGGTATATATGTACCTAATTGTTGACAGCTTACGGACTTGGACTAGGGCATGGATGACGTTCAGTCCCACTCCCAAATATGTTTTCAACAATTTCCGCAAGGGGGCCCTTTGGAAATTGAAGGCCTTTGTTATAGCGTCAATCGCCATGGATTCACGCGGCGTTGGTCTAACCTGCTACGGCCCGTCGCGCGTCGGAGGGAAAGCCGGGCTCAACAGGTACATGCTCTCTTTGGGCGTTTGATGTCGGCGATGATCATAGTGGAGGTGCGGATAGATGGTGCCTAGTGCATCGAGACAAAGAAACAGGACATGGTGGCGCTTTGTAGAGCGAGGCGGAGTCGTACAAGATCAAATGATGCATGATTACTTTTGTCTTTATGGGAAGCGAGACATGGTGGTGCCGCACGACTGGGCTTGTGTTCGAAGGGTGTGTAGTCGTCGTGCCACGTCGGGATGCTCCATCCAGGTTGGTGCTCCTGACGGGAAGAAACAAAACACTCAGGCGGCGTCTTTTAGTTAGAGTTTATCGAATCTGGATCGCGACTCTTGCCCGATGGCGTGGGCTACGCAGACGACAGGTACGGTAAGCCATGTACCGGCCATTTGGAGCCAGCTTGTGGTGCAAGCGACGAGTTTGTTCTTCGGGGGATGTGTGCGTGGAAAAGCCGCTGGTGCAGTGCGTCGCTACGGTGCAGGTCGGATGGTTGCTGGCGTGCCATGTACTCAGATGCCGGCAGAGAGGGCTAGTTGGTGGTTAGTTGGTGGTTAACCGTCGCCGGCGCCCTGACTGTCGGGATCGTCGTCACTCAAATACCCAACAAAGCCAGTGGTGTCACCAACAAAGACATCTGATGGATGCGTTACACACCATGAGGGGCGACGGATAGACATACATATGCAGGTCAGCAACAGGTGCAGCAGCTGGAAAGGCGCGGCAGGCTTGCTAGAGACTCCACTTGGCGCTATCAAAACTCGATTAACGCGACTAGGCGCGTCCCCGATGGCTCATAGGTCCACATTATTTCCATGCTCGCATAGGTAGGCCCGAAACTCTTGACGAAATTCCATTTGCAATCGTCCAGATGCGCCTCGGTGTTGTTCTGTCAGCCACGATAACAGAGATTCTTACCGTACTGATGCAAGAGGCGAACCCCACCATTCGGCGACGTCCGAAGTGCCCTCAGCACAGATAGGCATGCTTGGCGAGGCGCCAGGGCCACAGCTGAAGACTGAGCGGGCGAGCTGGACTGTTGGAGCACCAACCCTCAATTGCGTTCCCCAGGCTTGGACTCAGGAAGCGGCCGGTGCCCTTTTCACGCGCAGTACGCCGAGACGCGCTAGCTTCCGCCATGTGGGCTCGCGTGGGCTGCCACACTATCCCAACTAAAGCAACGCTCCACCGTCCCGATATGGGCCATTGGTCCTTTGCCAGGAGCAGGAACACGACAGGGTTGTGGTTGCCGCTTGTCCTTATCTTTTTGGTGCGGCACCGTGTTAGATACACTCTGCGTCCTTCCAGGCCCTGTAATACAATTCACTTTGACTTAAAAGCTCGCTTCGCCTTCACAGGCTACCGGCCAGTGTGCCATCCAACGTCGATCCTTTCGCTGCGTGGTCGACTCTCAACAACATCATCGCTACCTGCCTTCGCCCCCCGCGGAATCGCTGAAATTTCTGCAACATGGCCGGCCTTCTACACAAGCTCAATGCCGCTGTCGCGAGCTCGATTGTCGGCAGGTACTTTCGCCTCGAGGGTTCTGGTCATGTACGTACATGGTCGGTTGATATTGAGAAGATGCACTGACAACCGTCATAGCCTAAGGAACGAAAGGGGAGTCTCTTCACTACAGAGTTCCGCGCCGGTCTGGCTACGTTTTTTGCCATGGCCTACATCATCTCGGTGAACTGTATGTTCACAATCATATGGCGCTGAAACCCCGTATCTAATGACCATGAACAGCCTCAATCGTGTCCGACACTGGTGGTACATGCGTCTGCCCAGGACTCCCAGATGACCCTGTTTGCAATACCAACGCCGAATACGCCCTTTGTGTCCAAGAAGTCAAGCGGGATCTTGTAACCGCTACAGCTGCCATCTCCGCCCTGACCTCCTTTTGCATGGGTTTGTTCGCAAACTTGCCCATTGCCCTGGCTCCCGGAATGGGACTCAACGCTTACTTTGCTTACACGGTAGTCGGGTTCCATGGTACTGGTACGTCAAACACTGTTTCCCATCCCTGTGGAGCCCATCGTTCGGCTTCCTAATTGGGTTGGACCGTAGTCGTACCGTGAAACGTTGCTGATCAGTTTCTAGGCATGGTTCCATACGAGGTTGCACTTACCGCCGTCTTCGTCGAAGGTTTCGTCTTCGTGGGTCTTACCATTCTTGGAATTCGACAGTGGCTTGCTAGGTATGTTAACAATTTCCCCATTATGCAACATGTCACTGTCGTGTGACGGTGTCACAGCTTGATCGACAAGATCTGCTGTACAACCTATATCTGCCTGACAGATCGACACCCCTTTCAATTTTACTAACGGCATTCAGGGCTATTCCCGCTAGCATTAAGCTTGCTACCGGTGTCGGTATTGGTCTCTATCTCACCATCATTGGTCTTGCATACTCTGCTGGTATCGGCCTGATCACCGGAGCTCAGTCCACCCCGTTGGAACTTGGCGGATGTCTTGCTTCGCAGCAAGTCGATGGTGTCTGCCCAGGAGGAGTCAAGATGAGGAGCCCGACCATGTGGATCGGCATCTTCTGCGGTGGTGTACTCACTGTCATGCTCATGCTGTACCGCGTCAAGGGTGCGATCATCATTGGTATCCTACTCGTCTCCATCATCTCCTGGCCACGCCCAACTAGCGTCACCTACTTCCCGCACACCGAGGCTGGCGACTCAGCTTTCAACTTCTTCAAGCAAGTTGTCACCTTCCACCCGATCAAGAAGATCTTGGCTGTTCAGGAGTGGAACATTTCGGAGCACGCCGGCCAGTGGGGTCTTGCTTTCATCACTTTTCTCTACGTTGATATTCTTGACAGTAAGTACAGACCATGTCATCATTCAAGTAATATACTAACATCCCTAGCTACTGGCACCCTTTACTCCATGGCCCGTTTCTGTGGCGCCATCGATGAGCGCACACAGGACTTTGAGAACTCTTCCATCGCATACTCTGTCGACGCCCTTGGCATTTCCATCGGTTCGTTGATGGGCTGCCCCCCTGTTACAGCATACATCGAATCCGGTGCTGGTATTTCCGAAGGAGGCAAGACCGGTCTTACTGCCATGTTCACTGGCATCTGCTTCTTCATCTCCATCTTCTTCGCGCCCATCTTCGCCTCCATCCCTCCATGGGCTACTGGCTGCACGTTGGTGATCGTCGGATCGCTCATGGCCACATCCGCCAAGGACATCAACTGGCGATACCTCGGCGATTCCATCCCCGCTTTCCTCACCATCGCCATCATGCCCTTCACATACTCCATCGCGTACGGTCTAATCGCCGGTATCTGCACCTACCTCCTCATCAACACGTCCGTCTGGCTCATCGAGATCGCCTCTGGCGGCCGCATTGTGCCACCCAACAAGGACGAGAAGGAGCACTGGACATGGCGTCTCGAGGGAGGATTCCTACCCCCATGGGTGCAGAGGCTCACGAGCGGAAAGAAGGATTTCTGGAATGCCAACCCGGAGACTGTAGGCGTGTCGGAGCGTCACAGTGGCGAGGACTCGGTCCACGACGAGAAGGACTTTGTCACGGATAAGCAGGCTTGATTTGCCCTTGCGTGTCTGTTTTCAGCGCTATGCGTGCGCTTTGTTTGCTTTTTTGGAGAGGCTGAAACAGTCCTCTCTTTTCATCGCGGGTTTTTGCATGGCGTAGTTTGTCGGTCGAGCCACTTGTACATGGACGGATGAATACGGCTCAGGCTGAGCCTTTAGGGCTTCTATTATATACCCTCACTTGTGTTATTAAACCATTTCTCACATTGACCATACTTACCTCGCGTTCCACATTCGTGTTCCGTCCCAACTTGACCTGAAATGATATTGCCGCATAATTAATGCCCGACGTATCCACTGCTGAGAGGCGCCGCCATGACTCCAAGCCACCCAGTTCATGACATGTGACGACTCCGCCAACCTCGTGCCCAAGCGTCTAGAATTGTCAGCCGACAAACCGGTACGTACCCACGGCTACTGTGCCTGCGCAAACACACATATCACAAGCCACAGATCGGCAATCGGACCATATCGGGGCGGTCGCTTGGCAATAGCCCCGATGCAGGGCGTGAGCCGGCCGAGGTCCCCCTCCAGTCACGTCGGAGACGGCGGTTCCGCAAGGTCAAATAACCCATTTCTCTTTCCCTCTTTTGCTAACACACGTCGAGTATTTTAAACTGGAGAACCCCGAATACACACGACCTTGAAAAGCAAAATTAAGAGGGTTCTTTCTTTGCTTTACTCAGAGAGGAAGAAACTTGTGTCCCCTTACAGAGAGAGAAGTCGGTGTTCCGAACTTAGTTACCCCCAGCCCCTCCGACCTCCGACCAGCGCAACAAACGGCAACAAGCGGATAATTGAGTTGCTTACGATATCTTTTTCTAAGCAAAACAGCTCTAGTTATCTTGCGCGAGCCAGAAGAGAAGCACGACATACGGCAACACAAGACGCGGTGTTTGTGGAACCCCGACAACGTTTCTATATTTTCCCTTTGCTGTCGCAAGAGAAAAAAAAAGAGGAGGATAACAGAGAGCAATCTAGAGGAGAAAAAGAAGAGAGACAACTAGAAACCATGCCTGCAGAGCAACAAAACGGGCTGCCAGCCAACGGCACAAACGGCGTCAACAGCAACACAACCAACTCTACACCCTCACATCCCGCCTTCGACTCGATACCAGATGTCATACAAGCTTTCGGTGAGTCTCCCCTCCATCTACCCCACCACCCGCAAACCCGCTAACCCCTCCTCCCCCAGCAAACGATGAATTCGTAATCGTACTCGACTCGCCCTCGCGCGAAAACGAAGGCGACCTAATAATCGCCGCGTCGGCACTCACGCCCTCAAAAGCCTCCTTCATGATCCGCTACTCCAGCGGTTACATATGCGCGCCCCTCCCCGTCTCGCGCGCCGCCGCCCTGCACCTCCCTCAAATGGTCGCCGACAACGCAGACCCGAACCGTACCGCCTACGCCGTTAGCATCGATGCTGCAGACCCCAGCGTTACAACGGGTATCTCGGCTACGGACCGCAGCTTGACGTGCAGGATGCTGGCGGATCCCAGCGCGAAAGCGAGTCATTTCAGACGGCCGGGGCATATATTGCCGTTGCAGGCAAGGGATGGCGGCGTCAGGGAGAGGAGGGGACATACCGAGGCGGCGGTGGATTTGTGTCGGTTGGCGGGGAAGCAGCCTGTGGGCGTGATTTGTGAGTTGATTACTGATGGGGTGGAGGTGGAGGGGAAGCCGGAACTTGTGGGTGGGGGCATGATGAGGAGAGATGAGTGTTTGGCGTTTGGGAAGAAGTGGGG
Organism: Pyrenophora teres f. maculata; assembly: GCA_014334815.1. Lineage (NCBI taxonomy): Eukaryota > Fungi > Ascomycota > Dothideomycetes > Pleosporales > Pleosporaceae > Pyrenophora > Pyrenophora teres. The sequence goes on from CP060568.1 coordinate 5,340,907, forward strand.
GATAAAGGTTTGTACGATTGATGATATGGTTAGGTATATTGAGGAGAATGATGGGGTGTTGGGGGTGGGTGCGTAGGGTTAAGAGAGGCATGTGTGTTGAAGGAGCCTTTAGAGACTACGCTTGGGAGACTACGATGGCAGCGCATGGCATGTGTTGTTGGCGCGGCCCTGCCTACTGATAACCTCAACTCAAACCATCCGTGTACAGACGCAGCAGGGGAAAGAAAGTAAACCACTGTTCATATTAATATCTCACCCAGTTCAATAAACGTTCAGGTTCCCGATCCTTGGAGCTACCTCCATCCACTCCATTCAAACCTCATCTAAAATTATAATTTACAGCTCAAACGAAGAGAAGAAGAAAAAGGTATCTAGAAAACAGCAACTCGACCACATTATCCCATGGCCCCCTCACATCATCATCGTCATCATTATCGCATAACCTCCTCCCCAAACGTATCTCTATACTCATACACCACCTCTTCCCCCTCCTCCTCTTCTTCTTCATACCCCCCTTCCCCCTCATCATCATACACATCCCCCCACCCAATCCCAATCCCAATCCCCCCAGCCAACCCATCACCAAGCTGATACCCTGGTTTACTAAACAACATGGACATACGACCCATGGGTACAGGCTGAACTTCGTCGTCGTCGCCGTCGTCGCCGTCTTCATAATACGCATCATCGTAGTACGTGTTCTCGTAATCGCTGTAGAAAGAGGTCGAGGCTTGCGATATAGCGCTGTAGTTTGCGGGTTGCGAGGACCAGTAGGTTGAGGGTGTGGAGGTGTTTATCCGGAGGGTGGTGCGCGGGGTGGGTGTGGAGGTCGAGGTGGGGGGTGGGGTGGTTTGCGTGGAGGTCGAGGTGTAGGTTGGATGGGGTTTGAGTGGGGAGGTGGAGGTTGATGTTGATGTTGATGTGTAGGCTGGTTTTGAGGTGGAGGTGGAGGATGAGGGGGCGTGGGCATGACAGCCGCATGTACATGGCGCCGTTGTTGTCGTTGATGATGGATAGCTCGTCGGTGCTAACCTCGATGTCGATATCGGTGCCAGTGCTGTCGTCGGCGAAGCGCTTTCCTCAAAAACCACCTGCTCACCCCCCGTCTTCCCCTGCTGCTGCATCATCCACCCCGGCCTCGCCGTCTGCACCGCCTCGCCCTCCACAATCGTCATGCCCAACATGGAAACCTCGGAATTCGACCTCGAGCTCGCAAAACTCAGACTAGGCGGCCTACTCGCCCGGGTCGAACTCGCCGAACTACTCGATCTCTTGTTCCTACTCCATCCATTCCCGTTTCCGTACCCGTACCCAGACCCAGAAGAAGTCTCACTCCCAAAACTCCCGTCAGACCTCACACTCATCTCTGATAGTGGACGTAGAAATGACACTGTCCTTGATCGTCGCAGCGCTTGTCTATCTGCCTTACTACTACTACCACCGCTGCTTGCCCCCTCTTCATCATTGTCACCACTGGATATAGGAGGCAGGGGTTTTCTGGGTTCAGCCGGTTCCTTGTATTCTAGCTTGCCGTTATTGTCCGAGGCAAAGTATTCTTCGCCGCGGCCGAAGACAACTTGTAGGGAGGCGTGGTCGCGGGTTATGCCGCTTGAAGGGGACGGGTAGAGGAAGGAGCGGAGGGCCGGTGGTAGGTCGTAGCTATCTTTTTTTGGGGGGACGGGGTGTTAGTTTGTTGGTTGGTAGAGTGGGATGGTAGAGGAGACATACCTGATTTAAACTCCCCGCCTTTAGTCTTCCAGCAAACATAGTACCGTTCGAATGCGCCGAATGCGCAGACGATGAGATCATCTAGACTCTCCGGGTCATTTGGGTCTTCTGGGATTTCGCCGAGCCGCTTGTAGAGGCGCGTTGATGCGTCCATTATATCCGTCCGTGTTCTCTTTTCTCTCTTTCCCTTCTTCTCCGTATGTCGTGAGAGAGAGTATGTATGTGTATTCGTGTGTGTGTATGTGTATTCGTGTGTGTGTATGTGTATTCGTGTGTGTGTATGTGAAAAGAAGCTCGCTATCGCATACACCACACACCTCACCTCACACGTCCGCCGAAATTGGATCCGGGGCGCAAATAAAGCTCTGACAAATAAAACCCGCCCAGTATGGAAGAAGAAGACGAAAAAGAAACAAAATGTCAAGTAGGTTTTTCTTCAGGCAGACAGACCGGGTCATCCAAGGTTGTTAGTCCAAAGCGAAAACAGACGCCATTTCACAAAGGATATACGAAGAGAACGATGGTTTGACAGAGAAGATGGTGTTAACAACCCTTACAAATCTTATCATATCACATCACATCACCTCCTTATCGCAAACCTATACCCATACACCCACCCATACCGGGTACCAATTCCCCCAAACTGCCCCCCCTCCATACCCTTCCTTCCCTTATCCTCCCATCCGCTGGCGTGATATGCCCGCGACGTTTTCGCTGCTAAAACGTGTTAGAGACAGGCGTGTCGCAGGACATGTGGAAATGCGGCCACAATGTCGGTCCATGGTGGGCCGAGTTTCATGTCGCAGAAGCCGGCACATTAGGTTGCGCTGTCTAGGGGTGTGCGTACAGGGTTCGGGTGATTCGGCAGATCTGTGGCTCGGGACGAGGCGAGTAGAAACTTGGGGGTTTTTTTTACCCATGGGTCGGGTGTGACGTGGTGTGGTGTGTCTTCTAGATGTGTTGGGGAGGCTGTGGAAGTAGTGGTGGTGGGGGGCTTGTTTGGGTTAGCGCGGAACTTGACGGTTGAGAGGCTTGGTGAGAATGAGACGTGGTGGTTTTGCTGAGAGGGGTGTTTTTGTGGATGGAGGGGAGTAAAGGAAATCTAGAGTTGCGCTTTTTGGGTGAATGGATTTTTTGGGAAGGTGACACATTCGCGCGTATACGTTTGTAGTTTCCTACATGTCCCTTCTTACATCCGCTCTCCAAGCTTGCAAGGAAATCGATATACTTCCAAACATCATATACTCTTACTGTGGCGCATATAGCCATATTAAATATCTCAAATCTCGAGGTTAAATACCCCCAGCCTTCTCTCCCTCCCGGCGCATCCCATCACCTTTTCTGTCCACCACCTTCCATACCAACTAAATCATCCAACTCCTTCAACAACGCAGACGTCGTCTTTCTCCCCACCGTACCCGCCCTCGGCCTACTCTGTACCGGATCCTCCGCCCTCAACACAACACTCCCCATATCCACACTGCCCCCAAGTCTACTACTCATACCCTGGTTTCCCCTCCCACTCGTCATAGTCCTCGCGAGCGACGGTCTCGACGGACCAACCTGCGGGGAAAATCTAGGTGACTTGCTCGAAGTATCTGGTCTGGAAGGAGAGCGTTCTGCAACTGAACGATCTCTCAGACGGGTGGGGGTGGAAGATAGTCGCTGCACTACCGATTGTGTTGAGGATCTAGGCGAGGGGCGGGAGGCGTCTGGTCTCGATGTGGACTGTGAGGAAACAGAGCGATCTACCTGACGGTTCGATGATGGTGTCGATGATCTCGGTGATTCTCTCGATACACTCTGTCTGGACACTGAAGACCGTTCAGGACCATCGCGGTCTTTCTGACGCATCATCGATGGCCTAGGGGATTCTCTCAAAGCATCAGGTCTCGATGTGGAAGATGATTGCTGAGATGCATTACGATCACGCAGTCGATTCGAAGACGGCGTCGCCGATCGCTGAGATACTGGTCTCTGAACAGGAGTCACCGGGAATGGTGGAGCCGCCCCTCTACCTTCATTCGGTCGCCGCGGCAGAGATCTAGCACTGGAAATTGATCTGGTCAAATTTGCCGCAGGATCCACTCGCATAGATGGCGCCCTTTGGCGTGGAGGCGTCACTGGTTGTTGGACGGAAGGGTCCGATGGCGGGTCGGGGGTCGCCGACGTCTCACGAGGGGCTACCAACACCTTCTCTTGTGGGAGTATCTCCAGTGGTCGAGGCGTGGGGGATAGTTCCGGCGTCCTGCTGGGCACTGGTGCGTTGAATGCTTCGTCTTCAATGGAATACAGGGAAGAGGTGTTGCTGCTGGCACGGGACCCACGTTGAGTCAACCTTTTCTGGACTTCTTCGCGGGGGAGTTGCCCCGCTGCCATGGCTTCAAACATTTGAGCTTGGGCAAGTGCTCGCGTTCCGCTGTTTCGGTTTAGTTTGGGCGTGGTGCGCTTCTCGCTCGTGGGTGTGGTTTGTTGTGCTGCTGGTGGAGACGTTGCAGTTCCTGGAGAACCCGGTTTGCTTAGAAGGAATAATGTTTCAGTGACTGGTGAAATACCTTCTTCACTTGTTGGTGTAATCTGTCTTTCGGTTGGCGGAGAGTCTGATGTCTTCCCGATAGTCCTCAACTGGGGCTTCCCCGATGGAGAGTCTGGTTTATCTGGTGAGACTGGCATCTCATAATCTGGTCGTCCATCTGGTTCTGCAGGCGGAGAGTCTGGTTTATCTGGCGAGACCGGTATTTCATAGATGGGCATCGACTGCGACTGTACAGACCCTGGATCGTCTGGAATACGTGGCATCTGCTCGTCTTCAACCTCAAACGATGTCGGGTTCTCCTGCTGCGTATTTGAATCCTCAGTAGACACAATATTCGATTCCACTCGCTGTACCGGCTGCACCTCCTCCTCCTCTTCTTCTTCCTTGTCTACACGCTCATAAGCCGGCGGCGGCGTCTTCGGCGTCCTCATACTAAATACCATCCCCCCTATAACCGGCGGTGGATCCTCAAAAATACTCTTTGGAATCTTTAGTGGCTTCAACCATCCCCCGTCATCCCCCCCTTCTGTGCTCTCACTCTCCGCCACTTCATTCCTCTCTTCTGCTTCAGCAAAAACCCCGGGTTTCCCCACGAGCGCCTCCGCTCCAAGCGGCCGCTCAACCGGCGCCTCTTCTTTCGCATCAACCTCCCTCTTGGTCGTCTGGTCCCCCAATCGAGCATCCGCCTCTTTCTGAAACCTCTTCTCCTTCCTCCCCAATTCAACCTCCAAGACGCGCGTACCGGGCTGCACTACAGACCTGAGTCCATCGTCGAAAAGGTCAAAGTACAGCCCCCACAAACCCGGCGCTTCTTCAACTGCACACCAGCCTTCCCACCCATCAAACGTGAGTCGGCGGTCCTGGCGCGTGCAGTCGAACGGGCCTGTGAGGTGAGGTTGTGCATCAGCGCGAACGCCGTATTTGACTTCACACGTGGTCTTGTCGATATATACCCAGTTCATAATGGGCGCGACGTCGGTGATTGTCGTGACGAGACCTTCATATTTCGTGTCGGGATAGGGCAGGTAGTATCCAGCGTAAGGGTGCCCTAGAGGGCTACCGTCCGGCGTCCCAGCATCAATCCATAGTTTTCCGTTGCGGAGCACAATTTGTCGGCCGTTGATTTCGCGGCTGCGCGCTGACGACTTGACGCATGTTGCGATGAGGTTGCAGCGACGGGCGCGATGTTCTTCTCGCTTTTCCTTGGACTGGCTTTGTCGGATGGCTTCTTGGGAGCCTAGTAATCCGGGTGCTACAATGGCCGCGATGAGAATTGAGAGTACCATCTGGACTTTTTCTTGTACATGGTGTTGCTAAGGTGTGGTCGACTTCGGCATGGGTATCTAGGCCGCATTGCCACATTCACCATTGCTGGCTCATACTGCCTGCAACCGAATTGGCCTATGCGTGCCGCTGTAACTAGCCAAAACGATGTCTTTGCCTCACAATTCCAGTCATTCGATTCTCTTTCGACCAGGGGACTGGCGCTATCCAACTTGAGACGCCCATCTTCCTTCGTGGCAGTCCTGCGTTTCAGCTTCACGTGGGTGATCCAACCACAAGCATAATATCACCCCATGATATTCAGGCAAATGGCTGTCTCGACCCTCCAGCCTCCATACTGCGAAGGTGCTGGTACGAGACTCGGACGATGACAGCCGGCCCAAAACGCAGGAATGCCACAACAGAGGTTTCGGGGATTCCATTCAAGGTGGTGCGATGTAATTAGACTAGGATCCGTGCTGTTAGAGTACTGAGAACCGTTCAGATATATAAGGCAAAAATATACCTCGTTTTGAAAACCAGTACAGTTGACCTGAATCTCATCTTCACCACCCACAATCATTCCCGCAAAGCAACGGCCCGGAGCCTTCCAAGTTTGAACCACCTAATTCTTAATAACGACTTCAACTCCAACTTCCATCTTTGCATCCCATTAGCAACATGTCTACTCTGTAAGCGTCCCAATGCACCACGACACTCTGTTTTGCTAACTCAAGTCAGCGACTCTACCACCATTCGTCCCACCGCCTACGGCTCCGACACCGAGAGCGACGGTCAAGCATCCGGCGGTCGCAAGATTTCTCCCAACTCCAAAGTCGGCCCTATTCCTTCTTCAGCGTCGCTCAACCGACCCGCAGGAAACATCATCAAGGGCCCTGTAGACGACAACGGCAAGCAAAAGGACGCCGCACTATTGATTGGTATCAAGCTGGATTTGGAGGCGGAGATTCACTTGACTGCACGAATTCGCGGAGACATTACGATTGGATTGTACTGAGTTGCTTTCATTGGACTACGGACATTGGTTTGGTGACATGACCGAAGCTCTATAGTCTATCCGGATAGAGCAAAACACAGGCTTCGCAGATTGACGGGATCAAGTAGAGCCATGAACTCCATTAGACCACCATGGAAATATCCAAGGCACTGAGCCGTTGCGATGCGAATGATACACTTCTTTCCTTGACATAATCACATGTGCACGAGTGCCTATGATGCGCGAAGACGTGGTTGCTTGCAAATATCACGAGTGAACTGTGTCATACCTGAGTAGAGAGTTAGCAAGGAGCACATTACTAGTGGAGAACAGTATGCATATGAGATGTGCTGATCAGATTCATGCCCTGTCACAGGCAGTTATCACCATTGCCGTAGCTCGGTAGACCGTCGTGATAAATTGATTGTTCATCTTAGAAGGGGAAGGAGGGAACGAAGGTGTTTGCCTTACCTTACTTGATTGTCACACGTTGTCATGAAGAAGACCCTATGCAACTCATCAGTTGCTGTTGTGTATAGTGACCATGAAGAGTGAACGCGATGAGTGCGGATCAGACATGACGGTTCTCGTCTTCGCCGAAGCTTGGACATATGCTTGTCTTTGATTTCGTCGGATCATCATTTCAAGGGAGTATATAGATGATGAGCGTACCGTATGGATCGTGATGATTCTGGGACTTGAAGCATGTCAGCAAATTACTCTATCTTGATGGGTCAAGCAAGTGGAGTGGGTGGATTGAGATCAGTTGACATGAATGGATATTTTGATTTAAGTCTTCACCGGGCGAACCCATCGGACTCGTCATCAAGTGTTCATCATTTCGCGAGGTATGAGAAAGCGAGATGTGCACTTACCAAGTATCTTGTCACATACCACAGTGGCGGCGCCGACTGATGAGCTGTTAGCTAGTGCACAGCTATCTTAAATAATTGTGCAAAATGACAGAACAGTATCAGTCAAGCAGGTTTCTGAGGCCTGCGAAATAGGCGTATCCGTCAAGAATTTTCGGAGCCCAGTGCCGTAGCATCATATAATGTTCGGATTGTTGAGATCGAGAGAGAGTAGCATACCATTTGGTTCGCCGAATGATCGTGGCCTATGCAACGCAACAAGTTAGCCAAAGCTTCTTAGAGCATTGAGCAAGATAAGAGGTGCAGGATTGATATCAGATACAGCCTTGTTTATCGGCATAGGCAGAAGCCTTGGTCGGTAATTTCCAGCGTGCCGAAGCAACACAGATCATCATTGGAAGGGTTGGGTGAAGAGGGAGGTGGATACGTACCAGTCGCATTGTGAGGCTGAGCATTTGAATGCCCAGCCAACTGCCAGTCAATGGCAGGGCCGCATTGCAGCGATATCATATCGCATTGTGCGCGAACTCATCTTGGTGCTTGTTAGCTAGATGCTCTTACCCAAATGTCGCGAACAAATGTGAGAAGAACAGTCGTGTTCAGACTGACGTGCAAAAGTTTGAGTTTCATTCCCCTAGAGGTCAAAGACTCTAATTTGTTTTTGGCTTTGTGAATCATCATGAAAAAGGATGGTGAGTGGAAATGGTAGTACGTACAGAAGTCAACCCATGCTGGTAGTAGAGCTGTTAGAGCTGGAAGATTAGTCGCGCGAGCGCATCATAGACAGCGTGCTGCTGTGTGGTGGTTGCGCATAATTGTGTGCAGTGCCAAAGGTGTGTGAAGGAAGAGAAGCTGTAGGTTGGTCGAGAAAAGTTCAAGCTATCGGAGGTTGGAGCTAAATTTTCCGCTCCGTTAGCGCGGTATGACTAAGCACAGTGGGGCTAGTCCTGTTCCGCACACGAACACACAAGGCTTGCTGTACATGTGCATCGTCATGTGAAGCAACATTTACAATTGAGCAGCTATAGATTTGATTTCGTAACGTACTGATTGCGCCTCTCGAGTGACTCTATACTGCTCCTTCCCACTTGGCGCCGACCCAACGTTCCTTCCTTGTGCCTCCTATGAGCGCTGCTAGCGTGACGCGTGCGGGACTATCATGGCGCATAACTTGGGTATTTACATGAAGTCATAAAATCTGGAAGCTGTACAGTTTCATTTGGTAAGAGGATCTTTGCCTCTTGCCATCCGAACATCCAAGTTTCCATATGAAGAGCGTGTGCGAATATCAATACTGCAAAACACAGCAAATGATATCAAACTCCTCATGATGCAAAGATGCGAACATTGAGGTCAACGCAGCCAGTCGCAATCACGCATCGTATGCCTGCCTTGGCAGCCTCCTCCTCTTTCTTCTTGCTGACACCATTTGTTGCGCCGTTAGTCGCGTCTCCGTTCACAGGCACATCCTTGATGACATTGGGTGCCCATCGCATGCAGCTGACAAAGTGACCGTGTGCGTCAGTTACAGTCTTGACGCAACGACCTTCTTGAGTGAGGTCCCAGCATCGAATTGTCTTGTCGTCGCTAGCAGATAGCAAGTACTTTCCGCCGGGATGGAAAACCAGTGATCGGATCCAGTTGTCATGACCAGTCAGCGTCTTTATCAAGGTTCCTCGCCCATCCCATATCTTTATTGTCTTGTCTCTTGATCCGGTGGCGATGTATTCGGCCGAGCTGCTGAGCGGTGGTGGTTTCTTCAGGCCAGCGAGCGATGCAAGATTAGCATAAGACACCGGAGGCGCTATCGTGACGCATTCGACGACATGCTCGTGACCAATAAGGTGCACTTTGGCTCTCCCGAGCTGGCATCCCATAGTCGAGCAGTCTGATCATTCCCTGCAGAAAGCAGCCATCTTCCGTCAAAACTTGGGGCCACGTCTCGCACCCAGTCGGCGTGGCCGCGTATTGTTTTTATACAATATCCAGTAGTAACGTCCCATATGCGGAGTGTTTTATCTCGGGACGCCGAAACAAGCAAGTTGCCTGACGAAGGCGATCCTGCAGCGCCACTAGGGACGAAGCGGATGGCGGACACCGAGTGGTCATGGCCTGGCAATGTTCGTATGTTCTTGTATTCATCCGAAGGATCCCAGAGCTTGATGGTCAAGTCACTCGAACATGATGCCAACAAGGTTCCGCCTCTTGGACCACCAAAATCAACGTCCAAGACGCCTTTGGTATGTCCCTTGACGGTCCTCTCGAGCTCTCCCAGCTCCCAGTCCCATATTTTGATGGTTGTGTCTTCGGAGCCGGAAGCGAGGGAGGAGAAGACGGGGTGAAATGCGACACATGTGATGGGGGAGCGATGCGATTGGAGGGTGTGTCGTGCTGGGGCCCGTGGTAGCCAGCTGGCGGGGTCTTGGTTCCTGCGGAGAAGAGAGGTCGGGGTTGTGGAGTCCAGCTCACTCTGCAGGGTCTGGTTGCGCTGCTCTAGTTCCAGGACCTAGAAAGAAGACATGAGCAAAGGCGTCTGACGATGGAAGCTGGCGCAACTACCTTCTTTTGCAACCGCACCACACTCGTCCACTTCTTCTCCAGCAGCCCCTCGTATTTTTTCCGGGTGGCATCGTCGAAATTGGCCGAGACATTTGCTTCCTCTCGAAAGGCTTCAGCTGTCTTGGGCGCGTTTATGACGCCTAAATATGCAATAATGGCCTTGTGCCTGCGTCGCCGTTAGTGGTTGCTCCCCACATGTGCCGCGACTCGCAAGACTCACAACTCCTCGGCTTGCCGGTCCGTCAATATCGCGCTCATGGCGGAATGGGTGGCTCATAGGCGACTGGCGCAAGATTCCACCATGCAAAGTCACGCAGTTGTGCGTAGTTTCTAGCGGCCGATGCGGACGTTTTTGGCGGGCGCGGGGAATTGCGGTGAGCGGAGGACGAGGCGCGGATTACGGCTGGCGGGGGGTTTGGGCGGTAGTTTGGGCAGTTTGGGAGCGAGAGCAAGCGGCGCGGTGAAGATAGCGATTGAGTGGGAGCAAGCAATTATGCTGCGGCCAGGTCTACGTGGTCGTCGGAGAACGTATGGGGGGGTTATTCTACTATCATGTGTCTGCAGGGATGTGGCAGCCAGCAGCGAATCTGAGGTAGCTGTCGCCTCGGGAACGAGCCCCCAGCCCAACACCCAAATATCTGCACCTGTGGCATGACGCAGTCAGCGACCGACACATTTGATAGCCCGCGCCCCTGCACCACGGCTTTGTCCCTACACCATACCACACCTGTACCCTTTAGTCGTCCCACAAACAAGGACAAGCCGTACGTAAATCCACTGACACATTCCGGTACGTTGCAGCCGCTCCTACGACTCATAGCACATCCATCAGCGCCCATCTGGCGCAACATTGGCACTAGTGCATGCGCGCATGGATGGTGCTCATCGCCGCCAGAACCCATTACCTATACCCCCCCTTCTTGCAACATCCCTCGACCGTCTCTGGACTTTCGCGACTGACTGTTGACCAGTGTTTGTGTTTTCTTGCACCGCCCCCGCATTACCCCCAATCCCATACACACCACAGCACAGCTCAACTTAACACGCCATGGCCGAAGAAGAAGATTTCAGTTCGCTGCCGCTCCCCGACCGTTTCGTACACAAGAACTGGAAAGTACGGAAAGAGGCATACGAGGCCGCCGCCAAAGAATTCAGTCTTGCTGCCAGCGAATCAGACCCCGTCGTGCGCCAATTCATAAACGATGCAAGCATATGGAAGGGCGTCGTGGGCGACTCCAACGTCGCAGCACAGCAAGAGGGTCTTGGTGCGCTATGCGCCTTCCTCGACATAGCCGGCCAGCAAGGCTGCTCACGGTAAGAAGCCGCGCGCAGGCCATCACGGGCTAAATAAAGTGTGCTGATTTCCATGTCTAGGACGCGGAACATTACCATCGCGACCATCGCCGAAAAGGGCCTACCGTCCACGAGACCGGCCGCCAAGCAGAAGGCCCTCGAGGCGCTGATGCTGTACATTGAAACCGACAAACCAGACCCAGTCATTGAAGAGCTGCTACCCGTCTTGGGAAACAAGCAACCCAAGGTCATCGCTGCGACACTCGACGCCCTCACCCAGATATACCATGCATACGGATGCAAGACCATCGAGCCCAAGCAGGTTCTCAAATTGCTGCCCAAAGTATACGGCCATGCAGACAAGAATGTGCGCGCAAAGGCGCAGGAGCTGACGGTTGAATTCTACCGATGGCTGAAAGACGCCATGAAGCCGCTCTTCTGGAACGATCTGAAGCCGGTCCAACAGCAAGATCTCGACAAACTGTTTGAAAAGGTCAAAGACGAGCCTCCGCCAAAGCAAGAGCGCCTGCTCCGTTCCCAACAGGCCGCCAAGGAAGCCGCCATCGCTGCGCCAGGCGGCGACGACGAGGATGAAGAAGAGGAGGACGCAGCCATTGATCTCGAGCCCGAGTACGAGGCTGTTGACGTTTTTGCGAAGATACCCAAGGACTTTTCCGACAAGCTCGCATCATCGAAATGGAAAGACCGAAAGGAGACTCTCGACGAGGTGCAGAAAGCGCTCGACCATCCTAGGATAGCAGAAGGCCCGTTCGACGAATTGATTCGTGGATTTGCAAAGAGCATGAAGGACGCCAACATTGCTGTTGTCATTACAGCCGCAAACTGTGTTGAACTCCTAGCAAAGGGCTTGAAGAAGAGTTTCCAAAAGTACCGCAAAGACGTTATGAACGCCATGATGGAGCGACTCAAGGAGAAGAAGGCGACTGTGACCGACGCTATCGGAGCCGCTCTAGACGCTTCGTTTGCTTCCACCAGCTTTCAAGACTGTTTGGAGGAGATCCTCGAGTTTTTGAAGCACAAAAACCCGCAGGTCAAGCTTGAGTCGTCAAAATTCCTTATCAGATGCCTAAAGAACACCCGCGAAGCTCCAAACCCCGAACAGGCCAAGGCCATTGCTGAGGCCTCCACAAAATTGCTCACTGAGTCTCAAGAGGTACAGCGTTCAGCCGGTGCCGAGACGCTTGGTACGCTTTGGAAGATCATGGGCGATCGCATCATGAACGCCCATTTGGATGGCCTGGACGAAATCCGCAAGACCAAGATCAAGGAGTTCTTCGATGCTGCCGAGGTCAAGTCCAAATACAAGCCGAAGGCGGCCCCTGCACCCAAGCCTGCTGCCGCTGCACCAACAAAGAAGCCCATGGGTAAGCGACCCGCGCCTGGCGGTGTGAAGAAGGCAGCCCCTGCACCCAAACCTGCTCCCCCTCCACCCGCCGAGGAACCCTCCGCACCGCTGGAGCCGAAGCCGACATCAAGGCCCGCGCCCAAGCTGGGTGCCAAGCCTGGTCTTGGTGGGCCGTCAAGGCTAGGGGGGTTGAAGAAGCCAGGCTCGGGTCTCGCAGCCCCTTCGCCGCGGAAATCGGTTGTGTCGCCTCCTCCCGAGGAAGAAGCACCACCACCGCCACCCCAGTTTGGTGCAGGACGTGGTCTGGCAGGCCGTCCTCTCGGAAAGCCTGCTGCTGAGCCCGTTGCAGCAGCTCCAGTATCACAAGCGCCTACTGGACTAAGTTTGGTGGAGAGAGCAGAGCTAGATGAGCTTCGAGCAGAAGTTGAGCGAGTGCGACGGCAAAACGAAGACTTACGTAGTGAGCGAACGAAGCTCACTTCGCAAATCCATGAGCTGCAGAACCAGAATGCTCAGCTCATCGAAGATCACACGCGCGACGTGCTCTCCATCAAGGCAAAGGAGACGCAACTGGTCCGTGCCCGCTCGGACTTTGAAGCATCAGAACAAACTGTTCAGAACCAACGTCGAGAAATGGACCGCTTGAAGCGAGAGCTCAGCCGCCAAGTGCGAGCTTCATCTCCGCCAGCTTCCGATGTTGCCGACCAGATATTTGCCGATAATGGCAACGGTGCACAGTTTGGCGACTCTGGCTATGGTAGTCGAGGAATGCATGCCAGGCGAGAGAGGAGTTTTGCTAATGGGCCTACAAGTCCAGGCGGTGACGGTAAGGAGAACTTTGATTCCTTCTCCCGCCCCGGCAGTGTTTTGAGTGGCAAGCTGAGTCCACGTTTAGATGGCGCTTCTGGCATGTCATCGATATCTTCACGAGGCGGCGGTCGCATGAGCCCCGCAGAGAACGGTTTCAGTCATCGAGGACAATCACAAGCCGCTTCCGGTGCAGAAAGCTGGAAACGCGCTGCAGAGGTAACCCAGAACCTCAAGCAGAGAATCGAGATGATGAAGGTTAGTAATCCTTTTCGAAATCCCCCGGTTCATAGCTAACAACAACCAGGCCAAACAAGGCATCGGACGTCCAGCGCAATAATTTTCCAGCCACCCATCGGCATCTACGCTGCTTACGTTGTGTAGGCCTAGGGTTTGTTTGGGGGTCCTGTGCTTTGGCCTAGCACGGATAATGGTGCTACACCTTTTTTGCTATGTTTATCCTGGCCCCCATGCAAAAAAACTTTCTTTAGGGCGTTGTTCGATATGGCTTCTGCGGCTCGGCACATGCTACTGACTTTGCATGGGCTTGCATGTATTTTACCCGTGGGCATTTTCGTGGCGTTTTTGGTCGTTTTTTTTCCCGAGTGGTTTGTGCTGCTGCTTGCTGTCTGATGTGATTAGTGATGAGCAAACAGAAATATTGGCTCAGGGTAGAATTGGGGAGAGTGGGCAGCACGCGCAACAGTGAAAGGTTACAGCGAGACAGAGAGAGTAGGAGGGCCAGGAAAGCGCTGAAACCGGGGAAGGCGTGCGTGGGTGGGTTTCCTTGAGTATTGAGATTCCCCAAACTGGCTTTTTTGTTTGCTCTCCCGTTCGTTTTTTTAGCACAAATCATCATTACCACCATCACCATCATCATTATCAACAATGGAGACGTTGTTTCTACTCTACTTCACATCCAGATACGCATCCCTTTTTACAGACATGGTTATGGAGCGTCTGGACCCCCAACCCCAACACGGCTCCCTATGCAGCCGCCGCGTTACCAAACCGCCGGGTCACCGCACACCAACCCACCCAACCGTGCCGCAAATGAATCATCCCATACCGGGCATATCCCTTGGCGAGAAGGATGATTGAGGGACGGGACGGGAGGGGCGAGGGAGAGTGCGTTGCGGGTAAAATGCTTTCTTTACATACATGCCGACGTCGCGCGCGGCTCTTTGTTCGCTCTGCTTTGCGTTTTTTTGACTGACTGGCTGGCTTGTATGACCTGTGGGTACGATACACAGGCTAGTTCGACTTGTTTGGTTTGTTTGAATGACAGATTGGATGCGTAGCTCAACACGCCATATCGCCATCGAGTCCGCCATGGATCCTGGACTCTCGCGTCGCTCGCAAAAGGTGCTGGCTGTCGCTGGTGGTGGTGGTGGTGCCCCACAACAACAATGGCAATCACAACAACATTACACGATCGACAGAGACGGTGACGACGCGTCTCCAGCGGCACTCATCGATCTCTCGCGCGCAACCAATGAAGTCGCACATGCTGAGTTGTTGGAGTTTTTCAAGAGCACGGTTGGGGAGAATGTTACTAGTGAGGTATGTGGGTTTTACCGTCTGTTTTGTGTTGTTAGATGGATTCTGCGCGGTTTCTTTTGGGGTTACCGGGACTAAAGAAAGACGCTGGACACGAAAAAAAAAATTGGTTTGTGGTAAATGTCGCTAATTACTGCGTGTTGTGTGGGGAAATAGATGTTTGCTACTCCAGCGTCACCTGGGTATCATGACGGGCGCTGTGAACCACGACTTCGCTGTGCACTAGCAGCATTTTTCAACACAAATTTCAACCCAGTTCATGCGGTGAGGCCGGAGCATATTGTTGTTACGGCGGGGGCGACGGAAGCGATTGAGGGGTTGGTGGATGCGGTTTGTGATGAGGGGGATGGGATTGTGGTTGTGGGACCGTGTTGGCGTGAGTGTTGCTCTTTCATCTCCTCCATTTCAATCTTACATCCATATCAGGATTTTTCATGCTGGTGGGAAGGAAGATAATCCCCGTCTTCTTTTCTAATTTTTACTTCCATCTCCATACTCACCTCCTCACATTATCCCGTACTAACCACCCCCCACAGCCACCCTCATCCCCACCCTAACCCTCAAACACTCCCTCAATCTCACCCTCGCCAAACCTCCAACCTACAACCACTGGGATAACTACCTCCTCCCCTCCCTCCAGGCCTCGTACGACTTCTCCCCCGCAAAATCCCGCATCAAAGCCGTGTTGCTGTGTAACCCCAATACGCCCTTATCGCGCTGCTACCCGCGCGAGACGCTGCTCGATCTCATGGAGTTTTGTCAAGAGAGGAATCTACATCTTATTTGCGACGAAGTGGGTGCTTTGTTGAATGTGAACGCAGGAGGAGGAGGAGGGCGATGTGAGAGAGCACCTGGTTTCGTTAGTGCATTGAGTTTGACGGAGCCGTTGGCACGAGAGGGGGCGAGGAAGGTGGATCCGAGTCGTGTGCATGTTGTTTGGAGTGGGAGTAAATTGTTTGGGGTTGGGGGACTGAAAGTTGTAAGCCACCCTACCTATTTTATTTACCTTGCTCATCTCATATTCTCCTCCCTACTATCCTATCCTATCGCATCCTGATGTTCCATACTAACTTACCCTAGGGCTGCATCATATCCCAATCCTCCCCTCCCATCCTATCCGCCCTATCAACCCTCACCCCACGTCCCTCAACCCTCCCTGCCCACTACCTCACTTCCCTACTCTCATGGTCTCAACTCCCCACTCTCCTCGCCCTAACCAACGAACGCCTAACATCCTCCTACCACGTCCTCGCCGCCTTTTTGCAGCGCCACGATATCGAGTTTGTCGTTCCTACACACGGTGTTGTGTTATTTGCGCGCTTGGCGAGGACGGCGGCGAATAAGGCTGAGGAAAAGAGATTCTTTGAGGCTCTGGAGAGGGGCGGTGTTAGGGTGGGTAGGGGCGAGAAGTATGGTGGCGTCGAGAGGTGTTGGGGGTGGGCGGGGCTGGGGTTTGGTGTTGGCAGGGGGGTTATGGAGGAGGCGGTTGGGAGGATGGAGGGGGTGATGGTTAGAAAAAGGAGGTGAGGGATGGGGGGTGAAGAATGAATGATAGGAAGGGTGGGTGTTTGATTATGTCAAAGGGGCGTACAGGTGTCGGATTTGTTTCATTGTTGTTGTGGTCAGCTTCGGCACACTCTCTCGCCACGGTATGTCAGTGTGTTAATAGCTGTCATTTTTCTATTGCTGAATAAAAAAGACTGTGCTGCGGAACTCGTCCAGTCTTCCATAAGCAGCACAGAAGAGATATGAAAATCACATGGTTTCCGGCATGATATAGCGTATACATCTCATTCTCAATAACTATACCCTTCGTAATTACACTATGGTAATCTCCCGCCCACATATCTATGTCCAAGTTTCCTTGAGAAGACTCTCGAGATACCCACCTCACTTTACCTCATGTTCCTTCACTCAGTCCATAGACACAAATACAAGAAGATATATATCAGCCTTAACTCAAATCAAAGCCCGCACCGGAGAAAACACTGTACAGCAGCTTCTCCTTGAGCGTCTTTTCATCGCGATACATAGGCAACTTGAGCAAGTTCACACACGTACTCGTACTAGGCAACCTCTCCTGGTCGCTACCCGCATCACGAATACTGAAGCGCGGGTTGAGGGTACCGAACCCAAGAAGCGGGGCGCGAGGGGTACTAGTGACGAATTTGAGGACAGCACGGCGCTCGTCGTCTGACATTTCCTTCATCACTTTCCACAGGATCTGGATGGTAGGATGCTCTTGACCGTCGTCGCCGATGACGTAGGTGCCACCATAGATTGTGTTGCGGCGCAGGTCTTCGACGTCGATGGAAGTGCGGGTGCCGGAGATGAGGGTTTGGAGCTCGGATTGGTTGAACATGGAGAGCCATGAGGGTTGAATCATTGTGCTGAGACCGCGGAGGAAGGCCGTTGTTTGGGCGTAGGGTTGGTTTTGCAGACGGTGGCGAGCCATGTAGCTGATATAGACGAGCCGATTCTGGTTGGTGACGGGTGTGTTGGATCCATCGTGTTTTAGTTCTTTGGTGATGGCTTTGGTCTTCTTGGGTGAGGTGGTGTGGTCTACGACAACGGTGTCTGTCACTGTGAAGTTGAGTGAAAAGTCTTCGACATCGCCAGGGTAGGTCTTGAGTTTGTGTAGACCTTGGTATAACTCTTCGTCAAGATCACGCAGGTCGTTGAGCGTGGGTCGGTATCCAGACTCATTCGGTGCAGAGCCGGTACCACCTGTCAAGGCCCATTTGCGAAGGAAGAAGGGCGCAAAATTTACGTCGACCAGGATTCCCTCGTACAAACACTTGCCTATAATACGTCCCAAGAACTCATAGCGTTGAAGTAATTCGGTGACTTGCGCACGATATTCTGGTGAGTTCTCGCGTAAACCTGCCTGCCGTAGGGCTTCCTTGTGCTCTTCGAGTGCTGCAGGGTTTGGATACAGCAGATGTTGATCGTTCTCAACAAACATGTCGATGTAGTCTGTTGGCATGAATGCTCGGTTTGTAACACTGGTGAGGAACTCTTTGGTAACACCACCACCGTCAATACCAGCCTCAGCTGCACCAAACTGGTCCATGAAAGTGATTTGGATCGGCTCCTTCAGGCCCTGACCCAATTCATAAAACTGTTCAAACGCATCGTCAAACTCATTCTCCCTTCGAATCCTTGCCGAGTGTTTTTCGAAATGATCACGTGCATTGCGTTGCTGCATGAGTCTGAACCGCCAAAGCTCTGGGTCAGCACTGCCCCTTCGCTTGGTCATATCCAAGTGCACGAATTCGCGGAAGATCTGAACTCTGGTCGTGAATGGTATGAAGAACGGCATGTTTTGAAGAATTTCAAGGCGAGGCGCTACTGCTTGCAGGTAGCGCCTCCTCGAAGCCTTGCGCTGCTGTCGTTGTAGCTTCTCTAGCCGTCGTTGCTGCTGTGTTCGACCAGTTCCAATGAGTTGTGGTGTATCGTCAAACTCTTCTTCCTGATCGTCGAGATCATCTGCGTCTTCTTCTTGAATCTTATGTCGCGACTCTTCCTCTTCTACTACAGCTGGAATGAAGCCAGTCATGTCAAAGCGCGAGGTCATGAGCCAGTGATCCGAGGGTAAGAACTTGCGCCGAGAATCGCGCTCGTATACCATGCGAAGAAGTCCTGTGACCAAGCCTTTGACATAATCAATCTTCAAGCCTGCAACGCCACCTATAGATGGCTCCACCTGCTCTTTCTGGGTTTGACTGTCCATTGCTTTGGGATTGAAGTAATTGAGGCTTATGCTACTGCCTCCGGCCTCTGTATCCGATGTCGTGATATCGACTGCGTTGAAGTAGAGTGTAAAGCCCAGGTTCTTCAGGAAGGTCGTCAGGTCTTTCACATCGTTCAAGGCTAACCCGTTGTCGCGGATCTGACCGGAGTAGGCATCCTGCTGACCAGCAGTGAAGAACTCCTCGTCATCTGTCACTTTGAGCACAAAGGTATATAGTTCAAGGAATACTAGAATAACCCGCCATTCATCGGTGACAATAGCATCTTGATCGACCTGCTGTTTAGCTGGCTGCCAGAAACCGTGATTCGTCAATCCCGATGTGCCAGGGCGATCAGAGACGTCACCATTCGTCGCTTTAGGCTTGAGTAGCCCGATGGCGGCCCGCGAGTCTTTGAAGATTGTGGAAAACACTGACGACCGTTTCGACGCTTCCCAAAAGTATCTGATAGCAGGCAGTTTCCGCTTACCCCTTGCTTCTGATGGACCAATGTAAAGCCACATCCGAATCTCATCACCCCGGCGAGGGAAGAAGCGTAGTAATGCAAGTGCATAGTTTGCCAGCTGTCGGGCTTCTTCAATCTTTTCATCATCCGAGGCCTCTTCTGACTGCGAAGATCCAGCCAGTAGACTGCCAATGCCTTCTTGATGTACTAGGGAACCAACTTGGTCTTTTAGGAAACTTGTTACCATGTCAGATTCCTGGTCCGCTCCATCGTCCTCTGTAATCTCGCTGATCGGGTGGTCTTCATCAATTATGCTAATTGGTAACGAGTTCAACAATACGGAGACGACGGCTACAAAGTCTTTGTGTACAGCATATGCTTCGGGGGTATCAAAATTGTGTGCGTAGCGATGGAAGTAGATGAAGGTTCCCAGCAGACGCAGCCGGCTTGTGGTGCTCTTCAGCTCGGACTTTGCTTGTAGCCCTGACTTTGTGGCCAGAGTTGCCTGTGAATTTGCAAGTAACTTGTAATTGATTTCGTTGGCGAGCGAGTCGCGAAATCTCTGCACTAGCAATGATGTTGAGTCTGAGCTCAGCAGCGGAAGTGTCAGGATGTGTATGCCAAAAGCTTCGTATGCATCCAATGTATAGCCCGTGACCCTCTTCAAAGGAGAGAGTGCCGTTTTTTGTATGGCATCGATCCAAGCTGGTCCGTTGCCCTCCAATTCGAGTAGTGGGGTGAGGCTGGATACGACGCTTGCGATGGTACGGTAATACTGTTCAGCATTTCGAGATGTCTCTGCGGGTATTTGTTCGGCGAGGAATCCTAAGAGAACAATGGACTGTCCAAGCTCGTTCCGTGCGACTGGAGGAACTTTGACCTGTCGTTCTATGGCGACCAGTAGTATCCGCTGCAATCTCAAATAAGCAGATGGCCAGGCTCCGTCTGGCCTGACCCCTAAGCTCTTGACCGTCTCCGTCTGCCGTATTCCAAAATTCTGTATCCGCCTCAAATCATCCTCGTTCCGTGGAGAAGCGAAGCGAAGCAAGTGCTGTAACTGAGTGAGAGCCTCGTCTTCAGAGCCGTATGCTGTGTTTGATGGTACACCTTCCGGCGCCTCCACTTTGTCCCATTCGCCCCGAATATGGTCTGCCAGTTCTCTCCTAGCGAAGTGACCCCGCCATACTCTCTGTATCCTCTTGCTCGCATTCAATGTGTCTCGTTCGCGTTGTCGCTGGGCTCGTTCCTGCTGTGCGCGGTCGAGGGCAGCTTGAGATCCAGCGCCGGAACCTGGAGGGCCAAATGGGTTGGTCTTCTTTCCGCCTAGGTTCACTTGGCGCGCTCGGCGTGTATTGCCCGTGAAGCTCGTGTACATGGTGGCGGATATTTGAGTGGGCGGAAAGGTGGATGCGGCGAAATGTTCTACGTGTGTAGTCGGACCTGTCCAAGCAGGCAGTATTATTGGGCAACGAGCCAAGGTTGAATCGTGGTATCAAGTTAGTCGTGAATCTATTATCGTGTAGTCGTGATGGTGAATGACGAGGCCGACCGAGGCTGCGATCGGTATGGGCAAATGGTGGCTGTTACCCGTGCATGAAGGAACGATGCACAGGATGTCGTGATTTGTACAAGGAATGATTCGACCCTACAGTCGCCTTCGAATGGATTCTACGTGTTCTCCGGCGGCCGAGATGATGGAGCAACCAAGGAGTAGTCAGCATCGCCGCATCCACCTCCGAGCATGTCCGTGCACGATACCGTCATATCACAGCCGCAGCCTCATTTACGCCACAATAACGCGTCTTAGCAGCGTTTGACTCGACCATGACTCCATAATTCATCATCGCTTAGCTACTCAGAGGAAATTAGCCAGATCGCGCCTTTACCTGTTCTACAGCGGTTAATGACAAAGAACTACGATGAGCCATACCCATCTGCCAGCATCGGCAACAGCATGCATTTACACAAAGCATCACAACACACATTATTAGCCCCAGAACTCCTTCAGATTCTCTGCCTGCCACTTCGTACTCCATCGCGACTGCTATTCAATCTTGCCCAACGACTACAAGATCGTCTTTTGTTCACACCCGTGGCTCATCCACTGCTCTGCGATTCACATAGGCTGTATGGCATTCACCTAGACATCGCAAGCATTGAATATCGCAAATTATCTTGGGCTCGGGCCATAATGGGCAGTGTATGCTGGAGGTAGCGCTCATTGTCGAAATGATTGGCCAATCATTCAAGAGTACAAACACTTACTCTTCAGGGAGCCGTGATGCAAGAGGATTGGAACTTCTGAGATGTTATTGTCACAGGGTCTATGTGCTACGACTTGTCGCCTCCGAATGATCTGCTTCTAATAGCCATATCTACTCCACCTGTGTCTGGTCAGGTGCGACATCATGGATAGGTGCATTGGAGCTTACCTCGTGGACAAGGTAATCTCGGAAAGTCGAATAATCATCAACTTATCCTGATCCTGGAACAAATACGCCATTGTCTAGATGCGCAGTAACAATAGGGCTCTGGCAGATGGATACATCCATCAGATTAGAGACATGCCAGGTCAGCACGAGTACCAGAGAATGGAGTATCATGCTTCCATATCATCCTTGATAGACAGACCTCGTTCTTTCATAGTGGGATGGAGACAAATCACTTGAGACGGTGGCTTGCCGGCTCTCCGAGTGGTAGTCCTCGTCAATGCCCCCTCTAGGCCCATCGTTCCGATAGTCACGTATCACCTCACCGGTAACATCCTTAATCTCGAAGCGAATAGGCGTCCGTCCCGGTACCCGATGTAACAACGATGCTTCAATCCCCCAGAGCAATTTCGGCCCGAAAGGTGAGGCGAGAAGCATACTACCCTGTTTCGTCCTTACTATTGCAGCGGCCGCAGGTGGGTTTTAGTCCTCGCTCTTCTGTCTTTCAGTCTTACAATTGAGACATTTGTAGAGCTAGATTCAGTACTCTAGCGTGTTTCCGGTATGCTTCGCGTATTTATCCGTTCCTGCTTTACTGGCCTACAGTTATATGCTACTAGATGTATCATTTCTGGCAAAGATCCGAAGACACTGACTAAATCGAGTGGTTGGGATCAGATCTTACCGCATGCAGTCCTGGGGCAGATTGGTGTTTCACCAGCAGGTTGTATGTCATGTGGGGACCCCGCTTTTTGACCACCCTGCAAGCTAAGGCGCATAACATTTCAAACAATTAGAGTTTTGATCGTAGTGTGGCTGTTATCTAATACGTCACTGCAAGGAAGTCTTGCTGGCGACCCAGGCATCACTTCGGTTGGAAAGGTAAGATGCAAGAGCAGGCACGTCAATACAACTTGGGATCTACCATCTGCAGACCTCTCTTATCAAGGATGAATCCCTGAGACTAAATCTTGGTAAATCGAATTGACTTGCATAGATCCCTGCATATACATCTGCTCCTGTTTGACGGCTGCCTTTAACATGACGGAATGTGATGACCCGGATCGATGCCGTAGAGATTCCAGCAGGTGACAAGATAATCGAATCAGAAAGAATCATGTAACAACAATATCTCATAGGAATAGATTGGCACATGTAAATAATTTAGCCAAATCTGCGTACCTGACATATTCAAAGAGCCCATGGAACTCGACATACATGACATAGATATCACCTCAGTCTCTCAGCCCTACTCATCTATCTTTTCCACTTTCCCAACCCCTCAATCAGCATTCTCGCCATACACGAAGCCACCACTGACAATGCCTCTTCCAGCCCTCGTACCCACATTTTCACCCCCAACCTCATCTCCTCCTCCCCCCAAGTAACAACCGCCATAACCAGCAACACCAAAAACACAGCACAAACTTTATCCCCGTCATGTTCAAATCAGGAAGTCACAAATCCAGTCCCCCAGATTATCTATGTAGCAAAACCTCCAAACCCACGTCAAGCACCCCGACACTGCATCCACCTACCGCAAACGCGACGCCCCCCACCCCCCAGCGAAGCCAAAGTATCCCGCGCTCTAGGACAAAATACACAAAGAAGCTCAAAACCAACTCCTTATACCGCTCAAGCGTATGGCTTTTGTGTATTGCGATCCTGCCAGCGCTCGGGTACATCCCCCTTGGATTTCCGCAACACCTGCTTGGAAGCACAACGCTTTCCCCTCCTCCGTAAAGCCCAACGGCTAGAAATTATCCATCAAGTTTTGAAGGCAACGACGGATGATCAATTATGCTGCTCGTGAATCCGTCTTCGTATTCCGGGAGATTTCCATTCTCTTTCTGTGACGATGTCGGCTTGTGTCGTACAACACAACTCTCAAACGACCCGTCCAGTCTCCACGTCTTTACGACATTCCCCTTCCCTTCTTCTTTCTTCCCTTGCCGTTTTCCGAGATAAAGATGCCTGGTATGCCAATTCTACCGGTTTTGTTCTTCGTGTTTGTGTGTGTGTGTGGCCACCACGCACAACACCAGTATCCACCAATCCACAAGATATGCATCAAGTCCTCCTCCCCTCGCTCAAGAACGGGGACAAAACGCGTATACCCGCGTGAACATTCCCTCGTCGGGTGTAAGTACCCCCCTGCGTCGTATCACTCTTTCCTCGTACGGGAGTTGGCGTGTTTCATAGTATATCCGAACCCGCTATGCCGGATGCGCTGCGCGAGCGGACGCGGACGTGGATGGCAGGTGGGTTACTATGTACATAAAATGCATCTGAAGGATTTTAAGCACCGGTTGTGGTATGTTTTGAGGAGGGAGTGGGGTAGGATTGTGTCGGTTTGCGAATTTGGGTGATGTTGTGCATAAACGTGGTGAGTGTGATGGGTTGGTTGGGCCTCAGGCCTCGTATTGCGCATTATCATTGCTTCAGAAAAGTCGGCGATCGTCACGTATGTGTTGGTATATACGGCTGGCGTCGCGTCGTGTCGTGTCTTTTTGTTTCCCACAGTCTCCCTGTTTCTGCTGGAGGTTTGTTGTGAACTTTTTGTTCTTTCTCTTCTTTCTCTTCTCGCGGTGCGAGACCAAGGTGTGGAAAACGGCGATGGACAACACTCATTTTCAGACGGCATAACTGGATTTCTTTTTGGCCTACCGGGGACATATACAGCACTTTTGGAAAGAATTTTTTTGTACATTCAGATCGGCGTCTTCGACAGAGGAACTACGCAAAACCGCGGTCGAAAGCAAACCTACATTCTTTACAAGACGATCTTATACGCTTTGCTATCGCCAGCAAGCCTACACATTGCTTTGGAAACATCGACAATCGAGTCACCATATTAAGGCAGGCTCTTTCGAATCATACGTAACGAATTACAGCGAAAATTCCTTCGCACGTTGAAATCACAACCAAACCCCACGCTCCTCAGCACAGCCAGGACAAAAGCAACCTAAACCAACCACTTCAAAAGACACTCCCTCCGCTCAAACATGTCTCCTCACAACCCCAACACCAACACCACCTGCTCCTCTTCCAACTCCTCTACAAACAACCCACAAACCGACTCCCCACCCCCTTACACCCACACCGACCCACAACCACACAACTCCTCTCCCCCAGCCTACCTCACCCGTCCCATGCCGCTTCCACGCCAACACCCCCGCCCGCGGGACTCAGATCTTGAATCCCTGACCGAGTTCCTCCCCTGGATAACACACTCACCCACCACCATCACCTTCACCGCATCCAACAGTACACCACAGCCGTCACGGCCACGCCCAACACTAGCACCGTTGTATATCCCTCCGCCGTCACCGACGGCTCAAGCAAGCCGAGCAAGTCCAACAGTAACAAATATCCCTTTTACAAACCACTACGTGTTATCCACGCAATCACTGCACTTGTACCAACAACAGAGTTTTGCGGGGGACAGTACGAGAATGTCGGTAACAGCCCTTCACACTACCTCGCATCATGCCTCTAAACCACCGCCGCGGGGCGCAAGACACACAACTAAGTTCGGCGGCGGCGGTGGTGGTACCACAAGACATGTTTTCATAGACGACAAAAGTGTAGTGAGGGCGAGAAATGGGGTTGGTATGGGGTCGATTATGATGAAGAAAAAGGGGGGTAGGGGAAAGTTGGGGCTGAGTATATGTTCTTGGGTTTTAGTGAGTATGGGGATTGTGGCGACTGTGGGGTTTATTGTTGGTACGGTGTATGTGCTTAAGCAAAAGGCGGTGTGAGGTGTATTTGCGTTATCTTTTTTGTATGTGTGTTGGAAGAGAGAGAGAGGTTGGTGTTTTCAGATGAGCAGATGACGAGATGCATCTGAGTGGATTGAGATATATCCCATGGAGGGTGGTTCTTCCTTCTCATGTTAGCGAGTTAGGGTTGGCTCCAATCGCCCTGTTTTTTATTTCCCAGTGTGTTTAGCATCTTCAATCGCCTCAGGGGCCAAAGTGCAAGTGGAAAATGAACCCAATTCTAGATTTACAGAAATCTGATACGATTACAACCGAACTACTTGGATGGGAATCAATGGG
Source organism: Pyrenophora teres f. maculata (assembly GCA_014334815.1). Taxonomy (NCBI): domain Eukaryota; kingdom Fungi; phylum Ascomycota; class Dothideomycetes; order Pleosporales; family Pleosporaceae; genus Pyrenophora; species Pyrenophora teres. Next base: position 5,366,575 of record CP060568.1, read on the forward strand.
GGTATTCACAAACGCCTTAGGACTGGATCCAGTCGTGCCAAGCACTGCTAGTGAAACAAGTCTTGGGCTGCGGCAGCAGTTGCCTGGGCTTGCGCCTTAGCTGCCTCGCTTGCAGCAGCCATGGCAGCGGAAAGGTCGTTGTCGACCTTTTGTTGCGAGGAGCTCCCAGGACGGTTGTCACCAGTTCCCTCTCGCTCTCCAACTGCGGCTGCAGCGAGATGCTGTAGACCAGCCATATTGGGTTCCAATGCGGGACTGGCTTGCTCGGAGGCACTATAAGGCGGCGTGGAAGCCTTCTTTTGGTGCAACAGATCCCGAATTGCAGTTTCCCAACCGAAGCCATCTGAGCTCCGATGAATGATTTGACCATTCGACAGGGCGTCAGTCATCTCCTTGATACTCGCATGCGCATCGACTTGCATCTCAACTCGGTCGGAAAGCTCGGTAAGTGAGGTAGCAACCAGTGCGGCAAAGATGTGATGTAATGGCGTTATTGCGCCGCTCGCCAGGTTGCCGAGAAGTTCTTTGGCAAGGTGGAAGACTTCAACCGAAGGAACGTTTTCTAATGAAAGTCGTGCTATAAACAAGCGTAGATATTGATGTGCGAGGTGAGGGGGGGAGTTGCGTGTCAGAGTGGTTAATTCGATTGACTGCTTCAATTGGTCGAGCGTTCCACTGAGATACTCTGATTCGGCGGAACCAGGCTTGAGCGCAGATAAGGTAAAGGCTGGCTCGCCATTCAGGATACTGCCTGCTCGATTGACGTATGCTATCTGTCCTACGACCTGGGCGGTACCTATTGCAATTTTAGTCAAATATAGTCACAGGAAAACAAAAGAGAGTTTGTACTAACGGGCAAGGTAATAGCCGACTTCCCCTAGTGCCGAGTAATCGTCTCGGGAAAGAGTTCCAGCATGTCGCCGGATCATCATGTCCTTGGACCGACTAGAGGCGTGGAATCGATCTAAAATGAAGGCGGTCCAATATACGCGCCGTGCTGTCTGGAATACTTCTTGATCCTGCTCTTTGATTGTAGTCATGGTTCTCGAGTCGTTTATTCCTGCATCAACGATACAGGCCGAAATCCTTGCCAATAGCGCGGTTGTACTGCCTACGACACCCGGTCCTGGCCTATCAGACGCCGCAGCCAGCAGTATCATGGACTGACACCAGACTAACTGGTTGTAGAATTGGCGTGAACTATCTGTGTCGTGTAGACAGTAGTTGGCTGCATCGACCGAGGTGAAGCATTGTTGCAATAATTGGTTCAGACTCAGTTCGATGGGTGGAAGTGCTTTCGAGGCGAGCGATCTGATGCAACCTTCCAAAGTCAAAAAGAACGTCTCTCGTAACTTTGGAGGACAATTCGTGAGGCGATTTAGTTGCGACTCGTGATGGGGTAGGATGGGTAGTGTGGGGTGTATGATGTTGTAGTAACTGGAAACGATTTAGCTCAATATCTTCTTTGTATAATATATACGTACGCCTTGAGGATTTCTTCGTTTGAACCTGTGATAAGGCTACCTCCCAAATTCAAGTCGCCGAATGAGGTGCGGCGATTTCCATTTAGTGATGATTCTTGCTCTGACAAAACAGGCAAACCATGTGTCTCGGTAGAGCCCCCGTTTCCACGATCCTGACCACCAGACCAATTGGGACGACTGAAGACTTCGTGAAATCCATCGGTCATGGAATGCGTACGCTGGCGCTTAAACTGCGGGGGGCTCTGTGTATCCGCAAAGGTCTGGTCTCCGAGCGATCCAAAATCAAAGTTATGCGACTGATTAGGAGGATGGTGAATTTGGCTTTCGAGCGAGTTGAGTCTATCGGCGAGCTCTTTGATGTAACTGGGGGACATTAGCATCGTACCAAGTCAACATGAGGAACATGACATACCCTTTGCTAGGACCGCGCTTCATCGGTTGGCGGCTGAACTGACATCGCGCTCCTGTCCTCTTGCAACTAGAGCAAGCTTCGGGACCGTTTTCGCTAGTCGCGTCGCATCGAATCTACCCGCTGTAAGCAGAAGCCAGACGTAGAATCGAGGCCTTGCGCACCTTTTTCCGACGGCACTCGTCACAGGCGCGTGAGACTTTGGACCGCTTGCGACTCGGGTCATTGGGGTCGTACGGGTCGTGGTGCCCCTCCAAGTTCATAACATGCTGCGCCATTTGCTGAGGAGAATGGGTTGGACGCGCCGGGCCCTGAAAGTGCGGGTGTGCGCCCATGGCCGGGCCCATGTGAGCTAGCGGCTGATATTGGGGTTGTTGAGGGCCAGCTGTGTGCATCATGTCGCCTCCCTCGCGCAGCTGTTGGAGGTTTTCTTGCAGGCGCAATTCGGGATCCGTTAATTGATGTTGCTGGGCGGGCGGGGTGCCATTCTGACTTTGATATTGGCCTGGACCTCCACCCATTTGCGCGTCGGGATCCGCGTAACTGGCCATGGCGCAGAGCGAGGTTGGAAGAATATGAGATGGATAGGGTATGCCTAGGAGTCGGGGAAGCAGCTTCGACGTCGTTACGCGATCGCGAGCGAAGTGGTGGTACGGAGTTGTTACACGAAGGAAGCGTGCACTTGGGCGGAGGAGGGCAAGGGCACAAGTTGTGCGAGCTTTGCGATTTTTGCGCTAGCGTGGACCATGGCAAGAGAGGACTGTACCACGAAAAGAGAAGAAGACGGCAACAACATTGTGGTGGTTGTAATCTACAATGAAATCTGAATTGTCCCTTGCCTGCAGCGGTGATGGGAAGCTACTGACTGGGCGACGATGTAGTCGCTGTTCGGATTATCTCTTCCACCGTACGCTCCGGGACGGCCAGTGGGAGCACCTTGCTCGGCCATGACCAAGATTGCTTAGACGCGCAATTAGCGAAGAGAGACTTGCAAACGACCGGGACTTGTCCAGTCCAGACTGATGCAGGTATTTTCCAAGTCTTGCGGTTGCTTGCTTACATTGGGTCTTGTGCGGCCCCGTCGCACTTGTACATGTACCGGGTCCATGGACCAAAGTAAAAATTCATCACATGTGAGATAAGTAGGATTTTACATGTTGAATATACTTTGACTAGGACTCGACTAGAGAAGATACGGCAGCTCATCAAGTGTAGACTTGTTTACAGCGGTCTCGATGCGACGTTTGTAGGGTGCAGCAATGAAGCTACATTTACGGAACTACATGTCATAACAGCCCGGTCCTCTGTAGCGTCTCTACCGGTCCATGGGTCATGGTTGTCAGGTGGTGGGTACGACACGCCACGGCAGAGTATGTACAGTAGAGTGCTAGTAGCACGAGTGTCGGCGACAAAGGGCCGTGACATGGAGTTGGATGCAAGTGTGTGCTATAGGGAGCCATGGGCAGAGTAAGCGCGGAGAAGAATATGGGGTTCCGTTTCATGGAGAGGGCGTGGCAGGCGTTTGCCGAGCATCCAACAGGCTTGGACAAGAAGTGTGCGAGTAAGTAAATCTTCTTTGGCGGCACTGATTCCCGGGGCTATTGTGTGCAGGCATGACACGGTGTCGGTGTTGCGCTGGACCGGTGTCTAGATTGCCATGTACGTCCATGTACTTGCAGGCGTGGACATGTTGGCAGAATGTACCTGAAAGTAACGGACTGGCCAGCGCAAGGCCTGGTGGGCTTGGACGGCCACAGTAGTGAGGATCTCCACTTGGCAACGGGCACTCAAGGCTCCGCGTTACGGACTGTGCGGCAAGAGGAACAGGCTGACTCGACAAGCGAATCGCGTCGGCAGTGAAACATGCGGTGCGTGGAGTCGCGCATAAATTGGCGGCAGGCTGGAGAGGCCGGCGCAACAGGAGGGCGTCGGAGCAGTTCCGAAGCTACTTGCGGCCGGTGTAGATAGCTCCAAACCCTGCAGGTCAGGATGGGACTTTGCTGAGGACGCGAACGGGGACAGGCGACGCGGGCGCAGGCGACAACAAGACTATGCGGTGAGGGCGTGCCAGTGTCGGTGGGGGGATGTTGGTGGTGTTGACTAGCTGGCTGGCATTGTTCCAAAGCATTAGCATGAGCATCCATCCATGTGGATGAGCATGCCAGCGCTAGCAAAGGGTCCAGCAAGCCAGCAAGCCAGCAAGCTCTCCATCATTCATGGTGAAGCCTACCCACATACCTACAGTACAGCATGTACGGGGGCTACGGCCTACGGCCTACACGGCCTATACACGGCCTACGGGCTACGGGGCCTGCCAGAGTGCGTGTCTCGGTCGCTGCAGGCTGATCGAGGGTGCAGATTCGTACAGACGACCAGGGCGAGGGGCCTGAGCGCTGCTGCCGATGACGCTAACCCACGCCAGCCAATGACACCCGCCGTAGGCCCGAGTGCCTTCCCTCTTAACCTGTTGCTTCCCGCTTCGCTCTCTCTCTCTCATCACTACCTCAACCCGCACAACACCACACAGTTTACTGGTCTGGCAGTTCTCTAGGAGCTCCGTCTAACGCTTTCGGCCAGCGCCTCTTGCGCTCGGTTCCCTCCCCCCTTTGATCTTCTGTACCACTCTCCACTCTCCACTCCCACTCTCTACTCCATCCTGTTGTCTCCGGCCTTCGATACGGCGTTCGGTCCTTCAGTCCAGCATAGCATTGACCACGATACCCTCTGGCGTTTCAATCAGCATATATCAGTATATCTCAGCATATACCTCCCACCACTGCCCTTCTTGCCTGTATCTTTATCCTTATCCTTAGCCTCACTCGCACCTGACGTGGGTGTGGCCCTGTTTGCGTCATTCTGTTCCCTTTTCGAGCCCGCTGGCTCAGAGCTTTCCCGTCCACCACCCAGCTGCTCGTAGCCAGCTGCGACGACTGCGCTCGGCCGTAGTCACCCCGTTATGCCTGTTATCGATGGAGAAAAATGGGCTTGCTCGTCCTGCATCAAGGGCCACCGAGTGAGCGGCTGCAACCACACTGGTATGGCGCCCGCCAAATGCGACTGCATAACATTGATTTGGAATGGCGTTGCTAACTGCAGAGAAAAAGATCGGGATTTGCACCACATAAACCCAAAGGGCCGTCCTGTCAAGCAATGCGAGCACTGTCGCGGTGCGCGCAAGTCAAAGTCCCACCACGCAAAGTGCGACTGTGGCGACAAAAAGGACAAGGACTTGCACAAGGACAAAGGCGACGCCAAGAGTGAGCTCATAGCTGGCTTAGCCGCCTCTGTACCATTCTGACATGACTCTAGCTCACGATAACCGCTGCCAGTGCCACTCGGGCGGAAAATGCCTGTGCGGTACCAAGAAAGAGGACATTGAGCTCAAGGTCGACACTAGCCGCCAGACGCTCCACGACGCCCGCGCCAAACCCAAGCTGACTGGCACGCATTCCGAGAGCCACCTGACCGTCTTCGCAAATGGTCATCACAAGCCGTGCCATCGCAACAACAACTCGGCTCACATCTCTGGTTTGCCGTACAAGATCCCCCGTCCACACACGCTCCATGGACATTCAGCTTTCGCTGCATTGTCGCAAGACAAGGCTTTCCGTAGCAAGCCCGACGTCTCTGCCACACGCTCCATGGACACACATTCCGTGTCCAACAACGACTACCACACCATGTTCGGATCTACACAGCGATGTGCAGACAAGCCCCTGACGCCGAATGCGGCTGGCAGCCTCGATGCCTTCTCGTTCCAGGACATGTTCAGCAACCAGACAGCCATGTACTCGCAAGAGGGCGCGTCCCCTGACAGCAACGTCAGCGACACCTTTCCGAGCCAACAATGGCCATGGATCGCCAACAACATAACCCCAGTCAACAGCACATTCAGCGTGGGCAGCCTGTCCACGTCACCGTCGCAAGATTGCCTGCCAAATCTTGACAATGATTGGATTACCTCGTCTGCCGGCTTTGACCCCATATGGTCTGCTACAGATCTCCCGCTGGATCCGAGCAAGTTCAACGACGATCTCGCTCAGCCAATTTCACATAGCGGGGAGTCCAAGCAGAGCGGCCCAGGCCTCACTGTGGCTTCGTCGGCCCATTCGGAGATCGGTGACACAGCCCTCTTCGGTGATTTGGATTTGAAGCCTCAGTCAACCGCTAGCGAAACACTGTTCTGGGAAGACACCCCTGCTTACCGTTTCAATTCCTCGGTACCGAGTGAGGCCGTCAACGCGCCTGTTCCCATGGCCACTGCGGCATCCATGCCGAACATGCTGGGCTTTGATCCCATCTATGCCAAAAGCATGACTGCTGCGCCCGCCGCCATGACTAGTACAGCCTCGTCTGCCTTCACCGGATCGGCTGCCCTGGCCATGCCTAGCAATTTCGAAAATGTTGTTCCCCTGGAGTCATGGTCTCTAGATCAGAGCAATGTCGGCTTCAACGCCATGAACATTTTTGACTCGTCCTCTTATCCCAACAACGCCTGGTTTTAGACGGCTGCGAAGCAACAGTATGCTTGTCCCGCTACTGTTCCCTTTGATGACGCCATGATTGATGACGCTGCTGGTGCAAAATGATACCAAAACGCCCTAGGCGATCTTTATTCATACCCTCGTTTGGTCTTTGACGACCACTTTTTTCTCTTCTTCATGACCCTTGGTCGCCTGTGTATATCCTCATGACCCGGTTCCGAACTCATTGCTGATTGTGTTCGAGGCTGTTTTAAATAATTTCAAGTCATCCAAGTCATCGCTGTCAGTTTTTAGAAGGGATGGCCCCTGCTAGGTACAAAAAAAGAATACAATAGAAATCTGAAAACACTGCATATTGTACCCATGTGCTTGTGCTGAGGCAGACTCGCACGGTGACATTCTGACTTGCTTACCGGTTGCTGCCGGTTGCTGAGGTTCGCTGCTCACCCACTCACTCCCTCACGCACGCACCTTGGCTTATGTGTCAGGGATCCCGCCCTCTCCCGCACCCTGCAGAAGCGCAGAGCACACCACATGCAGCAAAGCAGAGATTTTCGCTGACCTTGGCTTTGTTGATCGGTTTCGGTACGCTGTGCTAGACAAGGATGGCGCTTTCAAAAAAGAAGAGAGATGCTTCTTCTCTCTCTTTCTCTCACACACACACATACATACACAGCCCCGTCCGCTGCCCCTCTCTCCCGAATCCAAGGATCCCATCCCCGTGCCGTAGACATGAGATGACATGACATGACATGATTGTAGTCACACCATAGCATCACGTTTCCAAGCTCAAGTGTAGACACACGCACACGTACCCACGTAACTCCATCCGCCACTACTACATGTACATCGGTCGTCTCGGTCACCTCGGTCCATATCATGTGGGTGTCCAACGAGACCCTACCCTACCTATAGGTGGGATATATGCGCCAAGTAAAAAAGACGGCGCTCATCGCACGGTCCAGGGTACTGAGCATCGAGGTCATGGTACCATCATCCCGAGGTACAGTATGTACCTATACGTAGGAAAATCTGGGGGGGGGGGGGGGATCTCGGAAGAATTTCGGCAGCGGATACGTTAGGTAGCATACGTGCTTGGCTTGCTGGGAAGACGATACGGATGGTTGGGGGGGTCGACGCTTGCAGGCGTGTCGCGGCTACGTATGATGAGGAGGCGAGGCGTACGGTAGAGGGGAGCTGCGAGTGTGAGCTTGCCGTGCGGCATGACCACGGGATAGCGAGGGGAGCCTGGTAAGTACGGTAGGTAGCTTAAGCAGGTTGCATGGTAGGAGTTAGTGACGTATGTAGTGTATGATGCTGTTGCTGTTGCTGCTGTCGTTTTGTTGTTGAAGTTGTAGTCGTAGTTGTTGCGCATGTCGCCCGCGAGAGATGCAGGTTCACAGATTTGTGTGCTTTGCTCATCACGTGTTGTTACCCAACACCATCAGATCGCGGACAAGAAGGAAGAAGGAAATGGTTGAGCTTTGATCGATTGAAAGCATCCCACAGGTCCGTTCTACTACTGCATCCAAGCCCGTATAAAGACACGATAGATGAATTGCCATGTATCTGTGTCAAGAAAGGAACGGAAATAGAGCCGCGCAAACCCGTTGGACTCACATTCATTTCTATCCCCATCTAGAATCCCTCAAGCAAAAACGCGTATAGTACCGTACTGTAGGTACCGGTACAGTGACCTGTTGTATCCCCCATATCCTATACCCTATATCCATCCTATCCCTCGCGCACCGCACCGCACCCCCACCTCGTATCACAAGCGCCCCAATAGCGAAAATCACGCAAAACATGCACGCACAAGACAAAAACCACCACGGGTCCATTAGCCGCGGACACGCCCGCATCGACTGCCTAATCGAGTTTAGGGCTGCTTGTTCACACAAGTACTACGGTTTTGTATGGGATTTTGTAGGTAGGCTGTATGGGGTATGTACATGCGCGTGTATGTAGGGCAAAGGCTTATGGCCTTGAAGGGGGGGGTGGGACTCTACATAGGGCATGTGGATGAAATTTGGGGGTTTGGGATCGTGATGAAAGGGGATTGGATGTGGATGACTTGCGAAGGATGTGAGGCGAAGGTACAATGGGGACTGGTGGGTGCGTGTGTGGATGCTCGCTAGACAAGAAGCGATGTTAGCCGCGGCCAAGGCTGTTGGTTTGCATTTGTGCGAGAGGAAAGTGGAAACTTGTATAATCTTTTGCTTCAAAAATTCAAGACGGGAAGATGAAGCGAGAGAAAGAGAGAGAAAGGCGTGCGCGGCTTCTCTCGCTTCATCTGCCTCCCTCCTCTCTTCCTCACGCATTCACGATGTCAACGCCATATGCCGATCTCAACTGTCCTACCGCCGGAGCATCGGATCTTCGGTTCAAAATTCGGTGTCAGAGGAGCCAAGCGTGTGTTCCTGTAGGTAAGGCGGTTTGCGCGCCCGCGCTGGCTGCATGGTGGGTTGGGGAATGACGTAGCTGGCGCGGACCCTGTGGTCTTGTCCTTTATGCTGTCATCATGTGTGTCCATGGGGTGTGTGTGTGTGGTTAGCGGGTGCGTCGTTCAATGTGGTAATGTCGGCAGTCCCGTATTCGGGGCTGGTTCCGCCGCGCGGATCGCGATAGGTGGTGCTACTTTCAAGGTTTTTTCTTCACTTATGGATGCAGGATACGTGGAGTTGTGCAGCTGAGATAATGAGTGGGTAATTGTGGGTGGAGAAGAAGGAAGGTTGTGGTTGGGTTCATTACCGGCACGGCAATAAAGTATCAATTGTGGATTGTGTGGAGTAGCTGGGTGGGTGGGCTAGCTGGTGTGCTGCTATCTTTCCTTCTTTTCTTTTCCTTCATCCGAAATTCCCGTTGCTTTCGCAGTCGCAGTGAGCGCAGGTGCCATATGTACGTATGCACATGTCACCGTATGTATGCATGCAGCACATGCACACGCGCCTATGTTACCAAAAATACGCAATCGCCGTCTGTCGCCATGAATTGCCCTTTTCCACTATCGTCATAATCAGCATCTAGCCTCTAATCCTTCATGATCGACAACAAGCCCACCAACACCCATCAACGTGATCAACTAGTAAACAAATCAACCGTCACAACACTGTCATCAGGACCACTAAAGAACCCATACCCCAGCTCTCGCGATAGCCCTACCGTTTCTTCTTCCCTTTTTTAGTTTCTTCTTTCATTCTTCTAGCGGTGGAAGCGGTGGAATATGCATGGAAGGTGAACAGAAGGACTGGGCGGCGCTGACTCGCCAATAACATGGCATCCGGAGACTTCCTATTGCCTAGACCCTGCCTTGCTTACAGATGGATAGACCCCTCGGAACTCTTGCAGATTGATGCAGGTTGGTGGTTGTTGGATAGAGGGTGCTACTGCGAACACGACAGGGATGAGAAGGAGGTGCATGCGAGCGTGCTCTGGGTTTGGATAAGATGGTGTTGGTACCGGCGCTGTGCAACGTCTATGATAGGGCTGACTAGGATGGTTTGCTTTTTTCCATGTGCGTGGATGGTGAGGCTGAGTTGGAAGTGTGGGGTTGCGGTGAAGGATTTGTGAATCTGAAACTATGGTCTACCTACTGTCTCGGTACACTTTCTTTCTTTCTTTCTTTCTTTCTTTCTTTCTTGCCATCGTGAGTCGTGTTGTTTTGTGTGCTGTACATACTTGGCTGATGTGAGGTGACGATCTTATCTACTACATGCCTTCTTTTCTCACGATCTGCCATCACACAAACCCCGTTCCCTGCACTCAACAATCTGCGTACCTCGTATTTTTCTGCTCCCAAATTAAGATACAGAACACCTGTCCTCCTATTAAAATGTACTAGTTAGACTCAAGATCTACATTCTATTCATATGACCAAGCCAGTCTCACTTATTCCGCCGCATGCCGCGTCCGCTCCTCGGGCTTGGTCGGATAGTTCACTTTGCTAGCGGAAGCCGGGATGCTTGGTACGAGAGAGACAAAAGGAAGCCGGATAGTGCACTGTTCAGCGCCAATCTTTCTGTTCGGGGTTTCGTGGTATTTGCCGTCTTCTTGGCCTGTCGGTGGGGCTAGGGCTTATTGTGGTAGTTGCACACGACGACGGTCCGTTGCTTACAAGATGAGGGGACGAGAACGGTATACGCTGAGTCTTGGCTTGTTGCGCCACATGAGTGAGTCGGGGTGCGAGTCGTGGGGTTTTCCGGGGTAGTCTTGGGGAGTGTGGAGGTTAGAGGGTGGCTCGGTTGCATAGCACTCTACCTGGGTACTTTTTGAACTCTGTGAATCTGAGCTGCTGGAAAGCAACGCCATATTGGCTTTTCATGTGATATGTGCATATGCGCTTTATCTGTATCTTATTCTTCTTGTTCTTCTTTTTCAAAAGATAGACTAACACGCACTCATGTTCTCTCGACACTCGCACATATATAGTCTCCATCCCCCTCTCTGAGCAATCCCCTACCACCTACTCTCTCTCCTCTCTCTCCTCTTTTGTTTACTAAAAAGATCAGACAGCTTGAAGAATGCCGTCGCAAAACTTCAAAAGGTTGGCAGAAGCCTATAATGAAAAAGAAGACCAGTTTTCCTAAACACACTCGAAAATCCGTTTATCTATCTTCCATCAAAACAGACACTGTGCTGACGATAGCCATGAGTTTAAAAATATTCCATTAGTTACCCACTCTCTTGTACTAAAGAGTTTGATCAGAGAAACATATACCCCCTTTCCAAGAAGCACAAAAAAGACGCATTCTTGAACACATGTCCCGCCTCACATACGCTAGCGCGACGGATCTGCGCAACATAAATACCGCACCATCCACCTTCTTCCTCCTACCATCTTTCCTCTATTCTTTCGAAATCATTCTAAAAAAACACTTATGGGGCAGAATGATGATCCCCTGTGTCTTTCTTCCAAAAAAGCTACTATTCATGATACGTGCTCCGAGTGCGCTCCGGGCCTCTGATGCTCAAAACAAAATACGACGCCTATACATGACTTTCCCGCCTGCCTAAAACGATAGGTAAGGAGATCAATGTCTCGAAACTGCGTCTGGTTTTCTCTAAAACCAAAATACCGCCCACGACATCAGGATGGGAAAGACGCCGGACTTGCGTCATATCTACATTGCTTCTATTCTGCCTTTACTTCTAGGATGACTGAAATGCGTGGACGAGTACCAAATGATCTTTTCTTTCCTACCACCAAAACTGCAAACAAACGAGCTCAGGGTTCTCTGTCCGGTTCAAAATTCTATGCTCCCTACTTTCATAACTTACTTGAGTCTACAGACTGCGGTATATAAACTACCTTTTGCGCTCCTCTCTTCTTCTTCCCTTTACCATATAATCTCTTTACATATTTCTAGAACCTGAAACTATCAATCATATGTTTCCCTCCTCCTCCTCTGCCTCTCTTATCTTTCTAAAACAAAATGTTTCAGTGCTACATATTTCTCACCTCATTTTCTCCTTCTTATCCTAGGGACTTGATTCATCTTCTTAGAAAAACACAGGTCAGACAACCATATGTCCCCCCTCCTCCCCTTTTCTATACAAATAAAAAATCGCTACTGAAAACTTGTATATCTTCTAGAAAAAAAAAGCTTCACCACGTTGAAGTTAAGGGTGACTTGGTGCGCCGTGAAGACGAACGCTTCATGTACAATGTTGCTGCCTGTGAGGATTTTGTGATAAACCAGGATCCATCGTTTGGCGCGGTAGGCGAAACCCTGTCGGCGATTTGGGCGAAATTCACGATTCGTCGTGATTTTACCTCATTGACCACAAAGGGACAAAGCACGTCATAGGCCAGTCGATGCCCAAAAAGCATCGATATACTCTTCGGTTGGATAACGATACCGGTATGCAATCCTTGCATGACTATCTAATATGGGACTACACTCAGGCCCGGCTGGTGTCTACTGGCGCTGAGGGTGCTCAAACTGGCCCGGCATTAGACCTATGTTCTGCGCGAGCTTTCAAAAATTATCTCTACTCTATTTCCCTTCTGCGGTCTTTGCGGAAGAAAATTTCCCATTTTTCATTACCATGTCCGTTCCTGCCTCTTCTCTTCCTAAGCATAAAATCTTCGACCCGAGTCCTTTCTACTTGTTATTTCCTAACTTGTTCCTAAGATAAAAACCTTATACCCAAAACCACAAGATTCAACTGGCAGTGGTACCAAGATGGACGAGAAGATGCAGCGCATCGATGTACATGATGAAGCGTTTCACGCATGTCAGAGGGCTATTTTGGACTTGCAGGGCAGCCAACTGACGACAGCGGAAGAGTAAAAGAACGCGACTAGTGCACTCCACATCACTCACCGTAGTGTACCTCGCATTCCTGGCCAGCGAGCGGCATGGAACCTGCTGTGGAACCAAGTCGTCGGGGCTGCATGGTCACTTGCTATGGCCAACTGCCGTCGGCTTATGAGCTGTGTCTCTTCCTCTAAAAAATCGCTCAACTGAATAAACAATGTGGACCGGCACATAGAAGTTTTACCTATTACTCTTAAACTCCTCATATCTTCAAGACATGAAGAGCCACTCCCTCCGTTCTCTCCGCTAAACTACTCTATACTTTCAATCTTACCGTACCTATAAGATCTCCTCTGTCCTCTACTTACTCCCCTACCACTCCTTTACCCTCCTCCGCTTTCTTCTCAAATTGAACTATGATATAACCATGTTTCTCCAGCTATTTTGTACTTAAAAAACACATTCATGTGTACGATGTCTCTCTCTTCTTTCCGGCCGCTCAAAATTACACATCTGCGAAAGCGAGCTTGCTCTTTATTCTTCTACCGTCCCCTTACTTCTTCTTAAATTCAGAATAGAACGAGTTTATGTTTCTCCGCCCTTCTGTACCTAAAATAAACTCTTAAGGGCTATGCTCTCCTCTCCCCTAGCCTCTTAAAACCCAGAAACGTACAAGTGAGAGTCTATCTTATCTATCTCCTTTTATATTTTTTCTAAAACACATAGAAAACGAATTTACGTTTTCTCAGGCCTTTTTACCAAAACGAGCTTCGATTAAATATATGTCCTTCTTCTTTCCAACCTCGCTAAATCCTCTATATAAAAAACATAACAACATGGAATTCTATGAGACCACCGCCTCTGCTGTCATAAAAAACATGTCTCCTCTACTTATGTGTTTCTCTACACGACCTGTGGAAGTATATATGACAGGAAATTCCCCTCTTATCCTCGTCTCCCTTTCTACCTTCTTGCTTTACTTCCCACATGTCCGCCAACTCTCTACCTAAAATTTCCAATTAAAAATACCTCAGCTTAAATGTTAATGTCTGCGCGCCTGCCCCATGCGCGTACAAAAAATAACATGAAAGATACAGCGGGATTTATACGACGTAGAATTCTCTGGAGAAGGGAGAGATTGATACGCTAATACTGTGTCCCTAGTTTACTAAAAAGAATGTCAGATGTTTGAGTTTGTTAAAGGATGGGGGGGGGGGGGGGTATCAGAAAATAAAACTCAGTCTCGGAAGTCAAATGTATTCAACGAATAGTCGAGATGGTTATTTGCTGTCGAAAAATCAAATAAAATTGGTTTAATGATATAGATCCCTGAAAAAAGACCAGACAGGAGAACATATGGCGAGGTGATATGAGGAACAAGGCTATACATGAGCATGCGAAAGCGAGCAAACTCATGGCGTATGAAACCACGAAAAGCATATCATGATTATCCTTAGCTGAACATGTTCGATTCTTTCAACTTCTGCTATTCACCCTGTTCTCCTCAATCAATATAGCTTGCACCCCTCCCCCGCATCCACCTCTTCCCCCCTCATCAATGCAGTGATGCTATAAACCTCATGCAGAAGCTTTTGCATCTCTTTTTTCACTAGAGCTATTGTCATACCCAATAATGTACAGACCAAAAAATAAAAACAAAAGTCCCCCTTCAGTGAAGAGAGTGCGATGGATCGTAGGGAGTACTTTATGATTCCCAAATGCATGTTGTTGTTTTTAATTTACAATGCATAACCTTCAATTTCCAACCCACCAAGAATACTTATGCCGGCAGAGGCGGTCCTGGTGGGCCTGAGCCATCGCTACCGTCACCTCTTGGGGGAGGTAATATGGCCGTGGGGAGCGGGTTGTCTGGAATCTTGATTGGCGCATTTGGCATCGCCTTCATGCGGCCAGGGAGATCCTCCCCCTTAATCACCTTCATTATTTCTTCCTTATCCAGTGTTTCGTACTGGACGAGTGCGTCTGCTAGTCGATCGAGTTCCGGACGCTTTGAAACCAGAAGTTGTCTTGCGCTGGACTTCGCTTCATCGATTAACCGGCGTACTTCGTCATCGATGAGGCGCTTGGTCTCCGGTGAAACCATCTCATAGTTGGACTTGAAGTCGACGTTACCGAGCTTATCCGAAAAGCCACAGGCTGTGACCATGTTGTAAGCCAGAGAGGTTGCTTGCTGAATGTCACCGGAAGCACCATCGGCTACGTTGTCCGAACCGAAAACAATCTCTTCTGCCATCTTTCCACCCATGCAGACCTGCAGTTGACGAATGTATTGTTTACGAGTGTGGTGATGCTCCTCTTGGGGAAGGAAGAATGTTATTCCGGCAGCGTGGCCTCGGGGAAGAATGGTTGCCTTGTGTACATCGTTGAAACCCTTGGTAAAGAGACCGACCAGCGCGTGGCCACCCTCGTGGTAGGCAGTGTGAATCTTGTCCTGGAGTGGAACGACGCGGGTCTTCTTCTCGGAGCCCATGGTAATCTTATCCTTGGCCCACTCCATATCGTTGAGAGAAACAAACTTTGCTTGTAGCTTGGAAGCGCGGATAGCTGCTGAGTTGGCCAAGTTTTCCAACTCGGCACCGGAGAATCCAGGTGTGCCACGGGCAATAGATGAGAGGTCGATATCAGGAGAAAGACGAATCTTCTTGGTGTGATACTTGAGAATAGCCAATCGACCAGTAACATCGGGAAGTTCGACTTGGACATGACGATCAAAACGTCCAGGACGGAGTAGAGCTTGGTCTAGGAGTTCGGGGTGATTGGTCGCAGCAATGAAAATCACTCCGGTGCTTTGGTCGAAACCGTCGAGATCGTTGAGCAGCTGGTTGAGCGTTTGGCGGTGGTAGTTGGCATCGCGCGACTTACGCTTTCCGCCTACGGCATCAAGCTCGTCAATGAAGACAATCGCAGGGGCCTTGGAACGAGCGGCTGTGAAGAGTTCGCGCACGCGCTTGGCTCCAACACCGACATAAACTTCGTCGAATTCTGAACCAGACATGTAGAAGAAGGGAACACCAGCTTCTCCCGCGCAAGCACGAGCAAGCAGAGTTTTACCAGTACCAGGAGGACCGACTAGAAGGACACCCTTGGGCAACCTTCCACCGAGCTTGTTGTACTTTTCCGGGTTCTTGAGAAAGTCAACGACATCCAGAAGTTCTTCCTTGGCCTCGTCGCAGCCGTGCACATCACTGAAGCGGGTAGTCTGCTGTTCGGGACGGACCTCAGCGCTGGTGCCACCGCCAACCTTTTTAAGGACACCGCTGGTCTCAACAAAGAGTGTTATGAGAATCAGGGAGACGTAGGCAGCCAGAGCGAAACCGCAGAACCATCGGACCCACTTGAAGATGACGTTCATGAGAGACTCTTCTACAACGACGTAAACGGGGTCACTCTTAGCACCACTACCGCTTCGAGCCATTCCGATTTGCGCAGAGCCAGAATTTGCACCGACAGCTTGAGCGACGGCCTGGCGTTGTTGTGGGGAAAGTCCTTGTTGCTGTTGATGTTCAGAACCCTGTCGTGCCAGCTCGGCGAGAGCGCTGTGGTAGATCTTGTCGACCGCGGCATTTGTGGCATAGTTTCCGAGGGTGTAGCGATTGGCGACAATGTGCGGCATGCCGGCGCGCATGAGAGCAGAGTAAAAGGTAGCCTGGGACGATGCGCTCTTCGGGTTCTTGTTGGCAGCATCTTCGAGCCGAGCGAGTTGTTCATGCGATGGACCACCGAAGAGTGAGCGTTGTTGTAGCAGATTCAGACCGACCATTCCGGGCCTTGAGAGCGGGCGGAAATGCGAGAGAGGGCCATTGCGAGAGATAGTGGAGTAGTGGCGTGCCTTGAGGGTGGCCAAGGGCGAAGTCGTACCGAAGGGATTGCATAATGCGAGTCGCGATGCTACACATTATCAGCTTGTTGTCCATTATTCACGCCTGATGCAACTGACCGGCAAACACTGAGCCAGAGACGGTGGGAGACGATGTGAGAGTTTGCGAAGACCGAGTTGGGCGGAGCGCGGGGGCTTGCGCAGGCAGGACAAAAGACGGGCGTGTCTATAACTCATCAGTATTTACATAGAGGAGAACAGGCGGGTATTGCCTACATGCGCTCCTGATATCGACGACGACTCGGATGCCTTTGCAGTGTGAAGCTGCCTAATACCGGCGGCCATGGGCTTTCGCCCAAGGCCTTGCCACGGGGATCGTAGGACAGTGGACATGGTGGGCCACAGTTCGGTGGTGACGGACGCGACGTTCTGCATCTTTATAAGTATGGTTTCAATGACGCGATGTCGGCTTCGTGGCAAAACGTACCTGAACGGCGCCGGCCGCGTGGAGGGCCATACGGGTACTATCTAGCGGCAGAGGCCGCAAATATTATATCAAGTACCAGATGAGAGAAAAGAAATAATGGGCGCGGGCGGTTGCGCAGTTATGACAGCAAGAGGCCACTGGTCGTTCGTGGTAAGGCTATGGAGGGAAAGTGGCAGAATGGGCCAGTGCTTATCGATCGTCGACCCGAAGACCCTTGCACAACATCGTCCAGCCCATTTCGCCTTGGCTCGACACTTGACAGTACAGATTGTCCTGGGTGACATGAGCATATTCCCAATTAGTTGCGCCAATGCATAATCCATGTTTGTGAGAGCCAAACGGTCCTATCTTCACCGCGGGGGTAACATGATGCTTCAGTTGGTGCTTCTAGGGGACATCGTGGGACAAGAAATGGCTTCTCAACCCCAGGGATTGCAAAAAGTACTTAGACATATAGGACATGTAGCAAGACATGCATTGCCGCTGGTTTAGGGTATTCTACGTTGTATGTATCCGACAGATACGCAACTATCACTATCATAGGTAACCCTGGAGGTTCGGAGCGCATGCACCTCGGCTGCGGGGTTAGTGAGCCTCAGCGCTTGTAAGTATGTAGCATCTCCCCGACTACGGAGATTCATTGTATGGTACACGGTCTAGCACACTATCATGGCAGCTCCAAGATGGAAGAAACTGTACGAATATGCAGCATGTGATGTAGGCTAATCTAATCTATTGCATTGGCGAAGCTAATCATATAGCTTGCAGATGGTCTACTCAAGCTTCATGTCCCAGGCGCAGGCTTCCTCGCCGATATCAGTGCGAATCACCTTTCCATTTCATACAACTTATATCCTATTAACACATGTATAGAACCACTGCTTCACACGGCGAGTTTCCCGAAGCCAGAACCGAGAAAGATCCTTGCGCCTGCATCGACCTTTCTCATGATTCCAAAAGCGACAAAATCTTTCCCGAACCCGTCGCACATGCCTGCCGGTATCCCATCCTCCAATCTCACAGACTCGAGGCCATATGCAGACTATACCGAGAACGGTACCATTGTCGTCATCAGCCAGCCGGCCGGTCAATCATGCGCCGTTGTCGGAGGTATCATGGCTGCTCGCATGCAACACCTGGGCGCAGAAGGTATCGTGGTCGACGGTCGGGTGAGGGATATAACCGCTCTCAATCATACCAAGTTGCCCATCTGGTCTAAAGCGACGTCTATTATCGGGGCAGGAGCCGAGACCAAGTTTCACGCACGCAATGTGCCTGTGACAATCGGAGAGACGGTAGTCGAAGCGGGTGACATAATCATGATAGATCCTTTCGAGAACGGAATCGTCGCGGTGCCGCAGGGAAAGGTGGATGAACTGCTAGAATTGCTTCCGAAGCTTGTAGAGGCGGATGAGAAGGTTACTGCGGACGTCGGGCGGGGTGTCAGTGTAGAAGAAGCTTTCCGAAGGCACCGAAATTAACTACGATTACTATTCAAATACTACTCAAGTCAATTCAATGCTTTGAAAGAAAGATGAAGCGAGTTGTCGAAAAGTTGTGACCGCATGCGAGAAACCACTGAGGATGCTCACATTTCCAATGACGCCGCTAATCAGAGAATCGTGGTCCGTGCGTTGTCCATTTTCGCGATGCCGGGAACACTTCGAAGCTCTGCCCATATCATCACCAACCCTCCGCACCACCCGCATCCCACCTCGAGGAACCCCAATTGCCCCCGGAGCATTCACAATGGGTATTACCGACTTCTTCACCGACGTCTGGGAGACGTTTGCCCACCCCGCCGCCGACGCCGACCAACCGCCTGTCCAAGGTGGCAGCAGCACCCAGTCACCCGCTTCCGGCACCGACGAGGAGAGCGGCGATGAGGCCGAAGTCAACAAGCAAGACGCGGTAAAGGGCGGTGACTCGGGCGAGCAAGGACACAAGCCCACCGGATCGATGAAGGGCGATGAGGAGGAGGAGGAGCCCGAGGAGGAAGAAGAGGAGGAGGAGACGCCAGACCCAAAAGAAACGCTTGAGAAGGGTGAGTTATCCCAGAAGATGTAGATTTCCGGCTTTGGGACGGCCAATTGGCGAGAGGATAGACTTCAGATCGGAGATATGGATAGTCGGGGGCCACACTACCCCATCATGGACACCATCTACGCAAAGGCCTTTACACACAGCATCCGTGGCTAACACTACGTCACAGAGTGCGCCGAATCCAAGGAATGCCACGGCCCCAAGCACCACTACGACGAGTGCGCCCAACGGGTAACAGGCCAGATTGAGAACGACGGCAAGGCCAATGAGGACTGCGTTGAAGAATGTATGTTTACTATACAAACACACCTACAATTCCCATTTATCAGCCTCCCGCTAACACACCTTTAGTCTTCCACCTTGCCCACTGCGCATCCCAATGCGCCGCGCCCAAGCTCTTCGCTCAGCTCAAGTAAATGTTACCAGAGATGGCCAGACCGATCCGCCCACGACCCCACTTCTTCTTACTCCATATACCAGCGTATCGAGAGGAGTGTCGGTGTGGATGTGGGCGGCCGTTCAGGATGCATGGAATGATCAAGACATTATGGATGACTGTAAATATCATAAGTCATGTTTAGAATATCACTGTACTTCTATCTTCTAGTTGTGTTGCTGTAAAACGATCAACTGTGCGTGCATGATCAAATGAATGGTCAACTAACCATCGATCAATAACACAGTATGCTGAAAACGTTCACATACATTGTCCCATGAAAGTAGGAAATAGTCCAGGAATCCTGCCCCTGCCATGTTAATCCCAGTAGTCATTTCACGAAACCCCATCCCACAAGAAACCAAGAAATCCATCATCAACCTCATAAAAAACCATCATAATCGTCAGTAAATACCCCCCAAAAATATTCCTACCTCATCAAAGTCCCAAACCCCTGTCAACATCCCGCCCGACCAAAACTCCCTCGGCAGTTCTATCCTTATTCAACCTGCCCTCTGTAGTCTGCATGCCCAACCTCCTAACCCCCAACGCCATAGGCAGGGGCAAAACAGCCAGCGCAACCACCCCCTGAAAAACCAAGGCCCAGAGCATGTGTCCAGGCGGTATATCACCACCCGTCGCATTATCTCTCCCCGCATCCCGCACTTCTTCCAAGTCCACGGGTCTGCCGTCCTTGAGTGCATCCATGATGAGGATGAAGATGCCGCCGAGGGCCTGGCCGCCTAGCCAGCAGACTGTAGAGCTGATTTCTGGACTAGCGGGGAATGTGATTTCGACCAGGTACTCGAGGGCCACGGGTAGCAGGGAGAAGGAGGCGGCGCCTAATACGCCACTGAGTACATATGGCATTGCTATTGTGCGGGTTTTCGGGGCGAAAATCATGGTAACGTATGCGGCTACGATGACGGGTACGAAGAGCTTAATGCCTAGTAGATAGGCGTGTGTGCGATCGATGATGGGACTAATGATTGCACAGGCGACGAGACCGACGAGGATGAATACTGCGCCACAGAGACCTGCTTCATCTTCCGTGTACCCGTAGGGGTAGAAGATTTGGTTCAGGAGCGAGGAGAAGGCGTTGAAGAGGCCGACGTAGATGCTGAATGTGATGAAGGCGAGGTAGAAGGGTGGTGAACGGAACATGACGCGGAGGGATGTGAGGACAGGGGTCTTTGAGATTGTGGATGAGGCGGCAGGCGGGGTTGGGGGGCGTGCTGGGATGAAGACGGAGGGGAGGCAGGCGGCTGTTGCGATGACGGCTACGATGAGGACTACTTGGTCGGTGTCACCTAGGGCGGGATTGACGAGGGATGCGACCTTGGGGTTTGTTAGTTTCTGGTTGAGAGCAAATCATGTGTAGGTAGAGAAGGAGTAAAAACTTACAGCACCCCCGACTGGGCTTGCCATACTGGCCACTGCCGTTGCTCCTATGCGTCCTTTTGTCGTGAACCACAAATCACTGTATCTCGTCGGCGCAGCTAGTACAAAAGGCTGAGCCAGGCCGCATAGAATCTGGCCCACCATGACGACGGAAAACTTTCCTCCTTCAATCTGGGTACCTGCATATCGAATCCAGTTTCCCAGTAATATGAGCACAGAACCAGCAATAAGAGAGGGCTTGGGCCCTCGATGCAGGAGGTAAATTGTCACAGGACATGTTACAGCAAAAGCGAAGAGGAAGGCGGTGGATAGCCAGTTGATGTCCGATTCCGTGACGTCCAAATAGATTGCCGCGTTTGAAGAGATGGGCGCGAATGTTAACCACTATAGGTGCTGTTAGCTGTGAGTTTCTTACATATGGTTTCCTACCTTGCAACGAGCCAAGCCCAACGTTCCACAAGCAGCTTTCCAGCTGACGCGCCTGATATTTCCAAACCTCGTCTTTTCCCATCTCTTAAAAAAGCAAAACCTGAGATAAACTTACATCCCAACTCACAACAATGTTCAGCAGCACTGTTTGCACCAGGCCTATCCATCGTCTCTTGTACACTTTGAATCTGGTAGTACTATTACTTCGCCTGTTTTGTCCTTTTCGCCCAAAGCTTGCCATCTTCCATCTCGATACCTCACGTGCCTCTGCATCTTCGTCCATCTCGAGGATCCCATCGATGTCATAGGCCGTCCTTCTCGACCCGGAAACTGGCGAGACTATATCGTCGTCCTTGGAGAATGCCGCGGCATTTTTGAGCATAGAGTCTTGTGTTTGCGTGTGTGATAAACCGTCCATTATGACCTGTTATGGTGGTTGCAGTGGTTGCAGTGGGGTTGGTGATCTGGAAGCAACTTATTCCGATCCCGGGCCGGGTCCTTCACTAAGAACAAGCCGCCTGTCCAGACTTTTGGGAGTGTTCTAGGTTTGTGTTCTCTCATAGAGCGACCATCCGCCCGCCTACGCGTTCTGGTGTGCGTATCGGTGTTTGAGGGTTGACAATCGCTAAAGCAATGCCGACGCGTTTGGAGGGGCGGAGCGTTGAACAAGGGATTAGGTATATCCAAGGAAATTTCCAAGAAGCATGTGCTAAAACAAACATCCTCGTTCTTATCGTAACTACTACCCGGCCCGCGTCGCGTGTCACACCTTTTGCCATGCCTCGTATGCCACATCCATGACACCCATCACATCCATCACAAAATCTTGGGTCTAACTAGTGGTAGAGCCAAGAGAGACCTGCCGTCTTTACTAGCCCAAAAGCCTGTCCTCTGTAATGCATAGTTCGTGATAGCAAGTCTTGCGCATGGTTGTTGCTAGGGCCAAAGCCTGCTGACAGGGCATGACATACTGCTTCGGGAAAGAAGACGCTTGCGGGGTTAATTAAAGATCGGCAGTACTGGTAATTGCTTCGATAAGCCCGTTGAGTTACCGAGGCACGACCGACTGCTTTTGCATCACAAGTGGTTGAAGTTGTGGTTGTCCCTACTTTTGACACGGGGGTGGGGAAGGTAGATAAGGTAGGGGTTGCTAGGCTTCTGAAGCCGCAGTACAACGGTAGCCAGGTACTGTACACGTGACGGCCCACTCGAATGGTATTGAGAACAAATGCATCCGTGTGCGGCACTGAAACCAGCATATGAGCTTGCGCAATGAACATTGTTATCGTATTGTCAATGTCGGTGGAATAATTGTTCCGATGTTCCGCCCCGGATTACCTGCCGACGCCGGGGGAGGCGGATGGAGACATTTGCTTCCTCTAACAACAGATTTGCCTAGTTGTAAGCCGCGTCCGGTTACAACACGATGTGGAGGTCGTCCCTATCACTATTACTTCAAACAGGTTTGTGCACGACTGCTTGCGCCATTGATGTTCTATTCCCAATATCATTGAGAATGGAAAAGAAGTCTCTACGGCATCTAATGTTCAGTTTGTGTGCATAAAGTTTAGGGTACGCCCACAGGTTCAATGGCCGTGACCCGAACATGAGAGCGGAAATCCCGGATCGCTGATTTTCTGAGGCCACAGTTAAAATACTTCCAAGCCCAGCTTGTTCTAGGCCTCACGCGCAATTTCGTCGTGTATGCAGTGTGTACGGAGAAAGGCCGACTGTTCAACAGTTTCGGGAAGTGCGTGACAGGCTAACTCGATTTTTGCGGCCTCTCGCTTTTGCTCCTATATTCCTCCAGGGTTGATCTATAGGCGTTTTCTATTTTAATACGGCTATTCTGTTCAGCTCGTATCTGCAAAGGGACGAAAAAGCGCGTCAACGGCTCCATTCGACATCAGCCGAAACTGTGAGTGATTCTGTATTCATTAGCATGGATTGTCTCAGGCCACATGGTACAAAATTTGAGAACCCCATCGTCAGAACAATCGTGTGAATACCTGGTGAGATATTGTAAGATGGTTGTTGCGTGGTCGACGATTGCTATTGACGGGCCGATTGGGCGTCCCTTGACGACCCATTACATCATGGCAGGTGGGCTCCTTCCTATCCTCCACCCATCACAATGCAGCATCAATGCAAATCCTACATCTTTCCACTCGAATTGTTTCATTTTCCTTCTTGTTACAGTGACTGCGTTACGCAAGATGTCTACACTGCCCATCACCATGACGTCCGTGTAAAGTGCCAATGTAACCTTGAAAGTTCCAGATGAATGCTTTACCTGTCTTACCCGCAGAAGGCCACGAGCGTGCCATATCATGCATAGTGCCAAGTAAAGATATTGATCAAGCTTTGCAGAAGGCGGGGAAGCATCTAACCGAACAGCAACCATGATAGCCTTGGAGATCCTTCTCGGTGTACATTTATCCCAAATTGATGCGCCCCACAGGAAGAACATATGTCATGAAAGCACCCAAGAGCTCGCGTTGCACCTTTGCAACGAGATATGGTCAAGATGCACTTTCTAGTTGTACGAATATGCTGCGCAGCACTATTATCCACTCCAGTGCACGGCAAGATAGACAGGTAATTTCAAACCCCACGCTCTCATCTTCGGCTCTGACATCATCAGGAAAACAGTGGTATCGAAGTACAATATCATACGGACCAATCTCATTGATAACGAGACAACTCCGCTTCAAGTTGGTAATGGGAACTTTGCCTATAATGTTGATACCACTGGCATGCAGGTCAGTTGGCCGACAGCATATGTCATGCAGATGTTGGCTAATCAATTTAGACATACTTGCCATTCAACACGTTATCAAGCTGGGCCTGGCACAACGACTCACTTCCCGAAAATGGGTATGCGGCCTGATGTATTACAAGTGTGTCTGCTAAAGCATACAGTGAACTACCATCTGACTACAAGGGTGTCATGCGTGAGACATATGAACGACAAGTACACTACGACATTCCGGACCCCAAATTGAAGCAAGCAACCCAATGGCTAATCAGCAACCCAAACCGAGTGAATCTGGGTCGCATTGGGCTCATCTATGAAGGCAATAAACTCAATGAGTCCATGTTCACGGAACCTAAGCAAGAGCTAGATTTGTGGAATGGCACCATCACATCTACATTCAAAATAAACGGAAAAGACGTCAAGGTCGTTACCCAAGGAGACTTTGAATCTGATGCTGCGGCGTTCACTGTCACGTCCGAATTGGTTCGAAGTGGAGATCTACAGGTCGGGTTGGACTTTCCATATCCTCCCATTCATAGCACCAGGTACAAGTACGAGGTAAGTTTTCAGTTTTGATAAAACGAATCTGTGTAATGAAATCGCCCCGCAGGTCTTTGTAGGCACATACGACTTTCCGCTCAACCATACCACTACGCTAGTCGAGGATAGAAATGATCGCACTTCGGCCCACATCGTGCATAACATGCAAGAGTTACAATACTTTGCAAACTTGCGATGGCCGACGGAGACACCACTAAAGCTAAATCGCAACGAGCCGCCAAATTCAACAGCCATCATGGCACACCAGTACACCTTGAGCACCGTCTCGGAATGCTCTTCTATGACATTTACCGCTCATTTCTCACCCGAACGGCATGTACCTCACTTCCCTGCGGAAGTCATGAATACCAATATACAAGCATGGAACGAGTACTGGGAAGATGGCGGTTTTGTAGACCTGACTGCATCCTCCAATCCCAACGCTACTGAACTCCAGCGCCGCATCATCCAGTCGCAGTACCACATCCGTGTGAATAGTGCATCCAAAGGCCAGTCACCCCAGGAAAGCGGTTTGATGAACAATGGATGGTACGGCAAATTTCACATGGAGATGGTAATCTGGCATAACGCTCATTGGGCCACATGGGGAAAGCAAACGTACTTTGACAACATCTTCCCAGAGCTTTACGAAACACTTCTGCCCTCTTCAATTGCTCGAGCGCAGTACATGGGGTGGGAAGGGGCTCGATGGCCAAAGATGACAGATCCAAAGACGGGTGTTAGTTCACCTGGCGACGTCAACGCGCAGCTCATATGGCAGCAGCCGCATCCTTTTTATCTCGCAAACCTAGCTTTTGTAGGAAATCCCACGCGAGAAACACTTAAGAAGTGGGATAAAGTCTTGACCGCTACCGCCGACTATATGGCATCGTACCCCAGCCTAAACACCAGAACTAGCAAATACGATCTCGGCCCCCCAACATACGGTGTCACAGAAAACACGCCCCCAAATTCCACCCGTAACCTAGCATACGAGCTAGCATACTGGCGCTACGGCCTCGACGCCGCCGCAGAATGGAAGCGCAGACTCAACCAATCCGTGCCTAGAAAATGGTCACATGTCGCACAGAACCTAGCTCTACCTCCTCAAACAGATGACGGCCTATATACCGTCTACGAAGGACTCAACAGCTCCTGGTGGAATGACTCAAAACTCACCAGTGACCCCCGCAGCCTCATTATGATGCAAGGCATCCTGCCCCCCACACCCGCCGTAGACGCCTCCATCGCCCTCGGCACCGCCAACAAAGTCTGGGAAGTCTGGAGCGATGAGGAAATCCGGGGCTGGGGCCGCCCCGTCCTGGCCATCAATAGTGCGCGGATAGGGAACCCAGAGCGTGCAATATATCACTTGACAGCATTTGATAGCTGGAAGTTTGACGACGCGGGGTTTGCTATTCGCGGTGGTGATGGGGGTACTCCGCCGCCGTTCTTGCCTGGAAATGCGGGTTTCTTGTTTGCAGTCGCGTATTGTGTGGTGGGCTGGCAGGGAAGTGGAGAGAATGAGATGCCTGGGTTTCCTAGGGATGGGTCCTGGGTTGTGAGGCAGGAGGGGTTGAGGAGGGCGTTGTGATACTCACCACTCCTAACCAAATGGGTACCTACCGAAAAAGACCGCGGACCTGGGATTGGAGGCTACATGAAACAAACATGATTTACACAGTCATCATGACCGTATACCAGGACGTACACCTCACAACCTCTTGATTGGATACCTAGGGCCCTTACCCCGCTAGTCGACCCTGCATGCTCGAGCGTAATCTGAAGGCAGCGGTGTCGATCACCCATGATTCCTGTTTTAGCCTCACTGCAAGGAGGTGGCGCACGCGCGGCGAAGCTATCATACCTACGTTGTTTCTCTGGAATAGGGTACATGTTTCTGGGGGCCGCCCTTGTTGGGGTTGCACAATTGTGGCTTTGCGCCCGGTTTTGATTTTCTGCGGTAAGCATCATGCAGCCGACGTCAGATACATGTCAACTGGTTTATTGGGTCATATGAGGATGACGCGATATGAATGGCACCTGACTTTTGCTGTGTGGAAGAAAGAGAGTACTTGGGGTTGTTTGACGCAACGCAACGTGTCTTTGATATTCCGTCATATATGGGTAACCCGCCTGTTGTCTGTAACACTACAGACGTGCCTACTCAGTTTGCTTCCACAACTTAACCACTCTACCGCCAAACCAAACCTACACGCAACCCATATTTAAACCACCCGGCCGTACAAACCTTTCTCCCTCCCAACTATACCAAACCAACAAACCAAACCATGCCATCATTCACCCTCTCCTCCGCCCACGGCCTAACAAGCATAATCTCCACCTCCCCGTCTTCCCCCTCCTCTCCCAACCCACCGACAATTCTCCTCCTCCACGACATCTCTGCATCCGCCAAGTCCTTTCACCCCCTCCTCGACACCCCCACTCTCACACAAACCACCCGCCTAATAACCTTCTGCCTCCCCGGCCACGGCTCCTCGTCCAACGCGCCCGACCCGCAGAATACATACCGCCCACGTGGCTACGCTGACCTCGCAATACATGTGCTGCAGCATTTGCGTGTTACTGAGGTTGTTGTGTTGGGGTGGGGGTTAGGAGGGATGGTAGGGGTGGAGATGGTTGAGCTGTTATCGCGAGGGGAGAAGGAAATAGGAAATGATGAGGAAAAAAAGGATGAGAAAGGAGAAAGTGGTGCGATAGATATAAAGATCCGGGGCTTAATGCTCGTAGGTTCCGCACCAGCGCTAGGACGAGAGCAAGTAAACGAAGCTTTCCGATTCCAAGACAGCAACGGAGACGGGCTAGGTGTTGCCGGACTAGGCGTTTGGACCGAAGAGCAAGTCGCAGAATGGGCACGATACTGTGTAGCCGGCGGAAAAGAAGAGTCTGTACAAGGTTTCATGCTAGAAGATGCGAGGAGGGCTGATGGTAGGGCGAGGATGGTGCTGGCGGGCAGTTTATTGGGGACGGAGGGGCTGGAACAGCCACAGCCACAGGAACAGGGAAAGGGTCCTGTGGGTGTGGATCAAAGAAAAGTGGTAGAAGAGATGGATTCGCTAGTTGCGGTTGTAATTGGGAGTCAGGATCCGTACGTCAATCTGGAGTATCTAGAGGAGATCAAGTGGAGGAGGCTTTGGAAAGGGCAGTGTATCAAATTAGACGGGCTAGGGCATGCGCCTTTTTGGGAGGATCAGGAGAGGTTTGAGAAGGTGTTGGGGGAGTTTATGGAGGATTGTTGGGGGAAGTAGGAGGAGGAGGATAGAGTGAGGATTTGATTAGGGTATTATCATTATTAGGAAGAAGGGTGATGTTGAGCTAAGCTATTTTTCTGGGAGAAGCAGGACTAATAGTCCCCGTAGTAGTATCCACCATTCTCATCGCTGTTGTAAGGTGCTTGGTCGTACCAATCATCTCCAAACGCTGGCACGATGTCGTCGTATCCATTATCTCCATATCCGTCTCCATAGCCACTGCCGTATCCGCCTCCATAGCCACTGCCATACCCCCCTCCATAAACCCCTGTCGGCTCCTCCACAGGAGCAGTTCCACACGTCGTCGCCGTCGCAGTAACTGTAACAGTTACAGCCCCTGAATTCCCTAGAAACGCTTCACAGGCTTCGCAAATGGTGGGATAATCGTACTGCGCCAGTCTACATGGCACGCCTTCGTTCGGACACCAAGTGTCGCGTTTCTTATAGCCACCCGTCACTGGCGCAGTCGGCGCAACGAGGATGGTAGAGGTGGTGATGTAAGTTATGGTTGTTGTGCTGTATGCTGTTACAACTACGGGGGTAGGGGATGTTGGCGTGGGTGTGGGTGTCTGAGAAGCAATCGTTAGTAACTATATACACAACCCAACCTCAGGTACTCTCTAGAAATAGGAAGAAAAGTGTACATACCACCGTTCCACAAGACTCGGGTGCAACCGTACTCGTCACCGTAACCGTAGCCCCACCTGCTCCTGCTCCACCCACGCCGGCCGTAGGCGCATACGACGCCACAAAGGTCTCGCAAAACGGCGTTGCTAGCGTAACGGGAAGGTCGCTTAGGATAGAGACGGCCCAGCTCACATCTTCAGCGTGTGTGGCGCGGGCGACGTGGGGGAAGGATGCGAGGAATGCGAGGAAGATGGTGGAAAAGGTTGTTTGAAACATTTTCGATGCAGTGTGATTGGGTCGAGGAACTGAACACTTGGGATGTAGGAGAGGGATTGTCTCGGATTGTCTTCAAGAACTTGGTTCAATTGGCGTCTTGTCTTGGGCTATATGTATCACTACTACGCATTGAAGCGATGGACGAGCATGATGGATTCAGTAGTTCTGCTTGCGACCATCTTCTGTATCCTTTGTTCATGGTGCTCTTCGCTGCTTGTTGTGTGATGTTGTGATGGTTGCCGTTTTCAGCGCGAGAGGTAGGCTTTGTTGAGGACGCATGTCGGTTAGGGAGGTTGCACAAGAATGTGAGATTGGCACGTTGTGGGAAAGATGACGGAAGTGGGATAGCTGGTAGTACAATGAGATGGATCGAGATGGTGGGTTGTTTTTTGCATTCCTAAGCTTGAGCTATCAGTAGAAAGATAAGTTAGTTTTATGTTTAGAACTGGGAGGTGGACATCTGATGGGCATGTGTTGGCTATTTGGTTTTTCTGGCCATGATGATATGTATTGATACCGTGTCTTTGCTGACCACTGGCGAAGGCAAGACTGTATGAGCACTGATTTTCTACTTGTCATCTTCCTCTTCGTCGTCCTCATCGTCATCTTCACCATCTTCGTCTTCGTCGTCTTCATCCTCATCATCCTCGTCATCGGAGACTTCCTCTCCGAGAACTTTGAGACGTTCCTGTAAACATTAGCATGGGCTTTAATAAAATGGAAGACCCCGACATACCTTATCCTTGGTCCTCTTCTCCTCAAGATCACTGAGTACCAAGATCAAATCCTCAAGCTCGGTAGTCTTCTCCTTTTCACTCGCGACCGCTTTACGTAGCTTCTCTTGGAGGTCCTTGATCTCCTTTTCTTTGGCCAACTTGGCGCCTGCCTCGGCTTTGCGTAGCTTCTCTTCTGCGTCCTTGACCTTCCATGTCTGGTCTTGCGCTTTTGTCTTGAGTTCCTGAACCTCTTCTTTGAGCTTATCAATGCTTGACTGTAGAGCATCTTTCTCCGACTTGGACTGCTTGAGCTGCGCTTCCTTCTCTTCTCTGAGTAGCTGTATCTGGGATTCTCTCTCTTCCTGAAGCTGCTTCATTTGCGCCTCGCTGTTCTGTACATGTGACTGTGCGTTACTTAGAGTTTCCGTAATCGTAGCCACTTCAATGCGCGTTTGTTGCAGCATTTCCTCTAAACTGCGAATTGTTGCTACTGCCTCTTGACGAGCTTTGTCCGAGACAGCCAGTCGCTTCTCCAGCTCATCACGTGCCCTGTTCGAACCATGCAACTGTTCGTCATATTCTTGACGGACCTTGGCGACAGCCAGGTTGGCATCTTTGCTCGCTTGCTGGACCTTGTTGTTGAGTGCTACGATCTGTAGATTATATCTGTTCTCCGTCTCTAACATGGCCTGTCGGAACTCGCGGTCTCTTTTTGCAACTTCTTTATCAAGATCCTCATGTAGCTTGTCGTTGATACGCTTGAGTGTGCTGCGTTGCTCTTCGGCTGATTGCTGAGTTTTGCGATGCTCAGCCTGCTCCTGATCAATCTTCTGTTCCAGAGTCATCAACTGTGCCTTGAGCTCTTGTATGGTCTGCTCCTTCTCGTCTCTTTCGCCGCGTAGTGCATCAACTACATCCCGGTCAACTCCATCATGCGAATGATGCTGTTCTATGTTGGGGTTGCGGTCGATCGCTCGAGATAAGCGACTAAAATTATCCTTGAGGAAATCAATAAAAGCCTCATCGAAAAAGACATCAGGCAAGCTGCCACCACTGCCACCGTTACGAGGTAAGACCTCAAAGTCCCGCACAAGCGGATGATGTCGAAGTCCCGTGATAGCGTCGAGGTACTTATCGCGACCGAGCTTTGATATCAGAACCGGTTGAAGCTCCCGTCGTGGCACAGGTGAGTCCCTTGTTGAAAACTCGTACACAACACCCAGCAGTGCTGCACAGAGACCGCGAACCAAGACTCGATCTTCGCCAGGTGTCAAAACGGCCTGCACCAAACTTTGCAAGCTACTCGCCTCGGCCAGAAAGTCATCTACTGCGGCAGCATCCTCGAACAGCCAGCCTAGCAAAAGCATAAGATATGCAATTGATATGCGTTCATCTTCGCCGAGTTGTAGACTTGCGATGAGATTTGCGGTAAGAGTCTGTATGCACGTGACGACCTCTTCGCCGCTCTCGGCATCCCCTTCTTTGACTTGCATCAAGGTTTCCTTTGCTTGATAGTCGTTGAAGATGAGGTGGTAGATGAGATTCGCTGCAAACCAGATTCTGTAGGGGTCGCCAGTGGGAGGAACTTGTGGTCCACCCATGAGGATGGTCAGAGCATTTGCTGTTTCGTCACCACCTTCATGGCCTCCTATGGCTCGGTTGAGGAAATGTTCTTGGATCTGTACATGGTTGTAGAAGTAGGCTTTGATACATTCGCATCCAGCATTGCGCAAGTCAAACAGTTCATTTGGAGCTGGAGAGAGGACAAGATTGAGGAGCGCTTCGATAACGTAAACCGAGGCGACACTGTTGGGAGACACAAGACCGTTTGTGGCGGGTTCAACTATTGGTCTCACCTGTTCCTGGGCAAAGCCTTCTTGTAATCGAGCGTTGCCTCTGATCAGGTCAGCACAGGTATTGAGCGCCTCAATCTTGATGGGCATGGCTGTGGCAGGGTCAAAAGCTATGTTCAGGAGTTGGCGGACAAGACCGTTCTGCTGAAAGACATTCTGGTTTTGCAATGTGCCTGGGTTTCCTTTGACAAGAAACATGCGCATAATGGCTAACAGCCCCCAGATGTTCTTGTCACTTTGCGGACTAACCCAGTCATCTTCCTGTTCTGCTGCCGTGCGCGCCTTCTTCGGTTTCTTGCCGCCTGGTAGGAGAGCCGCGAATCGCGCAACATGACCCATTTCCCTAATGTTGGTCTGATTCGACACATTGGAGCGTATGAGGGCAGCCAGCAGATTCAGACAGTCTTGCACCACCATACCGCCCTGTGTCAGCCCGCCGTCGGCATGTATCATGTTGAAGATCTTGGTAAAGGCATCCTCGAAGACGAAGAGCTTTTGAAGTTCGGGAGATGTTCGCGACAGATCGGTGAGTACGACAAGGGCTTCGTTGCGAACGGCATCTCGGGGATCGTCCAGGGTGTCTACAAGGCGTTCGATGCCTCCGGGGGCGGTGAGTACGCATTCCTGGGTTCTTTGCGGTCGCGCTTGGGATATGGCGCGGATAAGTTGCAAAGAGTAGAGACGGGCGTAGAAGTCTGGCTTCTCAAGGAGGTCGACGAGGAGGGTTATATTGTCTTGTCGCTACCATAAGCTCAGCACTAGCAGATATAAAAATTGGGGGCGCGTACTTGTGAGAATTGATCTGCTAGCCAGAGTTCGATTTCTTCTGAAGCCTCGGGACTTTGCTCGTCCGGGTGAAAGAGCATG
The DNA here is from genome assembly GCA_014334815.1 of Pyrenophora teres f. maculata. Classification (NCBI taxonomy): domain Eukaryota; kingdom Fungi; phylum Ascomycota; class Dothideomycetes; order Pleosporales; family Pleosporaceae; genus Pyrenophora; species Pyrenophora teres. The sequence continues at coordinate 5,398,755 of CP060568.1, forward strand.
AGCAGTGTCTCGAGCACCACCTTGAGCGTGTCCACGTCCTCTCCATCTTTGGTAAGAGAAGCAATAAGCCCACGTAGAGCGCCAGATGCAACCGAGGCTGGGTATTCTTTTGCAAAGCTGCGGAGACCGAGAATAGCAGCGCGGCGGTCTTCGAGGAGGGTTGCGCTTGTCAGCCTGCCACTCAGGGTGCTGATGGTGTCGGTGGCCGTCTGCTTGGGAGGCGCATTGGCCTCGAGAACTCGCATCATCTTGAAAATTGGTGGGCTATGACTTCATGGCAGGCGTGGTCCAAGTTGTCAGCGATATATGCAGCAAACTCCCATTGAGGTTGCGTGTTTTTTCCAGGTACATGCGCAGTGTTCCGTTCCTGACCAAAGAGAGTCTCGACTTGTCCAGCCAGAGTTCCACGTATAATTCCGAGCACGGACTGCGGCTCTGACAGGGGTTTGTTCGGTTAAACGCCGGCTCCACATGGTCGGCCGCGATTGTCAAAGAGCGCGTCGCTCAAGTTTCCATAGCTCGCCCCAGCCTGCTCCTCTCACCAAACACCCTCGATTTCGTGTGTACCTCGGTAACGGCGCGCTGGAAGAGATTGCGACGCTGAATCTCATCGTTTAGCCGTGAATAACGCAGCAGGCGCAAGTAAGAGGAGGAAGCGCCAACCGTCGCCCTTAGGCACTCTCTTTTCTGTCACCGGCGCATCAACCATCAGAGCGCCATTGTCGCTCTTGTCTCTTTGAAAGCATCATCGCGATACTACTACAAGTCCCAGAGCACCACCACACGCCCTTCGGCTTCCGCTTCCGCTTCCGAGCTGCCCCATACCCTACACCCTACTCTATACAGCGCGCGCCACTGAGTGCCTACCGCCATCATGGGTGTCCCCGCCATGTTCCGCTGGCTCAGCCAGAAATACCCAAAGATCGTATCCACCGTCCAAGAAGAATTGCCCAAGAAAGTTGGCGATGCTGTTATACCCGTAGATCGTACCGGACCCAACCCCAATGGCGAAGAGTTCGACAACCTATATCTCGATATGAACGGCATTGTACACCCTTGTTCGCATCCTGAAGACAAGCCTGCGCCCAAAACTGAGGCTGACATGATGATGGCCATCTTTGAATACACTGACCGCGTTGTCGGCATGGTCCGCCCTCGCAAGCTGCTCTACATGGCCGTTGACGGTGTTGCGCCACGTGCCAAGATGAACCAACAGCGATCGCGACGTTTCCGTGCCGCTCGTGAGGCCAAAGAGAAGGACGAGGAGCGTGCAGAGTTCCAGAAGATACTCAACTCACAAAAAGCAAGTCGAGGCGAAGACATCGACACCCTCGAGGAGGTCATGGAGAAAACTTGGGACTCGAATGCAATTACACCTGGTACTCCTTTCATGCATCTTCTTGCCGAGAGTCTTCAATACTGGTGTGCTTACAAGTTCACAACCGACCCGTCGTGGAAGGACATGAAAGTCATCATCTCTGATGCATCTGTGCCTGGTGAAGGAGAACACAAGATTATGAACTTCATTCGCTCGCAGCGCGCTATGCCCACACATGATCCCAACACTTCGCACGTCATCTACGGCTTGGACGCCGACTTGATCATGTTGAGTCTTGCTACCCATGAGCCCCATTTCAAAGTCCTTAGAGAAGATGTCTTCTTCGACTCAGGCAAGGACAAGGTCTGCACTCGTTGCGGCCGCAAGGGACATATTCGAACAAACTGTGAATTCCCAGAAGACGAGAAGAAGCTCACCGAAGAAGAAGCTGCCGAAGAGTGGGCTACCTCTGAACATCAACTCAAACCATACATTTGGCTGCACACCAACGTCCTGCGCGAGTATCTGGCTGTCGAAATGGACACGCCCAAACGCACTTTCAAGTATGACTTAGAACGCTCTCTTGATGACTGGGTCTTTATGTGTTTCTTTGTCGGTAACGATTTCTTGCCACATTTGCCCAGTCTTGAGATTCGAGACCAAGGTATCGACTTGTTGATCAGCATCTGGCGCGACCTCGCTGCTGAGATGGATGACTATGTGACCAAAGACGGCTACCCGGATATGCGCCGTGTACAGCAAATCATGTCCGCTCTTGCCACCAGAGAGGCTGGTTTCTTCAAGAAGCGAAAGGAAGTTTCCGATCGCCAGGCAGCAAATAGGGCTCGACGTGAAGCCCAGAGCAATGCGCACAAACGTCAACGAACAGACAACGACGGCGTTTCAGCGCCTGGGTTCAAGCGCGCCAAAGAGACCACCGACACCTACACCAGTGCAGGTATCGTGTTCTTCGATCCCAAGGATGCGCAATCCAAGGAAGTGCGTGATGTACACAAAGACATTATGCACACTCGTGATAGTCAATCCAACAAGAGCGCAGCAGCCCGCCTCAAGGAGCTGTTGAAGGCCAAGGCCGATGGCACATCTTTGCCTGAGCCTGAGCAAACACCAGACTCTGAGCCTGCTTTAGAATCCGCGTCTGGTACCGAAACACCAGTCCAACTTGGAAAGCGCAAGCTAGATGAGGTGGACGATCTCGACAACGGCACACCTGGCCGCAATACCCCAGTCGTTCCCCAATCTCCAACCCAGGCTGCTCAGCCTCCGAAGAAGGACGATAGTCCGCCAGAAGACACCATTATGCTTTGGGAGGATGGTTATGAAGAGCGCTACTACGAGCAAAAGTTTCACGTTGCACCCAACGACATTGCTTTCCGCAACAAGGTCGCACGTCAGTACGCCGAGGGTCTCTGCTGGGTGTTGGCCTACTATATGCAAGGCTGCCCCTCATGGACCTGGTACTTCCCTCACCACTACGCTCCTTTTGCCGCAGACTTTGTTGGTCTTGAAGACATGGATCCACGTAAGCTGTTCGAGAAAGGTGTACCCTTCCATCCTTATGAGCAATTGATGGGAGTTTTGCCCGCCGCATCGAACCACGCCATCCCGGAGCCATTCCGTGTACTCATGGAGGACCCCAACAGCTCCATTGTCGACTTCTACCCTGAAGACTTCCCCATCGATCTTAACGGCAAAAAGTTTGCCTGGCAGGGTGTTGCCGTTCTACCGTTCATCGACGAAAAGCGACTACTAGAGGCCATGGGGACTAAGTACCCAGAGCTTTCCGACGATGAGAGGAAGCGCAACGAGTTTGGAAAGGAGACCCTCATGTTTTCACAAGAGAGTGGTCTCTTCGATGATGTGGAAAAGGCCCTGTACCGCAAGGGTCAACAAAAGCACAAGATCGACCCTGCGAAGAGTCGTGCGCTCCATGGAGATATTGAGCCGCATGACTTGTTTGTCATGGACAGTCAACTTGTGCCGCCTTTCGACGCCGACGGCACAACAGATTTTGAAATCACCCAAGACCGTTCAATGAGGTATGTTTCTACAAAATGAATATGCTTGCGTGTTACTAACAACAATGCAGAGTATACTACGAAATGCCAAGCGTCAGCTCAAGCCGCGCTCACAAGTCCGTCTTACTCGAAGGCGTCAAGCTTCCGAAGCCAGCCCTCCAACCCGGCGAGGCCGAATCGGTGCGACGCTCCAACGAACGCGGTGGTTTCCGTGGTCGTGGTCGTGGTGGCCGAGGAGGTGGAGGCGGAGGCGGAGGTTACAACGACCGCCGCGACAATCAAAACGGCGGAGGCCGAGGAGGCTACCAGAATGGCCGTGGAGGTGGTGGCTGGGACAACAACCGTGGCGGATACAATGGCAACCAGGGAGGCTACGGCGGCCCTCCAACCCCACACAACTTCCCACCGCCGTTCCCCGGTGCCAACTTTGCTCCTCCCCCCGGCGGCAACTTTTACCCTCCACCTCCCCCTGGATGGGTACCCCCACCTAACATTGGTGGTTGGCAAGGTGGCGGTGCTCCTGGTTACGGAGCCCCGCCTATCCCTCCCCAAGGTGGACAGCGGGGAAGTTGGATGGGAAACACGCAGCATCACGGCGCACCCCCACCACGCCAGGCTCCCAATAACAGCTCCTTGAGGGATGAGCGGTTCTACCGCCCTGCTGATGAGATCCTTGGACGAAGTGGAGGAGGTGGCGGCGGTGGCGGCGGTGGCGGCGGATACCAGGGCAACAACCCATACAACGACCGCCCACCGCGGGACGACAGGGGTGGCCGTGGCGGCAGAGGTGGACGAGGTGGACATCGCGGCGGCGGTGGTGGCGGTGGGCGGTGGAGGAGGATACCAAAACAACAGGCCTTCATACAACACCAATGACTACCGCTAGAGTGGGATAAGGAAAGCATGAGGCACGGCTTTCTTTCCAAGTAACATGTAAGATATCACGGACTTGGCGATGCCATCAGAAAAAAATCTCTTTTTAGGATAACTATGTAATGTACGCTTATGTTTCTACTGTTTTTGTTCATAATCATGGGCTTTGCTGGACATGTGATGTGTTGTAAAGATAAATATTCTTGTTTGAGCGGAAGTGATGATGTATAAATACCTCCCCTCCATCTCCCTGCCCGCCCGCCCGCATCTTTCTCGCGCACATTGTTTCTCTGGCCCTTTTTATAAATATTTTTCTTTAATTAAAACGTGCGTAAAATTGCATCATGTGTGTGTGTGTGTCGTGCGCCTTGCACATACGGCAATTTTCCTCAATCTTTGGCAGCAACGTAGAGGTGAGAAAGATAGGATATAGTTAAGCACTTCCCGCGAGAACCATGTCTCTTTTGCGGCTGTGTTTGACTCACAAACAACTATATCTCATTTGCAGTTCTTTCTTCTATTCGTAATCTCTCCGAGACGGAAGTTTTCGACTATCCCATCGTACTTTTCAGGACAAAGTTTTGATTTTAAAAAGAGGTTGTATATGGCGGAACTTCACAATTGTGTTGTGGATTTTAGGAAGGCGGGAAGGGGATGGAGATCCATATACAATCTTTTTCTTGTGTTTTTTAGGAAAATAGGAAAGCGGGAGAGTCTCTCCTCCACATTGGATATTGCAGACTGTTTCTTGGAGAATAGCACACAAATTTTATGATGATAATGAGGAGGAAGAAAGAGAGAGCTGATGTGAGGGGTTTATATACGCCGGGTGGAGGTCATGGGCACGTGATACGACTGCACTTATCTACATAGCTTTTCCATCATTACGATACCAAAGAACGTACATCTCCGAGATACCGCAGACTTAGATATGGCGGCTGCCAGAAGCTGGAAGCTGGAAGTCAGACACGTGACAAGCCCCAGCGCAGATGTATACAAACCCCTCCACCTCCGCCTTTGCTTCCTTTCTCTTTTCATCACTTACGTTTTTAAAATCTATTAGATGTGCCTAAAAAAATTTAGATGCAGTTGATGGGTCTGAGTGCCTTTCTCCTTCTTTTCCCTTCTAAAGAAATGGCCAATAAATACGGTGATATGGTGTCCTCTTTCCGAAATCAGACTACACATAACAAACCCACATGTGTTCTTGCTGTTTGCAAAAAGTTTGAAAAGTCGATACTGGGCACTACTGTGTGGGGAGCTGGCGGATTTACTTGATTAAGAAATTGGCCAAACAGGATATACTCTGCTTTTAAATGTACCTGACGAGCGAACATGTGGGGAAGGCGACGGTTGGGGTGCAAATATCTCATGTGCTGGGTCTACTCTATCTCCTCTTTGCTACACTTTCTTCCGTTTATTTCTAAAATGTAGAAACCATACGCACATGTGTGCATCCCTGGCCCTTTTTCTTTCTATTTTTGAAATTTCGAGATAGCACAGAAAATGTTTACATCTGCACTCTCTTTTTTCTATTCCCAAGATTACTACGAGGACAAAAGTATGCCTGTCTCCCAGAAAAACGAATACATCTTTTTTATGAGGTGTTTGACCTAAACCGACAACACTACGGTTTATGTTTTGTCTGCGCTCTCGCCACCGGATCTTTAAAAAGAATCCGGGTGTTCAAAAAGACTGACCACTTGTGTATGAGAAAGGGAATTGAGGATTCCTACGAAATGCAGAATTTGGAGACTGGTCGCACGACCATCCATGGACCAGGAACTTCCCTTGCAGTCATACCATGTCTTCTGCTGAGCTCCTAGTCTTCTAAAAACGTAAAAGGCTAGGTTTGTTTTCCTAGCGCTAGGCGCTGCGTGGCTATATAAACACCCCTCCTGCCTACTATCCTTCTTTCTCTCTCCCACAAACTTATGAACTCCTGCACTTTCTTCTCATAAAGACTTAGTTCATTGACCCAATGTTGTGCTTGTTCTTTTCCCTATTCTTTTTTTAAAAAAAAATTCAACGTGACGGCTGCAATATGCCCGCTCGTCTCTTGCGGTACCTTCTGAAATTACCGTTTTGGGGAGTTTCTCAAAATGCTCATTCTACACTCGATGAATTGTTTAAACTATTGAAGCTACATATTATGATAGGCGGACGCTTGTCCCTAAAATCGCTTGAACCCTTGGGATGAAAGATCTGTTTGAATATCTAAAACATTGCAAACTGCCTCTTCCAAACCCCATGTTTAACTAGAAGTTTCGATGAACCACTTCATGGACTGTCTCTGCGTCTCCGATCTTTCCATAAAAATAAACTACTACCGATCTACGTACGTTTACTTGCATACGTTTACCGTCGGAATGCTTCAAAAGACAAGCCAGAAGATGTATGAGGGACGTGAATTCGAAAATGCAGTTGAAAGAAATCATGTGTCTGGGGCAACACAGTATTCCTGAGATCTGAATTCTTCATCTTAAGGATCATGAGCACGGGCTACCTCTCTGGGGCATGTATACCGCACGCTGTCTTCTATCTCTATTTCTTCTTACTTATTTACCACTTCCCTAGAATTATTATTACAAACAGACCTGATCGATGGCGCATGTTCTTTCTTTCTGCTTCTCCTTCTTCCTACAGCAGGCTATGAGTGCGACGTGTATCTTCCATTTCTTCTCTCCTCTTCTTCTGAAACTATTGAAAACATTGAAACAAGTGCAACTCACAACCATGCAACTTGCACTGGAGTTGTTCGATACATTACATCCTTCTCTTCCCCTTCTCCCACTAAAATCCCCAGTTTTCCAAAAACCTATCCGCTTCCGCGCTTGTACTAAAATGAAAAATGAAGAGTTTGCATGTGACTCCTCTCCTACCGCTACTAAAAGCACTTGTCCACAGAAAAGATGTGCGCATTCAATCCTTTCTAAATTATAGCTGTCAGTGCAATGCTTTATTCCTTTTTTCTTCTCTTGAAAGTCGCGCGTATGAGATCCATGTTTCTTTGGAGTTCTGCTCGAGGTGTTATCTATGAAAAAATCGTGAAAACTCGCTGTATGTGGGCATTTCTGGGACTTGGGTGTTTATAAACATATTTTTAAGCACACTATGGCTCTGAAAAGAGAAAGCACCAGTCTTAAGGACCTATGAGATAGCGGGCCTCTACTATAAACAGCACATATGCCACGACGAGCCAGTAATAATGCTAAACGAAAAACCTATGATTCCTCCTCTCGCTGCTTACTAAAAGCTCTACTGCTAGCGCGGTCCCTTGGAGTATAAAATCACCTCTTCCCGACTCTTTACACACTCCATCCTCCTCACAAAAATACTACTTGAAGACCTAAATCGGGAAGAGACCTGTTCATGTCTCCCCTCTCCGCAGTTTCTTTTTGTTTCGATGAAAAAATCCCCATTCCAACACTTCTATGAAAATATTACCCTAAACATTCAAAGCTATGGTGAGAAGGCTCATGTCTCTCCTCCCCACTCTTTCTTTGTTTCTAAAATTGAACATCGAGCTGCGAGATGGTGTTTCTCCCACGCTCTCTTCTTCCAATTTTAAATCTACGAAACGGACGTGTATGAAGTTACTTCCTTGCTGTTCCGCTGGTTTCGAAAAACGATCCACTTCCGATGAATGAATGCCCGCTCCCTTTCTAGCTTATTATTACACTCACAACTTGCAAAAAAAAAAGCCCACCCCCCGCTTATAGGAGATACCAAACATACATGTCTCTCTGAAATGTCGACTTTTCCCAGATCCAAAATTTACAGAAAAAACATTTCCTTCTAACATCCGCATGGGCAGGATTTAAAAAAACGTGGGGAAGCGACTCTGATACGCAGCGGCGAGTAGCGAGCTGTAGAAAGTGAATTGTTGCTTGTAGTGTGACTGAACTCACGTGAGAAGTGTTGTATATAGTTGTTGCGGGCTCTGTGGGTGTGTGTGTGGGTGATAAATACCTCGTCTCTGGGTCTTCTTCTCACTTCCTTCTCTCACCACGAAACTTCTACTTTCTATCTAAAAAAAGGCTTGTCCAGGAGTAATGAATCCTGCCGCTGTTTCCTCTCCCTCCGTCTATCGAGATAAACCCTACTACGTATCCCCGATTTTACACACTTTCTAAACTAAAAAAGATCTTATCGAAAGTGATGCTTGTCTGCTTACTAGAATGTCGATATATTTCTACTGAAAAAGTTCAAGAGCCGAGGATTGATGTCGCTGCTCTGGAAAAGTCTGAGATATCGAAATCAGAAATGTCCCAAGAAGAGATCGATGAGTCGTCGAGTGGTGTGTGTTTCTAAAACATTCGACCACATCAAGCATGTTTGGAGTGGCTTGTTGTGTCGAAACACAACTTTTACACGCAATAGTCTGGCGGATCTGCACGTGATGGCGACGAAGGGGGGGTTATATATATGCCATTTTTTGGGTGATACTACACTACCATTCTATCAGTGTGTGTTTCTACTTCTGAACCCCCAATTTTGTTTTCTGCATGACCGAGATGCAGACCTGTTTATTGATTGTATAAAAAACCTAGTGACAGAGTAATCATGTTGTCGAAAGAGCTTGCAGAAATTTCAACATTAAAGGCTGATGTGCTGTTTTGGCTGGAAACCCCAGGCTTTTCAATTATTGTCTCACTCTGTTAATGGTGTGCTTTTGATCAACCGGTTCTCTTTTTTGAACCTCTCGATCAGCCAAAACATGCCTCGCAACTACCATATCTCCGACATCCATAGCCATATAAACGCAACATTGTGCTCCGGCTTCTTCATTTCAACTTTCATACCCGCATGCTTAAATATCTCTATACTCGCCCTCAACCACCAACCAATCCGCATACTTTGCGAGATTGAATTTTTTGGAATCGAGCTACACAGTCGAGGGATCGCTACCCCTATATGAAACAGCGACTTTTCGCCTTCTACTTGGAAGCATGTTTTCTTGTGGACACGCCAGCACAACAATAGCCAATTTCACAGCACATTTGCTGTCTTGCAGCCGCCTTCGGACCGCCGCAGTTTGGCGACCAGATAGCTGAGGTAGTCTATGCGAATCCGGTCGTCGGCACGATTGAATTCGGCACTTAATGATGGTTTCGGCTAAGGCGTCGTAAGTGAAGGCTTAATACGAGGCCTCAAGGTCAGCAGGAAAGAGCTGCTGTTGCTTAATTTCCGTGTCATGTCAGCAAGATTCGTGTTGATCCTCATCATCATAGTAATCTTGTGTTATGCTTTGTGTGGGGTGGAGTGGGCTCATCATCTCGGCTTACCCTGGTCGCAGTCGCACAATTTTATTTTTTTTTCGTTTTCAAGGGTAGGTATGCCTGTAGGATTGATTATTCTCCTAGCGTGGGATTGTTGTGAGATTTCATCAAGCCACGCACATGGATCTAATCTGAACTTGACACGGCGTTGGACACAGTCAGCCGGCATGAGGCGTCATGTCGGTTGTTTCTTGACTCACGACGCCCCATGGGGTACACGTTACTAGCGTGGACTTCCGAAGAGGAGAGTGATTCGGTGTGTTGTTCAATAGTAAACCTCCCGAGGTCGGTCGGCATACTTTACAATGTAACAAGCGGCCAGACACACAAACTTGAGTCACCGCCATGAATTGCCTTGTTGGTGTTGAGATGCACGCGGCTTTTGTGGTGAAAGCGGTGTGTGTGAGATGTGCACACTAGTTTGAATAACTCGCTTCACGAGTTGCGACGAATACTAGGAAATGAAGTTACCGTAATACCGGGCCTCGGATCGAAATGAGTCTGAAACGCGCTTTCGAAGCCTGGCTTTGGTGCTAAATCGGAGCGCCAGCAGCGGCCCAGAATCTCGGAAACATTGCCATGGTCAGCGTGCCCTCGTGCAGCAGATCACTGGCTTGGCGAAGCAAAAGCCAAAAAGGCTTAGACTTTGGTTCTTGGATCTGCGGGATTCCGACGACAAGGTGAAATTAGTACGCGCCTTGTGTTGTGGTTGCATGGATCGATGATGCTGACAAGCAGCAGCAGGTTCCCGGAGTTCCATCGGAAGAGGCCGGATATTCCGACAAGCCGACGACACCAAAATATCTCCGACGCCCTCACGAATGGCGTGACTCTTAGTCATCGAGCAGCAAACTCGAGCAGCTGATCTAATTTCAGCAACCCAAAGTACGCGAACTATGCTTATTCATAGCTCTTGCATAATATTGACATTAACATTTTAACACAATAAAAATTGATTCAACCTTGATGAGTTTCCATGACATGATGTCTTGGCCGGTATCACCCATTATCAACAAGCATGATACCAGAAACACGCGTTTCCCATACATCACGTCACCGTCACGCTGCACGGGCACATGGTAGCACGCGGCATTTGGATCGGTTCTGAACAAGGGAAAATCCCAAACGCTACCCGTCAACGGGCCCATCCCGCGGGGTTCGCGCTTGTTCCTGAATGACATCCGTGTTCCGCCCAGCAACGCTCGCACGCACACACAGCGGAAGCAGCGGAGAAACACATCGCAAACCACGTGGGCCGTTACGTGCGTAATTAACGTCTTTGGTGAACATGTTGGTCAGCCTTGGTGTGTAGGTCGTACGACCATTTATTTCCGAACTGTGTGGATTTTTTTTCTTCTCTCAATGTGGGTGGTGGGCCTTGGAGGGTAGTTTAGGGAACATCACCGCGGAGATGCAGAGAATTGCGGATCTTTCAGGAACATTGACGGTATGTCGGCAGAGTGGGAGATGTTAGCTGGGAGGATATATAGAGGATTCTTAGGGTGGTGGAGATATACATGATCAGTGATTTACATCATATTATACTCATTGTAGTATTGCAACAATCGCGTATCAATCTCGCTCAAAATAATACAGCAAAAAAACCGCTATAGCACATCGACCATGAGCTCCCTAACTCCCTCTCAAGTACAGACCATCAAGTCCACGGTCCCCGTACTTGCTGAATACGGCGCAGCTATTACGACAAGATTCTACGAGGACATGCTCATTGCACATCCCGAACTCAAGAATATCTTCAACAACACTCACCAAACGACCGGACACCAAGCTCAAGCGCTCGCTGGGGCTCTCTACGCTTATGCCGCTAACATAGATGACCTCGGAAAGTTGAGCCCCGCCGTGGAGCTTATCTGTCATAAGCATGCAAGCTTGTACATCCGAGCTGAACATTATGATGTTGTCGGCAAGCATCTCCTGGAGACGATGAGCACTGTATTGGGAAATGCCGCGACACCAGAGATAATAGAAGCATGGGGTGCAGCGTATTGGCAACTGGCCAATATCATGATTGCGAAAGAGGACGACTTGTACAAAGAGACATCATATTGGCCAGACTGGAAGAATTTTACTATCGTCAAGAAAGAGAAGGAGAGCGAGGAGATTACTTCTTTCTACCTGAAGCCTGTTGATGGCGATTTAAAATTGCCCATGTTCAAGCCAGGCCAGTATATTTCCGTCAACGTCTTCGTCGACGAGCTGGATGGTGGAGTATGGCAGGCACGACAGTACAGTCTGAGTGACGCGCCAGGCAAGACTTATCTGAGAATTAGCGTGAAGAAGGAACCCGGGATTGAGGTTGGAGAGCCGAAGCACATGACACACGCAGGATATATCTCGAATCTGCTGCATGAGGTGAAGAAGGAAGGAGATGTTATAAGAGTGTCCCATCCATTTGGCGACTTCTTCTTCGATGCTAGCGACGTCAGTCAAGATACGCCTGTTGTCTTGATATCTGCAGGCGTAGGCCTTACTGCTCTGACATCCATCTTCAACTCCTTAATACAGCAGAAGCCCTCTCGACCAATTACATGGATCCAAGGCGCACGCAATTCAAAGACGCGTGCGTTCAAGAAGCATTTCGATCAATGCGCGAGAAGCAACGAGAATGTGCATACTGTGTACTACTCGTCGAATCCAATCGAAGGGGAGATTCAGGGCCAGGACTACTCCATCAAGGGACGCGTGGATCTAGACCAGGTCGATAGCAAGTACCTCCACACGGACAACAGCAAGACACAGTACTACTGCTGCGGGCCCACGCAGTTCATGCTCGACGTAGAGGCCAAGTTGAAGAGCTATGGCGTACCAACTGAGCGGGTGAAGATGGAATTGTTTGGGACCGGTGGCGTACCGAGGGTCTAGGATGTTGTCACTTGATGAATTCGTAATCTTACATGTTGGGCACACGTGGGGAATCAATAATCTTTTCCTTCTTCTGGTACTCTTCTTCCCGCGTTCTGGTGACTCTGAGCCGTACTTTACACCGAATCCTTACTGTATATCAAATCTACCCTGTCAATGAGTGACATAAGCACACACTGAACACCTGGTGTCATTGCAGCGTTTCCGCACTCTCCTGCGGCGTGGTTGGTACTACGACGCGCATGCCGTAGTATGCAACGCGCAGCGGAACGGCAAGCATTGATCGTCAAATATCTATGCTCGTCAGCGGTTAGGACATTGACCTGGACCCAAGTCCCCGGATCAACGTATAGATCAGGCCAGAAGTTGAACACGCGCTGTCACACTGGGAGGTTCCTCCGTGACCATGGACCCGCCGGCTCAACAGTGTCACGCGTCAAGTATTCCAGCTGCACAATTAAGCTGTCGGCTAAAAGGGCGCGTCACTCGGAGCGATGGGTAAGTACCGGTCAGTAGAGCAGGGCCGGTCAGGAGCACACGACACGGTTAGGGCCGAATTCTGAACGTTGTCCGTATCAGTTTCATGCGGCTCTAAGCGAGTCGGATTTGTACGCGCTCCCGCCGTCACCACCGGGCTATGATTCGTTATAGTCTGACTAGATCAGGCCATTTTAGGGTCAAATCTGGCTCCTTGACAGGCGGATAGAAGACAGGCACCAACTAGGATGACGGCATGCTTGACCTTGGGCACCGTTATCTCCAAGCTCGTGTCCGGAGAGAAAAGTCAGCGAAAGGGGCAATCTTCTGGAAAAGACAGGGTGTGGGCGAGTAGAGCGCCCCGTGAGACGCCCAATGCACTCGCCTTCTAGAAATTGCTTGGAAGAACGCTCGGGTGGTGTGTGAGGCTTGCTGCAGGGGTGCGACAAGTCATCCTTGCGCCGGAACGTTGGTCAAGGGAGCTGGGGCCGCAACCGCTGGGCCAGTGGTCTGCGTGTGATGACACAAAGCGCAAGGAATTCTGAGGCGCCCCATGCTTCTGAAGACCAAGAATAGCTCCCTGGATTGCACGCATTCTGGAGGCGATGAAACACGCGTACACATGTGTGTGTGTGTGTCGGCTGTGAGGGTTGTGTGCAGTCCATGGCGAAGAAGGTTCAAGAGGAAGAAGAAACAAGGTAGCTGCTTCGGGATGCCGATCGCCCCGGAATTGGAGATTATGGTTTCTTGGTGTGCAGCCAAAGTAGTGCAGGGCATCGTGTGCCGGCAACTTGGTCGTGCACAACTGTTTAGGGGCGTGTGCGTGTGGATGATTGAAACGCAATGAGGCTGGGAGTGGGTCCGGCAAATAGGTACATTGGCCTGAGTGAAGAAGCGCGAGCACAGACGGATCTGGCGGAAGCATACCGAGCGCCAGGCTTCAAAGAGTTGTAGATATGCGGGACCCCCTTCACCGCAACAACGCGAGTAGAAGAGATGATGCAGGTGATGCAAATGTCGGTGGGAGGCCACGTGACTAACAGATTCAACGTGGCTGAATGTGCTAAAGGGGGACGCGCGCCCATGGACAGGAGAAGGTGGAGATGGGCATGGTGCTGCCATTGGGCGCGTCGTCGCCCGCCTGGCAGCTGGCAGCTGGCAGCTGGCAGCCGTCTTGTCGTCGACGAGGGCACGCTTTGGACGAACCCACGCAGGTGTTCCTGGCGTGTTGCCCAAGCGGCCGCGTGGTGGAGGAGCGTGGAGGATGCCAACGTAAGTAGGTACCTACCCAGGCGGCAGGCCTGGCGTTCGCGAGCCAAATGCAGGTGAATGATTCCGTGGCACACTCAGGGGGGCCTGTCGTGTCTGACAAGGCAGAGAGGGAGAGGGAGAGGGGGGCGGCTCACAAGCCCTCTCGGGAAAAACGACAAGCTTCGCCAATAGCACGCCAGCAGCACGGTGTGTATACTACCAATATCTTGGTTATTCAACACATGTTGGTTATGCCTTTCTTTTTTACTCATGTCTTGTCTCAAACCCGCATTATGCTGGGGCCCGCTGCCGGCATCCAGAGTTGTCGCCTGCTGCACGTCCCAGACAGGTTTTATGCACCGTGCCTCTGCTCCTTCTAGCGGCCTTCGATGAGCCTTCCAAATGCGGTCCATGCTGCGGATCCCAGCGCGCCTCCAGGAACCGCTGAGTCGTCTGCGTGTTGGTGTTGCGATTGCATTGGAGCGGTATGCGGCAGGGGGGCAGGGCTCCCCCCTCCTCCCAGGTGCTGGCCGTTGCATTTACATGATTCCAATCTCGCGACACCGCCTTTGGTTGGCTGGTGCCAATTGATCGAGGACAGGCCGCACATGTGCATGCAAAGTCGCGCGCTGCCCAGGTGGAGGTGCTGCCGCCGCCCGGGTTGTGGATCCTCATCTGTGCACGCACAAGAGGCGCCACATGCGCCTCAAACATGGCCGCAGGACTGCCCCAGCTCCTTGACAGCTAGCAGCGGCCTACTAGCACGAATGGTCATGGTGAAGCTGTAGTGTCGCGAGCGCGAGATGAGCGCAAGGATAGGGCTGCTCCACAGTTGGGCTGCGTCGCGATGCAGTGTGCACTGATGATGTGTATTTTGAACGTGCCCTGCTCCATGCTGACCGAGGGATGCTTGCCTGTCCGTCTACGCGCACCACTATCTACAGATCGCTGAGACCAGAGACCAGAGGCCGCACTACCCACCTAAACATTTCGATCCGCCATCCCGCCAGCAACTCTTGCCGAAGACAGCAACCGCCAGCTCGCAGCGACAGGTAAGCCGCGCCATTTGGCATGCACACAGTCAGCCGAAGCCGAACTGACAGTCGGAGAAGCAGCGTACAGCTACCCCCCCTTCTAACCCTTCTAACAACCCGTTTCTTTTTGCCGGCCTGTAGGGAGACAGTGGATGCAATAATTGTTGGGCGAAAGCAATCTAATCAGCCCATCGGCCCAAAGCCTTGACGAACGTCACCAACGTCACTAGTCGGTCAACCACGCGCATCCGGCTTGTTACATATTCCAACGGACACGGTGTTGCCCCCGCCGAGTTAACTTTACGGACCGTACCAGGACCAGGACCCAGTCAGTACCAGCAACTCTGCCGGCCTCTCCCTCTCTCTCTCTCTCTCTCTCTGCCTCTCTGCCTCTCTCGCATTGCCTCTCTCACACATTCTCTTTTTGTGCACACACACAACAGAACGAATAACCCGCCAGCGGTCAGCGGTTTCCTCGGCCCTCCCAGCCATCCCTGCTTCTTTCTCGGCCCAGGCCAGAGACTTGCGACTTGCGCAGAGACAGCGTTCGTGCGGTGAGACTGCTTCTGGCTGGCCGTTTCACTCGCTTCCCACGGCAGGCTGCATAGGCTTGTCCATCAGTCGCGGGCTCAAGACAGCATCTGGTGCAGGCTTCCGGGCGCTTTGACGTCGGCGCATCTGCCTGCACATCGTGGTCCCTTTTTGTTGACTAGCGCTGCGAGGGATCCACCTCCGACCCCATTGGCTCTAGCGTCATTTCAACTTTCTGGGCAACTACGCGCATCGAGGAAAGAAGTACCTGCAGTACTTTCCAACACCACGTCCCCCCATCACCGCCATCCCCTGCCCCGACCTTCCACCCGCCTATATCTATCTCAGGTACGTACTGCTCTACCCACGCTTTGCATTCGCCCCGTGCATCCCGCGCACTCCCGTATTAGGCCCTTCTCACCGCTCCACTCCCCTTTTCGACTTGTCAGACGTGGCCAGCGTGACTGCCAGACTGTCAAATTTCTTACGCGCCACTGCCTCTACTGTCGCTCGCTGCTCGTTGCCACCACGCCAGCTCTCCCACAAGACTGACCTCGCCATCTAGTGCAACCGCTGCATTGACCTACACGCGGTCTGATCAACTTCTCGACGCCTACCACAAGGACCACCAACACCACTGTATTTTCAGCGTCGTTGATCGATCCCATCATCACTGTGCGCCTGCGACTGCGAGGCCCACCAAAAGCCCGCTCCCACCTAAACCTGGTGCGCACCGTCCCGTCTTTTGCTCGTCGGGCCTCTAGTGCCCTTGTCGTCTGCCGCCTAGCGGAGCGCCCTTCTTGAAAGAATGGAGCTGGACACGATTCTGAACGCGAGATTAACAGCGTCCCTAGGAACCGGAGCCCCCTACGCCATGCAACACGCAATGCAGCAACAGCACTTTGGCGCACCGCCGTCGTACCTGAACGGCAGCCACATCAAGTCGGAGAACGGCTCTGAGCGTGGCGTGTCGCCTCACCCTTCAGACTCGTCGCGCTACTCGTCGCAGCAACCGCAGCAACAACTCCCTTCCTACCCCTCGATTCCCCAACAGCACATGAACGGACTGCGTTACCCTTCACCTTCGCAGATGCAGGCCCCTATGCCCATGTTGAACAACAGCAATTACATTCCCACTCCCCCAGACCACACATACGCCCAGCAACAACAGCTGCCAGATGCTCAAGTCGGCCACCAGCACAATGGCGGGCGCCCTGCATCTGACACGGGTCCACCCAAGGCTTTCGCATGCTCGACCTGTGGTAAAGGCTTCGCGCGACGCAGTGACCTTGCACGTCATGGTAAGGAAGCTTGGACCGCAACACCAAAAGCAATGCACTGACACCGCCTGCAGAACGTATCCACAGCGGTATCCGCCCTCACGTGTGCGACTACCCCAACTGCGGTAAGCAGTTCATCCAGCGCTCCGCTCTGACCGTTCACCAACGTGTTCACACCGGCGAGAAGCCTCACATGTGCGAGCGATGTGGAAAGGTAAGCTCTTTGTATCCCATCTCTGATCTCAACCGCTAACAACGTCAAGCCCTTTAGCGACTCTAGTTCGTTGGCCAGACATCGTCGCATTCATTCCGGCAAGCGCCCGTACAAGTGCCCATATGCCGATTGCCAGAAGACTTTTACGCGTCGTACCACTTTGACCCGCCACCAGAACCACCATACTGGTACTGTTGAAGAAGCTGCTGCCGCCACTGCTGCTGCTCTCGCTTCGCGTGCTTCCCAGTCCAGCAGGACTGGCCGCTCCGATGGCGGTGACTACTCTGAGACAGCCTCACCGCTAGGAACACCATCTCCCAACGACCGCACCCTCTCCCTCTCTCCCGCTAACGGGATGCCCGCTGGCGGCATGCCTGGTCTACACCGTCAAGGTTCCGACTACGCGTACATGGGTGGCATGAATGTTCCCCCTCACATGCGCCACGAGATGCCGCAGCCTAGCCCGCGTGCCTCCCCCGCGCTTACGGCACAGTCATATGCGTCCAACGTGAGCGGCTCTCGCCCGGCAATTACATCCCACCCAAGCGCGTACGGCCCGCCCCCGATTCTTGAGCCACCGGCGTCTGCAAACCACGGCCAGTCTGGAGGTACCTCTAGCGCCAACGGAAGCCCGCACATGTCTACCATGGGCTGGCAATCACCTGGTCAACAGGCGCTCCCGTCTCCCGGGGCCAATGACAATGGCTACGTCTACCCTGAGCCGCAGTACCAGGCTCAGAACGGCATGTATTACCAACATAACAACATTCGCCGCCCAAACAGCACAGAGCCAGATCACTACAACCCCAACCAACAGCGGATGGGTAACGAAATGTGGGCTCCTGCCGTCCAATAGACGTTCTCTATCAAGTCTATAAACGCATTCCAGTATCCCATCAGATGCAATGCCTGGGCGGTTCTGGATGCCAAGTCAGATGGCTTGCTACAAGCCTGACTGGACAATCTCGACGCAGGGCGGCACCATAGGTTGTCAGTTCCATCTGTAAAACTAATACATGCGAGTCCTTTACACTGGTGTTTTCGGCAAGCAGGACTTATACCCCTGTGTCTCAAAAATCTTCTTGCTGGTTGGCGTGTTATTGTTAGCCTCTAGGTGCAGCATGGCGGATTCCACGGGTCTGAGGGTTTTGGAGCGCTCAGAGTCCCTTTTGTATCTTCAGTTTGGTTCGTTTCCTTTGTGCGAGTCTCTCCTCATTTCCATTTTGGTTTTATCAGGTGGCCGGTTTCCAAGGTTTACTCCTACACGGTTTTCCGCTGGGAGTTCAATGCGGGACAGTAGGCGTTGGGCGTGCCTTACACAAAAGACCGGCAGGGGCGTCTCGGCATCGTTCCTTGGCCTTTACATTTTTTTTCACCTGCAGGCAACTCTAGACTGGTACTTAATGAAGGATTTATATCCGCTTTTAGATCAATTATTCTGCACAAGTAGATGGAAGAAAATGTTATTACATGTAATGAAGAGAGCTCCAAAGCAATACCTGTGATGTTGGTGTGATGTTGGTGTCGACTGTAAAGCGTTTGACCTTAAAGGTTTCAATGATGCAATTAGGTCTCAAGTATCCTTCTCAACACAAACGCAGTATCGCTTATACCGGTGAAAGATGGATGGAAACAAAGAAGCCGTGCAATGGGCGACAGCGACCAAGGTTTGCATCGCAATGGATGGCCGCTTGAACAGATGTAGCACACTGATGGCGAATCTTGCAGCTATACCTCATTGAGGGGGCGTGATTATGCCCATCGGCAGCTCGATTAGGCTCAGCGCGCTGGTAGCATTGCCTGATATACCCTAGAATTGCTGCCCAGGGGACTGGGCAAGCTTCGTCAGCTTGTCGCAGCTTCCGATTGTGACATTTGCAATTGCAGACGTCTAAAGCGTATCAGAACAGTCCACGTCAATGCAATGGGCAGGGCAGGACAGGACAGGACAGGACGGGACAGGACAGAGTTGCTTACGGCTGTCGTGTTCACATTCAACGATTTTACATGCACAACTTCCTACCTAGGATTACGTCGTAGCGCTTTGACCCTTGGATTCGGCCGCTCGGTCCTGTCCTTGGTGCTGCAGGTGGTCATCAGCGCACCAGCCTCGCATTACGTCTATCCACGACTCTCCTGCATGTTCATTTTACCCCGGCTTGCCACAACCCACACTGCCACACTTCCCCATCTCACAATCACTGGGCGTTTAGACGGGTAGAATTCGCCGCGCCGCACACTGCTCGAGCGCCGTCTGATAAGCGGCACGTCATTTGTCCAGTGCAACACCTCCAAACCGCAGCACTCCTCTTGCGACCTTGCCTCCCGCCAGCTCCGATCCAACGACACCACAAAGACCGAGCCTCCAAACCCGTCGCCAACATGAGTAAAATCGCGAGATCGGTCAAGAACGTGACCAAGGGCTATTCCCAGGTCGAAGTCAAGGTCCGGAATGGTAGGGACCGCCTCGAGAGCTCCACGTAGTGCGCAACTGACAATTGCAGCGACCAGTAACGATCCATGGGGTCCTGTGGGATCAGACATGGCCGAGATCGCCCAGATCACCTTCAATAGGTACGATGGATTCCGTCGCTCCCAGACGCCAAGCTAACCGCTGCTCAGCTCGACCGACTTCTACCAGGTCATGGACATGCTCGACAAGCGACTCAACGACCGAGGAAAGAACTGGCGCCACGTCCTCAAGTCACTCAAGGTGCTCGACTACTGTCTGCACGAGGGTTCAGAGCTTGTGGTGACATGGGCGCGTAAGAACATCTACATCATCAAGACATTGCGCGAGTTCCAGCATACCGACGAAGACGGCCGCGACGTTGGACAAAACGGTAAGCGCATCTCACTCCACCCAAAGCTCACGTTACTAAAGTATACACAGTGCGCATGGCTGCCAAGGAGCTGACTTCGCTCATCCTCGACGAAGAAAGATTGCGCGCCGAACGAGCCGACAGGAAATCGTGGAAGTCGCGAGTGACGGGCATCGAAGAGTACCCTGGAGGCGGACATCGTGGTCCTGATCACGGCGATGGGAGGCATCCGCGAAACGGCGACCCGCGCCGTAATCGCAGAACCGAAGAGGAAGACTTGGAGTTCAGGCTAGCACTCGAGGCAAGCAAGAACGAAGCAGAGGAAGAGAGGAAGCGTCGGGAACGTACGTCGAGGGCCGAGGAGACAGACGACGATCTGGAAAAAGCCATCAAGTTGAGCAAGGAGGAGGAGGAGCTGCGCCGGAAGGAGCTCGAACAAACCAACGCAGACCTACTATTCGGCGAGACTACCGTGCAGCCAACCGCATACCAGCCCACGGGCAACAACCAAGGCTACCAGCAACAAGGCCAAGTAGACTGGTTTGGCAATCTCGTGGACCAGAATCAGCAACAGCCACAGAACACCGGTTTCCTCAACAACGCGTACTCTCAGCCTACTGGAATGCAACCTCAGCAGACGGGCTTTCAGAACGGATTTGGCGGTTACGGTGGCTTCCAGCAGCAGCAGCAGCCGACGGGCTTCGACCAGTTCGGTCAGCAGCAACAACAACAGCAACAGCAATTCATGCAGCCCCAGCAAACTGCCTTCAACAACAACCCGTATGGCCAGTTTGGAGGTTTCGGGGACATGGGTCAGCAACAGCAGCAACAGCAGCAGCAGCCAGATCAGAATGCACTCCAGCCTGGTAACCATAACCCATGGGCCAGTAACAAGCCTCAGGAGACTCTGATGCCACAGCCGACAGGCTCCAACAACCCGTTCGCCCAGTCCTTCAACCGACCACAGCCCACACAGACCTTTACGCAACCAACGTTGAACACGTTAAGCGAACAGAAGACAGCGCAACCACAGTTCAGCAACACGTCTTTCAAACACTCCCACGGCCTTTTCGCCGCAGCAGACAGCGCAGCCACAACAGCCTAAGAAGGAGATGGATCCAAATGCTGCTAGGCTCAACGCGCTTCTCGCAACAGGAGAAGGGACAGGATACCTTTGGCAATGTTGGAAACATGCGTATACCTGCTCAGCATACAGCACCTGGAACGTTTGTCAACTCGGCCGGTGCAGGCTTGAACAGGGTCAATGCGAATGCTACAGGCAACAATCCCTTCCTCAACTCTCAGTTTACAGGGATGCCTCAGCAAAACCGCATTATGCCTGCCCAGACAGGCCCAGCGAACAACTTCGGCGCCAATCCTTATGGCAGCGCCAACCCATTTGGCGCGCAGCCGCAGCAGCAGCAAAACCGACAGCCTGGTGGCAACAACTTAATAGACTTATAAGTCAGCCAGCGCCGTCTGGCCACCCAAGGTTGTTGTATTCCTCCGTCCTCGTCTGGGCAAGGGCTTTGTGGGCACGAAGTCAGTGTGGATGGGTAGAGTGTGGAGGAGCACGTGGATGAGCTTGCAGTCGATTTGATTCCCTTATTATTACTTTCCCGGCCAACGCGAATTGCAAAGATGCAAGACGTGAGTGAGTCTGTGATGGCTATTGTAGATACAGTTCGATGTCACTTGTTCAACAGACGATAGACCATGCCATTTGGTATTGTGATGCTTGATGTTTTCCCATAGAGGGTATGCCCCACTTGCCAAATTTAATGACTTCCTTTCACTGAGTTCTCTGATCCGGCCCACAATACTCAATCGGCACATGGTCAATGAGATTTCATGCCCTCAAGCACAATGTTTCAACACATTGCCACCTTGTGATAATCACATCATGTGAATCATGTAGTTCTCTTTCACTAGAAGTTTCTCTATCATCTGGATATTGTTCATGTCGACACGTGACGCAATTGTCATGCGCATTGGCTACATGTACTGCTAGCCGGTATTCATACGCGCTATTGTGATGGTCTGACCCCGCAACCTGCCCACCTCTCAACTTGGAACCCGTGGACCCAAGTCCCCTCGCCGTTTCCGGCTCGTGCCCTATTTACATCATTTTTGTTTACGTCGAAACGCATCTTTCGTATCGATACCAACGCGTCTTGTTTGGTTGAAGCCGATCTCAACCCTGTCCGGAGTCGCTAAACCTCACCCTTTGTCCATTGTACAGCACGCAAGCTTCACAGGCTCGACGCGTCGCCCGCACCCACCGAGGTCACGTTTGACGCACAGACATACAGGCAAAACGGCATCTAACGCGACATTCGAACATACGATATTGGATAGCACCCGAATACAAAACGATGGAACCCCGAGTCCCACGCGCAATGCTCGGCAAGAGAAAGCGGCAAGACGAAACAAGTGATGAAGACGAGCCTGAATGGCAGACTGAGGACACCGTACTTAAGAGGTCGCGTACCCAGGACGCAGCCAACGATGATCAAGTCGAGGACCAACCTCGGCTTGCCGGGCCCTCCACTGCCTGCGCTCGGAGCGGCCTCCTAACGCCTGAACGCAGTACCTTGACAGAGTCACAACTCACATCTCCTCATGTTGTTGACGCCCAAGGCATCTCAGAGAAACCATTTCCCTTTATGCGACTCCCTGCCGAACTCCGCGTCCACATCTACCACATGGCCCTCGTGCGTGAGGAGCCGCTCAGCCTGCATGCCGACCGCGCCCCTGAGAAGCCCGACGACAATGTATGCGCCCCTCCGGGTGAGGAGCTATATTATGGGAACCAGATGTGGCAACAGAGGATTGCAGTTTCTTCCCGTCCGCATGCTCCAATCCAATGCGCGCGATCCAAAAACTCTGGATATGAACGTTATCCACTAAGCGACCCTATCGTGCCGGAGATATTGAGGCTTGACAAGCAGATATACAAGGAAGCACGCCAGGTGCTCTATAGTGACAATGTCTTTACTCTCAATCTGGCAAGTGGCATTCATACCTTGTCTACGCTCCACCAGCGCTCCCGCAGCCTCATCAAACACGTCGTCCTCACCATACCCTCACACCACGATATACTCGATGGATTTGCAGATCTCGTACGTCTTGGCTTACGCTACTGTTGGGGTCTCAAGACATTCAAAATCATCCTACAGGCTAGTCTTCCAGACGATGGAAGAGTGACGGGCGCAACGAGCGTGTACGCCAATGCATTCCATATACTGAGGTGGCTACCCAGGGGCTGCAATGTTGGGCTGGAGGGTAATGTCAGCGACACAGTTAAGAAGGTTGTTGCCGAAGAGGGAAGACTTCAAGCTGTGCTTGATGAGGTGAGTTGGTTCGTCTTGGGCTGAAAATGAGGCATCAAATCTGACATTAGGCAGGCAAGTTACTTGAAGAGGCAACATCAGATGCCTGAGCGTCACTAGTAGTGCGCCCACGGCTTGAGATGTGCAGTAAGCTTGTAGAGTGGACTCTGAAGATGTGGTATACCTGATACGATTGCAATTGTCTTGGGCCATCCTTTCACCGATCTTGTGTTCCTGCTGAGCGGGGGTCGACCTCATACGCCAAGATTCACTCCTTGTATTGAGTATTGAGCCTTCCCTGTGTTCCACGGCGATCTTCTCACTATATGAATCCTGTTCCCTGAACCGCGATCTCTTCTCTTGCAAGGTCCAGGGACATCAATATTTAGGGTAGGCTGACTGTTCTCACTCTGTTGTAAGATCCTGCAAGCGACTCTTTTGTGGCTACCTGTAGATGTCCAAGACTATTTCAAGCTATTCCTGGTCTGCATCATAGGACGTTCAGGTATTCTAGGCACATTGAAAGGGGGAACTGTGCCTGCGAAATCAGCACGCCAGTGACCCGTGATAGCTTTTTCTATCCAATCTCAGCTAAAGTTGCGTAAGAACAGCGGAAGAGGTTCAAGAAGCTCGGCCAGTACGTCGTGTGTTTTCTCGATATAATCCACCTGGAATAGACACAGGAGCGGTGTGTTTCGAACAGCCAGGCGTATCAAATTGTATTCTTGGACTTGAAAGCATATATCGCCCTGACTAGGAAGACCGAGAAACTTTGTTGCAGCAGTACCTCACAGTACCTCATCGTAAGCGCATGTCTGGAGTGGTGGCGGCCTGAATCTCTGAATCCAAGGTAGCTGGGGGTAACAGGACGGAAGGGAATGCCGTATCACGATGGAAACCATGCAATTAAACATAGATCGGTTCCATCAGTGGTCCAAAAGGCGGAGTGAGATACGCGTTTCTTCTTGCTTATGCATCATCTAGCTGCGGCTACCATTGGCTAGCACCTTACGACGTCAGGCCGCCACAGGCATAGCCCCATTCAGCTCAACAGATTCGCATCGTTCTAAGCTGTGCATGAGTCACGCTTTTCGTTGTACTGTCTCATCTGACGCATGGTTTCTGTCGTCATGGCCACGAGAGCCGCCTTGCGGCTACCGAGCCGATGGCGAGAGCCTCAGTGTCACCTCAGATTACTCCGCCTGCTCACGTGTCCACCCATTCATCACGGACTAAGCTCGGATCGGACATGGCCGATATTTCCGTCAATTAATTGACAGTATTAATCATCTAGTGCATCTAATCGAGATAGAAGTAACCGCGGATCGTTGACTGATGAAGTGGCTACGCGGTTTTGCCATCGGCATTTATTGTACAAAAAGGGCCCGCGAACATGACTAACAGCTTAGGGACAGGGAGAGTGCCATCTAGGCTATGATTTCTGATGATCACATTATGCCGCTTGGCGGCAAAACTAAGCTCAGGGTTGACAGCTGCAGGATTAAGTCGTGCTTTGGTTGCCCCCGCCGCTATTGCGCTTGTTGCTATTCTTGTCGTGTTTAATCAGCAATAGCTAGGAAAAGCACGGCAGAGAGAGGCATATTGCTCTCTGGCTACGCCTAGCGAATGAGGCCCGCGGGTACAAGTCCGGGGTCAGTTTCTCCTCAAATGTAACCCTGCCCGTTCATATCTAGAAACTGATCGGCGGCTCAAAAGGAAGCTGTTGCCAACATTTCCATCATGTCCATTACATTTTCCCGGTTCCCGACTACATCTATTAGCACCATGGATCCCCTTGCTACCACGCTATTGCCACAGTCCCCCTCAAGCACAGGCCAAAGGTCGAACGTAGCTGGGGAAGACGAGGAACCCAGGAAGAAGCCGAAGAAGGTAAACAGCGAGATAAGAAAGCAGCAGAACAGAATAGCTTCACGAAACTATAGTGAGTTGACACTTGACTGCAATCACTCACTGTGATGCCCTCTAATACGTCTTGACATAGGAGAGAAGCGCAAACGAAAGCTACAATACCTCCAACAGTTGATTAAAGACGACTCGGACGGTCAGCAAGAAACAGAGCTCTCACCTGAGCCACAAAACGTATACGCGCGCTCTCTCTCAGCGGACTACGAGTTTGCAGGACCAAGTTCATCGCCCTATCGTACGCCGTCCGCCAGTGACTTCAGTTCGGTGCACGCAAACAGCACAGTTGCACCGGACCCTATCCTTGCAACAAACACCACTACTTTCAATACACACAACGCCACGGTGGCGCCTACATATCCTCTCTATCCTCAAAACTGGACTGCGCCCATTTACCCCCATCATCCACCAGCAAGCGTTAGCTGGAACAACACACCTACATGGGTGCCAGCGCCAGAATACATTCCACAGCCCACTCCTCGCTCGCCAATGTATCCATATATTCACCCACAAACACAAGCAGTATATGAGCGGGCGCATACACCCTCAAATCAGCCCCAGCAGTTCCTGGCCAACACTGCTGTATATGATCATAGCGCTTCATACGGGCTCCAGCACCAGAAGCTCAACAATCCTAACGTGAGTTTGCCTACTTCCTCGCCTTACTATCAGGGACACCATCCTGGACCACATTGAGGTTTGCACTTCACCTGACAGTACATGGGGCGTAAGCAGCGAGTGTGCTGACACAACGAGCAGTACTTCATCGGTCATGAAGCCTCTTCCTTTGAGCGCTCTATCTATATCTGAAGACAGACCCATCAACTACGCCCATGTGCATATTGGCTTGCTCGCCCAGCAGCCTCAGCCAGGCCAGGCGCAGATTCCCCACATATCCAGATGAGCGAGTACAGTCAGCAAAGCATGCTATCCAAAGCCTTTGATGAAATGAAGAAAAGATTCAAGCTTCCGCCAACCGTTACACCCTCCAGCTGGTGCCTGCCGCACCCATTACATCTAGCGCCATCTCACTTGTCGCCAGCTGGTGTTCCACACGCTTCCCACACAGTACCTTACTCCTTTCAGGCCCTCATCTCCATGTTGCACTGCCCACGTAGCTTACGCCAAGCGGGGTGCCACGCTCGACCACCACATCAAGATAGCCGTGTCAACAACTCTTCGCTTACGTAGGGAGAGGCCACGCGGTCTGTCTAACTGTCCATATGCTCAGATTGGACCCAAGACTTACCCCCAAGCCGTCCGAACCACGATACAGAGTTTCGGCATATCGGCGCACGTCGCGTCCGGTTCGGTTCGTTCAACTACCGATGAGCGCATTTACGTACGTACGTACGCAACGGAGCTGGAAGCGCTGCACTGCGCTGGGCAAACACTGATCTGGTTCTGACGTCAGCTGACTCTGTCCTTTCCCACCCCCGCCGCCAGCAGTGATGCTCCGTCTTCCTGTATTGGGGGCATCTGTGATGTGTTTCATCATTTCAATCACCTGGAATCCTCGAGCTCGAGCCCTGCAGACTATTGCGGATTATTGTGGCATGTACCGTTCCGTTTCTGTACATTGCTTCTGCCCGCCCCCCCATCGGCGCCTTTTCGGTGTATATTTCCAGTCAGCCAGCCAGATTTCCTCGATGCTAGGCACACTTCCTCTAGTCGACACCTTGAGCCACGGCAGGCAGCGCTGTCGCTCAAACTAACGTCGCTCGCGCATGAATACTCTACGCGACTATCGCTACGGCTAGGAACGGCTATACCACTCAGCCACGCGAAATCGAGACCGTTGCGTAGACCCACATTTGCTCACGTTCGACCGTTGGAAACCGTTTCACTGTTCGCCGTTTAACACTCTCCGAGCTCCATGGCGCTAAGCCCAAACGCTGTTCCAGCTGAATAAGTGGGGTTTGTAGACCTACCACTGTCGGGTTCTGGAGTGTCGGTGTCTAAGTACCGTGGGTTTCAGCTGAGGCTGGTGGGCGGTACATATACGAGATAGATAAAAGACGTGGCACGCGTGACCTTTAGGGCGCGCGCGCCTATGCTGGCTAGTGCTACCCTTTGTTCTGGGGGGAGGGCGAACAAGCGAGTTTGCTACAGGATTGTTTTGGTATATGTAATAGCTACGTTAAGCGAATGGGTTTGGTAGGGCTGAGGACGTGGACCGGGGGGGAGGGGGGTTCGGGATAGTGATTTTGAGTGGGTAGGTAAGAGGGAAAGGGGGACCGAAGAAGCGGTTTAGATACGCGCTTTCGGCCTAGACGCAGATGTAGATATATACAGCGTATATCATGAACAAAAGCACGAGGCTAGTAGCCTATAGTACTCTTTTTTTTCTGTAGACCTTGAAAGTGTAGCTGTATATCTACTCCGCCTTCTTGACGGCCGGACTGGGTACTCTGAATAAAGAAACCATTGGCGCGACGACGACATTGTAATCTTCGATGAACAATACGAGAGCAGAAAGACGTAGTAAGCGTCTCGACAGACAAAACCAATATTGAACTATACTTCTAAGCTCCTCCTCGACCTCCTTCTCCGCCTCCTCCGCCTCCGCCTCCGCCTCCTCTACCTCTACCTCTCCTCCCTCTACCTCTCCCCCTCCCTCCCCTCAGCACTACCTGTGGAGCCTGCGGAGGATGATGATCCCGACTCCACCTCGGCCCCTTTCTCAAATCCCACCAATTCCCATCCAAGAGCCTGCCCTCTGCCACATTCTTCTTATCCCTAACCATCGCCGGCGACGCCACGCCGCCCTGCACCAACAACTGCATACCCAATCCCTCCTTGGTACCCTGCTCGTACATACCCAGGTTGAGGACGTCTTGGTTGGGATTGAAGGAGGCGGCCAGGTCAATTTTCTTGCTGTCGCCATCATAAAAGACGAGAGAGTGGGAGAGCATGGGGTCAGGGTGCGCGTCTGCGATGCCGTGGAAGGTGAGGGCTTCGATCACGCCTTCGAGACCGGCATAGAGGTTTTGTGATGTGGGTGATGGGATGGAGAGACTGTAGACGGGGGAATCGTCGCGAACGCGAGAGTAGTCGTGGCGGTAGGCGTTGCGGGGTGGAGGGATGCGGGGGTTGAGGTAGACGTTCCAGCCGCCGCTGATGGTTGAGGCTTGGGTTTTGGTCTGGTCAATGATGGGTTTGGTCTGGGCTTTGGGTTTGGTTGGTAAGGCAATGGTGTGGTATGCGTGAGAGCCGGAGAGGCGCAGGTCGAATACTTTGATCATGCTGTGCATGGATACTCCTGATACTATGCGTTCGAGGCCTTGGGCAGCGAGCGAGTATATTGGTGAGTCGTTTGTTGGGTCCCAGAATATGGTTTCACAGGCTCTTGGTGAGCGCATGTCGTGCAGTCTGATGATACCATCGTAGCCGCCGGAAAGGAAAGTGTTGCCTGCATCTGATCCGCCCTGTGCTGTGGTCGGAATGGGTAGTACGGGATAGACCGAAGTGGGTCGCGGAGATGCTGTGTTATTGGCAGTGATATTGAACTTGCGAAGAGGCTTAGGGAGTAGTCCATCGGGTCCCATCTGGTAAACCTCGATGGGTTCTGTGTTAGGGCCCCATCCTATAGCAACTCTATCTTCGGACAAAAACTCGCAAGACCATATTCGACCATACGGTGGATCTGCCAAGATTGTTTTTACCTCTGAGGATGGCGCGATTGGATCCTCAGAGAGGCGGTCGCGGTTTATGTGATAGATAACGAGTGATGAATCTGCGAGTACTGCGGCCAGCATTGGCGTGCCTGACGAAGATATTGAGATGCTGTTGACGCGCCGCCTATTTGTATCGTAGTTTTGAACCCGGGTTTCAGCAAAATCTGGGCTTACGCTGAGCAGCGATAGCTGGCCCGACGCAGTTCCAAAGACCATTTCTTCGTAAGCCAGGTCCCGCTGGTATGGTCGAAGCAATTTCAGATCTGTGATGTCGTCTCGGCCTTCAAAACTGTCTGGTATCTTGTAGGTGAACCACGTGTTCAGGTGTTTAAATGCATCATAAACCCACGTTTGATCAGACGATTGCTCCAGTCCTTCCTCTCTTCTTCTAATCTTTTCAATGTTTGCGCCCGTCTCTTTAGTTCTGAGCAGAATCTGTGTGCCAGCAGACCATGCGAGCACTTCTCTTCTTTCCCCCCATGCTCCATAAATCTCTTCATAGCTGTCAATTTTAGGTTGGTATCCCATGGTTTGGCCCTGCGGGCCTCTCCACCGCTCAGGCTGCCATGTATTCATGCTCATGACTCTTTCAGTGGGATCGATGTACCTGGCAACGAAGCCTTTGCGATCCCAGTTCCGACATAGTGTTGTTAAGCCATGGACGGAATTGCGAGCGTCTGTATCCAGCCCACCGAGCCCAAATCGTCCTTTGAGCAGGGCTTTCCATCCGTCAAGCTTTGCAAACAGATTCAAGCGCTGACTAGCTAGGGAAAGGCAAAGTAAGTCTCGCGGCCGTTCGAGATGGTTTGTGATGAGCGAAAGAATCTCATTTGGTAAGGTATCGAGAGTTGCCATGGTGTATGGAACTCCTTTCTCAGCGCGAGGATGACGCCAAGTGTTAAGGCAGAAGTGTTATGGGGTAGGAACGATTAGGAATGTTAGTTGCCATGACGGACTTTACAGCCATCATATTTGCTGGCGGTTTAGAAAGTAAGTGAGTGACGGGGCTGATGACGACAGATTTCTCGCTTCGTGGCGTTGCACTAGCCACACGTCGACGCATCGGAAGAATGTTTGCAGGAACGGCAACACGTGATATGACTCTTGTTCAAAATGCACAGGGCGCGCAGTATGAGTCACGTTTTGGCTATGTAGCAATAGAGCAAGGCTGGTCGTATTGACATTGATTGCCCGACACACATTTAGCCGCCATTTCTTGATAACGCCATGGTTGTCACGCTACGACTGACGATCAGCGCGTCCCTGCATGCACATGCCCCTTCTGCCGTTCGCATCACACTCTACAACTCAACAAGGGATCTAGGCCTGTGTTCGATCGTGTCCCTCATGTTGGAAGCATATCATCCCCAGCACGCGCTGTTGGCTGCGCAGTAGTCGAGGATCGCCTGTCTTCATCACCTTTCCCACGTACACGGCATCTTCTCGGTGCTTATTCGCAGCAGGCAATCCACGGACCGGACCAGGACCTTCGGTTCCCGTCAGGTGGTAACCAGTCGCAAGTGTCAACCTCGGCCTCGAGTCGCGTTTCGCGCGCGTTGCTCGTCCATCGCAGCGACTCCTAACAGCCAGGCTTCTTCTTTTCATGCGGTCCACCGCAGTCTGATCCACGAGCAAGAATGGCGCGACCCGACGCTACCGACATGTCCGACGAGAAAGGGGTCGTTGCCCTGATTAGCGCCATCGGGACACTCCGAGATCGACTACGAAAGGATATCGATGGCTTACGACAGATTCACAATCGCTGGAGAGATGGCAATGCGTCTGCCATGAATCTGATTGCCCAATTGACGGCATTGAAATCCAACCTCGGAAACATCCAGGACTGGTTGAATTGCGCCGTTCAAGATCTGCACCCGCAGCTACTATCCGATTTGGATCTACTGACGCACTCTTGCGAAGTACTCGTGCGACATGCAGATTGCCTAAATGAGCGCCTTAAATATCCAGATCATGGGGCTGTTGATTGCGCCGCAAAGATGAAGTACAAACTTGCTAGTAGGACCATGGACCGACTGCAGACAGTTGCCCAGCGACAAAGCGATGCTGTGACGTTGTTGCTTGCGGCATGCAACTGGTGAGCGATCGAAGCACCGTTCTTAGGAGTCATGGTCGTCTAACGCCATCTAGTACCGCTCAAGCACAGCGCAAAATCCTGCTGCACAAGAGTCGCCAAATCAGAAAGGAGGATGCAGCAAACCTCAGAACCCTTTCACAGTCCTCAAGATGGAATGGTAGCTGTATCACAGGCCTCACACAGTTGTCGCGTTTCATCCAGTGGCTCAGAACCATCTTACGTATGAGTTCTTCGCGCAGTGACCTTGAAGGCGCGATTTCACCTAGTGACGAAGAATACGAACAATACGCAGCAGCGGACCGATCTGAAGCGATAGACCGTGCATTGCAAAGAGCAGCTGATAGTCTTCAACACGAGACAAAACTAGTTCTTCTAGGCGGCGTCAACAGTGGAAAGGATCTCATCATGCATCAACTAAAAGTGCTATACGCTGAGGGCTACTACTCCGCAGAGGAGCGCATGAAGTACCGTTGTCAAGTCTACCAAGTTGTTTACGCGCTCATCCACTCCATAACCCTTTTGTTGAAAGACACCGGTGTTATACTCCCTGCTGAGCTTAATCCAGACTTCGCCATCTTACTGAACGAGCTGGATGCAGGTACGGAGAACCTCACACCTGAAGTTGTCAAGGCCATTACAAGAATATGGTCTTGCTCCGAGTTCGCCAGGATCTATGTCAAAAATTTCGAAATCGAATTTCCGCAGTACGCGCCGTACTTTGCACAGGAGATACCACGCATCGCTGAGGAAGACTATATTCCCATCGAGGCAGACATCATACGGCTCAACCAATCTATGCGCGGTATCAAGGAACTGCGCTTCAATTGGGACGAGCTAGATGTCCACTTATTCAACATCAAAGGATATGTTCCCCAGCACTTCCGCGAGCGCTGGTTCCACCAATTGGAAGGCGCTACATCGCTCATCTACGCAGTAGACATGTCCCTATACGACAAGCCCAATTCGCAACGGGCAGGCGAATCTCTCCTACTCAATGAGCTAGCAGCCTTTGAAAGCTGGGTCAACGAACCAGTGTTCGCCGAATCGTCCATAATACTGATTCTTAACAACTTCAACCGCTTTATGGGGAAGATACCATACTCGCCTTTAGAAAAGGTGTTCCCAGATTACGTATCCAATGAGTCTGATCCAGAGAGTTCGGCGCGACAGTACATCCTCCGCCGGTTCAAAAACATGAACCACCAGGGGTTGCCTATTTATTCATTCTGGGTCGATCTCGACTCGAGCGATAACAAGCAACTGTATGAGGCGCTTAAGATTACGATTGCGCAAATCCAGCAGCGGAAAGGGATAACCGAGAGATCGTATGACGGTACCACAGCTACCGAGTCGAGTGTGCCGTCTAACAAAAGCCTGCCACATATCTTGAGACCAAGCAGGAGCAGAAGTCTGTCGAAATCGAAACTAAAAAACGATAGACCAAGAGTTTTTGATCCTATGCCAGGCGAAAGTAGCAAGGGATCAAGTCCACGGTAGCTGTGTATTGAAAGATAGAGAGATAAACAGCTTGCGACTAACCCAGTCGATTTTCCTATTGTCATTTTCTGGCGTTTCTGGATCGGGAATACCATGATGCGGATTTTATTTTGGAATTGAATAGAAGTGAGCACAGCAACGATTAAACCATACATGTAGGCCGGGAGGAATGGCTGTAGATTTGCTTTACATACTAATAAATCCACAACATCGAAGGCTCATATGTCCAAGGCGAAGATCCCAATATCCCCAGACCCTCATATCCCCACGCAACACGCAACCTCCCTCTGACTAGCTTCGCACATCAGATACCCGATACGTCGCAGAGTGGACAGTGATGACAGTTAGCCCCCTTTCGCGACTCGCTCCTCTGCACCCAGACACACTGGATCAAGACGGCGAGGAAAACGCAGAGCACGATCTTTGCGGCGAGATCTTGGAGCTGACTGTACACGTAAGTTCTATGCACCTGGTAGTTCTCAACGGACCCATGATGGCGATCCTTGGTGGTAAGTGCCCAACGCTCCGGATTATAACCGTCCCCAAGCTCATAGTAATCCGGCTCAGGATCTTCCTTGCCTCTTTCTTCATCGCCATCACCCTCGGCCCAGCTGCTTCCGTATTCGTGTCGCTTTCCATCTTCATGTACGCATCCATTTTTCGTAGGTGTTGCGTGAGGAGTCGGGCCACATACGTCAATGATGTAAGTATATAAGGCATGCTATCTTTGGAACGCAACTGGTGCTTCCAATCTCCCTGTTCAATGATAGTGAGCTCTCGAATCGAACCCATGGCTTTTGAGATGCCATTTGACTATTCGGGGCCGAAGTCTTCTTGGGGGTCGATGCTGTCGGTCTAGTAGTCTTTCATTGTTGAAAGTATGATTGATTCAGGTGGAGTGAGAGGCGCAAACGGACTTCAAGGGAAAAGAGCGAAGGTTGATCTGCTCTGGAACATATACTCGCTAAAAGTTACCTAGCAATTGCTGCTATATGGTGATAGTCCACAGTGTTGCTGGGTTCACAGCAGACATTGAGATTGAGCGCAATCTGAAAAGTCTGAAGTGAATTGGTTCACTTTCGTGAAAGCAATTCATTGAATCCGCGTCAGTCTATCGAAATGAACAGAAAATGATGAAGCGCATACATCTCATCGATGAGGCAACGGAAATGCACCTGATCAATTTTGGGGCTGACACATTCTCATCAGAAATACGTGAGCCGTTTTAATATCTTGAAAAGTAGCAAAAAGCGCCCTTTAGAAACTTCAATTGACAGAGTGAACATACATGTTAGCGCGATATTTATTTGAATAGGATTACATTGAATGACGATGGCGGCGTGAGGATGTGATTTCGGCAAACCTTCTCGAACTTCATAATGACGAAGGTACACCTGGTGGGGGCGGGGTAAGTCGCGTATCATCGTGTGATGCTCAAGCTCCACGAGCTCCACCAAGCTTCTGTGACCACGGACGTCTGTGGTCCGAAATCAAGGATTAAAAAGCATTGCTCCATATCGAAAGAACATGAGATTTTTGGCTATACGTACGAAATTGACTACCAAAACAGCAATAACCCTTCATCCTAGCCCATAATGCCGGACAAAGCAGACGAACGTGCCGCGCTCGTCAACAGACAGTTGCCAGAAATGACACTGTCGACAGCAGAGAATCCTCTCACTGCGCCCCGACCACCTCCAGAGGATCTTTCTACCGCACAAAGAGCTCAGTATAGGTTCCAGGTCAACGGCAATGCGATCAGTACGTGAACGCCTGCACAGGGTACAAATCTCACTCCTACTGTCGCATGCAATCTATCCCTATTCCTGTAGCTTACAGAGTGAATATAGTCACTGGTGGTGCAGGTACACTCGCACTGGAAGCCGCCCAAGCGCTCCTCGAACATGGAGCCACCGGTCTCGCCTTGTGGGACATGAACCCCGACCAAGCCTTCGAGAGTGTCAAGACGCTACACTCCAAGTTCCCGAATGCACGTATAATCACCGAAGCCGTCGACGTCCGCGACGAGAACGCAATTGCATCGGCATTAGAGAGCACAGTAAAGGTCCTCGGCAGCGTAGAAATGCTCTGCTGTTTCGCAGGGGTTGTAGGCTGTACACACGCCATCGAGATGGCGGCCGATGAATTGCGACGCACACACGACATCAACCTCACAGGCTCTTTCCTTTGCGCGCAGGCTGTTGCTAAGCAGTTGCGTGCTCAGGGGAGTGGTGGAAGCATTACATTCACAGCCAGTATATCCGCGCACCATACAAACTACCCACAACCACAATGCGCTTACAACTCTTCCAAGACGGCGTTACTATCTTTGGCAAAGAGCTTGGCGGCAGAGTGGAGTAGCTATGGTATTCGGGTTAACTGCCTGAGCCCAGGATACATGGACACGATACTCAACGATGGCGACGGCTTGATAAGAGCGCGCAAAAGCTGGAACGATAGGAACCCAATGGGGCGCATGGGTCATCCATGGGAGCTTACTGGGCCACTGGTATTGTTGTGTAGCAATGCAGGACGATATATCAATGGAACAGACATAATTGTCGACGGTGGAGCCATGGTATTCTAAAGACGCGAACGCTTGAACGCTCTATTAAACATTGTTGATAGGAAGGATAGGAAAGAAGCATCAAATACGCACTTATTATTGCCACATGAAAACCAAGGTGCTCAGAATGACGCTACCCCAGACTATACCCATAGACAGACGCAAGCTCCTGATAGCACCACTCCTCGGAGGTGTCTCCAGTGCGCCATAAGTGGATCGATTTACGATCCGGCACAACACAGTAGCGTTACTCGTCTCACCTGGTAATTCATCTGCATACTTGAACCCCATGACGAAGATCTGTACGGCCCTCAGAGCCTGTGCATGTTGAGTTGAGTTTGGCGCAATATCTGAAGCGCGGTAGAGTAAAGTGTCGTTGTGATACAACGCGCTAGTATCGGAGCTGTTGGAATACATGCGACCTACGGGGTCGATGACTACATGAGATGTTAGCTTATGCAAGCTTTTGGAGCGAGTGGGAGTATCTAACCCCATGAGGTACTGCTCTGCACTTGACCGTCGCCTTGAAGTTCTAGGGAATCTGCGCAACCCTCAAGCTTATCGAAATGAATAGCATCGCCTTTTGACGCAGACTGTGTGAGCGACTGTACACACTGTTCACCCAGCAGTGGCATGCAATCCCCATTGTCGTCGTTTTCGTACTTTTTGGTAATGTTGGCGGGTTTGTTCGATATCATAGCGCCGAATGATGCCTTTATATTCCTCTCGGTGAGGTACTGCTGCAAACTGGTGTTCCTATCATTAGGCCACCCCAACTGCCACTGCACATTGACGACTTGGTGACCTTCGGATGAGTCCGCTCCCTTCATACCCAGTTGACTTATTTCGTTTGGCACAGGGACGTTGGTGACGTTGATCCGCCAGGACCATTCTTCCTGTGTGCCATTGTACATGCGGGAAAAAGTAACCAATTCTGTGTCATCTGGATACCGGCCGACATTCTCGCTCACTTGGAGTGCTTCTGGCGTGCCTCCGATGCCTGGTTTCAGGGTACCAATCGTTGGCAGGTTGGGACTGTCGTCTTGTGCTAATGAGGACAGAGCAAAGATCGTTGCTTGGAGGAAAGTGGTAGTTCTCATGGTGGCTGCTGTATCCGGAGGGTTGTGTAGAGCGAGTTGCAAAGTCAACCGGCAGTGGTTTGTAAAATGAATATGTCAATAAACATATACCAATAAGTCCTGGGTGATTGAAATATGACCGAAATCCTGCTTTGACTCCACCTTGTTGCCCCAACATGCTCGGGTGCACGCATGCACCTTGATTACGTAGCGCTACACCAAAGAGGTTGGAGAACTAACAACGTCATAACCCCGCTGTGTAGGTCTGGAATCACACATTTCGCTGTCCAACAGGGCGCCTTCCGTATTTAGTCTGATTCACGCTTCATCACATGATCGAGTGATTTGAGCCAGATTCCCGATTTAGATGGAGCTCGTTGCTCGGGACGCGCTATGAGTGCGGCATGTCGCGCGCCGTCAATTGCCAAGTCTTGGGTACATATGAGGGGGTTGGTTTACACGCTATACCTTTAGTGCCGGCTTCCTCTCCGGAACCATTGATAGTGGCTGAAAGCAGATGTGGCTGGGGTAGAACCGACGGTAGTTGAATGAGATGGCTAACATGGCTAGCCACCTTATTTCTATCACATCCGGAGCCTGTTTGCATTAGAGAATCAAACCGCAATGCTGAGGAGGTAGGAACGATGGTCCGTGAGCTGCACCAGTGTGGACCCCTCCCGGACTTACAACATGCACGTGCTTGCATCAGTGCTTGATAAGAGACTTGGGCCGCTTCTCAACGACACATTCCGAGAGCCGAAAGAAGAGGGCGGTTAATATATTGGAACATCAAACAACAAGTATCAGCCCTTAGAAGAGGTGTGGCCAGTACTTCCAATACGAAAGAGCAAGAGAAGCAGTGACCTGAGGAGACACATCTATAGTGACCCTTAACCCCAAGACTATCGATATGATGAAGCTACCATGTTTCCGACCCGAAAGACGCAAATTTATTGCGCATATCGTCAACTTCAGCCGCAATCAAGCCCGGGAGGCGTGTGGGCGCTGTTTGCTTTTTGGTGTCTCAAATAGTGTCGGAACAGCGAGGACTGCTGAACGCCTATTATGTGGAGTTTTCTGCACTAATGACTGCGATGCTAAGACCCCATGCTGGACTTGTGTTCGCTTTGACCAGAAGAACGTCAAAAGTGTCACTACCGGTATTTCTACTTCTCCACACCGAACAAACGTCGTCGGACACTACCCCCCAGATATGAAAGTAACGTGCGTTTATGTTGTTTCAATTGGCTCAAACTGAACTACAGTATTTCCTGACGCACGCTCATGGAACGTGCGGCACGAGTGCTTGCACGCAAGACTGGAAATACACCAAAAAGATGACCTAGTTATACTTTACAATAGTAGTCCTGATCGGCATAGCTGCTGTAGCGTCTCAAATAGATGCAATTGCCCAGGGTTATGGTGGAGCACTTTGCTGCCCAAGTGCTGTCAAACCACTTGACAGTTCCTCTTTCGAACCTCGAGCGGTACACCACCTCTCGGATAGATCCTGTTCTGCCTCCTAAATCTTGAGTTTACTCGATTAAAGCTCTCCTGAGCCGTTGATGGAGCTTGATCTCGGCTGGAACTGCCTCGATTGACCTGTGTTGAAAACGTTGGCACTATACTCTCTCGGCCCTACGAACGCAACCTTCACTACAATCGGTTTACCAATCAAAATAACCACTTTATTAAAGAGAATGGGTTTACGTATTCGATTGTTAATACGGGGATTTAGAGGGGAGATATGAGGGAGGCTGTTGGGGTATGAGGGGTGGGAGTGGTGGTGTGAATGTGGATTTCTTATGACGGGTAGTCAGTAGATAGGGTGATTTTGAACAATCCTATTCTTTTGATCATAGTCGGTTGTACAGAGTCTGAATTTGAACTTCTCTCTCCCAAGATCATGAGCACCTGAACCCCGTCATCCCAGCCCTCCCATTCTAGTTAGCGCAGCCTACCCGCTTAGTCACCCACCACCCCCACCCCGCTTCGCTTCGCTTAGCCGAACCCTCAAAACTCCGCACTCTACATACAAGCTCTCTCACTTCCCCAACCACCAACACCGCATGTATCCCATTGCCTTACTCTATTCTCTTCAACATATATCTCGGGCTTTGCAGCCGGACTTGAAGTCTTAACTGACCTCAAGTTCGGCTGCCCGATGAGTTTCTCTACCTACAGAAACAACGACAACTACAACTACTAGGGATACATTTGTATTCTTTTGATATTTCCAAAACAGTAGCGATAAGCCGTAAGGCAATGCGCTTTCTGATTTTGAGGTTTGATATTGCGCTATATGCGGTACTAATGACCTAGGATTTGAGGTTGCTGGCTGGGGTTTGATGGTGTAGGTTGGTATAGGGTAGGGTAGGATAGCAAGCATGTTTAGATTAACATAGAGAATATACTGTTTGTGTCTAATATAACCACTTCGCTGCCACTATACTACCTCCTACAAATCATCCCAATCAAACGTACAACTCTCACATCCCGGCTCACCACACCCGTCTCCCTGACAATCCCTCCCCCTCTTCGTCCCCTTCCTTGCCTTGCCATTACCCCTACCCCCACTACTTCTCTCCACCACCGGCATCGGCGGCGGCAGCGGAATACTAAAATCCTCCAAACTCGCTCCCCACTGACTACTCCTATCATACCCGCCACCGCCTACACCCTGTGTTGCACCCCCCAGCACAGGACTACTCCAGCCATCCACACCTGCCCTTTCCGGGCTGGGGAAACTACTCGGTATAAACAGCGGTGGAGGTCTAACAGGCGAAATGGTGGGTTGAGAGTTGGCGATGCGGTGAGGTGTTGTGTGTGTACTTGAGAGATGTTGGGTTGAGTTTGTCTTTCGTGGTGTGCGCTGGGTGATTTCATCGATAGTGGTGGCTTGGCTGGCGGCGTGCGTGGCAGTGGCTGGGTGTCGGCGGGCGTATTGGTGTGGGTTTGAGACGGTAGTGGGTGGAGGCCGCGGTGTTGCGTTGTAGCTGAACGCGTCGGGTGCAACTTGCATGCTTGCGGATTGAGGGTGTCGAGCATCGTGTACGTATTGAGAGTATGAAAACCATTCATTTTGGAGCTGCTGTTCTGCTTTGCTGGTGTGGGATTCCTGTGTCTCGGAGCGCTGGGGAGTTGGGGACCGCGGGACTTGGATTAGTTCGCCGTCGAGATCTGTGGATTGCTGGATCTGCGTTGATGGGCGGTGCTGGGTGGGTTGTTTGCTTGGATGGGGTGTGGCTTCTTCGTCTGAGGAGTCTTCGGGGATTGCCATGGGTGTCGACGGACATGTGTCTTGAACGATTGGCGGAGTGGAGTGAAGCTGCTCTGTGACTGTGGGTAACTCTGCCTCTGCAGAAATAGTCGCAGAGCTTCCCATGGATCCCTTGTGTGGTGGTTGCGATTGGGCAGCAGGTAATGCTACCAGATCATCTCCATCTACATCTTCAACAGGCTCCTGCTTGATGCTTGTCGACCCAGCATAAGGATGCGAATCTTCATCTGGGACAGTCCGCTGCTGTCGACCACTCGACTGCGTCTGTGGTTCTCCGAGCTCAGGAGAAGCCTCATTAAGACTTCTTAGCACAGTCGAATCATCCAATTCTTGTGATGACCCAGTCTCGGCCTCGGTCTCACCATTCTTACCTGCAACAGCACAAGCTTGATCAATCTGATCGAGCACTGCCTGCGTATCGGCACCGACGCTGCACCCACTTGACAGCGCATCCTCCTCGATAACGCCATCGTCTTCATCCTCAGAGTCTTGGATTGTACTTTCAAACTTCCTCAGACTGGGAGGCGGCACAGGAGTCTTGGATGGCATCTTGAAAGTAACTTGCTTACGTTTCGACGGCGTTTCTGGTGCTTGGATCTCGTTTCCTGTACATCTCTTCAGTGGCGATCTATGCAACCGATGCGGCGTAAATTGTGTTGATAGCGGTGAGTCAGCCGGCGACTGAGACGATGGTATCTCACGGACACGCCGCTTCTCTGGGGTGGAAAGAAGACTAAACCGGGCTTTGCGGGAGCCGACTGCCTTCTGCTGTACATATGATGTTTCTCCGGTGTTTGTAACTGGTGCTACTGCCCTTTGTCGCGTTGTCCGGCGTGTTGCTGTTGTGATGGGAGCATCGATGAATTGCGTCGGTTTGTAACTGTCTTCGCCTTCTCCGTCCGTATCATCTTCTACTGACTGCACTACAAGTTCAGGTACGTCTTGTGAATCTGCTACTTCCTCGTTCTCCTGGACTTCTTTTTTCACACTAGATTGTATATTCTCTCCAGCTTCTTCATCTCCACCGTGATCATTCCGATAAAGCCCTTGTTGCGCCAGCCGCCGCGCTACCGCGTCTCGATAAGTATGGCTATCCGCCTCTTGGGCCTCAATATCGCTCAGCGTATCCCCTACATCCTCATCGGACATAATTTCCAACGGGCGCATGCCGGACACCATCTGGGTCAACGTGCGTTGTTTCCCATCCTTTGTTGTTTTGCCTCTCCCACTCCAGCTTAGACGCGGGCCCTGCTTTACAGGCCTAAAGTCGGGGCCCTCGGAGCCTGGCAATGGCTTCCTTCCTTCTACTAGTTGTGTCATTGTCGACTGCCTAATCAGCATACGCTGTCTATCAGGCTTGATCGATCCGTCGCTGTCATCGTTGGAGTCGGCTTGGACACGCCTCGAGCGCCGCTTGTTCTTCGGAGGAGCGGCTTTCCTTTGGTGCTTGTTTCTAGGTTCAACGGGCTCATCATCTTCACTATCGTCTTCTTGCATCATCTCTCTGCCTCTCTTGTTGGCCGTCTTATTCCTTTTTCTCGTAGTGCCGTGTTCCTCGTCTGCCCGGGGAGAAAGTGACACATGCCCGTCTTCCAGACCCCCGTCTAACCCCTCACTTTCCTCATCCGAGTCCCCAATCACTCGCGGTGTACCTTGCTTCTTCATCTTCTCCGGCACAAAGACCAGTTGGCGCTTCCCAGACCCATCTCGGACTGATGAGGTGCGTCGGCGCACCGTCTTGCGTTTGTGCGGGAAGTGTACTTGCTGCGGCACTTTTTTCGAATAGTAGACTTTGGGTTCAGCTTCGCCATTGCCGGAGCGCGTGCGCGGCGTCATGGTTGGTACGTGGGACGGGTCAATCGATAAGTCGGTAGGGTTCTACCTAGGGAGTTACCAGAAGTGGTGGCGACGCGACTGACGCGACGCGGGGACTAACTAGCGTGACGTTTCGTGTCATCGCCCCTTTCACTGCCCCACGTTGCCCCACTGATGCATCCAGCCAAAGTAGACAAGCCGCAATCAACCTGAGGGATTCGACAAGGTACAATTATGTATTCATTTGCTCTCATAAAATCGGACTATGGAATTGATGGTAGCGCTATGCACGCTGCTCGTGAAGTATTAATGTAATTAGTTCATCTAACCAAGCGCCTCGCTATGCAATTGATCGATCAAAAAGCCAAATTGTTCGTAGGTCAAGCGAGGGTATCACTTTCCTCATGCGCCAATAATCCAGCCGTCTCTTCTCTACCATGTACCGCAGTCCTCCACGTCGACCTCTCAGCCCGTTCGTCTCTCCACTCCTCAATGCGTCCCGCAGCTCTGTAGCCCCAGTGCCAGACCAATCCCGCAATGAAGCCTACTCCATCATTCTTGAATGTGAGAATCACGGCAACAGTAACCAGCATGACCATCCATCGCTCCCTCTTCTGTCTTTCATCCAACTCCTTCACTCTCTTCCCATCCCAAGCATGCTCTCTATCCAGGACACGCAGGTCACGAGCATCAGTGTTGATACTCTCGCCTACTTTGGCCAGTTCGATACCTGCAGCAAGAACGAGAACGCCGAGGAGTGACTTTGGAATATTTCCCAACACATCGACAATGGCGGGGGAGTTCCAGAATGCCATGAGGCCAAGTAGGAACTTGATGGATCCCAAGAAGATGATGCTGGACCCGCTGCGAGCACCAAATCGATATTGGCCTGCAAGTCCACCTGAACCATGACAGGCAGGCATGGCTCCAAACCAGCAGCCCACCAAGTTGATGGCGGCGACCGAGATACCAAGATCGGTAACTGTAGGGGCAGTTGGGTGGGGCGGAGAGGGAAGAAGATCAGAGGCCAATGCTGAGGCTGCAATGACCGAGTTGAGCAATGTGAGTGGGAGTTGGCCTAGAGATGCCGTTGTCGTTGCTTTCAGGAAGTCGCTGCCAGAAGGATGGAGCACAGGAATGGCATCATGTAGCACTGGGTCATGAGCAGTGGATGGCGATGCAAAGGATAAGACGATGCCCACTGTGAACACAATTAAGGCGTATGGCATGCGAGGGAAGGCGAACGTGCACAACAGTAGCAGAACAGCCGCGATGACCCAAAGTAGGTTGTCGCCCCACCAGGGCCCCGTCCACGTCAGCGGCAGAAGCATCTTTGACCCAGCACTCAAACACAGCGAGAGCCCGGCTCCGACTTGAATGCCCTTGACAACCGGAACAGGCGTAACGCGATTTGCCCACTCGATCAACCCTGTTACGCTGAAGAGTCCTACTAGTGACGCAACAACAAGCCCAGCAGCAGCATTCTCTTCCAAGGTGAACTTGCGTGCGATAGCAACTGCCGCGACAGCTTTCATAGGTTGGACTGGTAGAGGGATTCCGAAGGCGATACCAGTCAAGACATTTGCCGCTCCGGTGAAGAGCAACGTCGAGGGTAAAGAAATGGAGTTTGTGAGCACAAGTGCAGTCATGAGCGGTAACAAGGTCCCCAGGTCTCCCAACGAGCCCGACAGCTCGGCGAGCGGTTGAGATGTGATAGTTTCGGCATTGTGCCTATACGCACTACGCAGGCGCAAAACCGTATTTGCAACGAACGGCATTGGCGCTCTCGGAAAAAAAAGGTGGACGAAGAAGAAGAAGAAAACAGCAACGCTAGGTTATGTGACTGAGACGGTGGAAAACAGAAAGAAAAACAAACGGGGAGGTGAGATGCAGGTATTTGTGATGAAGAAGAGCGGTGTTGCAAGGTGGGATACGAGATACTCAGTGGGTCCGGCGGATGACTCGCGCAGTTTCCTAAGCGCACGCGGACAAAGGACGACGTCACAAGCTTCCTTCTTTCCAGAGTCTTGAGACGCACGACACTTGTCGACAGACACAGGGGCAGTCTAATACACATGTGGTTTGGAGTATGGATAGCATACGGTGTTTAGTCTAGGCATATGTGAAGGATGTGGGATGACCAGCGCGGGCGTGTCAAGGCAAGCATGGCACCATCCACACCGTTATCGACACCGCTCGTAGCATTTACCTTCTCCAGCAACTGTCACACCCTCCAACCCGCTCACGTGCCCGTCAGCGCATGCACATGTAATCAACAGTCATTCCAAACTTGCCCAAAACGGATCAGCCACGTCTGTCCGTTGGCGGCACAGCTGGGGCCAGAGGAGCACCGAGGGGCACCAGCAATCAATGCATGTGCCAACAACTTACCCAATGTGGTCTCTTACTCACGCCTCCCAAAGTTCCAGTCAAAGAGAGGCGTTGCAGTGATGAATGGTTGTTGGGAGAAGTTTCCTATTGCGGTAGGAATGCTAGTATAGTGGCGGGGGCCGTGGACGATGGTTGGTAGGAGCGGTTGCGCATGTGCGTTGCTGATGGGTGTGCACAGTGAATGGGAGGTGTGACGGGGCGTCTGCGTGGAACTTTGGGCGTGTTTGCCGTCACACTCACGTGTATGGCTCCCAGCACCCGACCCAATGGCGGTAACGCTAGGAAGCATTCCCATCATGATAAAATCACGTGTCAAAATCATGTCTGAGCCAAAGCTGATTTGAGGAGTCGTGAATTATACATTCTAGCAGCTTTTTGTAGCTTCATGGGGAGGTAGCTCCATGTTTGAGCGTATGAGTGCCGGTGATAGACATCTATCGTCTTGATACAAAGCATTAAATCAAATAGTTAAATGCGAGTCAAATGCCCAACAACAAATCTGACGAGGCGACCAGGAAGAAAAACAAACGTAAATCGCTATAAAATCAAATATCAAAGAGGGAGCAGTCGCTCACAACTTCTCCGATAGCTCCTTCCGAGGTGGCGTATGGGTGCCGGTGATGGAAGCATAACGAGCAGGATCCTCGTCATTCTTCTCCGCCTGTGCCTCGGAAGCAGAGTGCGAGGGTGCGTCGGGTTCGCCCGCACCGTTTCCAACGGGTTCCTCGAACTTCTCCTTGTTGGGCTTGGGCATGCGGATGAGCCAGTAGAACACTAGGGCCATGATGATGTTGAAGATGACGTATACCCAGAGGATGCTGTACGTGAGTTAGTAATGTTATACAGGAGATGAGGGAGCGTGGACTTGGCTTACCCAAAGTT
This sequence comes from Pyrenophora teres f. maculata, assembly GCA_014334815.1. NCBI lineage: Eukaryota > Fungi > Ascomycota > Dothideomycetes > Pleosporales > Pleosporaceae > Pyrenophora > Pyrenophora teres. Next base: position 5,443,296 of record CP060568.1, read on the forward strand.
GCGCCAGAGATCTGAATAGTTGGATGAGATGGATGCCAGGAACGTGTTGGTGTTTGCAACAGTGCAAAAGCTACAGTCGCTTGTGGCGTTGGGGTTGGATAACTTGCCTCCATGGACAGCGATGTACGGCGACATGTAATCGTTGCAAGTGGTGCCTTGGGGTGGTTCGAAGTGAATAAGCTCATTCTGTGCGCAAGTGACAACGTTGTTGGCCAGACCGGCCGACATTAAGCCAGAGACTATGTACGTGAAGGGCGAAACACGGTACATGAAGATCCAAAATTTGGGGAAAGTTCCAGGTTGAGCCAGTACACCGCAGAAGATGAGGCAGAGCGAGAAGGCCAATTGCGCAAGGTTTCCACCAGCCTCAGCTGTCTCCATACCAGCGATAACCATGGACGAGAACGTAGAGGTGAAGAGCAGGAACATCAGCACAAACAGAAAGAATTGGAAACCACGGTAGGCGACTTCATCGGTGGGCTGAGCGTTTTTATAGAGGCCGATTGGGTAGTACCAGCAGAAGAAGATGACGGCAGCCATGAGAGAGTTCCAGGGAAGCTCAACGATGATGTTGGAAAGCATAAATGCCTTCCACGAGTAGGCCTTACTAGGTCGCTCACGAACCTCGTACAAGGCTCGCTGTGTGACGAAATGAGGCATCATCTGTTGGAGCAATTGACCAAAGATGGTCAACAACATGAAGATACCGAACGTCTGATTCTGCATGCCCTTTTGCGTGTTGGGTATCTGGTAAAGCGAAAATCCAATGTAGAGGGCTGAGCCCGCGCAAAGGAATAACTTGGAGTAGAGATACGACGGAGTTCGCCAATATTGCTGGAAGACACGGACCAAAGTCTCTCGCATTTGCACCGAAAAGGGTGCTGCAAACTCGCGGTACGCGGCTTTGTCTTGTTCCTGGCGAGATACGGTACGCTCCAGAGATCTCGACTGACTGAGCGTATTCTTGAGTTCAGCAAGATGACGCTTGACCTCAGCTTTCTCAGGTGATCTACCCCATACTTGAGGCCAATCGATGTCTGTGTGGGATCCGGGAGCAGCACCAATGACTTCCAACATCCACTCAGCGGGGTTGGCGGAGGGGGGGCAAGGAGGGCCTCCATTGCGCACAAAATAGTCTATGAGAATTTGCGAGTTGTCACCAACATCTCCGTAGTAGACGGTGCGTCCACCCTTGGCCAGGAAAAGAAGACGGTCGAAGCGCTGGAACAACATAGAGCTAGGCTGATGGATGGTGCAGAGGATAGCTTGACCGTTCTTCTTCAACTTGTCGAGGAGATCCAGAATAGCCCAAGATGTCTGCGAATCGAGTCCAGAGGTAGGTTCGTCCAAAAAGAGAAGAAGAGCAGGCTTGGCGGCCAATTCGACACCAATAGTAAGACGCTTCCGTTGTTCAACGTTGAGGCCTTCACCAGGTACGCCGACAACGGCATCGGCATACTCTTCCATTTCCAAAAGCTTAATGACCTCTTTTACGTATTCCACCTTCTCCTCGCGAGGAACGTGGGCTGGTTGACGGAGAACGGCTGAGAAGATCAGGGCTTCACGAACGGTCGTAGTGCTGAGATGTAGATCTTGTTGTTGGGCGTAACCTAAACAGCCAGTCAGTATATGACGTTGATGAGACCTGCACAATCGTCGTGTATATCGGCCAGCATTTGAACGTGACAAGCCGCAACGATGTAAGAACGGAAACAATTGAAAATGGGAAAAGACATACCTGTCTTGCGCTGGAAAGAATCATCACGGGGCTTGCCATCGACCAACATCTCACCGGTTATGACACCCATGGTCGTGCGTGTAGCCAAACAATCCAGAAGAGACGTTTTGCCAGCACCAGATACACCCATAAGCGCAGTCAGCGTACCCGGCTTGACCCATCCATCAACATGGTCAAGGATGCGACGACGTTCGTTCTTGATCTTGATATCATAACATACATTCTCCCATTGGAATATGGCGGTCTGGCGGTCAATGATGGCGATCTCGTCTGAACTGTTCTGTGCAGCAACGTTGCGTCCAGCAGGAGCTGCCTCTAGATCATCTTGGGACTGGGTCTTGGATGTGGCAAGCTTGTGACCACGACGGAACACAAGAACTTCACCCTTGGACTTCTTCGCAGTGATGTATTCAGTACCGATGAGGTACACAAACATCAAGCCGATCATGAACACCCAGAGAATACCGTAGTTGCGCCACCTGTTCTTTGCCCTGTAATTGAAGGAAGAGTTGATATAAGCATCTCCGTCAACATACGGCTGTCCGGGAACAGATCCAACAGAATTACAAGTGCGTCCAAGACCAGTAACACTCTCGAATCCAGCACCAGAAGGAACAAAGCTATTGCACTGGAAGTTCCGGCCGGAGAACTCATTGATCATGAGTGATTCGAAACCATAAGAAACGGGGTTGATCCAGCGCATCCACTTGGCCCACCCCAACATGTAGCTGGGAGGAATGGCGAAACCAGTGTACATGACGAGACCCAGCATAAGGATACCCGACGGCGCCAGGGCTTGTATGAGAGAGCGGGACAAGGCAGCAATGGATCGGAAAATCATGGACATGGTAAGTGTGAGCGTAAACGAGACCAAGACGAAGAAGAAGAAGTTTCCGGACTCTCGTCGTAGGTTAGTCATAAAGTACAAGATCAGATTGGAGGTTAGAGCGTTGCAAATCTTGTATGGCATATCCATCAGCATACTAGCAAAGGCTTCGGCTGACGGATGATACAGTGCGTAGCGTGAGTGTTTCTCCACGATGGGTCGTTGGGCATAGAGTGTCAGAATCTCGAGGGCAGAACCGAAGGCGTTCATCAGGACGGCGAAATATATCAGAGCGGATCGAGAGTAGAAACTTGTCGTGGTCTCCTGAAGGTTGAAAAAGACGGATGAGATGATGAGAGCCATGATCATGTTGAAGACGAGCTGCATGATGGTAAGGCTTGGGTCAGACTTCAAACGGATGAAGCTTCGCCATAGGCAGAGAGCGATTTGTTGTGCGTATGAAAGGGTATATGGCGACCTCTCGCGCATGCCCTTCGCCTTCTGTAGATTGCGGGACTCTTTGAAGCGCTCAGAGGCCTCGCCACCGATAGGGTACTTTTGCTCGTAGACTGCGATGTCTTGTAGCAGAGCAGCTCGGTCGGCAGACTCCAACCACCGCTTTGCGAACTCATCTGGCGTGCGAGGAACGCGGTTCTCGAAGCCAGGCCGAACGATACGCTCCAAGGCACTAGTCATGGACGTCAAGAAGTCGGCGTCAGTCTGGCGGCTGGGGCATTCGAAACCCATATTGACAAAGTAGCTCTTAGCCTCAGTCGTCCTGCCAAAGTATATCTGACGACCTTCATAGAGCACAAGGACCTTGTCGAAGAGATCATAGGCTCCTTGGGGTGCCTGGTAAATAGCGACACAGGCAGTGGTGCCGTTGATTTCCGTTTCCATTCGTAGAGTTTTGCAAAACTCGATGGCGTTTGCAGAGTCCAGACCACGCGTAGAATTGTCCCACGCTTGTAGTGGGGCTCTGCTAAGGGATGCTTCAGCAATAGTGACACGCTTACGCTCTCCACCAGAGACACCGCGGATGAAGTCGTTACCCACACGAGTATTGAGGGTGTGAGATATTCCGTACAGAGCCATGATGACATCGCGCTGGTGCTCAGCGTATTGCTCCTTGGTAACACCACCTGGAATGATTCGTGGCCGGCGAGCTAGAGCAGCGAAGTAGAGGGTTTCTCCAACCGTCATGATCGGGAAATGAACATCGATTTCAGCGGTGTAAATGGCTTCACCACGGTAGTTGCGATGCATGACCTCTGGGCTGATGCCTGTTCATAGTCAGCAAGATGAATTCTAGCGTAACTGAAGTGACGAATATACCTTGATAGTTGATTGTCGAAGTTTCGTCGACGAAGAAACCATGCGTCTCTCCCGTGAGGGTCTTCAAAAAGGTCGAACAACCAGATCCAGGAGGTCCAAGAACAACCAACATCTCGCCAGCTTCAACCAGTCCATCGCATTTCTGCAGGATGTCGATCTTGCGGCCCTTGTCACCGGCGAATGACTTGGCCATGCCGACCAAGTCCAGCCAAACGTTGCCAACAGTTTTCTGGTAATCTGTGTCGGTACCGAAACCGTATACATTCAGATCATGGAAACAAAAGCCAGCAGTCCGAGGGGGGGCGGCGTTCTCGTCGCTCATTTGCAGATTGAGCATGGCCTTTGTCCAGGCACGAGCGTTAAAGTTGTCGCCATGGGGGTCCAGAGCTGAGTTGGGAGCCGCATTAAATGGATTCTGATTCCCCGAGGATTGCTGGCTTTGTGAAGTCAACCGCCGTGCGAGTTGGTGGACGGCCTCTTCCCGTCTTGCGATTTCGGCGATTTCGTCGGATTCAGATGTATTATATGATGCATCTTTGTGGTCGTCGAGATGGTGATCCCTCGGTGTGCCATCGGCAGCTGCAATTGTCGATGCACCTGATTCTGTGCCTGTGTGATGATCGCTGCCATTGTGCTGTGGCGGTTTGACCATGTCTGGGGAGGTAAAGTTGCCGGCAAGCATGTTGGGCGATATATCGCCACCTGATGGCCACGGCTAGTCAGTGAGAAGATGCAAACGCAAGGTACAAGTATTAGGTGGTGTAAGGGGTATATTGAGGGAATAAGGAGAAGAAAGCAAAGTAGGGGGGATGAGGTAGATAATGGCAAGTGCGCGAGCAGCTAATGAGGACTGCCTGGACGACGGCAGTAGAGCATTTTGGTCCAGCGGACGACCGACTCAGGGCTTGGCAGATGCTACCGGAGACGGATAGGCTGGGTGCCCGGGGCTTGGGTGGACCCCAAAGCGGGAAGTGGTGTGCTTCGGATGCGGATGCATCTCGACTCATCTTTGGCCGAATCCAACCACACACTCCCATCTCTTTGTCCGAGTACTGGTACATTCAACTGCAATGGCGGTAGCAATCGGAGCCGCACAATGCTGCCCGTTCTCCTGGTGCGGCTCTGATGATGGGCGGCGTTGCGACGTGTCGTGATGCATACAATCCTAGACTCATCCCCGACAACCGCAGCCTTGGAATGTAGACACGAGCTGTGGCGTGCAAACATCCGCGCGACTTCGTCCGACTACTTCACCGAGTCCATTCCCCCCATACGTCCCATACAATCCCTGAGTCTGACTGCAGCACACGTTGGCCAACTGGCTAATCTTCAGCTCGCCAGCATAGCTGCGCAGCTTGCCTGATGATTTATAAAAAACATTCGTGGTGTTGACGTCGTTTCTGTCTTTCTTTCAGCTTGCATACCCGCCACTGCCAGTATCAAACGTCTGTCCCATGCCACCCACCAAATAGTGCAAAGAACAAATTCTCAGACCCCTCGAATCAAGATACCCGACGGACCAAGGCCTGGAGAAGGCCAGGGTGAATCCTGCCAAGTGCTAATCTCACCAGGATAGTGGCGTGGCGTTTGGTAAATCGGCTTGGATATCCATTTCGGGTTGGCTTGCCGTGTGGGCGCTCGCGTGGTATTGGTGGTGTGTGGTGCAAGGCGGATGCTGCTGGTTCCGTTCCGCGACGTTGGCGAGGCTGCTTCAGCCCTACACCCCGGTTCCCATCTCAGTACGACGTTTCTGTAATTTTCCGGCCCAGAAAATGACTCTCTCCGCGCTTCATTCTGGCTACTATTAGCCGAGCACATAGTAGTGATTGCTGCACCACAAGGAAGGTCGGTGTAAGCAAACGGTAGCCTCGTAGAGTCTTACAGTCCTGTAAGCCTAACTAAACCAACGTTGGGGCGGATCTGTGCCATCCGTGACCCGCCCCGTACATCGCAAATCTCACATTTTCTTTGTGTTGCGTGTACTATCTTTACTCGCATGCGCTGCCGCCCAGACGACTATCTGCCTTGTCATCTTTCCGCCGGATAATCTGCGTCTTTTACTTGTCGGCATCCATGGATAGTCTTTAGCGCTGACGCTGCCGAGATGTTGTGAGTGAAGAACACCCGTGATCCGACCTGAGACGGCCATTCCGGCACTTCTTCGTATATACTGGCCTAAGTACCGTCCTAGGCGATAATAGCCCGGTACTTACGAGGAGGATTCACATGTATGAACACACGTAGCACTATCCTTTGCGCCGTGATCCGGAGCTCGGGTTGCCAAGCCCGGGCCCTCAAATAAACCCGCTTTACCGCATTTCGTATATGACATGGAGGGTGTCGACCTGTGTAATCATCTTTATATAGCTTTCTCTTCTCCGTCTTGTTTAGAGGGATATTGCCACAGCTATGTATTAAGAGAGTGAATAGGCTTTGGTCTCTATTTTGATTCAAATATAGCTTTTCCTTCACTTACACATGATATCCCCCTCTTACCTCGAGAAAATAAACTGTCATCATAGAATAACACATAAAGTATGTCACACTGTCCACTTCTTGGCAAGAGCGCCTGTACGGCTGCTCAGCATACCGTTGCCTACAAGCCGTCCGACGGCATCAAGCAAACACACTATTCGTTCCTAACTCCTTTAAAGCCATCAACTACGGCTACCGGGAGCCCCAAGGCCGCTGGAACGGAACACGGAAAGCGGAAGCTGTCTACTCGACCACGCTTAACAAACAATCATCAATCGGATGCTTATGATATAATTTCAGCAACCAGGAAAAGTGACCAATTGAACACTTCAAGTCTCAAATGAAACATTGCCATGGTAATACAGATAGTTCTAGGCCGTGGATGTATGAATCTCTCAACCGTGAGTGCAAGGGAGAGAAGAAATAAACGATGCGCTCAAATATAGAGGAATTGCGTGATAAATGCCATGTTGCCGCCTCAGATCCCCAATGCCCCTTTGTCCATGTATGCTGTACAGGAGAGGAAGATGAACAAGAATCTAGGAATGCTGAAGAAGGGGATCAAAAACAGCTCAAAGCCCCTCGAGCTGAACGGACGAAAATCGAGCATGCCGGGAAGCAAACGAAAGCTTGCTACAACATGACGTACAAATCTCCGTTATCAATGTCTGACAGTCGACTAGCCTAATAAGAGTCGCCGAAGAACTGGCTAGCGACGATGATATCCCGGTCGCCATTGGCAAAGTCCCAGCCGACAATCGTGGGATCCTGGCTGCAGCAGATGATTCTACGTGCATCAAACTGTAGTTTGAATACCCGCGAATTGGTTCCGTTCGTATTTAAAGGAGGTGCGAGTGGATGCGGCGGATGGTGGTGATGGTGATGATGATGGTGGTGTGGGGCGGCATTGGTCGCAGCCGCCGGTGCTGGAGCTTGTTGTGCAGCAGCACCATGAGTGACTGGAGGAGCAATCGTCGGATGAGCGGCTGCGTTATTCCCTGCTGCGTTTGTACCAACACTATTGGTTGCCGGGCCATGCGTCGCTTGTGAGGCAACGTGAAGGGCGTGGGCTTGCTGTGCTAGATTCTGAGCGGCTTGGGCCTGAGCCTGAGCCTGTTGCGCCAACGCCTGGAAGTGGTTCTGTTGGGCAGGACCTTGAGCTGTTGCCTGTTGGTTGTTTTGGTGGCCAGCCGGGTTCGCATTGGCTGCAGCTTGTACAACAGGCCTCCTAGGCCGTCCACCAGCAGCTCGGACAGCGTCGTTTTGTAATAGTGTTTGAGACTTCTCCCAAGATCCGTCGGGTCCCCTTTTCCAGATGATGACTGTCTCATCATAAGACCCAGAAACGATGCGCGCCCACTTGGTGCCTCCACCACCTGGTGGTAGCTTAGCTCCATAGGCGAAGACTTTGGATGGGTCACGGGAACCAGCGTTACGAGCGCGCCGCTCTGCCCTGCTTAGGCCTTGGGTGGATACCAGGCCTTTTGCTTGCGCTTCAAAGTAGTCTCGATCAACAGCACGCGCTTCAGCCTCAAGCTCTTCCTCGTTACCAGGGAGATCCCCAAACTGGGCTTGTACAGTGCGCACAAGATTACTATGCCCATTCAAGCAAGCAACTTCTGCCCCCGTAGCTCGGTCGAATATGCGTACACTTTCATCCGAACTTCCACTGACGATGCGGCGTCCGTCGAATTGGACACAAGCGATGCCTTTGGTGTGACCTGAAAATGTCCGAGTACATGCGCCTGTTCGAACGTCCCAGCATTTGACGCTCCTATCCCCCGATGCTGACACGATCTGTCCATCGAGGATTTGAATTGCATTCACGGCTGCACCGTGACCCTCCAAGGTCATTATGAGGCTGTATGGAAGAAGTGGCTTGAAGTGCAGGTGTTGGTTCTCTACATGTTCCTGCATGTTGATTATGTACGAAGGGAATCGAGCACCCGACTTCATGGTCGAGGATGGGTACCTGTCATCTGTCGGCATCATCTCTCTGCGGTTCCATACTTTGATAGTCTTGTCTTTTGAGCAAGTAACCAGATAGCGATCGTCAAACCTCAGGTTCAGAACAGACTCGGAATGTGCTTTCTCAATCTCCTTGATGATGCGTCCCGTCTTGAAATTCCAGAGGATGACTCTGCAATCACTACCGCCAGACACGACAATATTTTGTTCGGGGCGCTCATCAAATTGTAAGCACAAGACGGAAGCTGAGTGGCCAACGAGCGGCTTGTGAACTAAGCGGAGAGTGTCGAGATCCCAGACCCGGATGGTCTTGTCGCGACTGCCACTGACCAGGTACTTCCCTGAGTACTGTATAGTATACACGCACTCGGTATGGGCCTCTTCGGGGTGGTTTGGATGTGGGAGTTGGAAATTTGTGTAGCGTCCAGTGCTCCAGTTGTCTTCTAATCGTCTCTTTTGCTTGTAAAGGTATTGCCAGTTGATCTTAGCGTCTGGTCCGGGGAGCAGAAGCGAGGGGTGTATTGGCGGGCCACTTGCTTCGCCTGACGCAGTCGTGAACGATGTCTCGTCAGGCAGGACACCTGGCCTTCTTTCCCGACGCCCGATTTCGGTAGGTGAGGCTAAGGGCGATGCACCATGGAAAGAGATGCCCTCCATCTTATCCTCCGACTTGACGGAGGGGCTGTCAGCCTCGACTGCGCCATGTTGCTCATCCCAGGCACTTCCTGCTGAGCTATTGATGGACAGCGGCTCTAATGTGCTGTCTATGCTGTTCTCTAGTGCTTGTCCGTCGCCAAATAGCGGTCGTTCCCGCACGCGCTTCTTGTGGGATGGCTTGCCGTAATCGGTGTCTTCGGCTGCTCTATGCCGCGTCTTGCGCTCCTTCTCTTTGAATTCAGCGCGCTTCTGCCGCTGGGCCTCTTCGTATGCGCGAACTTGGGGGAAATTTGAGTTCCAGCCTTCTAGCCTGAAGAGCAGCTTCCACAGGGGGCTGTCGAGGACCCGTTCCCTCCACGACCGAGACAGGGTCGATGCGCGCAACAGTGTTTCGGGGTCGAGATACGAGAGTATCTGGAATGTGATCTCGGGCGGGAGGTGTATGACGGGATCGAGATGCAAGAGCGGATTCAGCTTTTCGACGATGCCGGCGATTGACGAGGTCCGTAGGGAGCGCAGAATGGCATACGCGAATTCTGTATCACGATGTTAGCGTAGACTCGACTCTCTGGACACACACAAGGCGCACACTTACCACTCCGCTCATTCTCGCTCAGAGCCAGGACCCATTCAGGGAGGGTAAAGGGCGCGTCAGGCTCCGTCTCGCCGTCGCCCAGCCGTGCGTCGCCACGCATAATGGTGTCGTTCTCGGTCTGGCTCCTAGTTTCCTCGGAATATCCTTCGTCGAACCTGTTTGCGCTCATTGAAGAGGCGGGCCGGAAGGGGTGTTGGTGGTATGGCGGAGCGGAAAATTGGGTGTTGGGCATGCCGGGAGGGCCTGCCATGATGGTGCTCGCAGCGATGGGTCAGGGTTGGATTAAGTGGAGACAGTTGTGGGATGGATACAAGTGTGTGTTGCGGCACGGAGGTGTTGTTATACTATCTAGTCATGTGGTGGTAGGGTGTTTGGTGTTTCGGCGTGGTGCTGCCTGGCCGAGTGGATAAGAATCAGCACACCGGGGGGTGGGCTGCGGGATGCGACGGGTGGTGGGGCACTGGGGCGCGGTAACGGTGATGGTGATGGTGATGGAAGCGGGATGTCACGACTGGATGGGTCCTTTTGCAGCTGGCCGTTAGCATAGTAGGCCGCACATGTCGAGAAGTGTAGTTCGTTCCCGCAGCACGTGCACCCGCGCGCCTTCACACCACGATCTGCCGCTAGCCGCATTGGCGCAACTACTGATGGTGCGGCGAAGTCACTCGGGTCTGAGACGCAGCCCTGGAGCCCGCTTGCGCCTAACGGTTCCATGTGGCACTAGAAGGAATCCTCCAACCTTCGGTGCAGATGGGACTACAGTACGTCCAAGCAACCACACCATTCGGACATTTCACTGCGCGTGGCCGTGTTTGAGGGCAGACACAACCCCACTTGTCAATGTCTCGGGTACGGAGGTACAGGCTGGGGTTGGGATGCTTTTTGGAGCATAGGCGCGCATGGCTTTTTGGAGAATGGCATGCTGCAACGCCTCGACTGCACGCACGAGAGGCGCTACAGACATGCAGACTCGTACAAAGCGACGTGCTCCCTTGGTGCGAATTGGGCAGAATGTCATGTGAAAAAGCGGCGGCTATCTGTTCACCGCCGTCGGCCGTTGTCCCCCCCTGAGAGTGCTCGTGGGCTCAGCTTAGTCTACTACGGGCCCGCAAGGCTGGGGGGGGGAACGGGTCTGTGACAGGCAGGCAGGCGGTCGATCGCGGCCCAAGGCAGCGAGCAGTCAAGTCGACTGGCCATGGTTAGCGGGAGTGAGTGTGTGAAAGCTCCTCCAGGCTACTACCGTATACTAAGTATCAATTGATTGCTAAACACGGGCAGTCATGGAATCGGGGCAAGTGTGTGCGAGGTAGATAGCGAGCCGCCCCGAGTCAGCTGTCATATATCGCACACTGGCGGTTCAAGAGGGACTTGCTCTCGTGCTCTCTCCAAAGAAAGGAGTAGCCCGACGAGGCGCCGGCTGGGTGTGTGTGGGGGGGGGTGCTGCTGTTACCCAAGCAGTCACACGCTGCGGCTCTGCAAGACGTGTCGCTGGCTGGAGCCCAACGGCAGCGTTTGGATGACAGGCAGGCAGCAGACGGCGGGCGGCAGGCCGCGTTTGCAGTTTGCAGTTTGCATCGAGGCCAGGTGTGAGGTGTGCATGTGCAGCAGTGGAATAGAGAGCCATGGCAGTCACGTGCCCAGTCTGCAACGCCGCACACCTAGGCATGCGCCGGGTGAAACACATGGCTCTCTCCCCTTTCTATACTCGCGCCCGCCCACTTGCAGTGCAATCACCCTCTGCAGCTCTGCTACGGCAATATCCCGCCGCCTGTCATCAGTCCCTGTGCACGACGGCCGCTGTTTTGCATGCGCTGTCCACTGTCGGCTGTCGTCGCCGCACGTCCATCTCTCGCCGCCCTGTGAGGTTAGCAGGTCACGACCCTGACCGCCTAGAGCGTTAGCGCGAGCGCAAGGAGATCCATGAAAGCAGCATGGAGGGCGGACTATCGTTTCACTCGGGTCTGGTGAGAGCCCATACCACCTATACCGTCTCCCAACACCCTCCTCCGTCGCCCTCGAAGCAAACCGCACACGCCCGGATGACCTCGACCGGGCCGCCTGCCCTCATGTCGCACCAGAGCTTCCAGAGCACCTACTCGAGCTACTCGCACAGCAGCGCGCGCGACACGCAGAGCACCCAGGCCACCAGCACCTCGACCCTCTTCCAGCAACCCCCCAACGCCTTTGGAGCCGCCACCCCCGTCAACAATGGCGGCCCTGTGGAGGCCTCGGACAATGTCCTCAACAAGCGAGCCGACAAGGACACCTCACTGTTCCAGCGCTGCCTGACGCTGCAGATGCGCCTGCGCTTTATCCCCGGCTTCGACCGCTGGATGGCCGAGGAGGAGGGCAAGGCCGACGACGATGCAGACCCCGTGACGCTGCTATGGAGGACCTTCCGGAGGGGCTACCCGCTGATGGAGCTGTACAACGCCCTGGCGCCCCCCGTGCTGCTCAGCATCCCCAGCTCCAAGCAGGACGAGAAGAGCCTGAAGAAGAATGAGAAGATGGCCTGCTACAAGTTTATCCAGAGCTGTGTCTCGGAACTCGGCATACCCCAGGAGAGCTGCTTCATCCTCGGCGACCTCTACGGTGACGACACGACTGGATTTGTAAAGGTGAGATTTGACATGCTACCATAGTCTCAAACTTTCAACCCTCGTCTTCGTCTCCCTTCTAATCAATTCCAGGTCACCAATGTTGTCAACCGTGTACTTGACGAGCTTGTTGCCCAGGGCAAGATCGCCGGCGTCACAGAGGAACTCGAAAACGCCGACGGTGTCGTCACCAAGCGCACCCAGCGCGAGCACATCATCGACGAACTAGTCAAGACTGAGCGCACCTACGTCCAACATCTCGAGCTCCTCCAGGAATTCAAGAAGCTGGTGGAAGAAAAGGGTGTCATCAGCGGAGATCTCGTCCACGACATCTTCCTCAACCTCAACGCCCTCCTCGACTTCCAGCGCCGCTTCCTCATCCGTGTCGAGCAAACAAATGCACAACCCCCCGAAGAACAAAACTGGGGCAACCTTTTTGTCCTCTACAAGGATGCATTCAAGGTCTACGAGCCGTATATTGCGAACCAGAGAAAGTGCGAGCAAACTGCAATGCGCGAATTCGACAAGCTCAAGGAGACTGGTGGGCCCAACGAGATGCGTCAAATGGTCGAATCGCCCACCCTGCTGGCCTCCTTTTTGCTTAAACCGTTCCAACGTCTCACTAAATACCCTCTCCTACTTCAAGTATGACCAACCCACATGTTCGCTTAATCTACTAGCATCACATGACTAACACGTTGGCAGCAACTCCGAGACAAAGGCGACCTAGACGAAGGACGACGAGAAGACATTTCAAAGGGTATCGAGGCAGCCTCCTCGGTGCTTGCAGGTACCAATGACGCCATCGCCCGAGAGGAGCGAGTGGAAGCTGTCGAGGAACTCAAGACACTTGTCGAGGACTGGAAGGGCCACCGAATTGAAGGCTTCGGTGATCTTCTTCTGCACGGCCAGTACACCGTCCTCAAAGGCGAGAGTATGAGTTCCAAGAACGAGGAGCGAGAGGTAATTTGCATGAAACAACCCACCAAGTGCATCCCGCTAACTACTCTCCCAGTACAAAATATATCTCTTTGAGATGATCCTCCTCTGCTGCAAAGAAATCAATGTCAACAAACCGAAGAACAAAATGTCCACACGCTCACTAGTCACCAAAGACGGAAAGCCGAAGCTGCAACTCAAAGGCCGTATTTTCATGCAAAACGTTACAGAGACGATTTCGCTTCAGAAGCCAGGTAAGATTGCTGCATGTTTATGCGAGCGTCACTAACAAGTCCAGGTTCATATACATGTCAAATTTTCTGGAAAGGTGACCCTGGAATCGAAAACTTCATCATCAAATTCACGTCTGAAGAGACAATGAAGAAATGGGCTATGCAGGTCGATACTCAACGACGCGTGTGGAAGGACCAAGCGCGGACTAGTGCCAGTACCACAGCCTCAAAGCCCTCGGACACTCAGTTTGCATACATGCGCGACCAGGTCCTCGAGAACCCCTACCAAGAAGACGACGACGATGATGTCGACGAGGATATTGACCCCGTCACTGGATATCCACGCGAGAACTTTGGCATAAGGCAAACCACTGGCACTCCTTCCCTACGGTCACGGTCGACAACTGGCGAGAGCGGTCCCCCACTGGGTGAAGGACCACCTGCGCGCTTCCCCATGGGCTACAACGGTCAGCCCGCACTAACCCTACGCACCCAACAGATACAGAATGCAGCCAACCAGGAGTCTTACTTTTCTCCGACAGCCGAAACACCGATGCAAACCCCAATGTCAACTAACTCTAATGCACGGACAAGCTCCTCTTCTCAAGGCACGTTCCCTTTCCCTCGTCAAGCACCGCCAAATGGCTATCATGAGGAGAACAACCGGCACACTGCCCCTGCCCAATCTCGTCATGGGTCTCGAGGGGAAAATGGCCAGCGACCAGACCGTGCCATGCAACGGCCGTCGCTACCGGCCAGCTCCACCCTTTCAGCACAAGGTCGCATGCGGGCAGCTAGCAGCCCCGATATCAATTCACACCTCCAAGGGCAACCACGGAGGCAACCGCAGCAACCAGTGCCGGAAGTGCCACCCTTCCCTACCCATTATGCTTATAACGCTGCAATTGCCACCAATCGCAGTAACAGTAACTCACCAAACAACATGCCACCACGAGCTGCAACCCAGTCACCAGCGATTCAAAGAGATCGTCTGATACAGCAACGGACCGCTGCAGAGTTGGCGAACGCGAACAACGAGTTCCACAACAGTGCGATGCGACGCGATCCAAACTACCCAAACATGCCCCGCACCATGACGCCGGCATCGTCATTCGATCGGAGCCTAACACCAGCTTCAATGGAATCCCGAAACATGTCGCCGCCGCTGGGGTCCGACTCAAACATACCGACACAACTTAAAGTCAAGGTACATTGTCCTTCAGCAGGAAGCTCCATGGTCTTGGTTGTTAGTACAAACATCAGCTTCCAGTCTCTCAAAGACCGAATCGACGCAAAACTGCAGCGGTCGACATCCGTCTCACTTGGATCTGGCCAAGTCAAGCTGAAGTACCTGGACAGCAGCGACGGCACATATGTCAGCATACAGTGTGACGACGACGTCCAAGAGGCGTTTGAAAACTGGAAGGAGCAGCAGAGTAACCTCAACCCCGGCGGTGGCCTCGGTGAGATTGAACTCTTCTGCCAACGATGATTTCGTCCTCGTCCCAAAAGAATTTGTTATATGCTGGCCACATTGCTGCGGCTGCCGCATCTGGGATTACCGGCTTCTCTCACCAAACGGCATCGGTTCTGGAGTTTTATGGCGATCGACATATACGGGGTTGTCTTTTTTCTTTCTTCGCTTTCTTCTACTACTTCTTCATGGCCATTCTCCTCCTTCTATTATCCCGACTGGGGGCTAAAGAGGACATGGTCATCATAATCATGTTCTTTTTCTCACATTCACCGGCGAAACATTTGCGACTATCACAAGATACCACATCCCTCCTATCGAACATGATCCATGGCGGGGGCCGGGCACAGACTAAACCTGGTTGGTTTATTCACCCCCCCCATCCTCCACTACTTCTCCCTTCTTCGTGCCGGTGAAGTACGACATGCTGGCTTTTGCGCTTCTTTCTGTGTTGTGTGTTTTTGTTTTTTGTTTTCCAGAGGGGAAGAGTTTGTTGAGAATCGATTATCTACTATACCACGTCGTTTGGACTGCTGCGTGTGCAGTCAAACGAATTTTTATCTTCAGGGCTTTTTTGGTGGTGGGAAGGAGATTTTTGGTTGATAAGGGAAGAGAAGGGGTGTGTTCTTTTTTTGGTGAATGGGTGTGTGGATGGTGGATGGTGGATGGGTAGGACAGGTGGAGGGTGAAGGACTGGGCTGGAAGGCTAGTGCGGCGTGGTATGATTGAATGACGGAATGAATTATCATCTTTTACTCTTTTATTCACTTTACTTTTCTCTCGCTGTGTGTATCTGTAAGAGTAAATCAGCACAAGAGTGAGGCTTTTGGCATACAGCATGAAATGACTTTGTGCTTTTCAGATTAGAAGAGAGAAAAACAGAGCAGCGATAGTGTAGATTGACTTTTTAAACAATATGGGACTTGACATACGTACCTCCTCCATCCCTTCTTCCTCCAGCACATGCACAGCATCTTACCCTGCCCCCCCAACACAGGCCGAACAGTCTCCATTGATGTATCACTAATATATCATTCTTATTATCCACATCTACTACCAGCCTACTTATCTTGGCTTCAAAATCCCTCGATACTAAACTAAACTGTTACTCCTCCTGAAGTGAGAATACTACGGGATACGGTATTTCCGTACAATAGTAGCAAAGATGGGTGTGCTTGTGATGTAGGCAGAGAGAACTCTTATGTTCAGCATGTGTAATCCTAACGGTCGTGGGGAGATATTGTACCTATTAATCTTTGCTTTCGCTTCACGGGATGTCACGTCTAGGAGAGAGGAGACTTGTGGATATAGCACAGTGAAGCCGCGTAATCAGAGTGGTGTTTTTAAAGTAGGCGAGTTTTCTCTTGTCCGATTCATTAAAGTATATTATTCATTGCGAGGCTAGGAGCCTTGGTCCAAAGAGTTGGGACAGCTGGAGGTACGAAAAGATCATGGAGAAAGACGGTGGGTGCACATGGAAAGTAAGACTGCATGGGGTTGAGCACAATATACTCATTTGAATGCTCAATATCATAAACACGGCAAGCA
Organism: Pyrenophora teres f. maculata; assembly: GCA_014334815.1. NCBI lineage: Eukaryota > Fungi > Ascomycota > Dothideomycetes > Pleosporales > Pleosporaceae > Pyrenophora > Pyrenophora teres. The sequence continues at coordinate 5,459,681 of CP060568.1, forward strand.
AACCAACTCAGAAAAGTAACGTCATAGCAAAGTGGATGTCATTAGATTCGTCAACGCATTGACATAACAGCGAGAGGCGCCATTTTTTCCCTCGTTCTTTTTTTCCCCTTGTATCTCTTCCTTTTATAGAAAAGTATGAAAAATAATGAGAAATATTCATCGCGCATCATGAACCCAATTTGGTTAATCGGAAAAGACATGCGCACGCCGCCTGGGCCACATTTTCAGTCGTAATTACCCACCAGCGCAAGTAACGTGCAGTCTAATCGATGGAAATCATCAAACGCAGAAAACAAGCCTGAAAAATCACATGTGTCTGGGGATCGCTAAATCGCTTTGAATGCCGTCGCTATGCTAACTGCCAGGAAAAGAAAGCAGATGATGGACCAAGGGAAGTCGTGAAGCGAGAAGGGAGTAAAACCACCGTCTCTTGTTGCACAGTGGAGGAGATGTTTGGAGTGTCGTGATAGTGGGCCGGTGAGGAGCAAGTTGCTATGGCAATTTGGCAAATGGAAATGCGGAAACAAAACGCATGCAGGTCGTAGGTATCATGGTATCGCTGAGCTTGGGCTCTTCAAGTCTTTCTGAATATCGATGCGGGGATTCGTTGGGATTTCTTGGTAGTAAGTTGTCGTGATCGTCGTTTCTGTTCTTGTTCATAACCGTAAACATAGGTGTGTATGTGCATGTACGCCAGGTGCCGGATGCCAGGTGGGCGCGCTTTACACTCGGTATCCAGCTTCCTGAAGACAGCCAGAGCACCTCTCGTAAGCACGGACATAACCTCGGCCGCAGAAGCATGCCGATGGTGGGGATGATGGTGCTACAGAGGCCTTGCTGGGACGTCGTCCTGCTGCAGCCGCCTGTGCTGCGTCGAGCCCGCAATCCGAGTTCCTGGGACTTGTACCACCGCTTGTCGTGCTCGAACTATCGTAATCATTTGACGACGACGTATTGCGCCGGCCAGCTCCGATTGGTGTAGGTAGTCCTTGGGCGCCCTGACCGGGTCGCTGGCCGGGGTACATTCCATCGTTTACTGAAAAGTTACGGCAGATCATGTAGGCACGGGTGGCGGCAGCATTCTTGGCTAGCTCTTCCGACTCGTACTCTACATCTGTGCTGTACTCGCGGTTGTTCACTCTAACCGTGGAGCCGTAGCCGTAGCGGGTACGGTAGGTTTGGAAGAGTGGGTCGGGCCAGTGGCGTCTTTGGCAAAGGCCTATAGTCGATGGTCAGTCTCAGTTGACGGTAGCCTAAGATTGCCGACATGAAGTGAATCCATGGCGAACGTGTAGTTCTCTGTAGACCCAAGTCGTGTGGGGCTCCCTACACTAGGCGGCTAGGCGAGGCGACCACACGACCAACCTTGCACTTATTGGTGCATCTTTTACATTTTCCACATGGGACGTGGTGTCCGACAGTGTGGTAACGTGTGGTGAAGGGAAAAGGGTCTGCTCAGTACTAACCTGTGAGATACATGACGTAGAACATGTTGGATGGTCGCGAGTCGGTCGACGTGTAATAGAGCGATTGGAAAGGCTGAGGGCGCTTGGATGGGGTCGCTGTCAGTCGCGAAGTAGGACTACTGATGCGGAGTGTTGCTGAACTGGCAAGCGTTCGTTGGTGGCGACGATAGTATGCCGAGAGAGGAACTGGTGGCAGTGGTGGTACGACAGCAGATACTTTTAGGGCAGCGAGGTTAGTTGCCAATAGAGGAGTGACAGCTGTACAAAATAGAGGTCAACGGGTGATGTATAGAGAGCAAGGAAGAGGGAGCGGCTTGCAGTCAGTCGAACGGGGATGGGGGGAAGGATAAGTGCCTACAGTGGGATGGAGCAATATATTGCAGCAGGCGAGTGTAGCATGTATCCAAGCGCGTCTCGCCCGCCAGTAAGAATGGAGGGGCAATTGGACATGTGGAAATGAATAATGTGCGGGTCTCGTTGCGGCTCTGTAGTCGAGAGACCCATAGTATGTGCTGGCGAGAAGGTAACCAACGGTAGAGGTTCCAGAATGTTAGCTAGTAAGAGAGTCAAACCTCAAAAGGTACAGCTTCACCGGTTCGTTCTTGCCACCGTGCTGCAGGCGGTAGCGCTGTAAAAAAAAACGGCTGGTGATCGCGGTCAGTTGCTGTAACGCGTTCGTCAAGGCTTGACATGTCTCGATCGGCGTCGTGCATCTCTAGACGCCTCAGACGGACGCATAAACAACGAGGCGGCAGATGTGCAAGCTCACAGTGCTCTCTGCTCGTATCTCTCGGGTGCTCTGGACCCACTAATGCAATATGCAACAGGAGGGGAGAATGCAAATACGTCAGAAGCTGCACCCTTTGACAAGTGTACCGATGGCATGACCTGCCGGCGCCAGAAAGCGTGATATGTCGGCGTAGGGTTTTAGGAGCAGGGTCCGAAAGAGATCAGGAAGCAGGCCCAAGGTGCATGATAAAAATGGGACTGCTAGTCGGCTAGGGTTCCAGCCGCCAGAGTCGGTCGCGGAGAATCATGGCAGATGGGCTGTGTGACGGGTCGAGGATGCAAAGCATAGTGGCTCGAAGCGAGAGATGCGTCACAACAGGGCTAGCATGGAGCTACGCGGCAGCGAACGAGGCAAATGAGGGGACTTGATTGATGCGTTCGCGGCCATGGGAAAAGATACCTGGGGTTGGTGTTACCAGAAAGCATCAAGCGTCAGTGCCAACGCATACATGCAGCAAAGCACGGCCCCCCGGAGTATCGCTGCTTCCCAATGCGCCTGTCGCTGGAAGGGGCAAAGGGTCAACGGCTGTTAGCTGTCGAGCGTGATGGTGCAGGCATAAGTTTGGCAGAGCACGCAAGCGGCGCAAGCACGTTTGGAGCATGCAGATGCAGATGCAGATGCTGCAGCGGCGACGGCGGCGGCGGCGGCGGCGGCGGCGGAGGAGGAGGAAGAGGAGCAGCAGCTTGGACAGGCCATGATTGACATTGCGAGCATAGCGGTAGTACCGTAGGTACCTACATAGCTGCTAGCTGGTACGGGCCAGGCGTTCCTGCGCCGACCCTACCGGCCAAATCGCAACGGGAGGCGCTTACACGTGATCGCGGCCGACAGTCTCTCCAGTATCCCTGTGAGGAGAGTACGTAGGCGTGGTAGGCGTAGGCGTAGGCGTAGGCGTAGGCGTACCGGTAGGCGTCCAGGTCGAAGCTCGAGGGCGCGAGGGAGAAATTTTGCTGGCCTCGACATGACATGCTGGGTTCGTGCATCGGGCGGCTGCAGAAAGTGTTTGATTTCTCACCTGCCGAGAAGTGGGTAGCAGCGGTGCAAAGGGTTGGGAGAAGAGCACAGAGCAGGCCCGTCAAGCAGCGGGAGCAGAAGTGTCAGTGTCAGTGATGCGATAGGCCGACATCATGCACAACAGGCAGCTTGTACTTACTACAAGCCAGGTCCCCCGTATAAGCCGCTTCTGTCTGGCGCCGATCTTAGATGGTGGTCGATAGGTATGTACATCCATGGATGGAGCGGGACGATGGCGCTTGTGAATAGCGGCAACGAAGCGCAAGGAACAGCCACTGCCAGAACAGACCCAGAGGAGTGAAAGAGGCCACGCCCTAGAACGAGCGTGTCATGGCAAAGTCGGCTTGTGTCATGGTCACCCAAATCTCAACCCGAGAGGGAGAGCGAGCTTCACGGCCATGTCGCACAAGGCGGGAGATCTGTGGATGACGCGAGCGCGCCAGCACGGCCACCCGCGACAATCTGCAAAACAGGCGGTGAAGGTGGCCAGCGTTGTCAACCACGCGCCCCTCTTTCTGCGCAGCAAACTCTAGGCCGGATGCATTGGCAGGAGACGACGGCGAAGACGACGACGGCGACGAGACATTGCCGTGAGAGGACTCCAACCGCCATGAATCAACATGTCGTCTCAACATGGCGTCTTCGAATCGGCCTGCTTCCATTCACAGGCTACCCAAGACCCACATGTTCGACCTGGCCTCGCCGCCCTCCAACCAAGCGCTGCGTTGCCCTCCTGTTCAGCCTCGCGTCGCGGTAACGGTAGACGTGGTGGTGCAGGGACACAGCGTACCGTCCCGAAACCTCCGAATCTCAAAGCACGGCAGCTTTCAGGGTCCATGAGCCTTTGTGCTTGAATGCTTGAACACAATCCGACGCTTGTCCCCCTCGTTCCACCCTCAAGTGTGTGCGACGTTGGACGGCAGCACCTCTGCCAGCTGGTTGCCGGCATCGGGTAGCGGTGTCGTTGTTGCATCACGTGCCAGAACACCCTCTCCGTGTACCTAGTAGTACCCCGCCGCCGGTTTAGTGCATGTCCGATATCTCCTCCACACTACCAGTATACCATTGAGCGTCATGGAATGTCATTGAGCGCCATTGAGTTTGCTCATCAGCCTTGGTCGTCTCCAGCTGTACCGGTAGCAATCATGTATCCCCTCCCTCGCACCACTCTCTGTCGTAGCAGCCGCCATACGCGGACGCGGGGACTGTCGGTGAAGGGCTACGGCCAAGGCCTACCGCATACGCACGGCATACGGCTCAAAAGCAAATACTGAGGGAGTCTAGATGTTGGTAATGCTGCAGTACGCCGTGTAAACTGGGGACGACTGACGTTGATGTTGGTGTTTCGAATGGCTCTCCACCCACCTACTCCGAAGCCAGCCCGACTACTTGAACCTTCACAATTGCACATCTTTTACACATCTATCCGCTCAGTCATCTTCCCCACCTCCCCTCAAAGCTACACCTACCTACATAGCAAGCCGCCAAGATGCCTAAAATCATGCGCCTCACTCTCTTCAAACTTCCCGATCAGGAACTGGTCAAGTCGGCTATCGAAATGTACAACACGCTCGCCCAAGACGCGAAGAAGGTACGTTAAACCATGACGCTGACTCGCAACCCCACCACTCCACTGCGCCTTCCCTATCCTGTCCTGCATGCCTACCCGCCATCACGTGACTGCCTCCAACACATTCGGCCCGTGCATAGCACCACTGCATGTCAGAGCATCTCATCACCTTGCACCCCAGGAATCTAATCGCCCTCGGGCTATTAATTCCCTTTCAATAAGACTGCCCGATGGCGTCACTCGTTCTGTCCCAGAGTCATGTTAGTCATGTTCCTGGCGGGTATCGCGGGACGTACTGCCGCGGTTCGAGAAAATGGGGTGGGGGCTACTGGCGGCTGGCTACACTGGTCACGGCGCATACGCATACTGGGCGCCTATTAATTCGCCGCCGAGTGCTAAACATGTACCGACAGCATCCGCAGCGAGCTGTACACCGAGGCTATTGTTATCAGCTAGAAGCATGCTAACGCGACTTGTGCAGGACGGAAAGCAGTACATCAAGCTCTCCCAGGCCAACGCCGCCCACGAAGACGACCGCAACCAGGGCTACACCCTCATGGCCCGTTGCATCTTCGAGTCTCTCGAAGACATGAACTACTACGACAAGGAGGACGAGGCTCATCTCAAGATCAAATCGCAGTTCAAGGACAAGGCCACCGCGCCGCCGCTTGTTCTCTACACCGACTACCACGGCCCGTAGAGAGATTGCAACATGAGACGACCACACGGTCCTTCTACGATCCAATAGGACATGCGAATACCTGAGTACTGCATCTTAGGATACGAAATGAACAACATAAAACCTAGTCCCGTTCCTCTCGCATGCTTGATGTTGTGATCCACGGGCCGAAACATGATACATACAAGACCGACGTGCGTCATCATTATTTGGATATCTGACAACGGCAGATGTATTGGGTAAAGCGGGTGGCCTCGCTTCCAGCATCGGTCGATGTTCCAATGGACAGTGCGCAACTATTGCCCATGCGTTGTGCTTGTTGAGCTTCTTTCTTTCTCTCGGAACCGTCCTTTGTCCGGACCGTTGCTCGACCTGATCAATATCACGTGTTACTTCAAACCCATGCATCTTGACACTGTTAACTGAGAGTGCCAACCAAAGCTCATTCGGCGGCTTGACTACACAATGGTCATCAGAAATTATCAAAGACAGTTGACATTCACTAAGCTACCAGTCGATACAATGAGAACAATCAAGTGCGATTTTTTGAGCCCCATTCACCTTCATCTCGCCATTGTTCACTTTGATTGTCCGCATCGCCTTTGTCCCAATGTGTATTTCACTCCAACATGCAACGTAGATTTATATCCATCAAACATCGTCTGTCGCCATACACTCACGCACAAACACTTCACGCCAACAATCTGAGCAAATACATATACACACAATATATAAAATCACTACACCAAAACAACAACAACAAACAACAGCAACAATGGAAAGAAAGCCCAGCCCCGACGAAATTGAGGCAAAGCTCGTAGAGATCCTCTCTGTGGCACCTCTTACACTGGAGCATATCACAGATTCCCTATACCCCTTTGGCCACGGCTACGAAGATGCCATCGTGACTGTATTCGAGTATATGACTGAACGGATACACGACGGAGAGGAGGGGGTGGCCAAGTACGGTCTCAAAGGATATACCTACGACAAGACTCCCGCCAAGACACCTGACTCTCCAGATATGGAGATTGAGGATGAAAGTTCAGAGGAATTCAACGCTAGCGACGACTCTCCCGATGTTGCCATAGAGGAAGAAGGATCAGAAGATGACAGCGTCAGCGAGGACTCGGAAGAGCTTCCGGGTAACGAAGGGATGGAGGGCTATAATTCGCCTACTCTTCCTCCACCTACCACTCCCCGGTCATATATATCGAGTGACGAATTACCTTTGCTGCCTTCGGTAGGCTCAGACTATCCTTCTACTGTTGATCTAGGAAGCCTTCCCACTGATTCTTCGACCGAGCCTGAATCTTCACCTACTCATGCCGCGTCTTCACCCACAAGATCTTTCATTGCGAAACATGGGGGGAGTCCTTCGTCGCCTTATATCGCGTCTTCGCCTCCTGTAATCGCATCTTCGCCTCCCCCACCAGTCAAGACCCCAGCCCCAGTACGCCGAGGTTCTGAGTCTTCAGACTCCTCCCTCTCCAGCCCCGGCAGCATCCTTGACCACCCTACTCCCTCTCTTCCTCCCCGTCCAGTCCAATCCCCAGTCCCAGTACTCCGAGGCTCAGAGTCTTCAGACTCCTCCCTCTCCAGCCCCGGCAGCATCCTTAACCACCCTACTCCTTCTCTTCCTCCCCGTCCAGTCCAATCCCCAGTCCCAGTACTCCGAGGCTCAGAGTCTTCAGACTCCTTCCTCTCCAGCCCCGGTACCATCCTCAACCACCCTACTCCCTCTCTTCCTCCCCGTCCAGTCCAATCCCCAGTCCCAGTACTCCGAGGCTCAGAGTCTTCAGACTCCTCCCTCTCCAGCCCCGGCAGCATCCTCAACCATCCCACTCCCAGTCCCCCTGCCCCCGTCGCCGGAACCAAGCGGCCGGCTCCCACAACCGGAGGACAACCCGGCCCCAAGCGACCGCGCAAGACCGCTGAGCCTAGGAAGCAAACTACAAAGGTAGCAAGGGCGGGTAATGTCGTGTTGCAATGCACTGGCACGACTAGGAGGGGCGCCAGGTGTGGCTTTACCAAGCAGATGCCTCAAGGAACTCAGACGTGGGACTGCGGACGTCATAACAGGTAGCGAGTACGGAAGGAAGGAGGTATTGGTAATCATGTTTAGTTTTGTATTTGTGTTTCTGTAATATTAGTATGTAACTTTTTATCGGAATGTTCGTTTTGTAAATCACAATGTGGGATAGCGTGGTATATATAATAAGCATTTTTGCAAAACATTGGCCCAACTAGCTAGAGGAAGTCATGTACCCTAAAATCCCTCTTTATCCTCAAAATACTTGCGCATCTCATACACTGACATGAACGGGATAACAAAGATTGGATGCACAGTCCTGACTACATCACCGTCGTCCCAGACGATTTTGTCGTCTTCGTACCGGCCCTCGGACTTCCAGTGGTATGGGGCGCCGAGGTTGGTGGCGCCTAGGTTCTTGTTTACATTCTCGTCGAACGTGTATTTGTATTGTGCGGCACTGAGGCCGGCAAGGTTGTAGCATGTGTGGTAGGCGTCAGAGTGCTTTCCAGGTTTATCTTTCAGACCGCCTTTCTTCTCTTGGCAGGCGGCTAGGATGTAGCGGCCGAGTGCAGGTCGGTTCCAGAGACCGGTTGTGGTTGCTGCTTCGACAATGGACCAGCAGCCTCCGACCCAGTGGGAGTAGCAGCCGTCAACGAGCTTGTTGGTCCGCCCGTTGTAGCCACCCTCGGGAGTGCATTGTCGAGATGATAGCCAGTAGATCAACATGTCGATGTTGAGGTATTTGTGCAGTGTCTCCTTTGGCGATCCGAGGATCGAGAGACAGGCCAGGCCGCAGAAGGCATAGGCACCGTGGGCTTCGTTTCCGGGCTCGGCTGAGATGCCGCCGTCCCAGGACTGGCATTTAGACACCCATTCACCAAGGCCGTCTGTGAATTTGATGAAGCCGTGTTTTCTTGCTGGAGCATCTGGTGGGAGTTCCATGGGGAGGTTGGTGAGTGATAAAATGACCATGGCGCAGTAAGCGCCGCGGATATCTTCCTCGCCACCTGGACACATGGTGAATCCTCCGTCTGCTTGCTTCATCTGACCCAAATAGTGCCATAGCGTCTTGCGATTGATGACATCGTAAGACTCTTTCCCGCCCGCTATCGCAAGTGATAATGTTGCGGCGTATGAGCAGGCAAGGTGAGGATACTGGCCATAACCGCCTCCGAACCCTCCGTCTGGATGTTGGGCCAGAGAGAAAGTGTGTGCTATCCTATTTGTAGTCAGACCTCATGTTAAGTGTGAAATTGAGCCAACAGGATGAACTGAGGACCGAAGACTGAATCTGACGTACCTTTTCTGGTAACTAGAAATGTCCTGACCCAGTGCAGTCATACTTTGCAAAGCCCAGTACACGATCCATGGCCGCGCAGCATCCATTGCAGCAGCACCAGCTGGGTAATCTCCAAGGATTTTCTTCAACATGGCTTCATGCTTTTGCCGCTGCAGCTTCGGTATACCAAAAGCGTTGAGATCGAAGTCATTTGGGTTGCCTTCCAAGTACGGGAGAATGATTTTAGCTGTCTCATCGTCCACTTCTGATGTTGCTGTTTCCAGAGTATCCTTGATCGGTATCCTGATGCTATCCAAATAAGCAATATTTGCCTGCTCTTCCGCAGTCGCAGTACCCATATCTTCGTATTCGCTCCCAAGCTCGGCGTCTGACAGCTCTTCAATCCGGTCTGATGCGGGTACAATTTCCTCCAAGCGGGATGAAGGTGCCTGAGCAGAGAAACGCAGGGGCATGGCCATCTTCTTTACATGCACGGCGCGGCGTCTGGAATTGGCTGATACGCTAGTGGGCATTCGTGAGTGGCTGATGTGGACAATGGCTTTCTTGCAAGGGTTGCTTAGTATTGTTCGCAGAGGAGCGCTGCCGCCGGATACAGGGTGTGATATCACGACCAGTACTTGGATAGATCGTTCATGGCTTAGTTGGACTCAAGGACTGCCCTTTGCGTCTGTCGCAAATGCTACAGTGAAGAAGCGATGGTGGAGCACGTGGGGAATGATCAAATTAGGTGTTAGGTGGCTTGGCAGCCGAGGTTTGACTTATCGATTCCGCACATTTCTACTGTCTGTTCCTTCCTTCGCACTCATAATTCTACCTCAGTCCGACGGACGCACACCTGCCATACCTGCGAGTTCTTCGCCGACAGTCCCGCCTGCAAGTTTCAATGGCTTGGATTCTTGCAACACAAAGAGCATGCGGACCCAGTCGGTCTTGCTGTGGTTAATCCACTGGTGCATAGTACCCCGCTGAATCGCGACATCTCCCCGCTTCATCAACCGCTTCTCGCCGCTATCTAGCAGACACTCGATCTCGCCCTCGATCACGCAACCGTAGTCTAAGCTCACAGTTCGGTGCATGGTGCACTCAGTCGCCGGAGGGATGTCGACATGTCGGAGGACTGTCCCACCAGAGACAACAAGGCCGGGCGCTTCCTTGAGATAATTGCCATATATGTCGAGGTCTTTGTCGTCGTTCATGTCGACTGGGAAGCCTTTGGTGGTGAAGCTGAGGGCGAACGCAATGCCGTCATCGTTGGGCTTCATCTTGCTCTCCTCATTGAAGGCGTTGCTGAAGATAGCTTTGCCCTCATTATTGTGAGCCGTGATATATCGATGAATCTTGGGGAGTGCGCCAACATGTGCCATGGTGTATTTGTCACGAAAAGTGTGTGATGGAGAAGATTCTCTGAGATGGTAGATTGTCAACAAAGCTCGGATTTTCTATGTCAAACGATATGAGAGCAACAAATTCCTGATAATATATCCTTACGAGCCTCACTTTGACATTCAATCCCACATGTTGTACACAGCACGGGAGTCGGGCGTGGAGCCGAAGGCCGGGCGGGGGTCCACAGATCTGACTTCCCGCACTCCGGGATCTAAGAGTCTGGGGGGACATCCTCGCATCGACAACAGCCTGAATCATGGTGTCTAGCATGGTATCGGGTTGAAGGCTGGTCGTATATGGAGCCGTGCTCGTGTGCGTAAGTATGTCTTCGATAGTGATTTGCTCCCGGTCAAATGACATGATTCATTCATCCGGTATCAGAACTACGCGGTAACATATCGGTTCGGCCATGACCACCGAACTCCTTGCGTTTATTCTGTTAGTCATCAGTTCATGAAGCTTCTATGCGGATACCGTCACCCCACAGCAAAGAGCTGAACGCGTGATCCTCTTTCACATATGCAGTTGCAGGGGCTTTTGATTGGACATGCAACCCAAGGTACATGTACCCGGCAGCACCAGAAGTGGCACCACCCGCACATGCTTTGAGGGCTCACGATAACAGTTAATCGAGCACAATTCCATAAAGAAGGTGTTTGCAATAACGCTGGTTTAATGCTACGTGAAAGAGCACATAGAATCTATAGCCTGTACGGGAACGTGGCGTGTCTCAATCGGGGCTTATTGTCACAAGCCCCCTGTGGGCTACACGAAGATCCCTTGATATTCAGAGATGTTACTCGCGTCGGTAACATTCCATTGATTGTTGTCATCATCATCCATGATCATAGAGCATTGCTTCACTGGGCTGCATGTAACTCTGCAACAGTGACCATCTGAACCAGGAGAGCAAGGCAACAAACCCGACCTGGCTTTGAACTGCATCTCGCAAGCGACGTAGAGTAATCGATTCCATGAGCTTCTATCGTGAATCAAGATCCATGCTTATATCGCGGACGATTATCCGCTAATCTTGTCTGCATCACGGTTTACCCGCCTGACATGGCTCTGACTATCTCCAGTGGCGTTATTCAACACGAAAATGCCTGTTAGCGTATGTTGAACTCGAATTACGGTTGCCCATGAGTATCTTACAACAGAGATTGCCTCGCAGTGGTTCAGGTTTTGCCAGTGATTATATCGCTGGAGCACAGGAGGACTACCCCAGAAGTTTGTGCCAGGTCGGACCAGTCTTAACAAAGGACCCGACAACATATGTCGCAGTATCAGTCCTTTAATCTTGGATAGCGGCATTTATTGTTGTTGTACGCTTCGCTCATATAGGTTTGCTCCATCATGTCCAATCGAACACCCTGGGCGTCGACAGGATGCAACCGTTGTCGTTTGCCTGCTCTGTTGTGCATGTGCCCACTAACCCCGCAGTCAGGTCTGGATCGAATATACATATAATTGTGCGTGTTGGCGTGATTGGTGGTGCCGTCACTCAGCTGAACGCATTGAAGAATCTGGGGTAGTGTTTGTGGAGAGCCGCCGGATTAGGAAAGTGCAGCATCTGATCTCTCCTCTCCCAGACCATTGACAATTTTAGTATCTAGCGCAGAGATCAGAAACCATTCCTTCACTGCAAAGCCTGTCAGAGCTTGTGGCGCTGTGAAGTCGCGCTCTTGCTGACAGTCAGGGCTGGGAAGCTGGGCGTACCAAACTGCAGGCCAGTCGCTACCAGCATTCAATTTTCGGGGGAAAGAGCACCTGGGCATAATGCGACTGCCCTTCACATCACAAACGGAACAAAACACTGTCGTCATGGCGTCTTTCTTTCAACTTACATAGCCCACAACTCCCGCACCCTAGGCTGGTACTAATCCCTTCGCTGGCCTCGTGTCCCCCTTGTTCTTGCGCAAATCACAACAAGACGCTACCTTGATGGTCTCACAATCTCATCCTTCACAACGCTTGTGTGGCATGAACAGGTAATGCTAACATGGATTCACTAGGCAGTTATTTGCGCCAATTTCCAAGCTGAAGAACGACCGGGGAGGATCGAAGATCCATCATACATGCAGGACGGGCTATTTCGACCGGATCGTCATCTCGTCCTCATTTGTAGTCTATGCAAATAGCAAGCCAATCCCAGTCAAACAGTCAATAGGCTGACGGCGACGTTCGTATCACCAGACGGAATAGGCAGCCGCTTGCCTGCAGCGGGTTGCTACTACGTAGGACAGTGGGGAGGTCAGCAAGGCACGTACAACTATAACTCCACCAGCATCCCATGGGTTGCAATGTCATCAGGCACGAGACGTATACAAGCGCGCATGAGACATTTGACGAAGCGCGCAAGTAAGGATAGCATCAAACGATGGCAAAACGAAACAGACTGCAGAACCGGTCACGAGCAAGTTGGGTGAGCGGGAGCTTCTCGGCATGTCACAGCAAGAGTGACACGAATGTAATACGCCACGACTAAGAGGCAGGGTTGGCATTCTGTCAAGCTGTCGCTGCTCAAGCGGTGATATGCGGGCGAAGCATGACAGCCGACACGATACTTGAAACGGGCACCAAGGACGATAATCCAGATGCAAGGCAGGGCCGCAGAGTAGCACGCTTGGAGCGATGTTACGCAGAACGCGCTCGACAAGATGCACAACATGCGGTAGCACGTAGCGAAGAGCGGCCGCAAGCACGACGAAGCGCCCGACTGTAGGCTCGGCGCGTGGGAGGTATGCCGCTCATAGTACGCAGCACGCAGGAATGTATGATGACGGTGGCTTCGATTGCAAGGCGTCGCTCAAGCTGTCGGTGAGTCTGGAGAGCGATGGCCAAGGTGGTGTTACAGAGTCGCAGGCCAGGTTATGCCCGTGAGGCAAATTCTGACCCTGGCCTCGTGTAGGCTCCGTGGTCCAGTTGTGGGCGGCGATATTCCTAGATCCACTTGGGAAGTCAGAGTAGCGCAGGCCGACCCGCTTGGTTGCATGTCCGATGGCTCGTTCGAGGTCAAGTCCAGCGATGCAGCATTAGCACGGCCGAGGCGAGGTGAAATGGGCATTCGAGGCTTGGACATGGCCTGTCTTTGCTTGTTGCGGCATCCCCAACGCTTCCCTCCGCACGTTGATCCTTCAGGACCCCGAGACTAACGCTTATCGGGCGTTATCGCACCTGGGCAGGAGGGAGGGGTCGGAGCCTGTGGTCGGCTGTGGTGCTGTGACGAGAGCAGGCCCCGGGGCACTACCGGTATTGTGACACTCTGGGTGGCGGCAGTACATAGGTACTGGCAGCAGCAGGGTGAGGCGTCAGCTTGCCTGGGTAGTTGAGCAGCCAGACCAAAAGGCGGAGCAGGCCTGGCGAGCACACACAGCACCAAGGTGGATCGGCTCGGCGGGCTAGCAGAGTGCCGTTCTCTTGTTGCTGAACCATCTCCTCACTAGGACGCGCCTCTCCGCGCCATAGTTGACCATCCTCTTCGATACCCGCACCCCATCCGACGACGCCCGTTCTGGGAACCCTCGTGCATGTCGACGCTGGTCAGGGTTTTATTTGACCTCGATTGCGAATCGTGCGGTCCGCTGCAGCGCTTCTGGCGCTACTCTAACCAGGTGCAGATCTAGACGAGCCATTGGTGTGTGGGGCTGGGACTTGCATACAAAAAGCGGTGTACGGCCTTGGCATCGCCCGCCTATACTGTGGTCGGCCCATCGCCCGCTTACCTTCACCGCTTACTATCAGCACAGAGAGGCTGAGAACACTCGAACCCATTTTCTCTCTCCGTGCCAACATGGAGAACCAACACATCGACTTTGACGGGGCCATCTACGGCGTAGAAGGTGCCTTTGACCCATCCTTCGACCCGAACCGCCAGACCTACAACTTCTCCCAGACCTGGCCGCTGCCAATCTCCCCGGGAACCATGCAACAACAACAGCAGCAGCACGATGGCAGCCAACAGCACCAGCAAAACCAGCAAAACCAACACTCACACCAGCGCCGCCTGCACACCGTGGCCGCGTCGAATGCTCACAACCCACACCCGAGCACCACGAGCATGGCTCCGCTCAACACCATGGGCCTCGGCTTCCCCGCGGCCATGCAGCCCATGAACCCCATGCTCGCGACGTGGATGAACATGAACACAAACACCGATGGTTTTGGGCCCGACATGTACGGCCAGGGCTCCATGACCATTGGCCCAGACTTTACTGCCTCATACGGAGGTGCGCTCCAAACATCGCCCATCGAGTTCGGCATCAACTCGCACGTAGTGATGAACCCCATGATGAACTTCATGAACCCAAACAGCATGGATGCAGGTCTCTCCACCCTGAGCGCTGCCCCATTCCAAATGTCCGACTTCCCCCACGACTTGACCAACATGTCGGCTCAGCCCGACTTCAACACCGGCTCAAACGCGGCCACTGCAAACAGCGTGGGCACGGGCTCACCTGGTGAGAATTGGATGGAAATCCGCTCCTTGTCCAGTAGCGACAATGGCTGGGTCGACGTCGGTGTCAACTACGGTCACCGTCACCGCCAGTCCTACGACTTCTCCGACAGCTCTGCCATCTTTGTCAACCCTGCCGACACACTGCACCCTACCCACATCCCCCCGATGCGCGTCCGTTCCGGCTCATCAGACTCGACTCACTCCGACGCTCCACCATCAGCCCGTTCTTTCAGCAGCTACGATTTCCTGAGCTCGCCTCAGTCAGAAACTGAAAACATCGCCCTGGAGTTGGTGCCGTCACGTAGCTCGCACAGCTCGCATCACTCCCACCACTCGCTCGCATACTCGTCTGACGGTTGCAACCACGACCACGGTCACGGCCTCCCATTCAGCGACCACGACTTTTCACACATCTCCCCCACCCAGTCCGTCAGCCCTCCAATGGCACGCGTAGAGCCCATTGTCATCAAGCAGACATCGTCAAATACTGCCTCACCCTCCTCATCGGCCGTCGGCTCACCACCGACTCGCCGCAGGAAGTCGCCCGCCACGGCGTCTGGTTCAAAGCCCGCAAAGACTATTGTCAAGAAGACACCTGCTCACACCACCAAGAAAGATGCCACTGGCGAGAAGCGAGTCGGCAGGAGACGTGGACCTCTTCGACCTGACCAGAGGGCACAGGCTCATGAAATCCGCAAGCTTCGTGCCTGCCTGAGGTGCAAGTTCCTCAAGAAGACGTGCGACAAGGGCGACCCGTGCGCCGGTTGCCAGCCATCCCACGCACGTCTTTGGCAGGTTCCGTGCACGCGCATTGACATCAAGGACATTGCGTACTTTATGAAGGACTGGAAGGCCGACTACGAGCGTCACGTCAGCCTTGGTTTCTCCATTGGCAACATCAAGGGCTTCTCGACATCAGAGCGCCTCATCTACGTCACTCACGGCTATGGTCACTACTTGCCCATCATGGCCCGTGACGTCTACGTCCGTGATGAGAAGTGCTTTGGCGTTGACTGGCACGAGACTCTCAACGGTCTTCACTTTGAGATCAACACTGCCAAGCTGTCCGCCGGTATGGAGGGCATCTCGCGCGCCATGCTCTCCGACTACCTTGACCGCCACATTGATGGTGGTTTCGAGCAGTTTGTCGATGAGTACTTTGAGGGTACCTACTTCGTCACTGAGCTGTTGAAGACTGCCTATCGCTTCTACTGCCGCGAGAAGCTTCCCGTCATCCGCAAGGCTCTCAAGCTTGTCCTTGCCTACAACCTGACTCTCCACGTTACAATGGTCGAGGGTCTTGGCGAGGAAGACAACACACCTGGTAAGGTCGAGGACCAACAGTCCAAGTTCTCTGGCAAGACCATTGCGCCTGTCATGATCAACTTCCAAGTCAAGTGTGCTCTTGCGGACATGTGGCGTGAGCTGCAAAAGGACGTCCTTGAGGAGCTCTCTTCTCTCTACCAGTCTGTGTACAGTGGTGACAAGCTGAAGAACTGGCCTACCATCTTCATGCTCGCCGCCATCCTGTTGGCTGTCTGGGAGTTGATTCAGTTCGACTGCAACTACCGTGTCCCTGATCTCGGTGCTGTCAACAAGTTCTGCGGCGAGATGGAGGGCACACCCGTCGGTGTCATTGTTGGTCTCTTCTCGGCCATCTCCCAGAAGCTTCCCTCCTTCACTGAGTGGGACTCGCGGAAACACCACCACCTCCTCAACTCGAACCCTGCCGTCTGCGATGCAATGACAGAGGTCCGCGCACACGTCACCAAATATGGTAAGTCAATACGTTGTCTATTCTCATTCTATCCCACTAACGTACCAACAGAGACGTACCTCCGTTCAAGAAGTGACTGCAAGTTCGATCGTCAGGACTTTGACTCCTTGTCGAATAAGTTCCTTTCGAAGCTTGTCATCAGGGCCAACTAAGGCGACCTTGCCTATTCTCTCACGGCACGACCATTTTTAATTAGCCTGCTGCACATCATCTTCACGGACTATTCTTTACACACGAATCATCCGCCGACAACACCCAGCATCTTGCCCTCATGGCACCTCGCACATACAAAGAACGAACGACGACTCACGTGCCAATGTTTGCTACATAACGGTTGATGAACACTAGACTTGATGAACGACATTGTCTTGCATTTCCAGCGATTCCCCGGTGTCCTATGGATGCCATGTTCTCAGCGATCCCGATACGATCAACGATGCAAACTGCCTTCGGCTCCTACGTTCCCAACTACATCACATTCCCTCCCGGCGACACCGGCTCAATCTGGTTTTTTTTCACATGATTCATACGACTTTTATTGACTTTCTGAACGGAGACGGCTGACGTACGGTCACAAGCACACATGGCCACGACAACGATCACGACTACTTGATTTTTGAAGCAAGCGGCAGAGCAAGCAACTAAGCAAGCAGGACCGGGGCTGGACAGTCCCGTGTTTCCTTGATATAAATACATTTTTTTTTTCCTTTTTAAGCAATTGGAAGGGCTCCTGGATGGTGTCGCACTCCAGCACTATGTGTTGTTGATGCGACGGTTTCCTACCATATTGTCATCTATAAGAAAAATCTTTTCCTTCTTGACGATTGTGTTACTGGCATAGCGAGCGGGCGAGCGGCTTGTTTTTTCTTATTTCTTTTTTGTCAGAGGCCTCGACATACTCCTCCAGCAACCAAGCTGTCTGCCATCGACGGTGGTGTGCTGTGAGTTGGCTATTTCTTATCATTGAAAACGAGTATGTATCTATCATTGGCTTTTGCATGGTTGCAAAAATGGGAATTATCACTGTTTACTATTACGCTCTCTGCATTGAACTTGACGTGTGAATCATACTTTCATCCAGCCGGGAAGTCCGGAAGACCAAGTTAACAGTAGACAGAACGTAATACATTATTGGAAACGAGTCAAAGCTTACAGAACAAGCCAGCCCCTCCTCACTCCTCGCAGCCGAACCTCCCCTCAATCTCCGCGCATGCAGAAACAACACATGACCCGTCTCAGCCAACCGCCCAGCACCCCCTCCCCCCCGTCGACAGCGTACCCCCCACCCCACTTTCTCCATTTAGCACAGCGCCTGGCAATCAGTAAGAAAAAAGTGCGTTTCAAGTTTCGACACTCCATGCCCAGCCCACAGCAACTAAAGACACATGTTGGAGTTTCTCCGTCGTATCGTAAAATCGGGGGCGGGAAGGAGGGGGGCGATGGCGGCTGACGACGGCGGCGGCGGCGAACGGCGAGCAAAAAAAAAGGCCGTTAAAACTTCATCTATTGGCCCTATTCACCGCCTCTTTTCCTTGCCCTCTTCCCGGCAACGCCCGCCCCGCCGTGCCCACCCTTTCTTTCTCATGGGGTACTGGATTGGGAGTAGCGGCTGGTTGCTGCTGATGCGGTTGCTGCAGTACATAGGAGTTGAGGGATGAGTGCGAGTGGATGATCTACGTACCGGCTGGACGATCATCAACGGTACCCGAGCCGAGCTTTTTCCGATGGATGGGTGGTGGGATGAATGGGTGGGATGGCTATCAGACCGGTGTTTACTGCGCATCTCGCATACGCACGTTGAGAGTGTAGGTACAGTAATGCATGCATCCGGTGTCTGTTGTAGTAGTGCCAGAGCGAACAACTCGGCTTCGTTTCGTATGAGTGAGTACCTGACTAACGCTACCACGCTCACTCTCACCGGATACGCACACTCTGTCTTCTCTGCGCGTGCTTTGTCATACAGGCAGGCGAACAAACAAACAAAAAAGTACAATCTACATTATACAATCGCTACCAAACTAATCCCTCGCTTGTTCATGCCAGCGCCCGTAACATCTCAGCAATGCTTCGGATTAGGAAACTTTGGTACACTATGTCTTGTACCTGCTTTGTCCCCATCCCAGTCATCCTGACCATGCTAACCATCCCTAAACAAGCCTGCCTTTCCATGCTGCGCTATAGTCTGCTTCAGCGTTTTCTTCCCTACCGTAGTTTCTCTTTTGCTTTTTTCTCTCTCTTGGGCTGGGCTGCCCGGGGAGTCCGCTTGGCCTGCGTTGTGTCTTACTGCACACGCGCTCAATGCAGTAAATGCACAAGTTATCCTGGCGGCAGCGCGGACGGACGGACGGGGCGGGCGGCGGACGCGAACGCGGCGAAAACGGTGCGTTGTACATACAGAATTTCACGTCTTGCGTCACTAGCTAAAGCAGGTGTGTTTTATGCAATGCGTATGCGGCATGTGCGGTGGCTAAACTGCAGGTTGGTTGGGGGGAGGGCTTGTTCTCAACGGTTTTTGTTTTACAGTTGTTCGGCAGGCGACGTTTGTGGTGGTGGGATATGTTTTTTGGGGCATGTTGGAGCGGTGACTGAGATGGCTTTGCGTTCTGTTTAGTTCAATATGTTTTGATGGGCAAAGTCGCGATCATGTTGCGGTGTTGATGTACGACGTGGTCCGGTGAACTAGTGGCGTTGGGAACGAGCTTCGTGGTGGGGGCTAAGGGTGGCGAGGTGGCTGGGGCTGCTGCTGCTGCTGCTGAGGTATGGGGTGTGGATGGAAATGTGCTACGATTGTAACGGCGAGGAGATGCAGTGTGGTGGAGAGTCTGGGTGACGGTGCCGAGATTGTTAGTAGATGTTGAAGATGCATGCCCTTATCAGGCTATGTCATAGTAGTCAGATGATTGCTACCCGGGTATAGCTGCCTACTCAGCCCGTTGAAGTCTCCAAGTATGCTTTTCGCCACTCATCAGGCAATTAGAGGGAGTCGTTTGTTGTGCTGAGGACGGAAATGACGTAGGGGAGTATCGCAGTGTAAGTAGCAGATGAATTGTATTGCTGGTGTAGTTATGATACAGCCACCTAGAAGCCCTGTCTAAACTTTGGTGCATATATCTCCTCAAGATACTTTGCGTCCTCATCACTAAGCTTGAAGTTGCTGTTCTGTACTGCCTCTTCAATCCTTTCCTTGCTGCTCAACCCGATGATAGGGCAGACTCCCTTCTTGATGGTCCAGGCCGTTGCAATACATGCCATGCTCACATTGTTCTTCTTCGCAACCTCTTCTACACGCTCGATGATCTTCTTGTCAATGGCGTCCTCGCGTTGATAGGCCAATGCGTCCAGGAACTTGTCTGTCTCAGCGCGCTTCGACGATCGGTCATTCCATGGGCGGGTTAGGGCACCGCGGGCGATGGGCGACCATGGAATCAGGCCGACGCCTGTGTCTTGACAGTATGGGATCTGGGAGATGGTCAGCATATCACGAATGGCCAGCTTCTTGGGAGCCTACCATTTCTCGCTCCTCCTCGCGGTAAATGAGGTTATAGTAGTTTTGCATGGAGATGAACTTGTGCCAGCCGTTCTTCTCGGCAATGTTCTGCAGCGTTTGAAACTCCCATGCCGCCATGGAACTGGCTCCAATATACCGTACCCAGCCCTTTTCGATGACATCGTTCAATGCCTTCATAATCTCCTCTCTGGGTGTGCCCCGATCCAGACGGTGGATTTGCAAAACGTCAATGTATGTGCCCAGTCTCTCCACGCTCTTCTCTACTGCGTCGAAAATATGCTTTCGGCTCAGACCAACACTGTTGACCATGTCGCCATCATTGGTGGATACGCTCGCGATGGGGATGCTGATATCGTCTTCGACGACGCCAAAGTAGCATTTGGAGAGAATGACGACCCTGTTTCGTGGGATGTTGTACTGCTTCAATGCCTTTCCCACAATCTTCTCGGACACGCCGTGGGAGTAGATGTCGGCCTAGGGCTAGGTCAGCGTTGTCTAGTCTGCGATGCTGTAACGCGGTACGTACCGTATCCCACGTATTGATACCGCACTTGTATGCATGCTCGAGAAGGGGCAGGCTTTCGGCCTCTTCTAAGACCCAGGGTTGCCATTTGGAGCTACCATAGCTCATGGCGCCCAAGATGACCTTGGAGACTTTGAGGCCAGACCTGCCCAGGCTGCGTCGCGTTTAGCACTTGTGTGGCATAATTGTGCGGATTCTGACTTACTTGACGTATTCCATCTTCTTCTCGGCCATTGTTGCGTTTGCTGTTGTTCTGCTGTAGTTGGAGTGTTTGTAAAAGTTCCTGGTGTTGCGATGTTTACGGCGGGGTCACTGACGTTTTATGCAATTCGTGACTGGGGCAGCAGCGGATTTAACTTGCAAAGCCTGCTCAAGCTGAGCTCGGAATATCGGACGCTGCACAGCCGTGTTGTTTGTAATGTGTAGACCTTGCCACCTGATGTAGGTGTTACAGCTCCATCATTGCCGGAGTTAACACGGAGATATGCCTTGATGGCGTCAGTCGAGGTGGGGTATCGGAAATATACCGCGATGTCCAGCAGGAAGTGAGTCAGGGTACTCACAGGATGCTAGGCTAGAGCCGAGGTGTTGTATATGCCGGTATTCTCCATGCTGGGTTGAGGACACGCTGAGCAAGTATTGGTAGGAGGCCATGTATCCAACAGCTCGGGTCTTCTTTTCCTGAAATTCGAGTATGCGCGACAAAAGATTGGAAAGTGGGAGTTGCACACGGTGGAATCGGAACCATCACAGTCAAGACTGAAGTATTAGCATCACGTTGAGACTATGCATATGTGAAGATATTCTTTGGGAAGCTACTTCTGGACCATGCCAGGAGGATGTCTGTCATTCATATTGAGCATTAAACTACAAGCTATTCCGAGACTATGTAGGTCTCATGCCTACTGAGCACCCTATCATATCCTCGTCCACGACACCTCGGTGTCCACCAAGCCCTACTGACCGCCACGCAGACGGAGCACCAAGTGGAGTGTTGACTCCTTCTGAATGTTGTAATCCGAGAGCGTGCGGCCGTCCTCGAGTTGCTTGCCGGCGAAGATGAGACGTTGCTGGTCCGGAGGGATACCCTCCTTGTCTTGGATCTTGGACTTGACGTTGTCGATGGTATCGGAGGACTCTACTTCTAGCGTGATGGTCTTGCCAGTCAAAGTCTTGACGAAGATTTGCATACCACCACGGAGGCGGAGGACGAGATGGAGAGTGGATTCCTTCTGAATGTTGTAGTCGGACAAGGTACGGCCATCTTCAAGCTGCTTGCCGGCAAAGATCAAGCGCTGCTGATCGGGTGGGATGCCCTCCTTGTCCTGGATCTTGGACTTGACATTGTCGATGGTGTCTGACGACTCCACTTCCAGTGTGATGGTCTTGCCAGTCAAGGTCTTGACGAAGATCTGCATACCACCACGGAGGCGGAGGACGAGATGGAGCGTTGACTCCTTCTGGATGTTGTAGTCTGATAGAGTGCGACCATCTTCGAGTTGTTTTCCAGCGAAAATCAGGCGCTGCTGGTCCGGGGGAATGCCCTCCTTGTCTTGGATCTTGCTCTTGACGTTGTCGATGGTATCTGAAGACTCCACCTCAAGCGTGATGGTCTTGCCAGTCAAAGTCTTTACGAAGATCTGCATGATGGCGGGTGTGTTTGGAAGATGTTGTTTGTGGTTGAATGTATTGATGGAGTAGCTTGGGTTGGGCTGAGAGCTGTGTAAGAGTGGAGGAGGAAGAAGAGAGCTTGGGGGGCGGTGGGGGGGTCTTTATATGGGAGCAGGCGGCGAAGGGGAGCCCGTGCGCCAAGCAACTGCGGTCGGGAACCAGCAGTGGCGGACAGGAAGATTCCGGGCGCTTCCACGGGTGACGGCCTCACTGTAGCAACAGCAACAGTAACATTGACTCTCACTTGACAGTTTGGTGCCTATTATTCAGCGCGGGCTTTTACTGCCACTGGAGCGCCCTTGTGCGTTGCCCGATGCAGCTTGTGGTGAGGCGACTCTTGACACTCCACGCCAGTTCCCCGCCTGGTTCCACCTCGTTATCGCATAGCCCCCGCCTGGAACGCACTAGTGCATGGCCATGTGACGTATGCCTTCACCGACTGGAGCCAGCTTGTCGATACCCAACCTAGTTTTATCGCACTGGCCAGCTCTCTGCATCGCGCGATACACATGTGCTTCCGACGCAGTCCGCATAACTGCGCGCAAGAACATTGCAGGGCGACTTCATTCTGTTCTCACGACGACGTCAGGCAACGACACCATCACGGAAAATGGCGCAATACAGCTTCCATGGCTGTGCAAGGCCTTCACGACTCGTAAAGCGACTGTAGAAGGCGGATTCACGCTAAGTATGGCGACAATATGGACACGATAGCAGCCATGCCAGTACAGCATCGCTGGTGAGCACCTCTACTCAACACCACTCATCGCTCTACTACCCTGTAGTCTTCTTAACTCGACTCGACTCGACCCGATATCTCACTCGAAAACCATACTACGATAATCTTATTGTAGACCGCATCGAGCTATCGTTATAGCGACTCCACCCTCGAAATCACCCCGACTTGACGATAGAGTCTGGGGCCCCAGAATCTTTTGCGGCTCCAGTGCCAGTCGAGCTGGTCACACCATCTGTTCCAGCATGGAAATGACACCGCGTTCGCGAGATGAATGATCCTAGTTAGTGAACACACAGTCACCTAGAACTGGGGAGGGCGCGGCATATAATCACAAACGATTGGGAGGATTGGGACGCAAACACTTTCAGTCGTATGTGAGTCGGAGTGTTTTATGGATAAATTGGACGAGTCCAAGGACTAACGCGGTTGTGCGGTTGTGGATTGTATAGTAGCAAAGGCCCAACCACCCATTCAGCTGGACAGCGTGTCTCTGACCCACCACGAAGAAAGGAGCTCAGCCACTCTATGAATAGAATGCTGATGAGGCACAAAGAGAAGGCGTTAGGGACGGGCAAACGATAGGTCGGTCATCGGCCGCAGGATTACGATCAATACAATGCTGGTCTCTATGCCCACCACTTGCTACGTTATCAATATGCTATTGCATTGCATGATGCGATTTTGCGGAATCCGTCCGTAAACCTTAACCCGATACATCGATCAACTTGCGACCTCCACATAGCGCGGGCGCGACACTAGCGTTGCAGTGACGTATGGATCTTCCGATGTTCCGTACAACCTTCCAAGGGGGAGCAAGTCGCACCTGAAACTATCCCCTACCTCTTCCCATTAGATATTCTGTCCTCAGGCAGACAAAGCAGTCGTTTCAGTTGGTACCTTTGTTCCAAATTACAGCATCTCTGCCTGTCCGCGAAATTCAACAATACGTTTCGGAATCATGGCCGTAACATATGCTGCTGCTGTCAGCACGCCCAACGGCGGAGTCAGACAGCCCCAAATCCAGGCACGAGCATGTTCCGATACGGACATGCGCGCGTCATTCGAGGCAGGTCAGACGAAGTGGGAAGAGCAGAAAAAACCGCAACGGCCGGGAGCGGGTATACGCGCAAAGACGAGCTTCCGCGGCTGGGCGAGCAAAAAAGAAAACAAGAGTAATCTGCAGGTGCAGAGTTACCAACCATACATTGTCGAAGAAAGTCGACCATCGGGCAATTTCGCGAGAACGGAGCATAAACCCAACACCAAGCGTGAGGAGGAGCATGTCTACGTGCTCACGCTCAAGGTCACGGATAGTCTGGCGAAACCAATGGATGCGATGCGAGACCAGTATTTTCCAAGAAATTTGAATCGCACAGGCGCGCACCTGACGCTTTTCCATGCGCTGCCACATTCGCACATGGAGGCTCTAGAAGAAGGGCTCAACGAGGTGGCCGCGAGCATGAAGCCGTTCGAGGTATCGTCTGGCAAGCCATTCCGCATGCGCAAGGGCGTTGGGATCAACGTTGATGAGGGCTACAAGACAATGAAAGATTTGCACACGGACCTGCAATCGCAATGGGCGGCTTTCCTTAGCGAGCAGGATGCAGGAGGATTCCGGCCCCATTGGACTGTCATGAACAAGGTCGATGATGAAAGCAAGGTCGATGGGGCTTTTGCTACCATCAGGCAGGAGCTGAGCGAAAGCAACCAAGAGGGAAAAGCCACTGGCCTGGATCTGTGGAGGTATGAAGGCGGCAACTGGGTTTTCGTGAAGGAGTACATGTTTGGGGATGGCGTCAGGACACCAACAAGAGTAGATACGCCCGGATCACCGACGGGTAATAGGGGTCTGCAACTTACACCCTCAGCTGACCAGAGTACTGCAGGAGGGCCGGTAAGAAGACCGGGTATGTTCAAGCGAGGAAGCAGCGTTGGGGACGCTCTCAGGTCGATGAGCTTCCGAAGGAGGGGTTGATGAGGCGCATATTGCTGAATTCTGGGTCATACAGGTTGATCTTCTTTTGAGCTCAGTGGTCATGTTCTGCTGGTTTGGGCGTGTCGTTGCTGGACGCGAAGTTGGACGCAAAGTTGCACACGATAAACGCGGGGTACACAGATGGTAATAGATACTAGTTCATCCAGGTCATGGCTCACGATGTCCGGCTGAACCCTTGGAATGTCGTCAATAGGAGCTTGGGGAGCTTGGCGGAGTTCCGGGTAGTTAACTGTAGTCGCTTACGAAACTGCTACAGACATGGCAATGAGTATATGAGAAGAATGTACAGAAAGCACAAGTGGCGGTCCGCTAGTCAAGTATCGTGGTTGTGAAGCTGAAGCGGTCTGTATCGAGCGCGTGATGGAGTGCGAGGCTCGCTACAGAAGCATGACGCGCGTCGCATAAACTGGACCGTATCGAGCCCCATGGTCATGATCCGTGAATATGCGGGCTGTTGAAAGGCAGCAATGCGTCGGACAAGATCATGCGTGCCATGCCATGAGGGCGGCAGGGGAATTGGCTTCTGTCAGGCGCTCGGTAGTTACGCCCAGACACGAGTTGAGCCACACTCAGCCACAGGCCGGTTTGGTACCATGGACGCATGGATTCAGACGGCGTGGGATCCGAGAGCGTGATCAGAAGATTCTGAGGTCCAACGCCTCCAATTTCACGACATGACGGCACGTGGCCCAATTAAGGAAGCTGATGCAAGGGAGTGACTCATGGTAAACGGGTGGAATGAGGAGAGTGACGGTTTACCCACGGGTACCTGCGAGATGCTCTCGTGACATTGATGCAGCCAATTCGTCTGGTGTGAGTTATACGATGTTAGCCCGAATCCTCAGCGACACGATGCTACAATTAGAAGTGGATAGGCCGAGCGATCAGGGACGGCGCATCTGGCCACAAATTGCTGCAAGGACTTGGGCTGTTAGCCGACGTGTAACGGGCGTAGCGGCCGAGGGTTGCGCTTGTGGTGGGTGAAGAAAGGGGAAGCTAGAAGCTAGGAAAGCAGGGAGCATTAGCTCCGCTGAATGTGGACGCGACCATGCATATAACCTACAGCTGGCCTCATCACCCACGCTCCTTGACTTTGACTGCGCATCTGCTTCAAACATATTCTCCGTCTTCTGTTCATAGGCCACCCACACTTTCTCACCTTGCTTATCTCGTGTTGCCGTCCTTTTGCCGTCTCCAACCCACGTGCAATCATTCCTTGAACACAGCCCCTACACACACACGCACACAACGCCGCCAATATGAAAGGTCAGCACTTCCAATTGCCATACGCCGATTGCATATAGTTAACAGCCATGTAGCCATCATTCTTGTCGGAGGCTTTGGAACCCGTCTGAGGCCTCTTGTATGTCTGCCCCAAGCGGAGAGCTCGCTCGAGAACCCCGCGATGCTACCGGCAATGCCCGACTAACGCCAATTGCAGACCCTCACCCTCCCAAAGCCGCTCGTTGAGTTCGCAAACAAGCCCATGATCCAGCACCAGATCGAGGCTCTCGCTGCTGCCGGTGTCACAGATGTTGTCCTCGCCGTCAACTACCGCCCAGAGATCATGGCCGAGGCGCTCAAGGCCGTTAGTACATCTCCATCGTAGCCCTCTAGAACATCCGAATAACCTTTTCTGCAGTACGAGAAGCAGTACAACGTCACCATTACATTCTCCGTCGAGACCGAGCCCCTTGGCACTGCCGGTCCCCTCAAGCTCGCCGAGAACGTTCTGGGCAAGGACGACTCGCCCTTCTTCGTCCTCAACGCCGACGTCACCTGCGACTACCCTTTCAAGCAGCTCGCCGAGTTCCACAAGTCGCACGGTGACGAGGGCACAATCGTCGTCACCAAGGTGGAGGAGCCGTCCAAGTACGGTGTTGTTGTACACAAGCCTGGTCACGCCTCCAAGATCGACCGATTTGTCGAGAAGCCCGTCGAGTTCGTCGGCAACCGCATCAATGCCGGTATCTACATTATGAACACAAGCGTCCTCAAGCGCATTGAGCTCCGCCCCACTTCGATTGAGCAGGAAACTTTCCCTGCCATTGTCAAGGACGGCCTGCTACACTCGTTCGACCTCGAGGGTTTCTGGATGGACGTTGGACAGCCCAAGGACTTCTTGACCGGCACCTGCCTCTACCTCTCATCATTGGCGCGCAAGAACTCCAAGCTCCTGACATCGCCATCTGAGCCCTACGTCTACGGCGGAAACGTCTTGATCGACCCCTCAGCCAAGATCGGCAAGAACTGCCGCATTGGTCCCAATGTCACCATTGGACCTGATGTCGTTATTGGCGACGGTGTTCGCCTGCAGCGATGCGTGCTCCTCAAGAACAGCCGTGTCAAGGACCACGCCTGGATTAAGTCGACTATTGTTGGCTGGAACAGCACCGTCGGCAAGTGGGCCCGTCTCGAGAACGTCACTGTTCTCGGTGACGATGTCTCGATTGGCGACGAAGTCTACGTCAACGGTGGCTCCGTTCTGCCTCACAAGTCCATCAAGCAGAACGTTGACAGTAAGCATTCACCCATACACTTCTATTTTACTCCAGCTAACCAGCATAGCTCCTTCAATCATCATGTAAACTCCAAGATACCCAATCGGACGATGCCGACCTCTACACTTTTTAATCAACGTGTATCTTCTTGTATATTCTGCATACCATCCGCACATTGGGTGTTGGTGTTTTCATGGGCGTCTTCGTTTGCGCATGGGGTCAGGAAAAGCGTCTGGGCATGGTTGGGATGCTTTGGTCTTTGGTTCAGCGGTTTGCATTCACGCATGTCTAGAGACGGCGGTGACGAAGTGGAAATGCATATACTATGGTCATGTACGAAAGCCCTTTTGGAAATCTACATTCAACTCTAGCGTTTTGGTCAAGAGCGTGACGGAGGTTAAACGTTTAAAACTATTATTGAGAATCTACAACCAGTCTCTACTCAACGAATCAATGTCAAACTCCAAACCCACCAAAGCGTCGTCAATGCTATGTATGGTACTGTGTATTAATTGCGTCCGTTTTCTTATCAGACCGATGCGAACCATTCTTCAGCTTTCGATCTTCTTCGTCTATAACTCTCAAATGACCAGCCCCAATGTCATATATCAGACCGTGCAGCCCAAGTCCACGCTCAGCAATAGCCTTTTTGACAGCGGGATGTTCTCTCAACGCATCCACAGACCTCCGAACATTGAGCTCCGCCAGACGAACCGCCCGCGCATCGTCATCGGGTAAAGCATCCAGCTCAGTCTCGTGCTGACGACGAAGTCTGTAAGCGTCAGTCTCGTAAACAACACCCACCCACATCGTCCCCAATCATATGATAAACATACCTCCTAACAGGCCCCAACCAAACATCCAGAGCACCCCCCAAAACCTCGTCCCCAAGCGCCGCCCCCACGCCCCCACACTTGGTATGCCCACACACCACCACAGTCCTAACCCGCAAATGCGCAACCGCATACTCGACCACACTAGCAGCATTCACATCATTCACATGCACCGTGTTGGCAATATTGCGATGCACGAAGATGTCACCCGGCGCACAGTGGCAGACTGTTGTTTCGGGGACGCGGCTGTCGGCGCAGCCGATCCAGAGGATTGAAGGGGATTGCCCGAGGGCGAGGGTCGTGAAGAAGGTGGGATTGGCGGTGGTGGTACGGTCTCGGTAGAGAGTGTTGCCGGTGAGGAGGGGGGTTAGGGGGTCTATGGACGTGGGGGTTAGTTTTGTGTGGGATGGGCGTGGGGATAGAACGTACCGATGATTACGGTCATAGTTGTTAACTGACAGTGCCTACTCTTTCTATCAAAAAACGTGTATATGCACAGCACTCTACACCAACACAGTTTCGAAGGATCTCGCAAAAACAGAATCCCTACATTCCAGCGAAACAACCTTTTAACTCTAAACCCCAAGGTGAAGGACAACCCTAATTCAAGCACGCAATGTCAGCCTTCACTCACCGTTCTTGCTGATACTTCATGTGTACGTCACACGTCTTCAACGCCCGTGTAACACAAATGGCGCTTATTGTGTGTACCATGTTGCTTGGGTGTTTGAGATACAGATTGGTGAGTGGTACAGTCGATGTTAGAGGGGGTTGGTTGAAAGGGGCAAGTGTGAGTTTTGTGCTGGGTATTCCAGGGCGGGGGTTCAAGAGGGTTTTCAGCGATTGATATCACCAACTATGTGTGGAGATAGGACACAATGAGTGATAGTAGGAGATGGTGGTTAGCCAGTGATGGAATACATGGCTTACTGATGAGAGATCGTGTCTGACGTATATGTATGAGCATGGGTGTTTTCTAGGTAAGCAACATTGTGATTGACTTACATACAACACCACTGTGTTCTATACTGCGTCTTTTCCGTCATCCTGTATCCTTTTTCTCCTCTTAGACCAATTCTTTCAGACATGAGTACCTGTGGCTTAATGCACGCCTTTCTCCTTCTCTTCGTCCGGCGGACTTGGCAATTGCAACTCACCCATAAAGGGCTCCATGGTACGGCGTGTGGCTTACTGATCGACACTTTTGTGTTACGCTGACATCTGACCGCTGGCCGTTTTTGGTAAGTGAAAGTAGTGTACTGCTTGGGGTGAGGACACCCATACGTTTAGAGGAATACCATGTAGATTGAAGATATGAGTAAGAAGTATGAGAGAGAGACACACGCTGAGAAAGTCACCACACATGTACTACCAAGACGCTGGGCGGGAACACAAACACGGAGGAACAACAGACGATAAACAAGCGTTAAAACAAGCCCGAACTAACCTCCCATTAGCCGTGCTACGTAAAACTACTTAGGTATCTAAGGTGTACAAGTCCAGATTCCCTCAATACCACACATACACAAACTCCAAACACATACACCCCATCGCTCATTTGTGCACAACGAGCAAAGAAATAAAACGCCATTTTGCTAGAACAGGGTTTCGCTTGTTTGAACTTGACGAAGAAGAATATCCTAACCACCGCCCTCGGCAATAGCCTTCAGAAGTCCAACCACATAATTCCTAAGTGTGAGGTTGTGGCTTGCTGTAAAGGCAATCTGATCTCGCAGCGGAGAAAAGATGCGTGCGACCCAGCCTGCGTTCTTGACTTCCTGTTCCTCCTTCTCTTCGTTTTCCCGCCTCTGCTCCAGTGCTGCGTCGTTGAGACGGGGCTTCTTGCCACCGGCTGTTGCTCTCCTCGCAGCTTCTGGGCTACCTTCGGCGGCGCTGAAGGTGCGCTTGTGTGTTGGAGACGATGGAGAGATGACTTCGGCGACGGTGGATGGGGGCGGGATCTTGTTGAGTTGGCGAGCAAGGTTGCGGAGGACAAGTACGGATGATAGAGGGAGACCAGCCGCGTCATTGGTTTCATCGGTCGCCGTGTTGTAGTAGCGGAAGTTTGGTGTTGTTGACCCGTCCTCTCTGGCGCCGTGTCTACTCACCAAGTTGATCGACGAGCCCAGGTGTCCAAATTGCGGATGGACGGCGTCATATCGTGACTGTCCGGAAGAAGTCAAAGGTCTCGATTCGGAGGGGGTGCGGTTATGTTTCGCGTGGATGGCTTGCTTGATGCTAGTATCCGGGAGATGGGTCTTCATATGTTGGCCAGCTTCGTACGCTGATTCGGTACCGTCGGGCGAAAAGTGTGTGCAACCACCCCAATGGCAAAAGTATTTGGTTGGTGGTGTTGCAGAAACTGCGTCCCCATTCTCCATGTCGATATCTGGTTTGGGTTCGAGCAGCCACTGGCCTGTTTCCTGGTCGCGAGGAACCTGAAGATGAGCACTGACAACGTGTTCCCACATGGACCGCGCACCGGACGCAAACTCGCCACATTCTACATTCGCGGTAGAGTGTTTGGAGTCAGTATGGCCGTTCATCAGGCTAGGAGGATGCCAGCAGCAGCGCATGTATGACCTCTTTGTACTGGGGTCGACTGGTATGGACCGTGGGCGTATGCCTCGGATTGTATACTTTGGCTGCCCACCTACAGTGAGCACTTGAGCAGATGCACCGCCAAACGTTGTGGATACATTCGTGATGAAATCCTTGGCTGGCATGAGCGCCTTGAAAGATACTGGGTTGTTCGTCATATGCTCCGAGAAGGCGGCATTGTATGCGGACCACAACTGAATCTGAGTGATCTCACCCGCCGAGTCCTCTTCGAAACATGTTTTGAGCCATTGTGAGCTGCGCTCTGGTTCATCGAGAGTGACCAAGTGGTCGATGATGGCGGATGATAGCTTCGGCGCATTCTCTGGTGGCGCAGAAGACTTTGCAGTCTTTGCAACACTCTTGCGTTCCTCGTAAGCAATGGCGCCATATTGGAGGAGCCGTACAAGTTGCTTTATGACGGCCTCGATATCAACTTCTTGTACTAATGTCTCGACGTTGTCCGGGAAGCCAGTAAAGAGATACAAAAAGTCTAGGCATGCAATGCGGAGATCCTCGTCCTCTACCAGTAGCCAGTCACATATTGACTTCAAGGTCTTGGTAGGGACGTTGGTGAGCTTGTTAGTAGCTTCCAGGTTCATGGATATCCGGGCGAGCGCTCTTAGTGACGTGATGATGCGACCGCGGTCGTCAGAGTCGACTTGTGCCACCAACGAACGATACAGCGGATCTTGTGTATCGACAACCCAGTACTTGGTCAATTGCTCGGCGATTTCGAGGGCGTAGTGTTGTAGTTCGACGACGGTAGAGTGTTTCGGGAGATTAAGTACGATGACAATCATATCCTGGATAGATGGTAGTACAGAAGCAAAGAGGGCGTTCTCCTTGAGCATCACCATGTTGCGAATGATTAATGCAGCCTCGTTGATCATGTTGAGGGCCTTTGCAGTATGCTCTGGGAGGAGAGTATCATGCATGTCCAGCGAAGCGAGAGACTGGATACGCTCCAGTAGATCGCGGGTGCCAGACAGGCCGTTTAGTATGTGGGGCTGATCGAAGTCGTCTTCGACATATGATATGTCCCAGCTCACGTCAAAGAACAATCCGCCTACATCGATGACTTTCGCAATCAGTGCTTCAGCAAGTCCCGGAAACTGATCGAAGCGGTACTTGTCGCCGCGTTCATGCGAGATCTTAACAAGATGATGCAGGGCATAAGCCTCCTCCTCGGGTTCTCTTGAGCGCAGAGCATTAAGAGCACGAATGTAGATGCTGGGC
Source organism: Pyrenophora teres f. maculata (assembly GCA_014334815.1). Taxonomy (NCBI): domain Eukaryota; kingdom Fungi; phylum Ascomycota; class Dothideomycetes; order Pleosporales; family Pleosporaceae; genus Pyrenophora; species Pyrenophora teres. The sequence continues at coordinate 5,491,765 of CP060568.1, forward strand.
CCAGGAAAGCCGGTGCCGGGCAACATCATACCCTTGAGCGGCACCGGCCTGTTCTTCTTGTTGAGAATGTACTTCTTGCGCGTTTGTATGTAAGTATCAAGCGAGTTGGACGGGGTTATGACGGGCTTCATGGTGGCTGGTACTGCAGTTCGAGGCTCGTAGTTTGCGATGGTCATGGCAGCTCCGCTGGTCCCGTAGCCGTTAGTTTGGGACGAGTTCAGGTGGCCGGTCGACTGGCGTGTCTGGCGGGTGGAAGATTCGGGTTGGAAGAGCACACGCTGCGGCGGCGCATGGCGGAGCGATCGCGTCGAGCGACCGACGCTGCCTGGGTCATCGACGTCCATCTTGTCGTCCTTGGGAGTGTTCTCCACGTCGTCTTCGTCTTCTGAGTCTTCGTCTCCCCTCAGTCGCTCTGCCTCGCGATTGCTAGGCGGAAAGAAGTTGTCTACGGTTCGGTTCAGCAGGTCTCCTCCCTTGGCAGACACGTTTTCGAGAATCTCGGGCGGCGGTGGTTCGCGTTTATGGACGGTAGATATTTCGTAGGCGCTACGTTTATCATCAGCTATTGCGACGCGCATGGCAGATGGTAGTGGATCACATACGCAAGGTTCTTGTAGTAAGCAGTCTTGACTAGGAAGGCCTGGGTTGTGATGCTGGGGCTTTTGGGAAGAAATTCGGTAGCGATTCTGCGCCAGGCGAGCTTGTTGTTCCGGGTATCTGAAACCTTGTCGTATCCGCCTTCCTCATTCACGCGTTTGTAGAGGCGCAAGAGGTCAATGTGTCGGCTGCCGACCTTTGGTTCGCGGTCGAGAACAGTGCTACACGTCTAATCAATATGCGCCCATGGCAGTGGGCCAGCAGTGGAGACGCACCCGCGCTTTTCGTGGTATTCAGCTAAAGTGTTCAGGAAGTCTTCATATTCTTGCGTACGCTCAATGGGTGATGGTTCCTCAGGTTTGTTTGGGGCCATGTTGCGGCTGTCGCATTCACTCGAGACTACTGGGGGCACGGATCGCGACACCTGCGTGATTCGAGCCGAGTGCCGGGCGCAATGGTGGTCCTGCTCGTGAATGCGCGGCGCGCGTCAGTCGCGATGATGGATGAAGCGAACACCAGAACTCTCTAGGATGCACCCGACTCCCTTGCGTTGGTAATTAGCCCGTGCGCCATGGTCATGTGACGAGGGCGCTGGCGGCTTCCAAGGTCATAGTCATCTCACCTGTGCCCCAACACCTATACGTGCTGGCAAACATCGGCGCCGCAAAGACAGCTCTTCGTGCAATTCCATCTGCCTCCAGATGAGAGGCAATTGATCTCGACTGACCCGCAGCCATCAACTAACCACCATGCTCTCACTCCCGCTGACCAGTCTGTCCACGGCACAAGATGCTGACCCTAGTCTGCAACGCTTCGACTGGCACAAGGACACTCAAGACCTCACATTTGTAATCGACACTTATGGCGCAACTGGCAGCTTACAGCTCGTCAAGGTGGTGCAGGGCAACCAGGTTCGGGTATGACGCATGCATGGCCAATGCCTCATACCTCCAGAACCCTTCATCCGCCATCGCAGACGCATATGTGGGCTAATATCTACATACAGCACGTGATCGAAATGGAGAGATTAATCAACCAAGGGAATGAGACGACTCATCTGATGCGACTCCAAGGACTCCAGATGCAAGCTGAACAGTTGCCCATATCAGCCATTGTCCGATGTCCTCTACTTGCCATACGATGGCAACTGCCCGACAAAAAGGTAGCAATAGTAAGCATTGGCACTCATCAATCTAATCACAACCTTAGATCCGCCGCATCCAAGTCAGATTCAAGTCAGACGCAGACTTTGATACCGTCTGCAGCCACCTCAATCGACATGGGTTACACATGAGTGGGCAGAAAGACGTCAGGACCCAGCCGCAGCCACCAGTCTCTTCACACTCGCGCTCTACGCCAAGTCTCCCAGCCGTCGCATACCCTAATCTGCCAGCTAGTGGACCCGCCCCAGGAGGCCTTACCTGTCCGCCGTCACGACTGGCTGAGATATCCAGCCGACCATCTACGGCTACCAATACCTCCACGTCTCTAGGATCTCAGCCTCATGAAGTGGCCAACAATCGACCCTTCTCTGTCTCCACAGGCTATATTAGAGAGGAACGTGGCAACTCAAATTCTTTCTCTGGTCCTCTCGATCCCCCAGTGTACTTTGCTCGACCCAACTCGGCAACGTCAGACGTACTAGGTCGTATGTCCAACCATGCCTCATTCTCCTCACATATGCCTATGCCAACCATCGAAGAGGCTCCTGAAGTATCCACGGAACGACCAGAAACTGCCATGCTCTTCAATCGTCCTGACTCAGCAGAGAACCTACCACCTAGACGAGAGCTCCCCTTCCCACGCTTATCAGAGCCACGCTCTTCAGGTAGTGATAGTGTAAGCCTCTCCGGTCGTCCATCAACCGGACTGATGGGGCCGCCTCCTCTTCCAACGCATGCAGGTGGTCGACGACCAAGTTCCAGCCGAGGCGCAAGTAGCAAAGAGATTGAACTCCCACCTCTACCCCGACCCACCGTCGTCTCAAAGACTGCTCAGGCAATGCAACAGCCTCCTCGCACCCCTGACCAGGACCAAATGGCTCAACGTGCAAAGACGTCACCGCGTGATGAATTAGAGAATCAATCTCCGTTGAGCTCTTCTTCTCCTTTCCATACCCCACTATCGGCCAACAGATCACGCTCGACTGCCATATCCACGCCACAGCCTCTTGGTGTGCTGAGTAACGCTGCTCAGAACTTGCGCCAAGCCATGTCGCACAGTACTCCCATTACTCCTCCTACGTCTGGCACAGGTGCTACTGGCGAAAAGTCTGACAGAGACGCTCTGGCTGCGTACGTTAGGCAGTCCGACGAGGGACGTAGAGCAGCGCTGAACGAGTTCATCTTCCGCAATCTTGAAAACGATGACTTTCTCACGCTTGTGGAGGATATGGAGACTGCATGGGCCAGGACCGCGATCGGCATGTGATGATGGGTGTACAAATGTATAGAGAGATGTACGGGGAGTATATGCGAAGAGGACGTACCGAGAGGATGTATGTAGACGATGTGTCGGAATATGTGAAGGTTCTGTGAATTATGCATCGGGGGTATCTAAGCAGACCATGTTGCTAAGAAGATAAGAGGCAAAAATGGCTTATAGGCCTCTCCACACTCTTAAAGCAATGACCAAAATACCACGTCTTATCTTTTCCCTAGTGTATTATTCCTTCCTCACCAACAACATAGCCCCGCGCAATCCCACTCCTCCCCTCTTCCATCTTCGCCGCCCTGTCACCTGCCACTTCGCCACTTACGTCCTCTTCGCCGTTTTGGTAGTCACTCCCCAGACCCTGCCATGTCCTATTGGAGCGCAGATACTCAGCACCCGGTGAAGCTACACCGCCCACTGCAGCTATATCGCCATTGGCACGTTTTGTCAGAGCCGAACTAGACGATGGCGCAGCCTGACCATTTGTAACCTTGGACGACTGGGTCGAGCGCATAGGTCGTGCGTTCGATACATAGCGACCAGTTCTTAAGTCGAACTCTGGAGGAGCGGATTCCTCTTCCGATTCATCGTCGACCTGGTGCCCCTGAGCATCTCCGTTGCCCGCCACAGCACCATCACCATCACCACCACCGTTCACTTCCATCTCCCCATCCAAAACCTTCTGGAAATCCGCCTCCCAAGCCCCTGTCCACACTCTCTCCTCATCGCTCTTCAGCGCCAACCCAAGTTCCCACGGCGTAATCATCGGCCGCCAAAACTCGCTGCTTTCAATCAAACTACTCTCCCAGCATCCAATCACCACCCAGCCTCCCACTTCACTGAAGTTTGCCACCTTGGCTGCGTTGACTTTGCCCACGACGAAGGTGTAGCTCTTCTTGCCTGCAGCGGCGATTTGCTGTTGTACGTGCGAGAGGATGTGCATGTAGTTCTTCACGGAGAGGGTGTTGATGAGAATGCCGAAGATGGGCGTTGTGGAGAGTGAGGTTAGGAGGGCGTAGCGGCGGCTGAGAGTACGGGCGGTGCTGGCGAGTGAGGCTGTTGGGGGTGTGGGTGAGGTGCTTGTGGTGGGGTAGATGTGTATCGAGGCGACGCGCGAAGACAGGGTGAGGAGGAGAGAGGCTGGCGGGTCGGATATGTGGAATAAGGCGTATTCGCAGAGGCCTTCTTCGGTGTCTGCCACTGTGGCTGGTACCGTTCGGTTTGGTAAGGGCGAGGAGGGATTGTGGACAATCTCTGTTGCGTGTACGTGTGTGTAGCCGTCGTCGCACAGGTGCTTGTAGAGGGTGGGAATGTGGTGTGAGTAGGGGATATCTGCCATGAGTATAATCTTTGCCTCTTTGTCTGTGTATGTCTCCCTGAATGTTGCCATTACTGCTTCGAGATCTAGTGGTCGCTCTGTGAATATGTATATGACTGGGAGCCGTGAGGGGGGTGAGAGACAGGAACGGCCATAGTGCACCACAACGTCTGCATCGACATGCTCTGCAGCGACTTCGTCCACGCAGCACGCGCCATATGATGTGTCGCCCAGGATGAACAGCCTTTCTTCAACCTCCTTTGATTCCTGTATATTGGCTTTCTCAAGATTTGCGCTCAGTTCTTCTTGCGTCGTTGCCCCGTTGGACTGTCCACTCCTGTCTTGTATCCCATTCTGCCCTTTACGTTCCTTTTTGAGGCCTCGACTCAGGTGTTCATATACTCGCGGGGCATCCGTAAGCATATGATCTGGAAACTGCAGCGCGATTCTTTTCCATTGTCCCTCCCTTATTTCCCTAACCGTCCGTTCGATTTCGTATGTGAGTGCAACCTGCTCATCTGATAGTCTGGGAAGATTGGACGTGTCTACTGCGGGAGTCGGATCTTCGAAGATGTGTGTGTCGGGCGTAGAGAGTACAGGAGCGCCTTCGAGGGTCGGGACGGCCATTTGCGTATATTGTACGTTGGTGGGTTGGCTGGTGTTTGAGTGGCGGGGTAGTCGCGACTTTTTTGCTGGGTTGGCGGGGCACGCGCGATGCAGGGACAGGCAGCCGAAGAGCCGCAATGCACCCTGTGGTAATGCGTCACTCATAATAGGCCGAGAGCGGTTGGAGATGCAGACAGTTGTTAATGCAAAAAGTCAATTACTATCTACAAAACAGGTGGTATCACTATGTATCCAACGCCAGCTATGCAAGCCCTATATCGAACCCGAAGACTGTTTGGATTAAACAGCACTCTATATCGCCAGGTAGCCAGAGACAGCCACGGCCAAAGCAAGACCAAGGGCATTGGGCATAAACTTGCTGACACCGTTCTTTTTCGTCGCAGCTTCAGTAACAATCAACGAGGGGGTGTACGGCGCCGATGTTTCAACCGTAGTGCCGTTCCAGCAGTATTGCGTGAAGCACTGCTGGCACACTTGTGGAACGGGTTCACCATTACGCTCCAAGCTCCTTGAAAGAATGGCACACCCAACGCAAGTAGGCCAGTTTGTAGCACCCTGGCGAGTCGCGTTTGCTTGGGTTGCAACGTTGTAACCGTTCAAAATCATGCCGTCACGGTCCTCGAGACTGTAGTCCAGCTTTCCAAACGTTGACTGGTTGGACCAGAAGGTATAAGGAGAGTTGGGAATGTATACAATCAGAGGAGGAATGTTGTTGCCCTGGGTGACGTTGGTGCTGTTGCAGCCGAAGAATGCTGGGCGGTTATTCATGCCCAGAGCAACGAAAGTGTTTTGGCCTGGAATATAGGGGAACGAAGTCTTGTTCATGATGGATCCCTTGGTACGTTCGTATGTGGCGATGAGAGCGGTACCGTTTGGCCAGTTCTGGGAGGGCATGCCCGATACAACAGTGTCAGCAGACGAGTCAACTGCGAAGATGACATCGACATGTCGGACCGGCTGGATGACTGGGTTGAGGGGAATATTCTGGCCATCTTCACCACCGTCTACAAGCGTGAGACGCTCGTTCTTCGCGCTGGGGTTTGTGTCGTTGTGGAACTGGAAGAAAGGGTTGGGCGAGTAGTCGGCGATATCATCACCGTTCTTCCCCAGCTTAACCAGAATATTCGAAACAAACGTTTTAAGCTTGTCTGGAATGTTCTGTACAGCGTTCAATTGGAGGAAGATTTGGTTGAACAGGGAGCTGCTAGTTCCCATAATAAAGCCCAGGTTGTCGAACCCAGCGACACATCCCTGGCTTTGAGGAAGCTGTCCCGAGCTGAAGTTGGAGCCGATGTACTTCAAAGGGGCGAAGCCAAATGTGGTAGGATCGAAAGAACCCATCTCAAAGGGGTTGAATTCGAAATTGGTAGCGTTAAGGGAGATGATTAGGTCCCCGGGCGCACGTTCGTCCGCCACAAGGATGGGCATGGGTGCGTTGCCGGACGAGAAGGCAGCGTCGTCTTGGATGGAAGAAAAGGTGTATGAAGGAGCTCCATCAGTTGTGTTGATGAGCTGGAACGAGAGTCCGCGACCATATACATCCGTAATGGACGTATTGAAGTCACCAGCCGTCGCATCGGCCTTGCTCTGCACGGTGTTGAGCAAGTTGTCGTAGTACTCCACGGTAGAGAGCAGCTTGATACGACGCTCGGTAGGGGGTCCTTTAAAAAGACTGTTTTGGAACTGCCAGATGGGACTATCAGCGCCCTCGTTGACGATGGACTCGACCGTAGTGAAATTGTTGGCATATATGCTTCCAATCATCCAGCCTCCACCGGATAGCGCCGAGACATAGGTGGAGGCTTGCAACAATCCGCCCAAATGTCCTGCGCTTGTCGAGTTTGAAGTCCGGCTATCGAATGCAGATAGGGCACCTGCACCGTTAAGCAGGGCCCTGTAGCCTCCACCAGAAAAGGAAATGGCAATGTTGGGTAGCGCCGAGGTGTTGGAGCGGTGCTTGTCGATGTATTGTCCAACGTTGAAACCTTGGATGTTGACGCGTTCCAGAAACTGGCGCATAGGGTCTATGGTGTTTGCTCTCCTCTTCTTCAACCATTCCGTCTCTTCCGATGAGATTGTGTCGGCGGATCGGATACTTGGCCGGGTTGAAGGGCAATTGACTTGAGACGGCGCATAACCGTTAGGGGCCTGCGGTGAGGCGCGCTTCCATGATTCTACACCATAATTGGGAGGGGCAACTCTGGCTTCTCGAGGAACCAAGGCGGATGCTGCAGGTGGGTCAGTAATGCACAATAGCAACACGGAGCGCGTCTCGTACAGGTTGCCAAAGTGGTGAGTGCCGAAGCAGTCAATACACAGGAATACTTCATCCTAGCAAAAAAGATGTGAAGAGTCGAAAGGTGTGGAAAGGAAGTGATTGAGAAAGCGACGACAATAGCGGCAAGTGTGCCATGTTAAATGAGTAGATCGACGCCGTCACACAACATGGGGAGTGGCCCACACGCGGCTGTGCTTCGCACCAAATTCCCGGAAGAGCTAGGACTTTGTGACCTCATGTGTAGGGCCACCAGCACTGGCATGGCTCGAGTACCGGGCCCTGACGATCAAACTAAAAATAAGGTTTCGATCTCTCAGCAAGGGCTTCTACTTAGTTTGACTACGTCTGCCTCTTCAATGCAATATCGCATACTCGACCCCATCTTCAGCTCGGTACCTCCCTGTCTGCGGCGTTTGCTGACACCTGACACCTGACACGGTACATGGTATCGCTCAGCACACCGTGTCAGCGCAAAGGGGGCGGATTTGACATGTATCATGATTTGTGACGGGTTACAGGAGTTGGGCGCTTGCGTTCGGGAAGCGGCACATTCTTTCTTCCATGTTTGCTGACATGGCGAAACGACGCAACACCGGCACTCGGCACGGGACGGGGGGCATGCGTAGGCGAAAGAATCCTGATTCAGTACCAACATGCCAGCCTTGCCGCGGCGCCTTCGCTCCACGTCTGCGATGCGATGTACCGCCGGTAGGGTTTAGTGTTTGATCCATAGTACTGATAGAAACGACTTTGATGTTTAGCATGACGCAAGTGACATGCTGTTAGGCCACCTGCAAAGCGGTCAGTTGTGCCCAGCACCCTAAAGCCAGGCAAACACTTTGGTCCCTCTCATCAAAATTCCAATGTTAGGCGCACCCCCAGGCGCAGTAACCTCGCAAGTAGTTCTACTCCGGGCCTCGGGCTTCCGCAACGGCAATCAAAAGGGGCGGTGCGGCGTGGGCTACGTGGTAACAGCTCATAGCGTATCCGTATGGTTGTCGTGACGCCGGAAATAAGGATACCAAAGGATAATTCACGCCGACTGCAGCGGAAAAACGGGGTGGCGTAATGTGCATTGTACCGGTACGTGTACTATGTAAGTATGTGATGCGAGTAAGTTTACCTCTCTAGGTAGGGGTTTCGGCATTATTGGCCTGCGGCTTCCTTGTTTCCGCGGCTTTCCCGGAAGCCACGGCGGTGGCGGGACAGGCATGTAAGTATACCGAACCACTTACTGATCGTCAATTGTGGCTGTGCGAACAACAAAACAACGCATCCGCAAGCTACCATCGTCTTGGGAACATGACCTCTCCGCCCTTTGGTCCGACTGCGAAGCTTCGCCAAGCCGGCGGCCAAATAGGTTATGGCTTGCGAAGCTTTGCGGCATATTTCGAAAGACAAGCTCGTCCGTTCTATCCAAGTTGCCGCACTGCCCTGACCATGCTATCCGCAAAGTTCCCATTCGCATCTCTCCTCATTTCATTACGTTTGCATAATATATTTCCCATCTTGCTACCTCGCTGTGGCTTTGCATCTGTAGTATGAGCTTGAATTTGTAGCTTGTGTATCCGTTTTAGTTGGATGTTCAGAAAACAGTCTAAAGCGTGGCGATTGGGTACCAAGTCGCTCTAAGACGTGGCAACTTAGTAACATGAATGTGCACAAGCACTTCTAATCTTGTATGATAGCATCTTTGAGATCAACCTCAATTTACCATAACGTCATTGTTCCCAAAATTACATGTTGCCAGAACCATCCAACCACCCCAATAACGCCTGGTGGTACCTCTCACTGTCTTGTACCTGCGGACTATGCCCCAAATCTTCAAATTCTATCAAATCTGCATTCGCTATCTTTGCCGCCGTCTCTTTACCCAACACGTTGTACTTTCCAAGCTTGGCTTGCACGTCTGGTGAGCTCCAAGCCTTGCCAATTGCAGTGTTGTCTTTTGTTCCTATCAGAAGCAATGTCTTGGGTTGGATCATTCCAAATTCGTACGCGATTGGCTGAGTCAGCACCATGTCTGTTGTCTGCGCCATGTTGTATTCAAACGTGGTATTTTCCGGTGCGGTCTGATACAGTGAGACTAGCATGTTGACCCAAACGTCGTATTCTGGCTTCCAGGTGTTGACATAGTAGGTAGCTTGCTGGTATTTACGGATCGATGTGTAATTCGTCGCCATTTCGTCTTTGTACAACGCATCAAGGGTGCGCCAGGGTACGCCGAGAGCTTTCCAATCTTCTAGGCCGAGGGGATTTGTAACGATGAGGTGGGATGCTAGCTTAGGATACATCAGAGCGAATCGCGTCGCTAGCATACCGCCCATGGAATGACCCAGAACATATGTTGACTCAATGCCTAGGCTTTGAAGCAACGACCGTGTGTTGTCTGCTAGCTGCTGCAATGAGAATTGGTAGGCTGGAGGTTTCGACGATTTGCAGAAGCCGATTTGGTCTGGCATGACGATGCGATAACCGTGTTGAGAGAGCCGACGAGCAGTGTCTTCCCATGTCGCTCCGCAGAAGTTCTTGCCGTGCAAGAGAACGATGGTTTTGTTAGAGGCGTGGCTGGTGTTCGTGGATGGTACATCCATGTATGCCATAGAGAGGCTTACACGTTGAGATGTGAAGTTGTGGTATTGTACTGGCCATGGGTACGTGTAATTCCAGGTGCTGGGTGGTATCACGCTTGTACTGAACGCAGTTGCAATGAATTGCGTCAGAATCACAGCTGTTACCCGCATATTGAGAAAAAGATCGAGGTGCAAAGGGCCTCGAGATTGATTTTTCGGATGAACAGGAATGAAACAGGTTTATTGAGATGGCGCCTGCCAATTTATCTTGTCTAAACATCTTAACCCCTCCACCGTTCACCGCAAGCCATACGTTATACCGCATTCGGCATATTGATGAGCGAGTTGAAGGTGGAGAAAAGTAGGGGTAGAAGACACGACTAGGTCTGCGGGGGAGTGGGCGTCAATCAGGTTCAAAATACACTAGATCCCCATCTGGCTAGCGGCACTCCTCCAGCATCCAGCTGGATCAGGCCCCGGACCCCATCAGTCTGGCATCAGTCTGGCATCAGACATACACTTTTCCAGCCCCCCAATTCAAGTCAAGCCCCGCAAACGAACGCATTTAACCTCTGTTCTGACCCCTGCCTCACCTAGAAACCATGATGCTGTCTGCACGGCCCGCGGGCTGCTACGCATCATGCCTAAACGGCTAATTACATCGCTTATGACCTCGGGTGGTGATAGTGGAGGTCTCGATACTGCACACGTATCATTCGAATAATTGCATGGCGAGGAAACATTATCAGGTTTCTCATGATGATGAGCCGAAGGTGTCTCGACGCCAAACATAGCATTTCGGTACCACGACCAGCGCATGTTAGACGTACAGCGAGACCTAGCACTTCCACCCTACTTCTCCAAAAGTTAGGTGGTGGCAACGGCCCACGTAAGTATTCTGCCCGTGCCCCTGCCTAGCCATCGATCTACTCATCGGTTTCCGGGGAATAGCCCACTTTTGAAGGCTTGTTTCCAATAGCCTCATGTGGAGAGCCGCTTGTTAGGGCTAGCGCCACGGTTGTTCAATGATGACCGCAACGCCATCCGGATTGCCGGCGCCGTATAAGAGGGTCGGGGAGAGCGCTGATGGCTCCTCAGCTGTCAATCCTATATCCTCATTTGGTCGGACTTTCAAGATGACGGTTCTTACCGCTCTCGTTGGTGTCGCTGCAGCTGGATTGGTCACCTTTTGTCAAGCCTCGCCTGTCGAGACAAAAGTGCCACTCGGAATTTCGAATGCAAAGTCTTCCCTGACGCTCATCTACCAAAATAATCTCAACGCATCAGACGACAAGAACCATATTGGTGCCATCATCCTCGACCCTGTTCCACAGAGCAGTGCTGCTGCCGCTTGCGCCTCGCTGAATGAGAAGCTCATTTCCAAGGCTACTCTCCAGAAGTACCAAGCAGACTTCAACGACGCTCTCTCATACCAGGATTACGCCAAGTACAGCGATGCGGAGCGAGGTTATTACATTGACAACGGCGTCGTTTCCGTCGGCAACCGAGTGAGCTACTCATCCTCTTCAGACTCTAAGAAGCAACTGCCAGTACTTTGCACACAGTCCGCAAACAATGGTTCCTCAAGCGCCGGTCCTGTGAACGGCAGCGCCATCTCGGTAGCATCTGGAGGGAACACTTTCGTCGGGTACCGCAATCAGAAATCTTTCAGATTCTTGGGCATTCGATATGCGGACCCGCCTAAGCGGTTTGAGTACACTTCCATCTACTCTGAGAAGGGAAAGACGATTCAGGCAACTGCATACGGTTCTCAGTGCCTACAGGGTAGTGGTGGAAGCGAAGATTGCTTATTTCTGAACATCCAAACGCCTTATATCCCCAAGTCCGGTTCCAAGAAGCAGCTACGACCTGTACTATTTTGGATTCATGGTGGAGGCTTCACTGGAGGTACTGGTTCTGATGCGGGCTCTGACGGTGGAAATTATGCAAGCAAAGAAGACCTTGTTGTTGTCTCCATTAACTACCGACTTTCAACGCTTGGATTTCTGGCAGTTCCTGGAACTAATATCAAAGGCAATTTTGGCATTGCAGATCAGATTGTAGCTCTAGACTGGGTCATTGCAAACATTGCTTCTTTCGGCGGTGACCCAAACCAGATCACAATTTCTGGAGGGTCTGCCGGTGCTGGCTCTGTGCGTACGCTCCTGGGATCACCAAAGGCAATCGGAAAATTCCAAGGTGCGATCGCCGCATCTAATCTTGGAGGAGGTGTTACGCTGGGCTTGAAAGGCGACTATGGAACGACGTACTCGACGTATTACACGATTGACCAAAGCTACAACGTTGCTGGACCACAGATATTTGCCGCTGCGGGTTGCAATAGCACAGATTTGTCGGCCCAAGTCGCCTGCCTTACCCAAGCGAATGCGACAAATATAGTAGGCTTCAATACCGTGGCCCGCTATGTTGTGCAAGATGGAACCATCGTCAACACACCCCACCTGGTTCTCTCCACGCGCAATTCCAGTACAGCACATATCCCAGTTATATTCGGAGTCGTTGTAGACGACGGTGCATCCTTCTCTACTTATCCCAAAGCACCCATCGCAAACCACACTCAAGGCCTCGAAAAGGCTCTCGGTATCAATAGCACCTGGGCGAACCGAGTTATTCAGTCCGGTCTTTTTCCCTTTACCAGTACCGGCAACCTGACGCTCGATTCTTTCAACGTCTCTCAACGCATTGCTACAGATAAGACATTCCGCTGCGCCGACCAATCCACCGTCTACTCTGGCGTTCAGTCGCGTGCATTCGAGAAAGCGTATTTTTACCAGCTCAACCGCGCCACTGGAGGTTACGATCCCAACAACCTTGGCGGTCCTGCAAATGACAACCCGAACAACCCGTACTTCCGCTTGCATGGTGCAGACATGCCGTGGACGTTCGGTAACCTGGGCCGGATCCGCAACCCCGAGGATCTTTGGAGCGTTCAGCTTACCACAAGCTACTTTGCTGCCTTTGTGAGGCGCGGCAATCCTAATCCCAGCCTTCAGTACCTAGATGCGAGAGGATACGACAAGGTTATCGAGGGTGTGAAGAAGTTTGGACAATGGGGCCAGGTCAATGCTGCTACAGGCAATGAGATCAGGTTGCTCGACTGGCCAAGTAAGAGCGCAGGATTTCAAGATGTTCCCCAATGTGATTGGCTTGGGTACCCACTGGATTATTACCTGAAGGGAGGAATCTAAGTGCTGAGAGTTGAGAACAGAAACTATCGTGTAGTCGAAATTTAATCCTGGGTAATTTTTCAAGTACATTGACTCTGTGCTACGTATCTTCATCTGTGGCAGCAAGTCGGAGCATAGCGGTGCAGTGAGCGAAACAGGTGAACGCCAGTGAGCGTTTGCGTGAGAAGCACGTGGAAAGAGCGCGATTACAGACCGCTTTGTGCAGTACGAATGGCAGGTATGCGGTTATGGGTTGGATCTAACGGCATGTGGACTTGGTCGAATCACTTAATTCCATATTCTTGTTGCTGTATCTAGACTATTTGGATATCTGTGCAGTGAGGCGTTTGATATCAGGTACGACGTCACTGCCCATTCCCACAGCAGTTGCTCTTAAGTACCGCATTTCAGATTCACTCCCTCTCTCCCCCTCTCCATCTTATTGTTCATTGTCCAAATTTTGGGCAGTTCGCTGGACTCCAATGACGCGCGGGAGCTGGACTATCGGATATACAGACATTCACTACCATGACGACATTGAGTCATAATACGAAGTCAGCTAAGATTTCGTTTGTCTGTCGGCGAGTGACTACGTTTGTGTGCGACGCTAGTACCAAATTGGGTGGATTTTGAAGTCATACTCACTTCCGCCGTCGCTGCATCTGGAACCTTCCCTCCAGCTACATATAATCCAACTATGCCTATCCATCTTCCCAGTTCATGGGAATCAGTGTACTTATCGGCAGGATTGACGCCCTACACTTCCCATCCCACTCGCATCGCCGTCACTACCTCCACTATGGCTTCTTCTAGTCCCCCTATCCCACTTCCCCCCAATCGCACCTGCGACATCACGGTCGACCTCTACTGTCCTTATCATCGCAAAACGGTACAAGACTTCATCATCACAGCATGCATGACCCACAATCAGATCCTCGAGAGCATAGAGGCCGCACTCGTACTCCACCGCTTCAAGGATGGCCAAGGCCGCAAGATTGACCAAGAGATATTTGTCTGCGATATTAGTGGTCATCGCATCTACGATTCTGACTCTACCAATTTCAACTTCAACAACATCGTCAACGATGAGGAGCTACTCATCGGTACTAAGCACAACTCGCGTGTCCGCCCGAGTCCGAAACTAGAGGCAGTCCTCTACCTTGAAGATGACACCAGGCTACTAGAGAAATCTGTACAGGTATGTTGACAAGTGTTTCGTGGATATCGAGGCCATCGAGTGGCTCCATGGCCTCGTCCTAGCTGTGATGATGTCTTGAAGTCCATCTAGCATATCGGAAACCTATACTAACACATATACAGGACAGTGACAGGGAGGCACTCAGGGGTCACATCAGCGATCTGATACGCAAGGATGCTTCAATCCGAAAGAACATCATCCGCCTCGTCAAGCCGCACACCTTCATCACTGCCAATATCGAAGCGCTCGATAACGCTTTAGATGGACAAGAGAATACCAGCTATTCCATCACCCATTCCAAAGCTATCATGGCATCTAACTGGTATTGGGATGGCACCACGCAGCAGTTCTCACAGAAAGTATTTGCTCTAATGGCCATTCTGAGCGAAGCGACACCTGGTCATCCCGAGATTCCTATGGATCTAGTCATCAACTTCAATAACGAGCGCATTCTTGATCCTCTCGAGAGCCCAGAAATTCAAGAGAAGGACGTCAAGAATGCCATTCGCCGCCTGTATAGAATCGCCCCTAGTGGCATTGGTTCTCTATGGCCTGGTGCAAGCGTACAGAAGAAGATTGAGCGCAACGATATCAAAAAGGCGCGGGGCAAGGAAAGGAAGGGAAAGGAAAAGAGGGTCGAGGCACCCGATGAGAAGGTGGAGGAGCTGTCAAGTCGCCGGTGACGCCATCCTGCCAGATACCGCGGCGATTGACGGCAGAGGTGAGTAACCGATTACCAAAACCGGCAGACTATGAAATGGTTAGGTAGACCGTTGAGGTTTGCCTCCACAGCTGATCTGACGACCAGAATCTTTCCATAGACTCTCATGTATCATGTAGATCGCATCTGTGAGCCTCTGGGTATATATATATATTAACAATTTCCAATACATGTATGTACCCATTCTACCAATCTGTCCTCTTACTATAGTAGAAATTGCTAAACACCTTTGTCAAAAGATGCTCCCCATACGTGCTCCCCTCATGTATCGGCTTCCCACCCGTCTCCTTTACGCACTTCTCCAACGGCTTAACCAGCGCATCAAAGTTTGGTTCGTAGAAAAACGGCACACTGATCCTATACTGCTGGCCCCTATGAATAACCCTATGCATCGTGCTCTTCCACAGCCCATTTGTCCACCGCTCAATCATATCCCCAATATTCACCACAAAAGCCCCGGGTATTGGGTCCGCATTAAGCCACGTTCCGTCTTTGAGCTGAACCTGGAGAGCGCCAGGCGTGGGATCCGTTAGGAGCAGGGTGACACACCCGTAGTCTGTATGTGCACCACAAGAGAACTGCGAGATATCCGCACCAGGTGTATGCGGTGTCGTAAGAGGCGGATACCCAATCATACGCATGACCCAAAACGACTCATCGCAATTCCTCACAAATACCTCCTCATCTTCTGCGTCTTTAACCGCGTCTTTGGTAGACGGCCCCCAGATCCAATGCCACACCCATGGCATGCACGAGTGCCTCGCCCACTTTCTTGACTTGCTCAATGTACTCCAGATACACGGGTTTGAGCGTCTCAGGTTTTCTCAGGCCATAGATTTACTCCCTGTAAACTCTTCACGCTCCCAGGTCCTCCATCTCCCGGCTCTTTTTTGTCTGCGGGCCAGTCGCGGTACCAGTCGATGGCTTCCTGCATGTCTTGCAGTCCGCCGGTTACATTCTCACCCAGGCCCTGGTAGCCGCGTGCGCCATCGCCTCCCTCGGGACTTCCGGCGTCGAATCGCTTGATTTTGTTTTTCTCTTCTAGTGGCAAGGCAAAGAATCCGCGGGCTAGATTGATGACCTCGTCGAGCTTTGAAGTTGGTATACCGTGGCCGGTGAGGTAGAAGAAACCATAGTTTATGCACGCAGCATTGATAGCCTTGGCAGTTGTTGAGCGTGCTTCTGGAGTGGAAGTTGGATCTAGGAAGGCGGATATATCAATCTTGGGTAATCCGTCTTCTTGCGCTGCGGCGATTGGCTTATCGTATCTTGATCCTGAGTCGGGGGTGGGGTTGGGTTTGGTCCATGGTTCTGGTAAGCCGTTTTCCGGGCATCTGGATCGCGCTGCTTGGAGAGCCGTTTGCATGTCACACATGATGGACATTTGCGTAGATGGGTACATGGAAAGTGCAAGAGTCACAGGTCGGAACGTCAAGCGATCGGCTGGCGCTACCCCATCGAGCTTAGAACGCGGCTATTACAGGCCATGACAATCATTGATACTTGGATAGAACGATGGAACACAGTGCATATTTATGAGTAGACACACACAGTATTACAGTCTGAATATGGATCTTGTAAGAACTCTGTTTGTTATTTTCAAAGTATCGTGGTATATCGTTTTATCAAGTGACTATCTGCCATAGCATCGCTTCTCAAAGAAACATACATTTTGTCCATCAAGAAGGCAGACCCATAATATGTTGTGAATCTACAGTGGATTACATGATTACTTCGTTGGAGACATCCTGTACCATATATTAGCAATGATCTGAAATGATAGTCGCACAACTTACCCTCTTGAGCTCCTTGTACGGCAGGCAGACGCAATTCTGGACACGGACCTCGTCGGCAACCGCGCACTCCTTGCCTAGAATGGTGATACTCTGAACCTTGACGCCGTTCTTGATGACGCTGGTAGTGTGGCTGGTGACCGGGGTTGGTGTTCCTTCAATACGGGCCCAAGCGCCAACCTTGCTGTGCCAGCCGATAATGGTGTACAGCACGCATGCATCGTGCTTGATCTCAGAATCCTCAAGAACAATGGACTCCTTGACACGCACACCGGCGCCGATGACAACGCGCGGTCCGATGGAAACGTTGGGCCCAATCTTGGCTGTGGGGTCGATCTGAGCGGAGGGGTGGATGTAAACAGGGGGCAGAATGTTGGCCGAGGGGGCAGCGAGCTCTTCTGATCCTGCTTGGAATGCCTTTAGAAGGTACAGAGCGTTGGCAGGAACGGCGGAACCAGCAGTCTTGATCTGGCGCCAGAAGTCCTTTGTCTCGTGAACGAAGAACTGTCTGCTGTCTGCAATGTCCGAGAGTACATCCTGCTCCAAGCGAATAACCGCATTCTCCTTGTTATCATCGTCATCGTCGGCCTGGTAGAAAGAGGACTCGAGGTTCTCGGAGGAGGGGTAAGACAGCAGCCGTGGGCGCTCGGTCCGCCGCTTGATAGCGCTGCGGATAGCGGGGAAGATGCACTCGGTCGCAAAGAGGTAGATACCGCAGTTGATGAGGTTGGAAATGTGCGACTCGGGCTTTTCGACGTAGTGGAGCACGCGCTTGGTATGCGCGTCGGATACAATGCAACCAAAGTTGGACGCGGCCTCGTTCGCAACCCTCGTACCCAGCATCACCGCCTCGGCGTCCTTGTCCTCGAACAGCTTGAGCATCTCGGCAAGCGGGAACGAGGAGCACACATCTGCGTTCAGAACAAATAGCTTCTCCGGCTTTCCCTTGAGGATAACATCACGGAAGTGGTACAGGCCACCCGCAGTGCCTAGCGCCTGGTACTCTCGGAGGTACTTAACGCTCAGATGCGGCCAGCTGGTCGAAACGGCGTTGATAAAGGGCTGGAAGACCGACTCTTCATAGTAGCCGACGATGAAGACCTCCTTGACCTCGGGAACGTTTGTGATTGCGCGGAAGCAGTGTTCGATTATGGGGTGGCCGGCGATTGGGAAGAGCGGCTGTAGTGGAATCAGCGGGGTGTGGTCAGGCCATGCAATGCGAAATGCAATTTACCTTGGGCAACTCCATGGACAGAGGCCTAAACCTGGTGCCTCGAGAAGGGCCTCCAACCTAATTCTGTGAGTATACATGGCTGCATCCGCGTCTCGGGCAATGAGTATCTACCAAAATAACTGCCTTGGTCGAGCCCCCCGAGGGAGACTTGGACCTTACGGCGAGCGAAGGCGGCTGTAAACTCATGTTGGCGTGTTATTTGGGTATATGGTAGTTTGTGAGTGCGACGAGACTGCGAACAAGCCCTAAAGAAAGAAGAAAAGGTGGTGCTAGAGCAATTGTGAATCTGGCCTTCTTCAGGAACCAGTTGGTGGACCCTGGAGGCCAGCCCACGTCGGCGGTGAGTGGTCCTGACGAATCGGCGACTCGGCTCGTCGTCATGTGCTTCTGAACTTCATCCCTTTTGTCACACGCGCCTACACGGCTATTACTGGATACGAATAGGCCATCTCCAGCTACATCTAGACTGTGGCGCTCGTACAATCTCGCCTAGCACCACTACAGCAAATGTCTCCTCCAGCGCTATTGAAACTTCCGTCGACACGTGCGAATGCAAATGAGCGTGAAAATACGAAAATACAAGGATACACTGTCGCATTATCGCACGTGCTGTTTTACTCATCTCTCAAGTCCATCTCCTGTCCCAGTCACACTACTTCTCTAGCTCAAGTACATATATCATACACACACCTTCATTTTCCTCCACCCAGCGCCAACTTCCTGTTCTTCTTCACGAGCGCCATCAGCTTCTTTTCCAGCACATCATGCTCCTTCCTTGCTGCGTGAACCGCCTGCTCCGCCTCTCCAACACTGAGTAGACTACCTCTCCATTGGCTGCTGACAACTCCCTCCATACCCGTCGCAACCTCCATCGCATTGATCAAGGTTTTCATATCCATGTTGTTAACATACTCTTCCAACGAAGGCTTTTTGGCTCCGGATTTCAAAGAAGTGCTTCTACTGAAATCTTGTGTTGGGTCGTAGCCGAGACCGGCGCCAACGAGTGCTTCAAGGCCTTGAACGAAGACACCGCCCAATCGGTCTGCGGCCATCACACCGACGCCATCGATTTCCGTACTCCCTACTGCACCACCTTCAACGACCGCTTTCGCTGCCTTGGCAAACCTGTTAGCGTTAACCGACATGTTTGCTGTTCCAGCACCAGGTGGCCCACCCACAGCAGCCATCTCAGGGCGTGGCTGGTTGGGTGGCGGGTTGTCTGTTCGAGGGAGAACGTATTGATTGAGATAAGCGCCGGCATCGGCTGGTGTCTGCTGTTGTTGCGGTGGAGGAACCTGCGGGATAGGCACGTCCTGCGCTTGTACGGGAGGCAAGGGAACGTTTGTCGATCCCAACATCGCCGAAGAACCATCAAGTTTTGGCATCTGCTGTCCACCGTTGGTGTTGAGCTTCTTTCCAGCCTCCTGCAATGCAGTAGCAATTGCAGGGAGAACATCGTTCGAATGCGACTGAGCAGCCATGGAGTGGCCATGTGCTGTTTGCCTACGAGGATGGAAACGAGCGTGACCTTTGAGTGCCTCGATATGCTTTTCAAGATCCAGCGCTTTTGCCTCCAGTTCTTCGCTAAGGCCATAGAAGAACTTTCCCTTGGGCGTGATAAGCGTCCGCGAGTCAGGTCTACCGTCATGGCCGTTAAGTCGCACTGGCTTCTTCTTTGCAAGCGCATCAAGATCGGCTTCCGAAAAGTGTAGCTTGAGATCTGGAGGCGTAGCCATGTTGCCTGATTGAGCAGCGCGGGAGACGTGAGTAAGCGAAGAAGACAAAGGCTTGAAAAACTCGAGCGTAGATGCTAATAGTTCGCCCGTACGTTGCAGGTCAGCTATAATCGCTTGTGCATTGTACTCGCGCCTCTCTTTTGATTGTTCGGGTTCCGCTTCTGGCTCTGGCTCTGGTGTGGAAACCTTTACAGTAGAGACAGTACACGGTACTGCAGCTGGTGTCTCGACATGTTCCTCTTCAACAGTGGCTGGTTTGGGCGAAGCTGGTTGACTCTTAGACGCCGCCGCAATTGGCTTGGGATTAGCCGTGGGTTTCTTGGCCTTCTTCTTGCGGCCGATGATCGGGGCTTGCATTACTTCAACATCAGATTTGTTGTCTTCCAGCTGCTCCTTTTCTATTTGCTTCTTCCGTTCTTGCCTATCCTTTTTGGCCTGAGACTTGGTCTTCTTTCTCACAGGTGCAGAACCAATTTTACCAACGGGGGGAGGCGAGCTAGCTCTTGACATAGACGTGGAGGCGATCGAAGCTGTGTCTGATATCAGATCGCTGGCGGGTGTGCCTGGTTGGTTGATAGATGCAATGCTCGCCTGCCTGGACCTGAGTTTATCGACGGTTGGTATCTGGGGCAAGGATGGGACTGATGCCGTAGATAGGGGAGACGGGACTTCAGTTTTAGGTGTTGCAATCACCCGTAAAGTCCTGGGTGCAGCTGTGCGCTTGATTGGTGATCCTGTCGCTGCAGCAGGGCTTGGAGGTACGGAAACAGATGCAGTTGCTGGCAGCGAACGTGTACTCTTAGTCTGAGAGTCTGCTTTGGTAAATGTCGAAGCTGCGGACTCCTCTTCAATGGATGCCTTAGTCGCTGATGGGATGTCGAGCTTCCCAGGAGGCTGCCTCTTTGTGGGTGTGGGTGTCGCATTAGCAGCCGGGGTACGTGCAGGCTCCTTCTGTGTGTCTTTTTTGGGGGTTGTTTGCGTCAGAGGCTGGATTTTCTTCGAATTTTCCTTCGCTTTTGACGCATCTTTCGCGGCTATCTCAGAGATTGATCTTCTCGTCTCTGGCGTTGACTTTGGTGTCTGTTCTGTCTCTCCTTTCGCTTTCCTGGACGCTTCTCTCGGGGTTGGCTCTTTGGGGGTCTGTGGCACCACGACTGTCTCCTTTGTCACTGTTTTCGAAGGTGTGGTAGGCTGGGGCTTAATTGCAGAAGTCGGCGTGGATGTGGCTTTCGGGGTCGCTGGTTCGACGGCATCACTCTTTGGCTTGACCTTGCTGGCCGTGTTGGGCGTAGAAGCCTGAATTGGCGTTACAGGGACAACAGGTATGGCTGGCGTAATATTGGATGAGTTGGTCCGAGACATTGGCAGAGATCCAGAGCGGGGATAAGGCCCTTCCATGACGGTTTTGGGGATGGCGGGGATCGTGAAACCTGGTGGTATAGTGAGGGTGGATCGACGACCTTGGTCGAATAGCTGGCTGCTAATTGGGATGATTGGAGTGACCCGTAAAGGCTCGTTATCGCTGTCATTGACGAGCGCATCCACGTTAATGGACGCCTGTTCCTCGACACTCAAAGATGTGTCATCTACCACACACGTCAGCACAAAATTCTTGCGTATGTAAGAATTGTCAAAAGTGGGATGGCATCAACAACTACAACGGTTGCCGGACGATGGTGTTCAGGTCAATAATGCTGACAGCGCATGAAGAGGTACATCAAAGTTGCAAATGTTTCTCTCGATCATCTCCGTCACACGAAGAGACTGAAAAGCAGTGAAGAAGCCATCTCTCTATTAGAAGGTAAGCGTGCCGACTTGCTTGCGGCAGGAGGGGTAGTTACGTACATGCGATGGCCATGACGAAGACGACGAGAGAAGCTGAAACTTGCAACGGCAGAACCGCGCAATTTGCTCAAGCGAAAGGAAAATAAGGAAAGCGGATGTGAAGGTGTATAATAGCGTCATGAAGATGTGACAGTGCCAAAAGCGTTGGCAATGACCGTGTAGCCCAATCATAACGCCGGGCATAACAGTGTCAGAACACCGAGTGTGTGCCGATGCATTCGCCGTATAAACCGAAACGCCATGCAGCCATCGTTCGAATCAAGTACTAAAACAGTGTGTCTGGCCAACTGGCCGAGAAGTATGTGAAAAGAAAATTGACTACCATCGTCCAGCGCCGCCGTAGTTGTTGTTGGTGTAAAGCGAAGAGAAACCAGCTTGACCTTGACCGTACAAGCCCTGCCCGGCCATGCCACCTTGGTGCAACCTAGCCTGTAAGATACTCGGGTCTTGAACATCAGCAAGGCCGCCGCCCCCAGAGGAGGATGTGTTGGCGTGCCTGTGCTTCTTCCCCTTTTTCTTAGATTTCTGCGAACCAGACTCCTGGTAAGCGCCAGGCGAGGGCCCATAGGGGAAGCTTAGAAGGCCAGGGGCAGGGGCAGGTGTAGAAGTCGTGGGGTGTTGATTAAGAAAGGAAGGAAACATTGACTCACGCTTTCCAGCATCACCTAACCTTGCACCACCGTCCATGTTCCGGCTACGGAGCAAGTCTTGATACATGGCATCATTGTTGTTCCTTGCAGTAGCGCCCGCCCCATAGGGGAGACCACCAGTAGCAAAGCCGTGGCCTTGACCAAACATGCCAGTGCCACTGACAGGAGGCGTGCCAGTAGGTTTGAGTCCAGGAGGTGGTCCTTGCACATTGGGGAAGAACTGCCCACCCAGAGGCTGGTGCTGAGACATGGGGTTGAATTGGTTGGCGTTCTTTGGCATCATCGAGTTCTGCTGGTTCATCAGCTTCTGGTTCCCGACAGGTTGCACATTTGCGGAAGCGGAAGCGCTGTCATTGGCGAAGCTGAAGCGTGAAGTGTGCCTAGTATGGTTTGAGCCATTTCCAGCCAGGTTGTGTTGCTGGGGCTGAGCATTCTGCATGTTGCTCAAAAGACCGGTAGCTTGAGTGCCAGATTTGAAATTGGAGAGTAGGAGCTGCTGCTGTTGCTGTGGCGTCAAGCCCCGATTGCTAAGCCCCAGACTGCTAAAGTCCTCGGCCAAAGGTGTGTTCTGTCCAAAGAGGCTGCCACCGAAGCCCTGTTGACCTGGCGGTGCGATTGCATGCTGGTTGAGATGATTGGTGCTTGTCTCGGGACCGTCTTCGGGCTCTCCACCTAGTTGTAGGCTACCACCGGCGGTGGCCTCGTTGTCCTCACGTTCAGCGCCCGGAGCTTGCTGGGGAGCTACTTTCACTTCGACTTCTGCTTCCCGTTGTGCTGTCAGTTCCTTCTCCTTTTCTTTGATAGCACGACGCTTAGCCCCCCCATTAGGATCTAACAGCAACGGGAAGTCCTTGACGGCTTTGAGTTCTTCTTCGGATAGAGCGGCGCTAGAGAAGATGAACCTGAAACTTGGCGAGGTGATGAGCTTCAAATACTCTTTTACACCATCGTCGTGGGATTTGGTGGGACGTGCGGCAGGAGCGGGAGCGGGAGTCGGAGTGGGCTGCGGCTGCGGGGTAGCGGATTTGGATGGCCGTGGGGATTTATCCTTTTCTTTCTCTTTTTCCTTGTCCTTGCCCTTCTTCTTCGGTGCCTCTGCGGGCTTTGGTGCCTTGGACGCTTGTACGGGGACGGCGTTTGTAACCATGGGGCTGGCGTTGTTGGAAGCGATTGTTGAGCGGCTAGCGCGACGTTCCAGTATTGCTTTGCTACCCCAACTTGCAGTTGCGGGTAAACCAGGTGCGTCCTGTATCGAACTAGACGTATCAGTGCTATCCTGCCGGTTCATGGGTGTTGCTGCGGCCACGGCAGGCCCTTGGTGGGCAGGTGGTGCGGCTCGAGATGTTGACGACTGCGAAGGCTGCTGAGTCTGGATCGAGTTCATCATGGAGAGATCCTGGCGAGTAAAACTGTCATTATCCTCACCAGGCTCGTGTAGGAACATGCAATTGCGGTTATTGCATGTCTCACCGCGAAGATAGGCCGAACAGTACTTTGTGGTACCAAACTGTGCTCTGTCAAGGAGGTGAGCTTGTTACATGACACAAAGCACAAGGGGGTAGGAACTTACCTCAGCGTCCTATCTCCATTCTGCGAACCGTCGACGGCGTTAATACATTTTTCAGCATCTTCCTTGCGTGCGAATGTGACATAGACGCCAACAGACTGCTGATGCTGCGCGTTCTCCTTGGCCTTGCTTACAACAATCTTCAGAATCTTGCCGTATTGCCCAAAGTAATCGTCGCCACGGAGCGTCTTGAGTAGTTCGTCTTCGCGTATGGTGGGCGTCAGGCCGGTGACGTATACGAGGTTCTTCTGGACGACACGCAGGCCGGAAAGGTGCTTCCGACTAAGGGAGTCAGCCTCGGCCTTCTGTGCCTCCTTCTGCCGTATCTGCGCGTTCTTCTTGGCCTTTTGCGCTATGAGCTGCTTGTGTTGTGCCATCCTGCGCCATGTCAGAAGAGTTCAAGGAGGTAAGGTGCATGAGGACCCACTCTTCGGGGGAGATGGTCTTCCACTCAATTGTCGAATCATCGTACGGTCGTCGACAGGCCGGACACAGGCCGTTCATAGTCGTCTTGATGTTGTTGTAGCAAAACTGACATATCTAGCACGTGGGTTAGCAGGGCTCGAGATGGCTTCACCGAGTTTTGGCAGGGCGGCAGCGTACTTGGTAGCCACACGGACAGGGCCGGAAGTTCCTGTCCGAAAGGTCGAATTCCTCGACGCAGAGTGGGCAGCACTCCTCCTCGTCATCGTCGACGAACTGGTCCTGTTGCATTCGAGACATGGCGACGTGTGCGGGTGTGTTGTGTCTTCTCGAACTGGTCTGAACGTGGCGCCCGAAAGCAATAACGATAGGCGGGGTATGGGGGTCGGGGACTGGTCTTGGTGGGGCGTTGGGAAGAAGAGGGTGCAAGTACAATAAACGCCGGCCGAGGTGCCACTGCCACAGTGAGAGAGATGCGCAGGAGGTGATGGGGGTTAAGAGGCTGCACTTGCGCCATGGGCCACAGGGCACGACTAGGGTCGTCGGTGGACGCTACTTACATAATCATGCGTCGCGGGTTGAGCTGCGAACTTCACGGCGTCGACGACATCACCACCCCGAGTCGCACTTGTCCGCTACACCGCGCAGCCCCAGAACCACAAATCCGCACAGAATGGCGATGCGGCTAGCTGTAGGCCGGCCATTGGGCGCCGCCGTCCGCGCATCGAGCTGCTCCCGCTCCGCCGTGCGCACCTTTACCTCGACTGCTCTCCGGGCGAAGGAAGTCGCGGGGCCAGAGTCGGAGACGCCAAACATGCGTGTGCGCACTCCCTCCCAGTTGGCACCACCAATGGCCGTTCTGACAACATGTGTAGTTTGCTCCACGTAACCCGGCCGGCAAGCTCAAGGCGCCTATCGTCAACCCGGCCGACCACTTCAAGGAAAAGGGCGAGGCGCTGCACAAATACGGACAGTACCTCATGTCATGTCTGCCCAAATACATTCAACAGTGCGATCCGCCTAGGCTGCGTCTACAATGTACTGTTTACTAGTATCTGACCATGACAGGTTCTCGGTCTGGAAGGATGAATTGACTATCTATGTCCCTCCTTCCGGCATCATCCCCACCTTCACATTCCTCAAATACCACACCGCGGCCGAGTACACACAAATCTCCGACATCACCGCCGTTGACTATCCCACAAAGGACCAGCGCTTCGAGGTCGTCTACAACATGCTCAGTATCCGCCACAACTCGCGTCTACGGGTCAAGACCTATGCCGACGAGGCGACCCCAGTCCCCAGTCTGTGCGATCTCTACGATGGCGCCAACTGGTACGAGCGCGAGGTTTACGATCTGTTCGGTGTCTTCTTCGTGGGCCACCCTGATCTCCGGCGAATCATGACAGACTACGGTTTCGATGGACACCCGCTGCGAAAGGACTTCCCCATGACTGGATACACCGAGATTAGATACGACGAGGAGAAGAAGAGGATTGTTGTAGAACCCCTGGAGATGACCCAGGCTTTCAGGAACTTCCGCGGTGGTTCGTCAGCATGGGAGCAGGTCGGTCCTGGAGACGACCTCAAGCCAGAAGCCGTAAGTTGCCCACTACATACTTATGCTGCGCCTTCTAACATCAACAAAGTTCAAGCTGCCGACTCCGAAGCCAGAGCCGCCGAAGGAGGAAGAGAAGAAATAGATGGTTTAGAGCATTTGGATTGTATATACCTGCGAATGAACGTACTTGTTCAACGTCGATCATATGACGACCTGGTGTCTAGACTTGACCTCGGGACTGACTGAGTTCCGCTCATCTTGAATATGCCAAGCGCCCGGGCAGACCTCGCAATCGAGCGCCCGATTAGGTAAGCGCAGTGCAACGCACCTTCCCCGGGGCCGTCTCGCCTCACTTGCTTCCAGGTTGCTACAGGATGCCAATTGCTTCTCACATCATCCATACATAGTGGCATGACAGGCCCTGCAAACATGAAGTGACCTAATACTATTTGTCAATACCGTCATACCTCGCACTTTGTCATCCAACTGTACCCCGCTTTTCCCTTCCGAGGTGCATAGCAGGCCACCAGAGCATCGGAACAGCGGTCGTGGTTTCCGAAGATCAACTACATTCTATGAGTATGCTCTTGAGGCTAAGCTGAACTGGAGCTAATTGATCCTTCCGACTTCCTACCAATCATAAAGCCTACCTAGCTTGTGACCAATACCTGCTTCTATCCCAACGCGTCCTTGAATGTTGTATAAGAACCCACAATTTCCATCTTCTACTCTCTAAATATGTACTTCAAGCCATCTACACTCCTATTCTTTGTGCTCACTACCACAGCCACCATGTCGAACAGCACTACCACGACAGTCGAGCCTTTCAAGCTCTCTGCTCCAGCAGGCACTGACATCTGGCGCAAGCCTCCATCACACAATGCTTTCAATGCATCAACACACCCTGCCCAACTTCCCACCTACGACCTTAAGACTTTCCAACGAGCCAAGCTCACCTTTGCCCTGCCCCCATCCGATAAACTCCGTCAATACGACCAAGCTGGCCTTTTGCTACACTTGACGAAACCCGGTGTCCCAGAGAACGAAACAAAATGGGTCAAGACTGGCATCGAGTTCTACTACGGAAAGCCCTATGTGGCGACGGTGGGGTGTGATGCCTGGGCTGACTGGTCGCTCGTTCCCATGCCAGACTTCAAGAACAACAGCCAGCCTGGAGCTACTATCGAAGCAAGAAGGGAGAAGGACGTTTTGGGGAAGAGTCTGTGGATCTACTGGATTGTGAGGGATGAAGCTGGGAAGGAGGTGGAGAGACGACCGCTCAGAGAGGTTACGTGGTTTCTCGCGGAAGAGGAGGGCTGGAGTGTGAGTGTTGCGGGATATGTTTGTAGACCAACTACTGAGGGTGGTGAGGAGATGCTTGAGGCAGAGTTCAAGGAGGGTGTCGAGATTGAGATTTTGAACTCTGAATAGGACTGGCAGTCGGCTACATGTCACTCTATGACTTGACTACCACAGAGGAAAGAGGCGTTCAATCTCTATAGGCTCAGGCTGTATGGTCACTACAGAGAGGGAGACGTTCAATCTCGGATGGGGTCGAGTTGTTTGAATGCTGTAGAAAGTATGAGACAATCATTGATCGAGCGCTTCCTATCTTCACATGACTTCGATCTCATGAGCCAACGTCTTTAAGTCTCGATATTCCATGCTTGCTAGCTTAAGCCCCACGCTCGTTATCAACATCACGTCACACTGAATCCACGAAAATCAAACACGCCATTCACTTCCCCAGACCACGTGCCAAACATAAGCGTCCGACCTCCCCACTCACTTCGCCACAACCACCGCCTCGCAACCTGATATGACCCACGCACCACACTCCCTCCCACTCTCCACATCCACCCCATCCACGCAACTCTCTCTCTCTCTCTCTCTCTGCTTCCAACCCTGCACCTACCCGCGCCTCCCACCACTGCAAACACCCGCGCACTTGCGCCAAACCAGCAACCACCGCCCACACACATACGCACACAGCAAATTCAACTCCCCCATTCCGAAGCCGAGGAACCCGGAATAGCCAAGTAACAATAACAACATCTGCTGTAAAAAACTATGGGTCGCGTACAACTCTACTGTCCATCCAACAAGAAAACCGTCGATGGCTTCGTCATTGGCGCGTACCAGAAGCCCGAGCAGGTGCTCCAGGGCGTACGATTAGCACTTGGCATCAAGCACGCTGCACTCTACACTGTCGACGCAAAGGCAGTCGGGGATCCGCATTCGCTGCAAGAAGACCAGCGCGTCCTTGTTGCTGCACGCGAGACGGAAAAGATGCTACCAGATGCGCCGTATGGTTACGTTTTGTATGATGGCGAGGAAGGCGAGGATGTGGGACCTGATACTGAGGGTTGCGAGCAGGAGTGGGATGTAAGTATTTTTCT
The DNA here is from genome assembly GCA_014334815.1 of Pyrenophora teres f. maculata. Classification (NCBI taxonomy): domain Eukaryota; kingdom Fungi; phylum Ascomycota; class Dothideomycetes; order Pleosporales; family Pleosporaceae; genus Pyrenophora; species Pyrenophora teres. The sequence continues at coordinate 5,519,906 of CP060568.1, forward strand.
TTCCTTCCATATTCTTCTTTTTCATCACTGGAGTCTTGGCTGGGATACAGGTTACTTTTACACTATCAAGGTAAGAGTTAACAGAGGTTAGGATCTTTCAGACTATGAAAAGTGCGCACATATCTGGAGTCTGAACGAGATGAAGCCTACGACAAGGAACAAACTACGGATTACGCGACCGTACATGTCTGTTCAAGCAGATGTTGATGCCTTGAGCTCCTCTGCATCATCTATGCTGCCTATCGATCATGAAATCGCCATTGAAGAGAGCTGGGGTATTACTATCGAGCACTTTCTCCCCTCAAGCATGAAGCCACCATCCTCAAAATTCAGCAGTAAGACATGTGACACGTCTACGCTTGCTGCCCTGTCTCTCTTCAGTAGTTTCACGCACGGTCAAGCACGACTCGCACGTGACGTTCTGGAAGACGCTGTTGCACTGCGGACGGAGGAGGATCAGGGCGATGACAAGGACCCCGTGGTGCGCGAACAGGATGTGCTGAATGCGATTACGATTGTGTATGAGCGAGCAGGTGTGCTTCCAGCGAAGCTGACGAAGGTCAAGACTGAGAAGGCGAGGAGGAAGGACGGGAGGAAGGCGGCCAAGGGGAAGCGGAAGACTGCTAACGGTGGGCTTTGAGACAAGGATGGGTGAAGGTGGTATGAAGCAAGGAGCGAGTGGCGTTGAGACGGAAGGCTCGAATCTTTTCATGATGGGTACGAGACATGGATGTTAGGAAATCAAACTGGAAAGAAAAAAGTATGATAAACCTATACTCTGGAAACAATACCTATACCCTCTTGCTTATAGAAGTTACTACTCGATGCCATCGACTCTCTTGCTATGCTGCCTGTGCAGATCTTGGCCCCCCTCTTTGCGCATTGGTCCGACTCCTGACTTCGCTGTGGTTGACCTCAAGATGGGTTCCACTGCTATTCTTCTCAATTTTCATCGAACCTGGTCCTGCATTGATGTAATCTTGGACATCCTTCTCAGTCACACCCGGAGTCGAAACGTGGATGCCTTCAATCAAAACCTTTTCATCTTCTGGAATCTCCAGAGTAGTTTCCTTGATCTCGGGCCTCTTTGTGCCAAAGGGAGGGTCAAAGCGTTTGCGTAGCGTCTCGATCATCTTGCCAAACCAGAACCAGTTCAAGCCGTTGAGGATGCAGTTGGAGGCCAGGTATGCGGTAACGAGCCACAGTGGGACGTGTTGGCCTTGTGAGAATCGAAGGATGTCGTTCTTGAAACCAGCATTGCCTACAGTTGTGTTGCTTGACAGCTTGCCCATATCTGGATCAGAGAATGTAACTGGGCCGGCAGTATACATGTTGTACATGTCGGTGAAGGCGCGTATTGATTGATAGGTGCCCCATACAATGCGGCAGCAGAAGAAAGTACAGAGCAGTATTATGCCGTTGATGAGCTGGACAGTCGAACCGGTCATGTTGAGCTTATCGCAGAACCAGTGGATGTTCAGGAAAGGCGAGGAGAGTTCGTAGAGGATGAAGATGCATGCGTAGTAGTTTACAAAGGGTCGCTGTAGTATTGTCAGTACTAGAATTGGCTTTGCTACGCTCGAGAAAGCGCGGCATTGCACTTACAAAGCCTAGCGAGAAGACTGAGAGGGCTGAGATGGCATGGAACAGCATGCCGATTCCAAAGATCTTAACATTCTGGACGGTGATCATCAAATCCCAGAGGAAGTAGCCTCCCGCGAACGCCTGGATCAAACCCGAGGCCCCGGTATACCCGTATACGCGCTCCTCGGTGTTCATCTGGTTGAGTTCGTTGTCCGTGCAGAGAACCCAAAGGGCCATGGCGCAGATTAATGTGCTCTGCACGAATGAAACTATGTGCACATCCCAGTTCAATTTTGTGCGGGCGTTGAAGGTGGCGTATACGCGCGGGAAGAAGAAGCGCGAGAAGGCTGGGGCGACGAAGCGGTAGGTTGCATGGTAGAGCATAAAGGCAAAGAAGATCTCGTGGAAGTGCAAGGGCAGCGTCTTGAGGGAGAAGAAGTCGGCGACGGGTTCGACATATTTGACTAGGCTCTCAGGTCGCTGGATTGGAAATGGATCGTGCATGGTGGTGAGGCTTGAGTAAGGCTGCAGTGCGGCGGACGCGAAGATGTCGTCGAGGGCGGTAAAGATGGCAGGCGAATCAGGCGTGGTGGACGAGGGAATCTCTTAAAGGCAGCGACTTGGCCGACAGCGAGAACAAGGGGACTTTTATGCGGTCAGGCAGTTGTCACCAAGGTTGAGGCCGAGGGGCACAGCGATGCACATACCTCGGGGATGCCTGCTGCAGGGTGCGGATGACGACTAAAGGTGGAACAAACGGCGCATCTAGTCCGGGCTGCGATTAGCGAGCCGGCAATGTTGCTCACGCTGCGCCCAAGGCACACGACACGTTCGATATCGGAGCGGACATGTCGGTACAAGCTCGAGGTACAGCCATGAGACTGCGTCATCCGGCTTCCTTGGATACATCCATGTATACCTACTATAGTAGGTCCTCGGTGGCAGGTGGTGCATAGCCACATGATACCTTATACCTTCATAGGCAGGCAACCGTCTCTTGCCTGTAGTCTTCATCGCAACTGGATTCAGAGGAAAGATTTGGATTATCGAGGACAAGAAGAACAAAGTTGAGAGGCTTTTTATTCGCGCGGTCAGGTGACGTCGTGTCATCCTTCGTTTTATGCCTGGACAGCTAGAGTACAGTGCTGCTTATGCTCGCAAGTCAAGTCGGGGCAATTGCGTGAAGATGACATGGACATGTATAGACTGTCAGTGTAGTCATTGAGACTGGGCGGGAATGGGACATGACACATGTAGCGGAAAGTAGATGATGCAGGAAAGTAGCAAGCTACGGTATGCTTTCACTACTGCTGCCGCATGCATAGTCGCATCCCAAGACCGAGATGGTGAGCATGTGGGTTAGCGGGGAACGCGAGTGGACTCAGTTACGCGACGAAAGGCGTGCAGGGATCAAGGATGCTTAACAGTTGGGAAAGCAAAGCGCCAAAGCGGGACAGAAGACCCGTAGACTGTTTTCTCAGACCCCCTCCAACCATGAGGGCTTTGCAGATATGTGTCGGAAATAGTCCGTCGTTTCGCATACAAGCGCAGTGTCCTCGCCTAAGACCATGTCAACAGACCCTCCTTGCACGCCGCACTTACGCTCGCCCGGCATTCGCACCCAAGCCCACGATCGATATCAAGCACATCCGCCAGAACCCAGGACTATACGAGCAAAACTGTATAGACCGAAACTATGCAGCTCACAGCAAGTCGTCATGGCGCATCCTGGAGCTGCATGAGCAATGGCTGGAGCTTCAGCAAAGCAGCCGCAGTCTACGAGAGCGCAACAACCGCATTCGAGCCCATCTCGCAAAGACGGCCTCGCGTGCCAAGGACGCTGAAGGAAAGCCCGTCGCCATGAGGGAAGGAATGATTGGCGAGGCAAAGGCTATAAAGGCAGAGCTTAGTGCAGTCGAAGCACGGGAAACACAATTACAAGAAGAAATTGAAAGCCTGGCCCAGGACTTGCCCAATCTGAGCAGTACGCACACGCCAGTCGGCACTGAACCTGATGTCCTTGGCTACATCAATGCGCATCCCGGGAGCGAGGCGTCGCAATCAAAAAGTCAACAGTCACACGTAGACATTGGGCAAGAACTTGGCATACTTGACTTCACCGGCTCAGCGCAAACTTCAGGTTGGGGCTGGTACTTTCTCATTGGCGATGGTGCTATGCTGGAACAGGCCCTCGTCCAATATGCCTTGAGGGTTGCTACAAAGAAAGGATGGAAAGCAGTCGCGCCGCCGTCATTGGTGTATTCGCACATTGCCTCCGCATGTGGGTTCCAGCCAAGAGATCAGAATGGCGAACAGCAAGTATACGCCATCGAGCAAGCGGAAAAGGACAAGGCAAAGCCTCAACTGGCTCTTGCTGGCACAGCAGAGATACCTCTGGCTGGTATGAAGGTCAGCCAGACGTTTGAGGAGTCGGAACTGCCACTCAAGACAGTTGGCGTGAGCAGATGCTACCGTGCTGAAGCCGGCGCGAGGGGGGCGGATACCAAGGGTCTATATCGAGTTCATGAATTCACAAAGGTCGAGATGTTCGCCTGGACCTCGCCTGACCACGCAGGAGAAGATCACTTCACCGCCCAAACGACACAGAGCTCAGAGGTAATCTTCGAGGAGATGCTGTCAATACAAAAAGAAATCTTGGAAGCGCTCGGGCTGCATTGCCGCATCCTGGAGATGCCCTCCACAGACCTCGGTGCCAGTGCCACAAGGAAGCTCGACATAGAGGCCTTCTTCCCATCTCGCCAGGACATTGACCAAGGCTGGGGAGAGGTGACGTCTACATCAATGTGCACCGACTACCAGAGCCGACGGCTGCAGACGCGCATGCGCATGAAGGGTGGCAAACTAGAATTTCCGTATACGCTCAACGGGACTGCGCTCGCGGTGCCCCGGGTACTTGCGGCAATGCTGGAGAACCACTGGGATTCACAGGAGCGCACGGTGACGATACCGGAGGTGTTGCGGCCATTCATGGGCGGCCAAGAGAAGATTCGGACACAAGGCTAGCTGAGCAAGTTCTGGACAGATGATGGTTTGGGGGCCTTTGTACAGTCGTGTATATATACGGTCGCCAGCAGACGATTGGCTACGAGACCAGAGGGGTGGAAACGCGTCGTCGCGTTCAACCGTGTCCGTCCGCTCAACGCTTGGCCCACAATTGTCGTCTTTCCTCACAGCGATGCCCTGCATGTCAAGGTGAGCAAACCCCCAATCCCCTGCTTCTGCCGCGGTATCCCAGCTCGTCGCCGTCGAGGCTGAATGCGCGCTTGGCCCGGCTATGGGCGGCGATTGGTGCACAGCCTCCCCAGCCTGCTAGATCTGCATGCCATTACGCATGGGAGCAGGTGCATGGACACAGCGGCCATGTGAACAATCGCCACGGCCTTTGTTGTCTGCTGCAGCACAGAGCCTGAAACAGGCCTCAACACTATGGCGAAACGGTGCGATATGAACCTTGTCGCGCTGAACTAGTTCTTGGCCCATCCACCCTTCACGCCATCGCTTTCGAGGTGGGGTGGTCTAGCGCCTCTCCCCCTAGTACCCCTACGCATCTTCCAGCCATCAACAAGCCACCAGCCCGTCCACAACTCGACCTGCACCTGCGTGCGAACAAGGCAATCCGCAGCAACGGTGCTGTCGCCGCGCCCGCCTCTGCACTCCAGTGCAACAAAGTCCCAGCCATCCAGAGCCCTTGCGACCCTCCCAGCCTGCAATATAGCAGCCAGAGGCCCCCTTCGGCCTCCCCGAGCGCGACAACACAAGAGTCGGAGAGCACAACAACACAAAGTCGCAGCGCATGGTTTCCTACCCAGACTCGACGAGTGCCGAGCGCTCATTGCCCATCCGGCGCCCGTCTTCGGTCGTCTCGCACTCGTCGCGCGCCTCGACCGTCCGACGCCATCGCCAACATCGCTCCAACGTGGGAGGTCCCTCGCTAGCGCCGCAAAACGAGTTCCCCATCTTCACCCACACGGGCGACGTCGAAGTCGTCATCACCAACGGCCGCCGGGAACAGCGCTATCTGCTGCACAAGCTGATTCTGACCCAATGCTCTGGTTTCTTCGAGGCCGGCACGAGCGATGAGTGGGCCAGCGCCGGCGATGTCACCAACGCGGGACCTAGCAACGGCACGCTCTTGGCAAGAATACCGTCAGGTTCGCGACCTGAGCAAAAGAAGAAGTGGAGGTATGAGTTGGATTGGGGCAGCGGCGAGGATGACCTGCCCATGCTGGTGCAGAAGGTGCGTTCCCCCTCCAAATATTTACGCGAGAAAGTGTACATGTACTTACACGTCTCCAGAAGAACCCACCCACCATGTTCGGCGGCGACCCAAGTCCGCCCGCGCAACCACCTCCGGCACGCAACAAACCCGCCCCACCGCAGTCAGGCTTCTTCCGTAGCATGGTCAACATCTCCACCTTGCACGCTCCAGCAACGCCCGCCGTTCCAGAGGAAGATCCCGACGATGACACGTTCCGCGACTACGATAACCTCTTCCGCATATTCTACAATTACCCACCTTCGCTCGACAACGTCAACATCGCGAGCGCATACGTAGAGTGCAAATCGCTCCTCCAACTCGCAGACATGTATGATGCACTTGGTGTCATTGGCCCTCGCGTAGACCACCACCTACTCCGCTTCCAGGGACGACTATGGAAGCAAATCGCGAAATACCCACCCAGCTACCTCAAGCTCGGCTACATGGCTCGTAGTAAAGCCATATTCGCCGAAGCTATGGTGCATGTGGTCGGACAGTGGCCACAGGGCATCAACCAACTGCGCGGTCAGATCTCTGAGCCAGTCATCGAGCTAATAGAGGACAAGGTGGATGAGATGGACGAACTCAAGGCCAAAATTGAAGTCAAGCTATTCCGACTTTCCCTGACGACAAGTCGCGGCGAACGTGTTAGCCCCTCGAGCAATTGGTTAGACTGGATCGCAGTTTCCCTGTTCCGCCAATGGCTTGCAGAGAACACAACCCCACCCCCGGCCCCCATTCTCAAGTCACCACGACCCCAGAACGCACGAGGAGAAGCTGCGCCCTTGCCTGCTCCACCGGTCTTCAACACCGGTCGCATCTTCCGCTTACTTGGTCAAGGTGGCTCCAGTTACCTCAACCACGATGAGTGCAAGCGTTTCCTGCGTCTAAACCCGGACCACTACAATCGCGACAACCTAAAGCGTTTCGAGCGCAGAATCGACGAGATCAAGAACAAAGCCAAAGACGTCGTGAAGCCGCTCATGCGCAACTTCCTCGAATTGGACCTGCGAGAGGGCGGCCTTCCGTATTTGACTTGTACGAGGATCGATCCACAGGACTTCCCATGGGACGATATATAACCACACTCTAGACCCGAGAAAAAAAAGAAGAAAAAAGATATGCGTGGATATGTCCACTATCGGCCTAGGACGTGCCGAACTCAATGGCGCATGAAACAGAAACATGGAGACTGAACTGATATTGGCTGTGGGGAATATTTTTGGGCGCCTGATACCCTTTTGTGAATTTTGCAATGCTGATTTTTTTCCTTTGATGATTTCATGAACGAGAGTGTGAGAGAAGGCTGTAAGTGAGGAGAGGAGAGATGAAACGAGAAGGATACCCACCCGTAATGATGCAACCGGAAGACGAACGACAGACGGAGAGGAAAAGGGAAGCGGTGTGTACGCTGGACGTAGCATTTTCTTTTTTCCCATCTCCCATCTCTCCATCTTCCCCCTTTCTTTCCTCTAATGAATAGAAGAAGAAGAAAGAAAGAACGACCGACAATCGATACTCTATACCCCCACTTGCATTGCACATGTTCCTGCATGCTATATACCTTTTCTTTTTCTCATTTCGTGATCCTAGTGGTCGGCCTCACTTATTCCGTCTTAGGCACAGCATCCATTCTCGGTTCGTTCGGCAATGCTGCATGATTTGTTTTTGGCTTTCTTGGGGGGTTTGCCCCTCTTTCGTTCTTGTTCTTGTTCCTGGTCCGCTTGCGGAAAATGGGGCGGCCTGTCAGCGATAAGTGTATGTATCTTTGGGGCTGTGGTGAGCCACTTTTGCAGATCAGTGATCGACGGCGCAGACGGGAGATCAGCGTATGGGGGGATGGATTGGAGTGGAGCTAAGGTGTGCGGCTGTGAAGATGCAGATAGGGCATGAGGATTTGGTGTTTTGTTACCTCATCTGATTGTTTGGACATGGGATGGGGTTGTTGTTTCAGATGTGTGATGGTAGAGGACGAGGGTGGCGGGGATGGAGGGATCATGTGATGATTCGTGGTCGTTTTGGAGAGAGTTTTCAGACTACCTTCCAAAATGACGACTGACATTGCATAGCTCATGGTACTCTAAGACAACATGAGTGTAACAAACATATTAAATCTGTGTTTGTAATATCACCTCATACAGCCACGGTCGATATTTCATCCTGCCCAACCATCCCAAATGACGTCAAACAATCACAGCCCCCAAGACCCACCGTGTTCACCACCCTCATCAAGCGCCCTTCACCTCGATCGCCGATGGCACCAATTTTCATTTCCGTGCCCAAGTATTCCCATCCCGATACCCGTCGTCCCCTGCTTATCAGATCTTCACAGCCCATATACCCTCGTGTCGATCACATCCGCCACAATACTCCATCTAAATTATTTTTCCCTTGCCTCAATCTCAGCAGATAAACCTAATGCGGAAGCATGGCATGTCAGATTGGGTGTGTTTGCGACTTCACGGGGGGATGGAAATACTTGGCGGGCTGGGATACATGGTGTAAAATACGGCTTGGCAATTAATTGATGGAGGGAGAAAAGAAAAGAGGGGACGGAGGGACGGCAAGAAGTGGGATATTGGGGAGTGGGATCTTCCGTCATGAGAAGAAGAAATGGTGAACAGAGGGGATCCGGGAAGCGGGAGCCCAGTGACCGACGGACGTGCGGACTGTTATTGTGACGTGGATGGAAACAGTGTTTTTTTTTGGGTGTGGGGGGGAGTGCTGGGACATAGACATGAATATGGAGGTAGGGTAGAGAGGAAGATGTATAAAGCAGCTCGGATTCCTTCCTCTGGGTACCATCATCATCAGCATCAACTACCACATCATTCACTCATCTTCCAAACTCCACAACCAACAACCCAAACAACAAACCAACAAACCGCAAAAATGCACTCCACCATCTTCACCTTCATCACCTTCCTCGGCCTCTCTGCCGCCGCTGCAGTCATCCCTCGTCAGAACGAACTCTGCGGTGGCCTCAGGACACCCCTCTGCTGTCTGACCCCAGTCCTCGGCCTCATAGACTTGAGCTGCGAGAACGGTACGTATATATCCCAACCTTTTCCATCCCTTTCTATTCTAGATCAACGAGAACACACCACTGACAATACACATCAATAGCCGGCGACTTTACCGACCTCGAAGCATTCGAAGCAGAGTGTGCCATGACTGGTGCCACGGCTCAGTGCTGCACCCTTCCTGTTGGAGGTGAAGCCCTGGTTTGCAATGACGCTTAAATGGCGAATTTGTATCCCCATCGGAACTGGAGATATGATCGATAGCTCGTAGGAGTAATGGAGGGGAGGAGATTTGGGAGATGGAACCGGGTTTGGGGGACATTTGTCGATGGGCTTGTGCAACTGTATATTAGTCTTTGGGCAGCCTTTGTTTGTGTATAACCTGTTTGGTGGTATTAACATATATTCTCTTCTTTATCTGCTCCAGAACCCTGCTCAGTTGCGTGTGTTTCGCTGTCATCGCCATTCCTTCGGTAGTGCGTGAAATTACAGACAGGTAATGACTGTGCGTCCAAGCTCGTACTTTGAGGATCACGGTCTGCACCATCATCATAGCATGTTCGTATGAAACGATGTGCGCTTAATATAGGAATTATGAACACCAAGACTATCACCATGCATGCCGTAATCCAGATGGCTTAATTCAGGAATCCCATTCGCTTATGCTAGTTTCATGATGACATATGTCCACCGGACTTTCATATATCCGTCTCATTCAAATTTTAGGCTATCCCTAACACACTTTCGTACCCGCTTCTTGAATTCTGGAGTATTTTCTCGCCACAAGGCTGCCGCCTCGACATTCGCAGGCGACTCGTCGTTTGGGCTCGACAACATAGATATTACGGAGAGGAGGATAGTCTCGGGTGTTTGGACAGGTGACCAGCGTTCTGCGGCTGACTCATAGCCGTATTTGTCTTCTTCCGGAGGGTGGAGGATCGAGATGCATACATCGCCGTTCTGGTAGACTTTGGGATGTTAGCAAGGCGTGCTGTGGAAGATTGCGCAAGGCACAGGGTGGGTGAGAACTCACTGTTGGGGTGGAAAATGGGAGTCTCAAAGCGCATCTTTGGCGGTAGCAGAGGGTATTCGATGGGGAAAGTAAGACGTGCGCGGAAGAAACCTCCTACATGTCTCGTTAGTACTGCGCCATGCTCAACAGCCAGTCTCTTGCATACCTCCATAGAACTTTGTGTCGTCGTCAATCATGAGCATGACCTCCCACTCAAACACGTTGTTTTCCACCAAACCGCAGCTTATGCCGGATATACTCTTGTCGTTTTGCATTTGTTTGAGCTGGCGAGCCAGCAGCCCTGCTGCGGCAGATGACGATGCCATACTGTGCCTTTGTACGAGTGGCGTCCGAGGTTGAACCGAATATCGGGATGCGAGGTTGAAGCGTGACAGAAGCGACTTGCGAAGCGTTATAACTGATAGGCGCGTAAATTGCAGGTGTTTTACAGCAGGCCCGAAGCGGCAATAAGTGGTGGGTGATATGGCTTGTGTGCACCGGTCAAGTTGTAGAAGGAGGGCAGGTGGAGATTCCAGAGGCGCGCTCGGGCTTAGAATGTGGAGAGCGTTGGACTTTCGGAAGGCGGGGCAGAATAGTCAGATGGCGGCAAACAGCAGGGGCCTCTCGCCTGGGGTCGGGAAAATGGTTATACTTTGGGCGATGTGATAGTACCAAAGGGTTCGAGTATGCAGCACGAGGCCTTTGTGTGGCGGCAAGTACTGCTATGGGAAGAAGCAAACCTGAGCTTATGGGGAAACCTGTCGGCTGCATGTGGCGGTATGCGCCAAGTACGAATCCGACGGTGCAGGGATCCGTCACGGTATTCAGGCTTGCCCCTTTGCGTCTACTTTGCATGGGAGAATGGCTTTGAGTCAGGATAGGGTTCAACAAGCGTGACAAAGGTACTGCATCTGGCACTTGATAACTGATCAAGGTGACAATTGGGACCCCGGCTTGAAACTCGATAAGCCCTATAGCGCCATTGCACAAAAGTAGGCCCATGGCTGGAACGTCATCACTATTAACTTGTAGCTACTCTCTCATGCATCCAATATGTCCCAAAACGCCGTCGTGACCATTACCCATTCATGTTGCTCCCCGAGGACCTGTGTCTAGGGTATCATTGGACCCAAGGAGACGTAAGTGAAATTACAAGAGCAGAGAATAGCAGTACATGATGAAATCATCATACAAACACCCGAAAACTTTCATCACCCAAACACCTTCAGAAACCCCCACAGACCAGCGCCGCAAAGCACGGGAATGGTCAGATTGTCATCCCAGCCGAAGACGTCGATCGCCTCGCTCACACTTGCAATCATGCCAGCTGCAAGCGACATGGCACCCAGAGCCCAGTAGCCTGTAGCCGAGGCTTGGGTCAAAGACAGCTTGAGTGCCGAGCGCGTCTGGGCGGGAAGTGTGAGGACGCCCTGGAATGCGAACGCGTGTTCGCCCTGGTTGTGCTCCGAGTATAAAGGACCCAGCCAGCCCCACCACACAGCCGCTGTGATGACACCAGTCACACACGCCGCGATGGACCCGGCCAGACTCTTGCCTTTTCTGACTCTGGGCGTGAGATGGCCCCAGAGCCTACCGAAAGTCGAAGCAGCAGTGTCGCACCAGCTCAACAATAAGATGCTCATAACGGCAATGTCTTTTGGACAAAAGCGCATCACGATCCATGCACCCAAGAGGTACGAGATGACCCCGTTGTATCCTTCGACTTCAGATTCGCGCATGAATGCGCCGAGGCAGCCAATGTACAATCGGTTCACTTGCCAGTAGCGGTGCCGAATGACATCTATCATGGCGATGGGGATAAGCATGCTAAGCAGGACGTTGTGTATTTGCGACGTTTGTGTGCCCGTACAGTAAAGGGCGATGGTAAGGAAGCCGATGGAGACATGTAGCATCTTGCGGGGTATCTCATGCCGATGAATCTATTGCTGTTAGTCGTCGCATCTAAAATAGCGTCGCGCATACGTACAAATGACCGCCATTTCTGGTGAATGGGAATCAGGCCTAGCGGGCTTGGACTCCTACTCATCTCCCTCCAGTAGTTCTTGTTCGCAGCTGCGGGGGATAGGTGACCGTTAGGTATGTTTCCAGACAAGGCGAGTTCCTTCTTCAGGCTTCCATTCATCTGTCTCCGGCTCGTTAGGCTAGCGATTCTCTGCCCTCCTGGACGCCGGCTTTTGGCTCGCGCCCTCTTGTCGGGGTCCGAGCCAGACGAGTCTTCGTCGATTTGCGGAGGTGACGTAACTTGCTGTTTGCGTGTCGACGAGCGCGTAACTGGCCCAAAGTAGCCATCTCTTGTGCTGCCCGCCTCGGAGGGCGTGGGCGAAGGGGATATCACGCGCGGGGTGCTAGGTATCTGATACTGTCTAGAGGACTCCATGGCGTCGCGCCAGCAGGTGGGAAAGTAAGGTAAAATAGGAACGCGGATGGCACCGGAAAGCGTAGAGCGGGCCCTGGCACAGAGTACTGCTATGTTCACAAGCAGGGAATGCCGATCCGAGGGTTGCGAATATATGTAACGAGGCTGAGCGGGTGCGTCACACCAGTCATATGGGCCAGGGCCATTTAAGGTGGCATCGAGATTGATGTCAGCATTATTAGGACTTGTCAAAGACCCAAGGCCCGCGGATTCGTCCGAGCAGGGCGCATCGTCTCGGGAGGCAGAAGATGCCACAATGCGTGCAGGCGACAACGGCGGCCGTCTTTGCTACAGGCTGGTGGTGGACAGGGAACGTATTGGACGGATGATGACGGCTGTGTACTTAATTTTGCGGCATGAGACTGGGAAATTTGGTCGCAAGACCATTCACTTATGATTTGGCCTATGATCAACGTGGCTGGCGGATCCGTCTTGGCGACACCATCAGGTCGTGAGCTGCATTTTCAAAGTGCCTGCATTGTCGTCGAAGATTCTAGCGCATCTCCGAGCAGTTCGCCGAAAACAAGCTTTAGTCCAAATACTGACAGATGACGGTGCCCAGGTGTCTCGTGCGCTTGCTAGTATGTAAGTAAGACACTGTGGCGCAAGTGGCGGTGCGAGGTCCCACTTTAATTTTCAAAAGTTCGCCCGACCTTTTCGCGCATCGCGACTTTTGCAACAGAGCCATCCAAATCAAAGCATCCACATATGGCGCCACAAAACAAGACAGACCGCTCCTTTGGCGCCTTGACGCCTGCTCTTTCAGAATGGATACTCGAGGCTGTGGATTCCATGGGCTTTGTGAAAACAACACCAGTGCAGCATGCGGCCATCCCCATGTTTATGAAAAACTCCGATGTTGTAGTTGAAGCCGTCACGGGAAGTGGGAAAACTCTAGCGTAAGCACCCATACTTCTCAAACCACGGCACTAGACTCATAGAGGCATAGTTATTTGATACCCATTGTTGAGCGTCTGCTTCGATTAGACGCGCCCATTAAGAAGCATCACGTGGGAGCCATCATCATATCGCCAACCAGAGAGCTAGCAACACAGATCCATACCGTACTATCGTCACTCCTTCGATTTCACGCGCCCTCAGCCGCCCTGTTGGACCCCGAGGATGAGGACACTGACATGGAGGATGCTGCTCCTCCGAAGCCAACTTTCCCCCCAGGCACGCTCAGAGTTGTGCCCCAATTGCTTCTCGGTGGATCGGTGACTCCAGCCCAGGATCTCAGCAGGTTCCTGAAATCATCCACTAATGTACTGATTGGCACACCTGGTCGGCTCCTCGAGCTCCTCTCCTCACCGCATGTCCATTGCTCGCAGTCCTCGTTCGATGCTCTTGTCCTTGACGAGGCCGATCGACTTCTGGATTTGGGATTTAGTGCGGATCTCCAAAAGATTCTATCCCGGATACCCAAGCAACGCCGAACCGGTCTTTTTAGTGCCAGTGTGAGTGAAGCAGTCGACCAGCTCATCCGTGTGGGTCTTCGGAACCCTGTTCGAATCGCGGTCAAGGTCAAAGCACGAGCTGCTTCCAACGGCACCACGGGAGAAGCTGGGGCTATCGAAGACAGGAAAACTCCGGCGAGTTTGCAAATGTCTTATCTTGTCATGCCTGCTTCGCATAAGCTGCCAGCCATCAAGAAAGTCTTGTCTTCAATGCAACCGCAACCACAGAAATCCATCATGTATATGGCGACATGCTTTTCTGTCGATTACTTCCAGCACGTGCTTCCTGAGTTACTGAAGGGTTTTACCATTGTACCCTTGCACGGCAAGCATCCTGACAAAGTGAGAAAAAGGAACTTTATAAAATTTGTCGACTCCGTCACCCCTACCATACTCTTAACAACTGATGTAGCAGCACGGGGACTGGACATACCGTAAGCATTCATCACTCTCTCAAGAATGGAGTAGTGGAGAGGTATACTAACACCTATTTAGCTCAGTTGATCTCGTTCTGCAACTTGACGCCCCGAGTGATCCGAAGACATTCATACATCGCTGCGGCCGTGCAGGCCGAGCAGGCCGCAAAGGACTTGCCCTCACATTCCTTAGCCCTGGCCGAGAAGAAGATTATATCGAATTCTTACGAGTTCGACAGACGCCGATATCTCCCTTGACAAACCCCAACGTTGAGGTAACTGCGGAAGAAGCAGAAGCAATGAGTAATCGCATGAGGAAGGTGGTCAAGGCAGATAGAGCACTTTTTGACAAAGCACAACGAGGCTTTGTATCTTGGGTCCGTGCATACAGCAAGCACACTGCCAGTTCGATCTTCCGCATCCCAGACCTGGACTGGACAGAGCTAGGTAACGCATGGGGTCTTCTTAAGCTTCCAAGCATGCCGGAGCTGAAGAAATGGGACGGAGACCGGAGCCTAGGTGTCGTCATGGACTTTAGCACCTATGCATACAAGGACAAAGCACGCGAGCAGCAGCGACAAGCTGAGCAGCAAGAATATGAGGCTACAAAGGCGGAAGGAAAGAAGCGATACGTAACAGAAGATAAGAAGGCATCGGCGTGGACACAGCAGAAGGACCAAAAGGCCCTGAAGGAGCTACGGAGAGAGAAGAAGGCAGCGAGGCGCGAGCATGATCGGGTGGCAGCTTTGACAGAAGACGAGCGAAAGGAAGAAGAGAGACTGAAAGGCATGATTGAACAGATGCGAAAGAAGGTGGCAGAGAAGGAAGCGCAAGATGCAGCAGATGAGTTTGAAGGGTTTAGTGATTGAGTACGAAGGTGTTGGTATGGATTGGCCTTTACTGGGCGTGGTCAGCAGCAGCTCGATGCGATGAATACTCGCACTCTTTACTGAGACATGAGGCCTGGTGAGGGATACAAGCTATAGTATGTGATTCTTCGCTTGTGCTAGATAAACCTTGCTAATACAAGTTCAGGCGGAGAATAGAGGAAGCCGAAGTATTAACTTATCGTGTAACAGAAAAGCGAGTGGGTATATGTAAACGACTTGTGAGACACCAAACTCCGAGTTCCAAAGACAAAGACGTAGGGGATTTGCGTAGAACGCGCTTTCCACAGTAGAAAGCTCTGCAGCCATGTACGATACATAGCAACCCGGCGGTGGCCACCAGGAGTGACATGGTCTACCAAAGCACCTTTCAACCGTTATAGACAACACGTCCTCCTATATATCGCCGCATCCTTTACTGATACTAATATCGCAGCCACTGGAAGTCGTCATGAGCCAACACCAAGTTGTGTCCTTCACCCCATACCTGGCCTTCGGTAGCAAACTGCAAGCATCCAATCTGTATCAGAGGGAAGAGTCGGTCGCAAGCACTCGCATCAAAAGCGCGAAACTTCTTCGACGTGGTCTCTAGGGTATCGCGCATAATCTCATGCAGCCCCTCGGCTTCAGCTTGGCCGACGCGTAGCCGACGCGAAAGCGTGATGGGGTTGTGGCCGCCGCCGCCGAGCGCTACAACTTTGGTTATAGTACGCAGATTCAGCGTCAAGCTCTCCAAATACAAGACTCTGAAATGGGAATCACCTTGGTGAAGGAGGTTTGCGAGCGTCTTCAAGAAGATGGCTATGTAGTCGAAGAGTTGCTTAGCGAAGCAAACAGGCGAGTGCTCCAACAGCTCGGTCAGCTCATACGCGCGAGGGACAAAGGACTCACGAGGCCCGTCCCGTAGGGGCTCTCGGGTTCGCAAGTCAATGTTGATGCACAGGTGATTGATGGTCGGCGACAGCGCGGAGAATTGTACCCAAGTCAGAGAAAAGAAAGGCCTGCCATGCGAGAAGGTAATGTCAAATTCGTAGTCTAGCCGTTTGGACGCGGCCTGATGCTGTATTGCTTGCTTGAACTCTCGATATATCTGTCGGCATGTGCGCAACAGGCCGCGATAGCACCGAAGCGGCAGGTCCTTCTCCACATAGAGCTCTGAAATCACCATGACTCCACGAAACGAGTGCTCCAGCTCTTCGCCAAGCAACGTTTCGTAGACATGGTTCCGCAGCTCAAGTGGCAGGTCCAAAAAACCGGGCATGGTGGTGGTGGTGGATGCGTGGTAATCAGATCCTTTGATATGCAGATGCCCCGTTGAAAATCAGGGTCCAGTAAGTTACTGGCGCAACCGGAATGGCGGAAGTGAGCCCGACGTTGATAAGGCTGCGCATGCGCAACCTTGGAATCTGTGGATGCTCGAGGAGTCGGCGAGTTCTGACAGCAAAAGAAGGCAGTGGTGGGCACAAGGCGATTAATGTTTGCGAGGCGATTTTCGTGGCAGCAGTCGAAGTAAGGGTTGTTTTTCCATGCGAGGTCCAGTCTTGTGAAACCCATCGGTCCGTGCTTTGCACGTGACCGGATCTGGGCTTCCAAGGTGATTGATGGACATGACGGATAGTGGCGGCGCCGCGAGGAACACGATTTTTATCCTTCTTCAAATTCGCAACAATGGGTTTGTACAATCACGTTGCTGTGAAGCAGACCTCGTTGTTTGAGCGCGCATATGGATGACTACGAGTTGGATCGCATCGCATCGGACAACCCCGCTCTAACTACGCCTGCGGCTCAGCGCGCTCCCATCCCGCGCCAAAGATCTTGTGGCGGAACAAGGGCATCTGCAACTAGCAACACAGTCACATCTGAAGCGTTGACAAAGTACGATGTAAGTTATGTGTCAAACCAACAACATTGCAAGCGGCTTGAGCTAATCGAACAAAGGTTGGCTGGCGCAGGGTTGTTCGGAACTTCTCACCATCATGGTTCTCGGTGACCATGGGTACAGGAATCGTATCTTTGCTTTTTATCGCCATCCCCTTCACGGCAGATTGGCTGTTCTGGCTTGCAGTCTTGTTCTTTGCGCTCAACACGATCCTCTTCTCATTCGCCTTCTCAATCTCCGTCTTCCGATATGTCGTCTACCCTGAGATATGGACCGTCATGATTGCTGACAGTACCAATTCACTTTTCCTTGGAACCATTCCGATGGGCTTTGCGACCCTCGTTTCAGCCTGGTGTTCGTTGTGTATCCCGTACTGGGGACCCTGGACCGTCACGTTTGCCTGGGTGTGCTGGATGATTGACTTTGTGATTGCAGTGTCGGTCACGATTTCACTTACAGTTTTACTGATATCTGCCTCGAATCGGCAGGCGTTGGACCGGATTACTGCAGCACAGCTACTACCGATTGCTGCATCCATTGTCGCTGCTGGTACGGGTGCTAGAGTGGCTGAACATCTACCCAATCCAGAGCACGCTCTCTGGACGATATTGGCGTCATACATCATGTGGGGCATGGCTACTCCCCTGTCCATGACGGTCTTGGTGATGTATTACACGCGACTAGCTCTACACAAACTTCCACCACGGGAGATTGTCGTTTCGTCTTTCCTGCCGTTGGGTCCTTTGGAAATGGGTGGCTATTCCATTACACATCTTGGTTTGGTGGGCCGTCAAGTATTCCCTAAGACGCAGTTCCTTGCCAGCATTCCTGTAGCAGGCGATGTCTTCTTCGTACTCGGTGTCTTCATAGCCTTGATCATGTGGGCGTTTGGGCTTACTTGGTTATGCTTTGCGCTGGCGTCCATTTACAAGTCTCGTCCGTTTCCGTTCAACATGGGATGGTGGGGCTTCACATTCCCACTCGGAGTCATGGCGCTCAGTACGATAGAGCTGGGTAACATCTTCCCGAGTCTCTTTTTTAGGGTTCTAGGAACAGTGTTTGCGATTTTCGTCGTTTTTCTCTGGTGTGTAGTGGCAGTTGGCACGGCACGGGGTGCATGGAAAGGTCATCTATTCTATGCACCTTGTCTCAAAAACCTGCCTAAGAAAGAAACCACGGGAAATCCTGAGGCAGAGAAAGAGAAGGGGCCACTGTAAACAAGAGCCCCTCTTTTTGTATCCACAAAAGCAAACTTCACGTTGCTGGGAAGACATCAAAACAGTGGGCTGACAATGCCTTTGTAGATATAATCATGTTCATTGCATTTCGTTAGGATATGGTGATACATAAGGCTCCCCCCAAACGATAATATACACCTGTTGCCAGTCATGACGAGAGATGGAGTTTTAGTGCCATCCGTTGTTCGACCACCGCAGACGTCACTTTTCCCATACTCCACGCGACTGCGTAATTGCTCGAGCGCTAAGCTGCCGAACATTGTTCTACGGTCTTGTCAACACTCTGTCATCGAATATGCAAATAGATTGTCACTTACGCTTCTGTGCCTGGCAATCGTCCGTGGAAAAATCACCTTGTCCGCCGTTTGCCATGTTTGCGCAAGCATTGAATTGCTGATCACAGGATCGCTGCACGGCACCCGCAAGGTTGACAAAAGTATCGCCCTTGACGCTGAAAGGGCGCTTCGCGTCGCCAGAGTCGAGAATAGGTGTGGCTGCGACGCCACCAAGAGCGCCAGTGAAGGGCTGCAAGTTGGCCTGGCGGACGTAGAGGACGCGTGCGTTGGTGAAAGTAGCGACGCCGAGGACAAGGAGGGTGGTGGTGAACTTCATTTTGGCTGTATTGGAGAGATTGTGTCGGAAAGACCGTCTTGTTGTATATAAAAGAAAGGTGTTGGGTATCGTAAAATCTAATGAATGGGGCGGCCTAGCGCTGAAGAAGAGAATGAGTGTAGAGAATGGAAGTTGAATGAATGTTGGTTTGCTGACTGAATTTCTGCCTCGTGTGCCTGACGGCGGATTATATATTCGTACATCTGTGCCACATTGTATGCTTATCGCCTTCTATCGAGCGCGAAAAATTACGAGGCCTGTATCGCGATGCCATGTGTCGGTGCTGGGCGTTCCTGCCTCAGGTATCTGAAACTCGGCCGGCTGTTGAGGCGACACATCAAACGCTTCGAACACCTTTTAACAGACCATGTGAGTGAAACATTCAGTCCAGTAGCGGCCACAATAAGATTCGAAGTCTTGTAGGCTAAGCGTTTGCCGGTGCAAGATGGGTTTGACAGCTGCCAGCAGATGACACCCGGAATCTAAGACGTGTGTCAGGGATGGTGCTGGTTGTCACAATACCTGCTTGGCGTGGCGATCATACCCAGTTCTTGATAATATGTGATACAGTATAATGTTTGAAGGCTTTATTGACTAGGTCGATAGGTAAGAGAGAGTCTTGTGGTGCCGTGTGAGTATAGCGCAGGTCATCTCTTCTTCGCGACGCTTCGGACCGGAGGTGTCATGTTGAGCATTCTTTGATACATATCGGTCTCAAATGGTTGGCAATTAACTCCACATGAGGAATTTCGGTTATTTAGATATATCTTCTGTTTCTGTCAAGTGCCGCCACTCTCCCCACGTCGTTCTTGGCAAACGCTATCGCGCCCACCGGGTCGTTTGGGCAAACGTCACCTATGCGTACAGGTAAGTCGCGCAACAGAGCTGATCTTTGTAAGCCATGCAAAGTGGTTCCTCCAGTTGGCGTGAGAAGATACGGGTTCATGATTGTGAGCGAAGAGGCGTAGCCGATAATGTCTGGTGCGATGGTAATGTGCTTGAGTACGAGACCAGTGTACGCAGCTGCCAGGAGTATCATCGAGCAGATAAATAGGGCCGTAAACCACTTCCAGCTTACTTTGTAGACCGGGTTTCCATAGTCCACGAACTTTGCCTCGCTGGCGACGAATGAAATATTGGGCCCGGATTCGGCGGCATCTAGTCGGCCTGTTTGCAGGATAGACATGGGAAGATTCCCACCTAACGTCCGAGTTCCGTATGTGGATTGCCAGAATGTGTTGTACAAGACCGTCAACCGTTCTGCGAAGATATCCGGAGAAAGCTCTCCCAAGTCCACATACTTGGACCCAACTCCGATCACGTTCGAAGGATCATATATCCACTTCTCCATGGTCGTTGAGCCTCTCAGAACTGGAAATCGTACGTTGTAGGCATCCATGATGGGGAGATGGATGAGTTGGTTGGCGACAGAGACCTTTCGGAGCTCATCATCGTCACTTCGAGAATAATACTCATCGAACAAATCCAGCTTTCTCATTCTATGCACACTGCATATCCATGCATCGCAAAGCACTTCCGATTCGTAGTGACCAAGTGATAGGTTGCAGTCGGCTATTGAAACACCGCTTGAGGCGAGCGATTCACTGCGGATTGGACAGGGATAGCCACTACAGTACCCACTGAATGTACAATTTGTTGTGTTTACGCAATCTCTGGTTGTGTGCTGTCATACACTTTCATTTGCCATGTGTAGTTTCTGTCCGATTCGGCTTGCTCTTGTGTTACTATCCTATTGCTGAAGCATGTGAAATCCCATTGACGAGCTTTGACAGTATAGGACTCAAGAAAACGGTTATTAGTACTGACGATTGGAATACCAAGCAGTGAAGCGAATGATATGTTCGAGTCTGAAAAGTCCTCGGGAAGCAATTTCCACTCATCCAACGAGCTGTTATCGATTTGTCGGTATATTTGGAAGTTTCGTATTTCCCCACAAGTCCTTGGGCCAGCTCTGGAATTCGTTGCTACTGAGTAGGGCTCCAACGAAAACTGGCGTGAAGGTGCTACGGCCACTGTTGACAGAGCTAGCACCAGACATAAAACTATCCATTATCGTCGCCGGACTCAGGTAGCCCATCTGACCGACCGAATGCGCTGTTCCAGTCTCTGTTCCTAACAGACGTAGTGCTGACCTTGATTTGACGTCAAGTGTTAGTGCTTTTCTCACATGGAGTTCATGATACTCACTGGCCTCCCAGCGGGGAAAGAAGCCAGACCAGAGTCGATGCTAGCCCCACAGCGGACCATGAGCGAAGACCTATCTGACGTTCGAGCGCGGAGAATACAGATTGGCAACCGACTAACTGTTCAAGCAAACCGAGAGTTGTGCCTTGTTGAGCTAACCAAAGGCTAAGGTAGCGGAAGAACCTCCCCATCAAGGCTGCGAAAATGAGAGGAAATATCGTGGGCGAGAGACGAAGCGTCTCCTCCAGTCTGAGCCCGTAGTATGATAGTTCCTCTCCATCTATTCTGGCAGCTGACGATGCCAGGGCTGTATGTTGTTAGTACTCAAATTATGGTGCGAAGTAAAACAGAACAGGTGTTATCTTTACCAATAAACATGATGGGCGTAGATGCCAGAATCACATCAAAGAGGATCACCAATGCCTTCCATAATGTCACTGTCGTCATGCGCTCCGAATTGGAAGGCCATTGTCCTAACGGTACTTCATTGGACAAAAAACCCTCCCTGGTATCCTCGACTCTAGCTTTGCCATCGCGATCTTGTGTATTGTTTGGCAGCGGGGTGTTACGATAGGATCCGGAGTTGTATTGCATGCTTAATTCGATGTCTTCTTCCAAGCGAACGTAAGGGCCTTTCCGGTTTTGAACAGGTTCGTAGGCCATGGCGGTCGAAAAGTCTAGAGAGTACCGACGCAGCAGAAGTGCGAGAATTGTAAGAAAGGAGGCCGAGACAAACAAACGGCCGAAAGAAAATATGACGATACCAGTACCACATCGTACTACCTGCTCAGTCTTGATATGCCTAATATGGTGAGACTTGCATTGTGCACTGCGCTACGGGAGCCTTGTGTCTCTACATGTTCGCGTTGTATGGTTGCAGTTAGGAGGTATTAGCTGTCGTGTCCGTAATGTGATATGTAAGCGTCGCCATCGCAGCCCAACCATCTCAGCTTCGTCAATCTCAGCCTCATGGATGTTGTGCAAGAATTTATATGTTGGGTTGACCGGTAGAAGGTTTGTACGTTGTTGGGTCTGGTGGCCCTTAATAAAGCTACTAGCGTTCCACGGCCCGCAAATAGAAGCGACTAGACCTGTTCACATTGGACGAGAACAACACCATGCAAGTATCCGCATCTTTACACATCATCTAATTACCGGACCCAGCCACTACAGGGTCGGTGCCAATAATTTTATCTTGAACACCAGCCTCCTTGAACGGGGGACATGCTGTTGCAGGTGCGTGCGCGTGCTCGACAATCGACACATCCCTGTCCAGCAGAAGCAACATGAGGATCGCAGCCGCACTTTGGCGTCAGGCAGCCCCGATCCCACGACGCACCAGCACGGAGCGAGTCAAGGAACTCCTGGGCCTTTCGGACGAGCAATGGCCAGCGTTTTTGGTAATTGCCTTCCCTCTGTGTGTGAACATGGCACCTCTTCATCCCAATGGAAAATTCAGACCGAGAAGCGTCTGAGTTTTCCCGCTGAGAGGTCATCGGTAACCCCGAACTACAACCGCTCAAGGCTGACGCAAAACACTAGCAAGTATCACTGGAAGTGTGCAAAGATTATGCTGGGTATAAACTCAGTGATATTAGTGAAGATGAGAAGATAAGAATGAAGATGAGAATTAAGGACGGTATGCGCAAGAAGCGGCTACCAAGAATAGATGATGAAGCTCTCGAGTGGCGTGTGTCAAAATGCTTGCCAGAACTTAGAGTCAAGAACCGCGGTACGTGATTTACTGCAGGAACGTAGTTGGAGAACTGATGCTGTTGCAGATATAGAGCACTGCCACGGATGGGAGGCGACTACCAATAAGTCGTTCCCAAGGGTTAGTCTAACTTCTCTATTTACATCACTTTTTTGGAGGAAGAAACTGACCTCGCTACTTTGTAGACTTTACTAAAAGAAGCAGTCCTCATGCACGCTGACAAACTACCCACCGGAAACTTGCGCTACTGGTCACAAATTCCCAGGGACGTGCAGTTGATATTTGCCGAGGAAGCTAATAGGAAACTCGCTGAACGCGACTTACCGATATTGGATGAGACGGCTCTACTGTACCGATTAAGAAAGTACATGAATCACTGGCTCAAGAGCGGATGTAAGTCGATAATGCGGTTGTAGATGGTCCATGACGGCTAATGAATAGCAGTGCAAGGTCAGGCAGAGGACAGACAGGAAGTTTACGATGATCAATCGCCTATATCAGAAAGAACCAAAACTCGGTAACCTAACATAGTTCGATGAATGGCTGAGGTGGGCGAGGATTAAAGGAGACCAAACTCCGTAGAAAACTGCGAAGCTGTTCATATTAGAAGCTATGCTGCATACACCGCCCTTTGTTTCTGAAGAAGAAGAATTTTACCCCTGCCGCCAGATTCCATCGTCAATTCCCATGGTTTATCATGACCTAGGTCTCTCCGCCCAAAGCACCACCTTGCCCTGACCCCTTGCTACCGCATCCATCCACTTTCCGAACTCTGGGATATCAACTCTGTGCCCTTCAATGAGCGGGATATTTCCTGGCTTTCCCAACTTGATCACTGTCCGGACAAACTTATGAGAACCTACTAGAGGTAGGTCGCTAGACATTTCCGCTTGTGCCAGTTCTGAAATGCTCTCCGAACGGATAGCTTCGTAAAGACGCTGCTTTTGTAGCCTCGCGTCCTGCATTTGCGAGAGTGATACCAACCGCCTTACTGATCTGCCAGATGACTGTGGACGAATAGGAGGAAGCGTAGTGGGTGCACCGTCGGGGTATATGGTATGGACACATTCCGATGTGCTTGTGACGGTAGAGATTTGCCATGCAAGCAGAACGAAAGGGAATTGTGCTTCCCATGACTTCCTAACCCCATGATCTTCGATATGAATAAACGCCCAACGGCCCTCACCAGTGCTGGCATACTTCATTTGGTCCATGGACCTGTTTTTTTTGACCTCTATACTTTTGAACACATCGACCTCTGCGTATACTATATCAGTGACATCACCGGGGCCGAAGAAACGAATCTCCTGGTGCGGGTTTGTGGTGGTGTCGTAGAAGCTAACGGATATGAGGCGCTTGCGAGTAGGGTGCTTGGTTTGGAGAGGAAAAGCAGGGTGAACGGCGAAGGACTGTGGGTGGGAAAGGCGATCTTGGAACTTCATCATGACCTCCAACTAGGTCGACAAGATGAGTTGCAAATCGGGCGTATAGCCCGGAAACTGCGGGCCATGCACCGAATTCCATGTTATAATAGGCAAGCCGGTCCCGCCTTGTACACGAGGCCCCTCAAGCACAGGCCCAAACAGGTCCTCTCTCCATGGCGACTGTGCAGGCTTATTGATCTTTGGCAGTGTTAGCTCATCAACTTTGGTCGGGAGTGTTTCGTTTTTGTGCCGGTCTTGGAACATGGTGTTCCCAAAGTTGTGTTTTGTTGAAGATAACATCTTTGAGACCTCGTCGAAAGTTGCACTTCCTTCTGTCTTGCCGGTGGGTTCTAGCGTAGTATTGGGGCGGAAGGCCAGTGAAGGACCAAAAAAGCCCGTATTAGGCCTATCAGATCTGGTCTCGCTTGATGCGTCTTGTTCGCGAGGTGCAAACGGGGCTACTTGTTGACCAGCGCTATCGACAGATGACATTGAATCCTCTTTTTGTTGAGTGTCAGTGGAAGCAAGAAGGTGTCCTGAACTGGGAACTCACTGTTGTTCTCCTCAATGATATTTGATAGCCGCTGCTTAGCATTGGTTGCTGGGCCGTTTGCATCAACGCCATACTCTGCTAGTCCATCCTCAAACTTTTTCTCCAACGTATGCGGCACCGCAGGCGGTTTCGTGAAGGGGAGTGGTTCCTTCATTCCTACGGCTCTGAATAACTCCTCTGTCGCCTCAGTCGCGCGCAGGAGGCCTTCCCTACCCTGTAACCTATGCTGGGACAGCGACTCGGCTTTGATGATTTTGCGTCCGTGCACATAGTCGTCCTGTGGCGCGCTCATCGTGGGAGGTGATGAGTATGACTCGTCCAATTATTCCCGTTCACTTGCTGGGTCTGGGGTCTCGAGATTGTCTGTTGTGTTTTAGATATGTAAAGACAAGTTTCCAGAACAAGCCACTCACCACTCTTGGTGTTATTCTTCGAGCGATCCGTCGTTGTGGAAGTGAAGGTGGAGGCGTACAAGGTCTCTAATTTGGTAACGATTTTCCACGTCGCGAAGTCGGCGGCGACCTAGTGATTCGAGGATAATAATACGACTTTAAAGTTGGTACTCATACTATGTTTGTGCAAGGCGAGCGATAGGCAGACAAGAATGGGGATAATGCTGATGACCGTATACTTGGCTGTTGGAAGTGTGTGAACGGAGCTTTTCCGCCACTGTCCGGATACTTAAACGGCTCATGTATTCAGATGAGAAGGTACAATCCCACATGAATGGCAACAATGACGTTAACCTCACTCATGGTGGCTGCCGGGTTTAGTTGACATGAGAGAAAGGGCATGTGTGACAAACGGAGTGAAGCAGGAAAGAGCTTCTATTACCATTACGACATCCCGACGAGATGTCCAACTATTCTATCATAAGTGGTATCATGAAGCTTTATATGAAACTCTTATGAGTCATCCATAATTAGTCGGTCTTGGAAAAGACGTACTTGGCCTGAAGGTTGAAGGCACCAGTGGACGGTCCAAAGATTTGCTTCTTGTCCCGCATCCACGCGGGCTGGTTGATAGCGTCAATCCAGTCCTGAACCTCCATCACGATACATCCATACTTGGGGACCAATCCACTACCGCCCTTGGCACCTTGAGTGGACTTGTAGGGGATCGTGCCTGTAACTGTATTAGCATTTTCAATATGAGAAGCTCCTGATCCACAACATACCATCTTGGCCAGGACAGCTGTACATCTGGAAGGCTTCTTGATCTGTGTAGATATCCAGCTTGATGCCAGACCACTTGCTAGACAAGGTAGCGACGGGTCCAGAGTTGACCCAGTCGAGGACTTCACCTTGGTCCCGGTTGACGATGTAGCAATTATCGTAACCAGTGCAGTTGGTACCGCAGTTACCGAGTAGCTCAGGCGCACTAGAGTTGGCACCAATCTGCTTGGGAGATGACCAAAAGTCGTTGACCGAGTACTTTTCGTTTGCAAGGATGCTGCCATCGGGGATAAGAATGGCGTCTACACCGACACGTTGACCAGAGTAGGGCATGTAGAAAGTGTGGTTGAGAGCAGTCTCGTCGTCGGGGTTGGCAAAACCATCCAGGTTCCAGTAGGTCTAGCTTGTCAGCATCGGATTTGTGAGCCTGTGAGCGGGCCAACTTACGTGGGATGTCAGCATGATGGGCGTTTTCTTGGTGGTTGCAAGAGCCACAATCTTGATGTTCCAGGTGTTTGGCGTCATGGTGTAAGTAACGTAGCTCACAACCTCGCCTGGAAAGCCCTCCTTGCCATCAGGGTCGACAATGGAAAAGGTGATGGAGTCTTTAGTGTGCGACACGACGGTGAAGTTACGGTAGTCCCACCCATCTGGTCCGCCGTGCAGAGTGTTGTTTTTGTTGTTCTCGTTCGGCACGATGTGGAAAGTCTCGCCATCGATGTCGAATGTTGAGTTCTTGATGCGATTGGCGTAACGACCTGGTACACCGCCAAAGTGGGGGTGGACCTTGCCCTCATAAGCGGTCGCGTTGTCAAAGCCGAGGACAATATCGCGCTCTACGCCGTCCTTGCCCTGGATAAAGAGGTTGGAAATAGACGCGCCGTACGCAATAAAGTGACCACGGATGCCCTCAGACGAGATTTCGTACTTGCCGTCCTTGTCAGGCCCAGCAGTCCAAGTCGAGTTTGGCGCAGAGCTGTACTGCGCAAGGGCAGCGGCCGTAAAGAATGGCAGGAGAGTGGAGAACCGCATCGTGACTGATCAATCTCGGGCGAGTTGAAAAGTGGACTTGATGTGATGTGGTGTGGAGAAGCGCGCCGGGGGAGGGAGTAGGGCTGTTATATAGGTAGGATTGTCAGGGCGCAAGTACCGCTTCACAATTATTTGTGACTGGGATACTTTACCGGTTCATCTTACCTCTCCAGCCTCCAGGTAAAGGCGCGAACTAACTAAGTAGGGCCATACTGGGGATGTGGAACGTGCGTTTCCCCGCAGAGAGGCCCCCCAGGCACACACACACACATGTCATGGTTGTCAATCCCCAGGAACACAAACTCTCCATGACAACATCGTTCCCCGCAAGCGCAGAGACACATGACCAACCACCCCATGTTCTCAAGCAAACTAAACCCTTGCATCTTGCTGTCTCTCCCAATTGCAACGTCGCCCATTGTAACCTCCATCTCGGTTGCGAACAGCTTACAGTAATTTTGCTAGCCCAGTAGCCTCGGTTGTCATAGCTCCAACATCGCGACTAAACCAACTCACCTGGCAGGGATTGGGCAGGCAAAAGGCACCGGCAAAAGTCACGATTCGCGGAAAATCGCGGAAAAACCTACACGCGCTGCAGAGAGAACATGGGGGAGAGCTTGGTGGATAATGTGGAGAACGGCTGGGCTCCGGGGGCCTGCAGCCCATCCTTGTCCCTGGGCCGTGAGCTTACCCATTGTACGGAAGCTTGACCACGCTACCAAGTAAGGAAGATGAGCGGGGGATGGTCTACTGTATCCAGAAACAAGGCCGCGACCTGCCTATTTCTGCAATTGTTTGTTGTTGTCACTCTTCTACCGTATACCGTCAACAGACACTCGCATCATTACAATTGGGGGAGGGACAAGGTTAAGTCATCCGGCATGACATCCCATTATATGATCCATGTTGCAACCATCGTCCTCTGAGGCACTGCCATATACATTGGATGATTATTTACACTCATCCTGTCCAACTCTACCCTTCGCTGGCTTCCACCGCCAGGTTCCCATTGACACGCTTTAGACCCCATCACGGCGGCATGACCACCCAATTACTCGGCCTGTCGTTTCACCGTATGCACAAAACATAAGAAACATGGTTACGGCCCTAGATCCGCCTATCCTTAGGTTCCGACTTTGGAGAGAAAGGTGGCTGGAGAGTAGCGCCCCTGCTATGCATGTCGTCGAAGATGCGTGTATCCGTATCATCCCAATTACCATCTGTAGGAGAAGCTGAAGAAGGGGTGGGTGCATGGGCTGCCCCTTGGCCTGGTAGCGCTACGCCCAGAGGTACATGCATGCCCCCGAATGGGTAGCTAATGCCAAGTCCCTGCGCAGTATATGGGTGATGTCGACCGTATGTGGACTCCTTTTGAGGACCACCGGAACTATCTTGCCAGTTGGCAACGTACTGCCTGTTACGTTCGATAGCGGCCGCCTGAGCATCAAGCTGAGAGACCACCGAGTCGATGCGTCCTTGCGGCTGTGGTGCATCGACTTGGGCAGCCACATTGACAGCAGTGAGCAGATTGTCAAAACTGGTTCGACTAGGGGGGTGATGAAAAAGATATGAACCTGGCTCACCGACAGCACGAGCCTCTCCGTGTGGATTATACAGAGCTGTAAAGGGTTGAGGAAGGTCGTGAGGAGTGGTTACCAGTGGTGAAACTGATGGAGCTTTCTTTCTGGACGGTCTCTGTCTCTTCACAGCTGGGGTGGTTTTCTTCATCGCCGTTGGTGCGTCTTGGCAGCTTGAATGCTCATTCCAAGTCACGTTTGGCTTGTTGTGCTTCGCCCAACAACCTGTAGTTGTCTCCAGATCATCCATCCTAACTCCCCAATGGTGCTTCTTGACTTTAGATCTCGTAGAGAAGCCCTTCCCACAAAGGCCGTGAATGTACGGATAAGATCTAGCTCCTTCCTGAGTTTGGTTCTCCTTGTGCTCCTTCGTTGACTGGGTTGAAAGGGTCGGTTGGGTGTTGTACGCTGGAAGGGGGGTGGGCTTCTTGTCACTGGAATCGTTCTCCTGGTATGTGCTGTTCCTCGAATGAAGGTGGGCGGCGGTCGAATTCTGGCGGCGACGCTTCCTCGGAGGTTCGTGCGGGTCATCCAAAAGCTGGCCTACAGGGACTGCGATGGGAACCCCGAGAATAGATGGGCTGGCTGTTGCAGATATTGTCCTCTCAGGCGACACAACATCATGTGGGTGATTCTCATGGAAGAGGGTGGGCGTATCCATATGATGGCTAGCAAAGGATTGGGTACGATCAAGCACGGGATTGAACGCCTCGGGGGGCCAGGTTTGGCCATAGTAGGGAGTAGGTTCTATAATTATGTCAGCAGAAGTTCTTTCAAAGGCCCACTCGCACTGAATGGCATTGACATGTTCTCACGTTGCTCTGACTGGCCCCACCCAGGCTGCATGTGATCAAAATGTAGGCCTCGAGGGCTCGTCTCCATCTCGTAGGCTTCTCTCCTTTGATGTGTATACGTCAATAGTTCAGCTAGATGAGGCGATGTAAGTGCATTGGGAGTGCCAAAAGGACCCGGGGGTGTCTGCAGGGTTGCTGGAGAAGCAGACTGGCCATAGCCAAAGTGTCCAATATAGCCATTTGTCACGGCTGGGATATTTGATAGATAAAGCTGGCTACCTTCAAACCATGTCGGAGAGATGGAGGGTAAGTGCATCTGAGGCTGATGGGCCGGCTGTAGGAATGGCGGGCTAGGAATAGGAGGATTGGCGGGTTGATGGCAGCTAAAGTTGAAGTCGCCCATGCCCCAGTCTGCGTCTCCATGGAACAGTATGTTCATCAGATCTTGCTTTAGATCTGTCTGGCTACCGAGGGCAATCCGGATCGCAACAAGGGTGTCTCTCTTCGACGCCTTCCCAGCTCTGAACGCGCCTAGTACGTTGAAGATTGTAGCCACCTCGGACGACTCGTCACCAAAACGCAACTTTGAATATTAGAAAGTATCAGTGAGAAGACAGTGATACGGTGTCCCGACGACAACGGCTTACCTTGATATTGCTCAGAAATGTATCAACGACATCCGAAATGGTAGTAGTTGGACGGTTAAATACTGGGAATTGAGGATGAACTTGTCCGCTGTTGTCTCCCGCCACTGCAGGGTGTCCTAGGCCGTTTATACATGGCGACTCAGCCACGGGAGGATGCGCTTCGCCGACGCCGGGAGTGTCCATGATGTTGACTTGGTTGGGTCCCACTGATGACCTGATCGTGGCAGCCTGATTACAGTCTTGGTTGCCAACGTGGCGTAGTTGCTGAACTGAATGTCGACTTTCACAGTCGTGGTGCAGGCGGTCGGTGCTTTTGGTAGCCGAATGTGGTGGCAGATTGCGCCTTCCAGTGGTGAAGATGAGACACACACGTGAACCGTCACACCGCTCTTCGAGCTCGCAGTGATATAGACGCGACTCAGCGTTTGCATGAAATACAGTCGACGGATATGCGCAGTGGCATGTTCGATGGGTTGTTTGTGCGAGGTATCACGAGCACGGTATCGGGCCCCACTCAATGACAGCTGCAGTTGTAGAAGGAAGTCACGATTAATGCAAACATGAGCGCCCACTCTTCACTCTCCTCCAAGGCCGATAAAGTGGCTTACGTAACAGCTGGCACAGATGAGACGAGCTTCCATCAAAGCCCGCAGAGATTGTCCGTCAGCGTTTGCGTGTATTTTTACGGTTTCTGGTACTGGGGATGATCTTGCCTCATCACACCGGTGACCTGCAGCGTAGCCGTCATTTTCCAACAACATCTCTCAGCTCTTTTGTGCGGCCAATCGGCCTCTGAAGACCGTTTGACGGGTGCACCCGGCATCATACACCACTTCTACTATGCTCTTCCTACAATGCCAACCGCTATCCATTCTATCAAACAATACAAAGTCAGCGGGCTGTCCAGGCTTCGGTACTAAGGACGTTGACTCGCAGCCAATCGCGGCCTTTGCCCGAGATGAGACGGTTTCCTGCATAGATCCAGATGGTCAGTGGTAGGCCTCAGGAGGACAAGGGTCGCTTACATATAGTAGCTCCGCATCTTTCTTTGTCCCAGCCTGATACAAACCGACCCCTAGAGAAGCGATTCTCTACAAGGCGGGCTTAGTTGTTGGATATCGTGTGAATTGAGTGAAGCAGGTCTTACCAGAGGATCACAGTTGCCATACGGTGTGAATGCATTACCCACATTATTCACAGCAATTGCTGCATCGAAGCCGTGCTCGGTGATGAGTTCAGTTATAGGCAGAGTTCCCCGTACGTTCTCCGGTGTTCGCATCATGAAAAGATCGGAGGTCGGCAGGCCGATGAAAGAGACGGGAAGGCTGCCTACCTCTTGTTTCAGATGCGCCCACTCGTCGTTCCGAAATCTCGTCAGCCGGGTACAATGACCTAGTGTAATCTGTTTGTCTCTGCCTTTGCTCTCCCACTCTAGTTCTTTGGCCATCTTCAGCGTTTCCCAGACCAACGGCTGTCTGTCTTCTTCCAGGAAATAGTCTAGGTGGAGGTCCAGATGTTTACAGTACTTCAGGGCTAACTGAGTGATCCATCGTACATTGTCCTTGGCTTTCTCTTCGTCATCTTCAACATAGGGCGTACTCCCAAGCACGTCCACATTCTCATAAGATGCAGCGGTAGTCATAAGCTTCCTTACTTCTGCACCTCCGTCCTCACCAGAAAATAGCGGGAGCTGGGCGAATGCGCAAATCTGCACTTCACATCGATCTTGAAACCTTTGCCTCAATGCGAGACCCGCATGTAAACACTTCAACTGTACTACCCCGTCAACTTCTACAAATGCTCTCATGGCTGTGACGCCATGCTGGATGCTCTCTTCGATCAGACGGGTGCCCCTCCTGAGCAGATCATCTTCCTCAAACCTCGACTTTGCCTCGCCCGTCATCTCCATCGCCTCCTTGAAGTCGCCACTTTCAATTTGTAGATCAAGAAACTTGGGGTCTTGGAGAAGGAAGCATTTGTCGAGATGGATGTGGGCATGGCAAAGCGAAGGTGCAATCAGACGGTTGCCTCCATCCAGTATGCCTTTACTATTGCGGACCGATGAGATGTCGTGAGCGTCTACTGAGGCTATCTTTCCATCGTTAATGGCGATATCCCAGAGCGAAGACGACGGTTGATGTGGTATGCGAACGTTTGTAATCCTGCTGAGAGGTTCGCCTGGTTCCTGATCCAGCATGCTTTCCATCTCTTCACTGACGCGAGGGCTCTAGGGGTTACGGTGCAACGAGATTGCGGATGAAGCAGTTCAACTGATAAACGCATAGAGACAAGGAAGAAGCACGATGACGCGTAGACAAACTGAGAGATGGCTAGACGACTTTACCGAGTGACAGTGATGGGATGCCAAGAGCAGTACATAAGCAGTGAAGGAGGGCAGATGTGAGCAGCAACAAGTAGCTCTTCTTGAGCACTGCCTGCAAATCACACGCACGTATCTGGTTTTGATGAGGCTCGAGACCGCCAGACGGAAAAGCGTGTGCATCGAGGGCTGGGTGGGGGGGTTGTTGCCCCGCATACCTATAGGGGGAGCTAACAGTATCCGTGCATGTAGGACGTACCTAAACCTCGACGCGTCTCCGGAGAAAGTTACCATCCTATCCACCTTCCATCTCCACTGACGCGCCCTCATCGCAAATTCCGCTGCCGTTCATTTTTGCACGCTTTTGAATATGCAGCCGAACTATCAGGCACGGGGATATAATTATCCGCAACAGCACAATGCGGCCACTCCCTCCCGACGACCAGGTAAGTACGAACCGTCCACCACAGCTTTCACCACCACGTCCATTGCTCCTGCCGCCTGCGCACACACGCCGTAAAAGACGATGATTAGTAGGAACGACCTCGCTCACTTGTTCCGCAACCCAGGCCCCATTGTCCATCCGCAACACCCCGTCGCGCAACCCCAGTACAACAGCGCCAGCATCCAGGCTACCCAGCGCGCCGAAGCTGAGCGTCGCGAAAAGATGCGCCGCATCGCCAAGAACCCGACCGACAAGAACATCCCCGAGGGCGTCGAAGATGTGTGCATCGGCGACGGCGTGGCTCGCTACAAGGAATTGCGCGAGGTCGAGCGCACCCTGGACGCGACCATGATGCGCAAGAAGCTCGATGTCATGGACTCCAAGCATCACTCGCGCGCATCGCGCTATGGAACCATGCGCATATGGATATCAAACACGGCCGAAAACCAGCCTTGGCAGAGCAGCGGCATCGACGCCGACGCCTTCGACTTTGAGAGCGAGAACAACGCCACGTACCGCGTCAAGATCCAGGGCCGCCTGCTTGATGAGGAGGGTGACGAGGGTCTCGAAGACGATGAGGAAGAAGAAAAGGACGCCGATGCCATGTACGTACCAGGCCGACCGCTAGTGCAATTTTGCATCTGCGCCAGAGTATCTTAGACTGGCGCATGTATCACACACTATCCAGAACTTGACTGATTAGTGACTAGGGACGAAGACGGAGCCGAATCCAAGCCAGCCGCAAAGCCGAAGATGTTCTCACATTACTTCACGTCCATCAACATCGACTTCGACCGCGCCAAGAGCTTACAACCCGACAACTTCACCCCAGATCGAGTGGAAGCGACCCGAGAATCCTACTGCAAAAGAGGCCAACTTCAGCGAACTCG
Organism: Pyrenophora teres f. maculata; assembly: GCA_014334815.1. Taxonomy (NCBI): domain Eukaryota; kingdom Fungi; phylum Ascomycota; class Dothideomycetes; order Pleosporales; family Pleosporaceae; genus Pyrenophora; species Pyrenophora teres. The sequence continues at coordinate 5,553,506 of CP060568.1, forward strand.
AATTTGAGCGAAAAGGCGACGAGAACATCAACATCACCATCAATCTTCAGCGGTACCAGAACCCCGAGGTTTTCCGCCTGAGCAAACCGCTCGCCGAGCTACTGGATACCGACGAGGAGGACCGGGCTGGTGTTCTCATGGGCATTTGGGAATACGCTAGGTCACAGCATTCTACAGCAGGAAGAGGACGAGCGCAAATTCGCATGCGACGCTAGACTGAAGGCTCTGTTTGGCGGGCAGGATCATTTCTTCTTTCCGAACCTGCCTCAGCTCATCAAGCAGCACCTCACCACACTCCCACCCATCCAACTACAGTACACCATACGAGTCGACAAGGACTACATCTCACCACCCGCCGACTCCGGTAAGGTTCCCTCCGAACCTACCGTATACGATGTTCAAGTAGCGCTTGAGGACCCGATGCAGCCTTTGTTCCAGGACATACTCCGCCGGCCAGACAGCATCCAAACCCTCCAAGAAATCCAAAAGATCGATGAGCAGCTTGTGCTATTGATGGGCGCAATCGGCCAATCCAAGGCGAAGCACGCCTTCTTTACCAGCATGTCAAAGGACCCAGTGACCTTCTTCAAGCGCTGGCTGTCCAGCCAAAAGCGAGATCTAGAGGTGCTACTTGGTGAGGCCACTCGCGGTGGTGGGGAGGATGTTTCTGGTGAGGAGTGGCGACGAGGAGGGGCTGATGGCGTTTGGGGCAGTGAGGTCGCGAAGGAAAGCGTGGCTCTGTGGTTGGCGAGGTCCAATATCAAGCCTCATTAGGCCGGAGCCATGACTAGTATATGATTTATTTCTGTTAATTTGGAGGAGTTCAAGCTCGAGTATGGGAAAGTCATCCTAGGGCAGGGTGGAAAAGCGGCGTTCATATCCGATACCCAAATATCAGTTTCATCTCCATGCTCCTGCCATATACTTGCGGTGATAATGGTCTAGCTTCTTCGGGATATCGTTTAGTCATCTTAGTCCTCACTGCGACCTCGGTATGTTCTTGCCTAGACTTCAAGGCAACAGGACTCGTCCGATCCACAGTCCTTTCATGCCACCTTCACGATACTTTTCCTTGCCCTGGTCCTGCCGCAGGACAATAGCTAGCTACATGAGTGAATTCAGACCATGTCTGCACTACGCCATCATCTGCCTCTTTTCGCGTGCAGTGAGCATTGCATGTGAAGGAACGCATCTCGCGAGCTCTTAACTACAACAATAAAGCCTTAAGGTACTAACAACAAGAAATTCATAGAGAACACATGTAAAAACAGAAACTGTACATGTACTGCCCGATCACTCTCAGGGGTCGGCGCTTATCAGTATGCCTGCCTCATCAGCCTTGCTGCAAGCAGCACATGCAAAATCTTGAATCGTATTCCTCTCTTCCATGATTTGCCACGGCTTGTTTAGCCTGGTTGGACTAGCGCACAAACGGAGGACCTTCCAAGGTTTTCAATATGCCTCCAACTCACACTTCACTTCTACTTAGCGTCTCGTTTCGGAGGCCCTACCTCACTAGATTAACGCATCTGACTGTTGCCTTGCTGCCGTATCATTCGATAATAGACCAGAATACGCAGGGTGACATGAAAGGAGAAAAACTCAGGCATGCGGGGTGATACAGCAAAACCAACAGCGATGCAATCTGGAGGAAAATGCAAATTGTACGGACCAAGATATGGATCTGGCGAAGAATGAAAACAAAAGTCAGCGGTGGCTCCAATGTCTGTTCTATGGAGCAATATTACAGCTGACTACCATAATCCTGCGACCGGGACATTCTAATTGTACTCACGGCACCCTAGGGCAGTCCCGGAGGCATACCACCTGCCCTGTTCCAAAAGGAACATGTATGATGCCACAGTGGTGTTCCGATAGAGCATGATCAGATTGTTTTCTTCTGTACGGTCATCACTCCTTCATGTGCGTGATGAGGGCAAAAGGCAGGACAGCAGCCTACTAGGAGGCAGCTCGCATGTAATTTTGCCTTCTCATCGTGCCAATGGAAGGTCTATATTCCATGCGATTAACATCCTCAAGAGCGGGAATCGTTGCTGGATCCTGAACAGGACCAGGTCCTCCAGGTCAACGCCACCTGCATTTATGATTGGCTCTAATAAGTCCAGAACAGTATGCCTCGCTCCGCCTCCCTGAAGGTCCCAAGTTTCTATAATAATAGCGTTTCATGCTCCAAGCTCGCCCAAAATAACTACCCTAGTGCTACTTTCTCTCTACCACGCACAATGGCCCCCATCATTATTGAAAGCCGCTCCACAGAAAGTATTGCTGCGCCATCCTACACCAAGCGAGCATTGACTTCCCACAACGATGTTTCACTCGCCATTGGCCTCACCGTATCCTTGGTTTGCTTTGGTGTCATTCTTGTTGCAGTGTGGTGTCTCTTGAGGAGGAGAAGAAGGCTGGGGGCGATACCTGTCGACTTGGAGTCAGCCGCCAGTGAGATATCTTCGCCGGTCGTTGAGATATGTTCGAATTCCACTAAATCTTTGTACAAATATGAGGGAGATTCCCCGTCGTACTACTCCCCACTATCCCCAGTAGCTCTCCTGGAGCTTGATGCTGGAACACCAAGGAATGAAAACCCGCCCTTTTCACAATCTTCGCCAGCATCAAACAGCTTATCAAGGTACCCTCCACCGAACGGAGAGTCTTCTTCTGCTTCAGAAAGAACATTTTCATTCAGCAAGGACTACTATTTCCCGGAACCAGACCGCCGAAGTAAGTCTAGAACAGACATGAACTACATGTTGAAGTTTTAACTATCTATGAATTGATAGGTCATCCATCAAACACTAGCTTCAACTCATTGGGTACTGGAAGTAGCAGATACCCAAGAAAGCAGGACGTCAACGTTCAAATCAATTTCGTCAACCCGCGTGAGGTTGAGTATCGACCAAATTGTGTCCTACAAGCCGAAGAGCACGCAATTTTCCTATCGTTGTCTTCACTTCAGCCCAGGAGCCGGCCAGCATCTATACAAGACAAGCCTGCTCATTACCTAGGGATGGACACGTCAAACACAGACGTTACCAACAAAGGTAGTCGAAGGATATCCCGTAGCCCACTACCCGACCGCGATGCCGTTCCTCGCGTCTCGACTCTCCGCGAGAAATTGACACATGCTAGAGGTCTCCAAGAGCTTCATCCCTTGTCAATTGTCGATGTTCCGAGCGAACCATCCTACGATTGTAGAAAGTCAACACAGAAACAAGAGAAACGTCGGAATCAGCGGAGTCACCCAATGGAAATTTCATCCTCAACCTCATCCTCAACACCGCCATCCCACTCCAACAAATCCAGCCCCATTTCAGCAACCACCACCACCACCACAACAACAAGCCCCGCCTCCTCAATCACTCCCTCCACCTCCCCCATCAGCCCCTCTACACCCGTATTCCAATGCCCCTCCTGCCGCCTCACCTTCCGCACCCCCGGTCTGCGCCGAAACCACCACAACCGCAGACACAACCTACGCTACACATGCATCGTCTGCACGGCGCCCTTTGGCCTACGAGCCGACCTCGACCGCCACCAGTACACAAGACACCCGGAGCAGTATCGGGCCGCGGACCGCTTCTGGTGTACGGTTGAGGGATGCGAGAATCCGGGGAAGGAGTGGAGTCGCAAAGACAATTTTGAGAGACATGTTAGGAGGTGTGAGGGGAAGGGTGAGAGGAGTAAAGGAAAGGGGAAGGAGAGGGCAGTAAGCTGAGTGGGTATGTGGGTATATAGTTGGGTGTACTTGCTGTGTCCCTGGGTGACATGGAAGACTTGACAGCGATAGTGCCCAGTAGATAGATCCTGCTATTATATTCCCAAATAGGCGTATCTGGCGCCTAGAGTGGTATTTGTAGACTAAGGTGTCAAGTATTTCATGACACCTAGGTGTCCGTCTTGTCCTACTGTTAGTAGATCAATGTGAATGTCTTTTACGAGCACTTATATCTTGCTACGCCCGACTATGCGTACGTTCTCTTATGGACTTGTGAAGACAGCCGCCGGTTGATCATTCACTTCATCTTGACACGCGAAATCCAGAGTGAGTTGAAAAGGCGGAGATTAAGAGTAGAAATCTGGGTATTTGATATTGACGATGCGCGCAACGAGAAGCACAATCCCCCCACTAACTTAAAGAAAACAGTTGTTTACCGCCACGCGTCGTAAAAGACAGCGTCAGCCAGCCAAAGGCCCGGCCCACCCGGCGTTTCTCCATATACACACACGTTCAAATGTACAACCAATAAAAATCCTCATCCACGCCGTCGTCCAAGAAGGAAGCTTGTCATGGCCTTCCTCTCGTCAGTCTATATTTCCTAGCTCATCCTCATCCCTGCTCTTCTCATATTCAGGAAAACCGCGTTACCGATTCGTTTCGTATTCTCACCGTGGCGTTCACAACTTGCTTTGCATCTTACGCCTTGGTGTTTTGAAGTAAAAATAAAAGGGGACAAGGGAATCCCGCCGCAAACAACGCCCATCTCCTACCTTTGCCGTCTTTGGTGGAGATATGCAAAATTTGCGCATTGATGAAGAAGGCAACGGGCCCAAACCGTTGCAAATTTGGTGGACATAGAAGATCAACGCCAAAACGCCACGCCCAAAAGTGGATTTCGATCGAAAGAGATTTAATCAAGGGAACTCGTGGAGCGTGGCAGGTAGTTAGGCGACAGAGGGTCTTCAAGTGTTGCTGATGATGACTCTGGCACCCTCCTTGCCCAACACGCCCCTCTCTTTGGCCTTGGGACTCCTGTCCCGGCCCTTTTTGCGACTAAGGAATCCGAGCATACCAGATGGTTTTTCAACTTGAGCATTCTGTACAAGCGCGGAGCTCTGGTTAGCCATTTCGGTCCACGAACCGGTCTCATTGAGAACTACCTGTACGCCGCCGCCCATGCTAGTACTACGTTGTGATCCTCGCTGGCGCTGGTTCATGGGGCGGGAAAATGATGGTGTCGGAACTTCGGTGCCGTCAGTGGGGAAGTAGTCGGCATGCTCACCACGTTGTGATGTAGGCGAGGCAGTGTGCGGGGCCTGGTGTGAAGCCTGGTTGAGAACGGAGGTGGGAAGAGGAGGACTGCCGTTGGGCGATTGCGTCGATCGTGCGGTGGTGGTGGACCGAGTGGGATGGAGCTCGCCATCTTGAGACTTTGTGTTTGCTAGAGGACGTCCCCACGGGTCTACTTGCGAAGTGGCGGATGCAGGAGTGTTGTCAGGCTGGCTTTGATTGCTGGCTCTTGAGCCAGCCGTCGAGTCTTGAGGGTCTATTACTGCAACAGCGGCCGGTGTCCGTTGGTCACCAGCCGTGGTGTAATTGAAAGGTTCGAATAGGGTCTCAATCATCCTGTGCAACTCCTCGGCTCGTATCTCCTGCTCGGTTGCATCGTCCTTGAGTGCCTCTCTGGGCTTTTGCCTGCGCGCTCGCGCCTCGAGCGGCGCCTCTTCTAACAGCAGCTCCTCGAGGTCGTACGTAGCATCGAAGTTGGTCTTGTCACTCGACGGTACGAAGATGGGCGGAATCTCCTTGCGTTCTAGCGCGATAAAATCGATGGGTCGGAAGAAAGGGTTGTCGGTGAACGACTCAAATCCAATGGCTCCTATGCGCTTCTTGCGGTTCTTTTCCAGCAACGAGCTAATGGCGTGCAAGCAAGGCATGCTGACAGGCGGACTGGTGACGGGATAGGTGGGCTCCCCCTTGAGGATCTTAGCGGCGAGCGAGTCATGGCTACTGGCCTCAAAGGGTCGCTTATTGTATATGCACTCGTAGAAGAGCACGCCGAGCGACCACCAGTCGACTTCGCACGAATATCCCTTTCCTTCGTAGACTTCGGGCGCGAGATAGGCGAGGGTGCCGGACTTGCTTGTCAAGGGCTTGTGCGGGACAAAGTCCGAGGCGACATTCTGGGGAGGGATCAGTGATGGCGATGGAAGGGGCTGCAATTGAGCTTACGAAGTCTGCCAGATGAACATGTCCTTCCGAGTCCAACAGCACGTTGTCAGGCTTGATGTCCCTATGTACAATGCCTTGCTGGTGGATGTAGCGCACGGCGCAACCTAGCTGGGCAATCCAGAAGCGCACCGCCTCCTCTGTGAAAGTCTTCCGCGAGATGTGGAAGCGCAGGTCGCCGCCATTCATCAAGTCAACGACGATATATCTGGGCTTGTCAGCGGAGGGGCCTTGGCATGCGGCGGTCGGGGTTGTTGCATACAGGTACTCAATGTCCTGGAAGCTGTAGCGCAGATTGCACAGGAAAGGGTGGTTGAGGTGCTCGAGCATGCGGCGCTCTCGAATGATGTTGCGGACGCTTTCCGGCCGTACCACTGTGGCACAACGTCAGCACCATTACCCTGCTAGCCGAGTGCGCAGGGCGGGCGTAGATGGACATGCATACCTTCGTCTTTCCGTATATACTTGAGCGCAAACGTGAGGCCCGTATCTTTCCGCTCGACGATGCGCACCTTTCCGAATGCGCCCTTGCCCACGACGCGCAGTAGGCGGAAGTGGTTGAGGTTCACTGTTTGGGCGTGTCAGTGTCAGTCGTGGGTGGGGCCCCATGAGCACGGGGAAAGGGAATATGTAGGCACCTTGGTCGGTGAAGACGACGGGCGTGCCGTTGTTCTGACCCATGGCGGGCTACAATGGCAGGCGGGCCTGAGGGTTGGGAATCGACGTCTCTTAATGCATCAGTGTCTGGCTCGGGGCGGGCAGCTCGGGCGGGCTGGGGGGAGGTGAAGGAGCGGCGTGGTGACGGGGCGGGGGATTATTAAGGCGGTTCACAGTCACAGCAACAGCAGCTGAGATGGTTGGGACATGGGACAGGAACGAGCAAGAAGTTGAAAGGAGGCCCTAAGACTGAAGACGCACGTTTCGCAGGCGTGGCGCCCAAGTCAGATTAGCTTCGCAGAACGTCGGCAGGACTAGTGGCTAACGACATGGATGGGTTACACGTTTTGAGTCGCATCCTTGGCCACGAATCGTGGTGAAAGCAGCAAGACGCCTCCAATGCTCCGTCAGGCCAAGCGCGGCAGCCCAGGCGTCTTAGTCACAATCAGCCACATAGACGCCCTACACCACACACGCACGATAACAATGTCCTTGGTCTCGACTGCTGGACTGCAACCATGGCACCCAAATGCCACATGGCCGTGCCGCGCCGCTGATTACTGTCGACTAACCAAGCCCATGTACCGCGCTGACGGTGAGCGAGTACGAGCACGAGACATGGTAAGCAGTGTGCCTGCCCAGAGTCGACATGATCAGCAGTGAATGTTGCACCCCCTGGCACGTCACGGGACCTGTGCACTCTATGTGAGGTCAAATTGCCCTCGGCCACGCGCGAGACGTTGTCTTCGCTTCCCGTCTGATCTGCATGTGCTGAAACTCTATCTTCGCCCATGCTCAGGGCTTGGTGCATGGCAATGCATCTGGCTAGCCTGATGTTGCTGCTTGCTGCTTGCTGCTTGCTGCTGCTTGTTGTCTGTGTGGTGTGGACAAGACACCGATTGGCTACATGGCCGCCTTTCTTGTTCGGACCCGCTTTCTTCTACGTACTACACTACCGACAACGTAGAACCGTGCAACATACTTACGGCGTCTTCATACCGACGTCGGACGGAGTCCATTTGCGGCTACCCAACCCGCCTGCAGCCTACGTCAAGCAGAGGTTGCTTTCGGCCCGTTGCTGCTCCTCATCGTATTCCTCGCCCACGCGAACACGTCCAAGCCCAACCACAGCACGTGATGTGCGGTAGGATGCCGGGGACCACCACCTCAGCCCGTCTGTTTGCACTCCCCGGCGATCTAGATGGCCATCCATCTCCTGGCGCGTATTTATTATCGGCAGAGCTAGGTACCTAGGTACGTACCGCCCAACTTTCAAGCTCCAAGTAGCCTAGGCCAAGCACATTGGCTGCCACCTTCCGCCCGCCTTCCACGCTTCTCCACAAGCACCACACGAGCCCTTTTGGTATCCAAGAACAAAGTGGCGAAAAACACTCCTTGCGCGTCGTCTTCAATTAGCCATGTCAGGCCAATAATCACCTGCCTACCATCATACCTATGCTGCTCTCATGAGGCCGTGCCCCTTCTTTTTATGTACTTCTCTTCAAAACCCCCCCACATGATTGCACCCCAGCTTGGCACATGTTGTCTTTTCCGCCCACGCTTCGGCTTCCCTTACTCACTGCTGTGGCTGCACAGCAATGCTGCCCCAGCTCCCACTAGCATTGCCTACACCTTCTAGAAAATTTCCTTTTCTGCCCGCCCGCCGCCCTGTGCCACACGAACACGCGAGACTACTGCGTGTCTCATGCAGCTATTGCTCATTCCCTCAGCCTCGTCCACCCTCATCCTCTCGTTTGCCTGCGCTTCCCTAGCCTCGTCCCTCACTAAAGTTGCTAACACTTGCAGTTTGTCTGCTGAAGCCGCCCTTGAGCCGGGTCCTCCACAACCCACCCCGACCCTTTCCCACTCCTTTGACGCTCAGCTGCGGCACAGCACGCCCTGACGCATGGCTTATGCGCTGTCCTCCAATCCTTCATCGCCCCATTCCCGCCAAGTCCATGCGCTTCTCCGTGTCCGTGTTGTGCGTCAGAGCCCCCGGAGCGGCTGCTCTCCAGTAGAGCGGTGCCGGACGGCACCGTCTACTGTCCATTCCTTGGGTTTCAGCCTTACAGACGTGCGGTGGGTCTAAGCGATTCTGTGTGTGCGAGCACTCATAACAACATCTCATGCTGCACACCCTTTGAAATTCCCTTGGCTTAGCATCCGAGTTCATCACTGCCTCAGGCTATATTGACCGTAAGTGGAGCTTCCCTCATTGGATGGGCTACGCCTGCATGCAGCTTGCCTTGCAGCCTCACCACGAGACTTATACCACCAAGTCCCCTCTGGATGCTATTTAGGCCACCTGCTCAACTTGAAGTGTCTTGCCTAAATGACAAACAAACTTCTCATTCTGACCCATGAGTTGGAGTTTGTTTACAATTGGGGATATTGCGTCTTCGCATATTGACATGCATCATCATATGCGCGGATGCGCCACAGTCTAGATCCAGATACAGAGGCACCGGAAGAGGTCTGCCGGAGAACTTTTACGTCTCAATCGAACACAACTACCATGGTATAATCTGATGAGGGCATCTTCATCCCATAGATTACCGTGTGAAGGAGATTGCGACCGAATCGAGCAATCGCCGATACCGTATTTGATAGCATGAAGACCTGGTTGTATTCCAACATCGCTTAGATGCAACATCCCAACTTCGTGCATGCAAGCCATGAACATCCCAGCAACACGACTTCGCCTCGAGTGGGTTTCCAGCTTGTGCTACGACAGCCCGACGAGAAGGCTTCATGCTGATCTCTGCACGACAGTCTGAAATATCGGTAGCGGTGTGTCGTTGTAGATTCTGGAACCCGGGCTGGCGTCCACATGGCCACGGTTTCGGCGAGTACAGCAGTCGCAGATCAGATAGACCACGTGGAGAGACCCGTGTCACATTGACCCGGTCATGGTGGTACCGTACGGAAATACACACTGTGCAAGCATAGAGCTGACTGGGTTTCGCTCCGCGCCCAAGAACAAGCAAAGCAATAAGGCCCAAAGCGGGAGCATGGCTATTCCGTACAAACCCGACGAAAGCGCTAACGGGCTGGCCTCATCCATTCACGCCTCAATCACCTATGCGAATGGTAGAATCCATGTCGACATATGCGGTGCGACCCGAAGCTCGTATTCTCTGACAAACCAAACAGGAAAGAGCATCGCGATGTACGTCCACAAAGCGAGTGAGCCAGATCGACTCGGCCATGGCATGGACGTGGGTTTGATTAACTTTCCGGTCTATCCAATGTCCGAGACTGATTGGCGGTATATGCCGGCGACAGTCTGCATTCGGGGTATATCCCATAGGCCTACAAAACTGGGTTGCTCTATAGCAAAGGCAATAGATGCGTGCCAAACAGTCATGGCGCCAGTTTCTTATCGCAAAACTACAGTGGTTGCTTTTGATGGTCAATGGCAATCCAGGGCGGAGAAACGGACAAAAAGCAAATAGAAGGCTGTTGGATGCCCAAAACGAGATGCTGATGAGATCACCATGTCCGATCTCTCTGTCAAGATCATGTCAACTTCTATCGCGATAGCGATCGAAGTCACCCTAGGCCTCATTATGGTAAGCGACATAATGCTTGTTTGAACCTTTTACCCTTTGCGAATAGTTGTGCTTAATATGAGCCACTTTTATGAACTCCCCAAGTCGGATGGACGTTCTACTTTTGCAATGGGCGGCTTTTCCCACGGACTTCCCTGTGCTGGCGCATTGGGCAATAACTCTTGGCATATATATCTACATTTGCTTGTTACATGCCTTTTTGGTAATATTGCCACATGAATCGTGCGAGTAAAGGACCCATGGGCTTAGCTTATGGAGGACGTGATATTGTGTGTGGCAAAGTGATAAGCTACAAGAGTTATAGTCATCTGACAATGGCCGCAGACGCGTCAATACCTATCTAGGTAGACCTAGCCTACACGGGACTTATGGCGATCAGGCGTACGGCTGCGGGGTCTTAGCCTACTGTCGGGGTAACTAGACGTGTGCAGCATGTAGGTATCGAGTGATACCCATTCCTATTCACGCATTCTTCCATAGCTGTCCAAGTGAAAAAGGTTCCAAGTTTACAAAAGGAAGGTCTGGGGTCGCTCGGCTCGGTGGGGACGCTAAGTCCGAGCTTCTACCCGTACGTCGCCATCTCTTAGGATACAAGGAAGAGACACGCAATGCACTCGCGCAAAGATTGTAGCTCCGAGCGCCATGAACGGTGTAGAAGTACGGAAAACCGGCGCATCACATACAAGTGAACAGCTACCAACGCCAACGCTGTCACCAGAACCAGACGACGTGGCATTCCCGAATGTTCGCCGCAACAATGACGCGAAAGGCGACGAGCCCCTACAGAACGTAACAAACGGCGCCAATGGCATTGCCAGCTCCACATCGACGAGCAGAAGGCCTAGTGCTCATGAGGAGGCCATACTGTCTGACACCAGCGAGAAGATCCGGCCCATTAAGCGGCCTGGAGATGGGCCGAGGAGGAGCAGCGTGTCAGAGCATGAGAAGATGCTCAAGCTCAGTCCCCGCCAGGTCCAGGAACTGACGAGCGAACCTGCGAGTATACCTATACGGGCAGCGACGCCAATCCTCGAAGATGAGCTTGAGGATGTGACACCGTTAGTGACCCAGGGCCAGGGCAGCAGCAAGCTTCTGGGCGTGGTGTTGGAACGACCGGTGGAGCTGCGAGATTCGAATAGGGATAAGGTATCGCGAGGCGGAGAGGGAACACGTGAGAAGGAGGTTGTTCTGATCAAGACGTCTGCAACCGAGTTGCGCAGTAGCCGGCCAGCTCTCTCGTCACGATCCATCACCACACCCTCACTCGTGCGGAGAACGACGTCAAGATCGCGGTCGCGGAACCCTAGCCAGGCACGGGAAACAGATGACCGAAGGCAGGGTAGACATGTTCCTGCGCCTCTGAGTCTCGACCATAAGGATGGGGCTTTAAAGGCCCAGGAAAAGCACAAGGAGGCACGCGAGGTACGGCATGCCGTTTCGCCCACGGCCATTGCCCTTCCACTCCCCCCAATGTCAATGCCTACGTTTCTGTCTCTTGAGCTTTCTGCGAACCGTCCTTCTCCCCTATACATCTACCGTCCCGCCACTACCGAATTTCCATACGAGTCCTCCGAGATCAAGTATAAGCGTTTACTCAACTTTTTAAGGATACCGCTCATGATCGAAGGTATATTAGGCTTTGGTGCGCTCGCTTGTCTCGATGCTTGGATGCATGTTTTGACAATCCCTGCCCCTGCGCTTTTTGCTCGCTGTCGCTATCTTGGTCAAGTGGTGGGGTTCAGTAATTGTCAAAGAATTTCGTGATCTCTGGGCCTTTTGTTTACAATGGACTACCTCGCCTTTGGCAACGGAGAAAGCATACAGACGGCCCTACACCACTGCCCACGCCAGCCGAAGAGGAGGCTCCCTCCATGTCACGGAAGCAATCTACGTCGAGTGTGCCATCAGCCAACACAACAGTCAGACAACATGCCCAAATGTCGACGACTTTCACATTTCCGGACCTGAAAGAGCTGAAGGCACGGCGGCCTCGAAACTCCCGATTTCGCCATCGCCGTACCAAATCAACACCATCTACGCTAATGCCAAGCCACAAGGCAGACATACTCAAAGGTTTATTGGTAATTGCAAGCTGTTTCGTCTTGATGCGATTTGATGCAAGTCGTATGTATCACGGCATTCGTGGTCAGTCAGCAATCAAGCTCTACGTCATCTACAATGTTTTGGAGGTCTGCGATCGCTTATTGTCGGCTGTTGGTCAGGATGTTCTCGAATGTCTCTTCTCTCGCGAGACGCTCGATCGCAATCCTGATGGAAGAAGCAAGGTGCTTCGGCCGCTGGGCATGTTTGTACTTGCTCTTGCGTACACGGTGGCCCACGCTACTGCACTCTTCTACCAGGTCATCACGCTCAACGTTGCAGTCAACTCTTACTCGAATGCGCTACTAACCCTGCTCATGTCCAATCAGTTTGTTGAGATCAAAGGCACAGTGTTCAAGAAATTTGAGAAAGAGAACCTCTTCCAAATTACCTGCGCAGATGTTGTGGAGCGCTTCCAGCTCTGGCTCATGCTTCTTATCATCGCAATGCGTAACGTTGTCGAAGTTGGCGGCCTAAGTATTCAGAGCAGCGATACATCTTGGACAGCCATGTTCACTGGATCTGCCAATGCCTCTTCTGGGACTGCTTTCAAGGCCTCGAGCATCATACCCATGAGCTTTACCATTTTTCCAAAGTACATCGCTCAGGTTCTCAACCCGTTTCTGCTGGTTTTGGGCAGCGAGATGTTTGTAGACTGGCTGAAGCACGCATACATTACGAAGTTCAATCAGTATAAACCAGAAGTATACAGCAAGTTCTTTGACGTGCTGGCGAAGGACTACTATTCCAACGTAAGCTACCCATCTCACCTGGTCATGATTGCACTAACACGCCATAGGCATTCGCTGATGCAGACTTGACGCGACGCCTAGGCCTGCCGGTCATACCACTGTCTTGTCTCTTCATCCGTGCTGCCATCCAGACTTATCACATGTTCATCGCTATGCATATGCCGCCTCCGCTACACGCCACATCTACATCCCTGACCTCAGACCCTACGTCGTCCCCAGTCACAACTGCTGCCTTGGCACACATTGACCACGTCTTTCGCCGCGCACTAGGCCGCTCCTCTTTTGGCGCCGGGATCCCTTCCCAAGTCTGGTATAATCCTTTCTCCTACAACCTTGATGACCTCATCGCCGGCTCAACAATGCTTATCGTATTTCTCATCATCTACCTCATGCTCCTTGCTTTCAAGCTCGTCCTTGGCATGTTTCTCCTGTCCGTGAGTCGTAAGCGCTATCACGGTATACAGGAGCGCGAGAAGCTGAACGTGGAGACTGGAGGAAAAAGGATTGGGGGTTGGGGCGTTGTAGATGTAGACGAGGAGAAGAGGAAGGTGATATACGATGATGATCCTGAATCGTTGAAGAGATTGAGGGAGCGGGATGAGAAGGGAAGAAAGAAAGAGGAGCAAGAGAGGGAGAGGGGCACGAGCTTCGGACATGTTAGTCGCTATGCTATGGTCGCCAAGAGGATATGGTGATCTGGGATGATGTACGTTAACCGAATTATTCAAGTCTTTACTAAATATATGTTGTTGCTTGATTTACGGATTGTTCATGCCTTGGTTATTGGATATCTCACAAACGTAACACGGGTGTGGTCATTGCCGACTCCGCTTCTCTCCAACTCTGCCTCGTCGACGAATCGACTCAAGCTTGTGATAGTCTGACGACCTTGTTCTTCGAACCCAAGCCGTTTATACAAGTGCACGGCACTATTGTCACTGGCAGTATCCAGGTATACCAAGACGTCCTGCTCATCGGCCTGAGAAAGGATATGGCCTATCAGTTGCGCGGCTAGACCCTGTCGTCGATGATTTGGATGCGTGGCGACATTCTCGAGCAAGAAATATGTTCGTCCGCAGAGCACACGCTCCCTCAAGGTCCGGAGTGCAACGGAGAATTCTATAACCAGGCGTTTGTTACAATATTCTGGTAACGATTTGTAGTACACTTCATCTTCAAACTTCTGCCGCTCGTCCCTCTGCTCCGCCGACTCCTCGATTGCTGCGTCAGCCGCACCAGAGGGCACAGTCCATTGCACTACCGATTCAACTTGTTGAGTTTCACGCCTACGCGCCACATGATATAGCATACTTTTATCCGCTATCTGTTGGGCGATGCGAGGCGTGATTGCAGCAGCTAGTGTGTGTGGATCCGTACTTGCAACCTGGAGCTGAGAGAAGGGCGAATCCCACGACAGTGCCAAGATGGCAGCTATCACACCAGCATCTGAAGGTAGGGCGTTGCAGAAGATATGAGTGGATGCCATCTGGTGGTACTGGTGAAATGGTGGTGCGGGTGGTAGAGTACAAGTGCAGCAGTGATGGGGAAATGCTCACTACCATGCCAAGGCGCTAGTTACAGTTGGTTTGCAAGCAGCGAGTCGGCCTTCAGCGGCACGCAGCACTCATGTAGGTTGGAAAGCACACTCTCTACAAACCCGGTGCCAACTGCGGACAACGCCCTGCTGTACTTGATGATACTAGTACTATCCACGGAAATACCGGTATGCCCAGAACGCCCGGGGGCTAACGCGGCGGGCAGTTCCTGAGCACGGACCCGCACGATTGCCGAACAGTGTTCACCTGCCAGCGGCATGCAAGTAATCGCTTCCTTGGGCCTTCTCTTGGGGCCTTTTGTCTCTCGCATCTGACTGTGATAGGGACGTGACGACAACCACCAACTGATTGCGAAGCGTGCATCAGCATGTACTTATCATCGGTGGCATAACTGCTGATCTCTTTTCTCTTATTTTACAACTTTATCATTGTATTTCCCGGTTATAAATGGAATCGTCGTGTTTGTGCGTCAGCGAGAGGACAAAGAAGGCCCGTCTCGGCGACGAGATACTTACGGCATGGGGAGAGGGGTGTGTGGTTCTGGAGTTTGAACGAGCGAGTGGGTCGCCGCACGTTGTTGTTGTCGCTATTTATATCGCATTCTGTGGAGTTTTGCACATGGCCAGCTCTGGCACCCCATGCCTATACGAGGGCGATCGGATACCGGACAAGACAAATTGACGGCAAGCGGGCGGAGACATGTCGGCGAGTCTGGAGGCAGCGGAGGCAGCGCTGTGATTGATATTGCAGATGGAGAGTCTTCTCTACTATGTATGCGTCGTATGTTCTTTACTTAGCCGCCGGCCTCTGCTCGCCGGGTAGGGATGCTGCAGCGGGACCATGTCGCCTTTTGCATGAGGCGGCGCCCATTCGCTGGACAAGCAACAGACCAGGCTCGCTACAAGGCCAAACCTCCATGGCTGATACTGCTTGCGGCTTAGGCCCATGACTTGCCCAGGCCTGCTCTCAAACCGTCGTGGCCGACATGATCGACCCCGTTTGCCAGGCGTCGAATTGGCCCGCTGCGTGTCAGTCCATCACTGTTTCCGTCCGTCTTCACACTACACCGACACACAGCATGACCACGCATCCTTGCGCGCGCCGGCCTTTGCATTCCTGTGTAAGGTGACAACCACCTAGCGGTGCAGCACCCAACGCCGCCCCATATTCGACCCGTTGCAGGATTCGCCCGTACCACTGGCTGGAGCCGCTGAGGGCTTCGGCGCGGCACATCACGCCTGCTCTAACTATACTCGTAGCATAGTCTAGGTAGACCAAGAGGGTTAATACTAGTAGCCATGCCTTCAGAGCATGCCTACAATCCGGCGCCGCCGTCTCCTAGATTGCCTCCACCACCTCCTTCACCGCACCCTCGCATCTACAGGCACCGCAGATATCTCCTAGGCGCTTCGCTGTCCAACCCCCCTTCTTGAACACGACCCTCGCGCCGCCCTTGCCGTCCGGGCACGCGTATTTGCATGGCTCGCAGAACACACCTGCGACTGCCTCATCTCTAAGTCTGCCCTTTTCGCCATCGCTCACCCCCTCGACGTATGCGCCT
This sequence comes from Pyrenophora teres f. maculata, assembly GCA_014334815.1. NCBI lineage: Eukaryota > Fungi > Ascomycota > Dothideomycetes > Pleosporales > Pleosporaceae > Pyrenophora > Pyrenophora teres. The sequence goes on from CP060568.1 coordinate 5,569,669, forward strand.
TCTCCAGCCGTCGCCGCTTCTCCCATGGCTATGAGGGGCTCGGGTCCGACCCTGCCATACAATCCGCAGCAATGGACGCGGGGTGGGAATGCCAGTGGTCAGCATATCCAGCACAGCCAGACGTCGGTGCCGACGAGGCTTCAGGATGTCACGGGCATGGAAGGTATATATCGCTCTTCCTTTGCTTCCAAGGTCCACATCCAATGCAGTAGATCCGATGAGTCTTGTTTCTTTGTAGAGCGTCGAGTTTGTAGACCTATCATTGCATACTGTACCTGTCAGCCTCGCATATATTTCGACCATGTATTTGACGTAGAGCAATACGTGATGCTAACTGTACCAGCATCGATGCCCTCCCCTCCACCTCCATATTCGCCTGGTCAAAATCCAAACTTGTCGCAGTCTCTCACCACCAGCACTACCTCGTCCCCTCAAATGTCTGCCGGCGCCTTCCCCCCCCCTCCCCTCCTCCTCCCCACCACCACCGAGCAGCAACCCATCATCCGCTCGACCAATCTCGGGGTACCATAGCCGCCCGGGCTCTATGGTCATACCGTCGAGCGCAACGAGTATAACGTCGAATCCACAGTTTCCGCCACCACCGCCCAGGAATGGAACAGGTCGATCAGTCTCGCGTGACAAGCTGACCTCGAAATTCAGTCTGTCGTCGTTCAGGAACCGGAACAGTGATCATAGTCCTGGCCCAAGCAACATCGACTCACTCCACATTAGCACTTCAGATGCAATTCAGAGAGCCCCAGCTTCCCCTGGGTTGGTTGCACAGCGGGCTACCTCAAAGTATGCATCGGATCTGAGCTGGCCAAGAACGCCAAGGCTGACAGAATCATAGTTACATAGCGAACACCTTTGTTGAGCGTCGTTACAGTCCCGAGACACAGTCGCCTATAAGACCTCCTACCTCTCGAAGGGCTGCTTCTGCTGGCGTACCAGGCTACGAGACTCGGACACCCATTGACGAGTCACCTATCGTCCCATCAGGGAGCTGGAGTCGCAATGTGCCGTTACCTCCACCTCCTCCAGGCCCTCCACCTAGTAGCTCAAGGTCACAGAGTATGGGGCCTGGGACAGAGCCTACGTCGAGCCGAGTTCCTACTCTTCCCTCTGCACCGCCTACGAGAAGACCTGGGCAAACAACGCTGACGCCCATTCCTCCGACGCCCATGGGCTGGCAAGATGAGCCTGCTAATGTGCGGCCAAAATCCCCGGCAGCCCATGGCCTACACATTGACACAAGCCCCCGTGCTGTTCGTCCATCTGAGCAGCCTGGACCAGTATCAGAAAGTGGGAGCGTTTCGGTTTCATCAGGGCCAACCACCATAACTTCCGTATCTGCATCCAGTAGTAATCTCCAGCGCACACCTCACAAACGTGACACAAGTACCCGGGGTATTCGAGAAAGAAGAAGTGAGAGTCGGGCAGCTCGAGAGCACCGTACAGAGCCAAGCAACAACCCCTGGGCGCAAGACCTAGATACAGAAGCAGCCAAACCAGCGAATCTTGATCTCGGAACACCAGAAGGCGGATTGACACGTCGCGGCGCTGTTACAAGAGGCACTCCAAGAAGCAATGGTGCTCTTCGATCACCACGAAGCGGACATTTGTTTGACGATCCTGGGTCTTCAAACTCTACGCCTCGAGTGGACACACCTTCAAGGGGCGCATTCATGGCTGCCCCAACACCACCTTTCTCGCCAGGTATGGAATATCTCAGTCGTTCAGCCCAGAAAGCTCCAGTCTCGCTCCCCTCCAAAGCGTTGCCTACTCCACCACTTCGTACCTATACCGATGAGAGGAGCACAGACCTGACTCGTCAATCAGGAGCTGTAAATGATACTACTATCCACACGCCAAATGCCTTACATGTTGCAACACAAGATTCGACTGTGACTACGCCAAGGCAATCGGATACTCATAACTTCGCTCGTTCCGCCATGGAGCGACATCGAAGCTTCATCGAGAAAGAGATGGCTGCTGAAACAGATCAAGATAGACTGGAGTTGTTCGCAGAGTTCATTGTTACCGAATCAAGGCTTCGCCGTGACCGTTACTCTGCGGCCTTTGATGCAATGGCTGGAGATATCATGGATCTGACAAGGGATATGTGGCGCTCATACGGTAACTCCGGTCGCAGATCAGCTACACCAAATACTCAGGTCACCCCTGCGGGACGTAGTAACAGAAGATCCCAAGGCTCAGTCACTGGCGAATCTCCGGATACACGTTTCTCCAACTCGATGCCGACTACTGCTGCTAGCCCCGCATCTTCTATTGGAAACTTCACACCGCACACCGAACCGGCGTCTCCGTCCAGTGCATCCAGCCAGAAAGCCCGAGATGTCCCGTGGACTAACAATTATCACCCATCACTGTCACCTATTCCAAGCATGGCTATGAGTACCATTCCTGACGAACAAGACTCTAGAGGTCGATCGGCAAGCCGCTGGTGGGAAAGCGACGGCGGTTCTTCAGGTGTGGGTGGTGACAGAAGACTTGAGCGGAGTAAGAGAGAGTCCAAGTACATGAGTTTGCCGAAAGAGGCCCGCGAGAATCTACAGTGGGCAGGTGTGGATCAGAACACTCCAACCCAACGAGGCGAGTCTAGTAGTCGACCGGCGTACGGACCCAACGATTACCCTCCCGAGAAAGTTGGTCTACATGAAGAGAGTTTACAGCTACCACAACAGCACCCCTATGGCTACTATCCGAGATCGGCCACAACAACGCCTGACCCCCACAAGCTGGATGTTTCGAGACTGGTGACACTTCCACCATCTTACCCACGTCACCACCCCGCAGTCAACAACAGCCATCCTGACTTGACGACAATACGGAGCAGTTTACGCGGTCTTTCGGAACTGGATGAAGTCAAGAATACAAAGGCAAAGTTCAAGGCTAAGATCGAGGCACGGAAAGAGCAAGAGAATGCTTCCTTATCTGACCGAAGGGCACAACTCCGGTACAATATTCAAGACAATCTGCGAAATGGTGTCATGTCGTTTGCAGAGGCTGCGAAGGCAGAGGCAGATTTCGAGAGTCGTGAACATCAGAGAGCTCAAGACGTCGTCCAATGGATATTCGACAGCTTCCAGGCCGAAGTTGCCAATCCGCTGCACGCCATGTTCTGCGAGCGTATCACAAAGGCCACGGCATCGATGGAGCATCTCAAAGGGCGCCTCTCTAGCGAAGCGCAAGAGCCAAACCCAAACCAAACGCAGGACGAAGGCGACGAGAAACCAGAACTCCTAGAGATGCTCACCTTGCACAAATGGCTATTTGAAGCACGGGAACAACTGCACAAGGAGATGTTTGAGCTGGAAGATGAGCGCAACGACCTCTACAGGGATATCATTGTTCTACCATACGTCCAAACCAACAACGATCAGAAGGTTAAGGAAGCCACCACCTTCTTCCAGCGCGATGGACAAGACCGCAAGGTTGCCTTTGAAAAGGAAACACTCAAACGGTACGAGGATCTCATGAACGTCATCGAGCAGAACGTTACTCGCGGTGTCGAGGCTCAGTTGTCTGCATTTTGGGACATCGCTCCTGGACTGCTGGAGATTGTGCAACAAGTTCCTCGGAATCTGCAGGGCTTCGAGGTTCTGGTCCCGCCACAAGAGTATGAGGAGACACCAGCGTACCACGACTACCCATTGCAGTATCTGTACACACTTCTGGCGCACGCTGGTCGCTCTGCACACCAGTTCATCGAATCGCAGATCAATTTGCTGTGTCTGCTGCACGAGGTCAAGACAGGGGTCATGACGGCCGGCTCGCGACTGCTTGAGACACAGCGACTGATGGAGGGTGAGGATCTGGCAGGAGTGAACCAAGAGATGAAAGCCATTAGGGCAGATGAGGAACGGCGACTCACGGACGATCTGAAGGAGAAGGTCGGCCTGGTGGAGAGCCAATGGAATGAAGCGCTTGGCCAGGGCCTGGAAGACTGCAAAACACGAGTAGAGAATCACCTCACGGAGCAGGGCGGCTGGGACGACACTTTGCGCGAGTAATGTTGTATATACGGAGCATTTGGAACATGATTTGTTGGGCAGATTTTAGCGTTCACGCGCGCACACCGATACCCATTTGCGGACTCTGTTTGGACGACTTGTTTGTTTCTATCATGCTATTTGATAGTTTGAATATAACAGGGATACGCCTTGAAGGCGTCGCGATTGTTGTTCTCACAAGCTCACTGTTCATCTGCCGGCATCGTGCATGTATGCCGTGTATCGTCTCACGAGATGGGCCTTTACCTACCGTAGACAGTCGTGGTGGAGAAGTTCTTACCCCTCACTACATGAAAGCTTCTGTGTCTTTGTTCCTGTTTCGTAAGAAATGACCTTTATTCCGCACATCTTTCATCTTGAAGCCACACGCACGGTTTGGCGTGGTGGCATACGCCCGGGCGTATTGTAAGACGCTCGTATAACTAATTTACGGATCTGACATGTGATACACCACCCCGCCAGGGTCTATTTTGTGGACGTTGCCGTAGCCGTTGCGCTTGTGTTCGCCTTCCCGAACCAGCGGCAAACAGAAAACATGGCACTGCCCAGATGCCCTCTCCTTCCATGGTTCTGATGTCACTGCACTTTCTTTTCTGCCCCTCCATTGCCATGGTCGGTCCCGCAGCAAGGCTCTTTCATTCACCGCCTTGGCTGCGCTGTCCCAAACGGGCTAAGCCAGAAGGGCACGGGCCGCCCAAAAAAACGCCGCACACACTTGCCCATAAAGACTGATGACCTCGTTGTGTCTTGCACCCCAAACGCTTACCCACGCCAACTACACTCACCAGCTCTCAAAGCCCCGGTTCCCAGCGGACCGTTCATAACAGAAAAAGAAACAAAAAAATACAGAAAACAACAAGAAAAGCCCGTCCGACGACGACCTCGCCAACTCTTCGTCTCTTCCTGTCGCTAGTCCCCGACAGACGTCTTACTTGAGTTCGCTTTTTTTCGCAAGAAGAAGGTTTCAGCGCACCCGCCTCGCAAATACCCTTGAACCGGTATTACGACTTTGCTACCCCGCACCTGCTTTGTTGCAACTGTTTGAAGAACCAAGGTTAGTGATTAAACTTTTTTTTTGGGCGAAGCGAGCGCACCTGCACTTGTCGACCCTGAATCCTGCCCGCAATATTCGGGCAATTTCGACTGACCTACCACCACTCAGATAGACACACATCATGTCTGAAGTCGCCAACGCTATCTCGCCCGTCCAGGACGGTGCTGACGCCAACGGCGCTCAGATCAACACCAACGTCCCCGCTGCCCAGGGCGAAGTCCCCACTCCCACCTCCGCTGCCCCCGCCCACAACCAGAACTCCGCGTCGCTCTATGTTGGCGAGCTCGACCCCTCCGTCACCGAGGCCATGCTCTTTGAGCTGTTCTCCTCCATTGGCCAAGTCGCGTCTATCCGTGTCTGCCGTGACGCCGTTACCCGTCGCTCGCTCGGTTACGCCTATGTTAACTACAACAGCTCTGAGGACGGCGAGAAGGCCCTCGAAGAGCTCAACTACACCGTTATCAAGGGCAAGCCTTGCCGTATTATGTGGTCTCAGCGCGACCCCGCTCTGCGCAAGACTGGCCAGGGCAACGTCTTCATCAAGAACTTGGACCACGCTATTGATAACAAGGCCCTCCACGATACTTTTGCTGCTTTCGGTAACATCTTGAGCTGCAAGGTTGCTCAGGACGAGCTCGGTAACTCCAAGGGTTACGGGTTCGTGCACTACGAGACTGCCGAGGCCGCAAACAATGCTATCAAACATGTTAATGGCATGTTGCTTAACGAGAAGAAGGTTTTCGTGGGTCACCACATCCCCAAGAAGGAGCGCATGAGCAAATTCGAGGAGATGAAGGCCAACTTCACCAACATCTACGTCAAGAACATTGATCTCGATGTCTCTGACGATGACTTCCGTGACCTCTTCGAGAAGCACGGTGACATCACCTCTGCCTCCATCGCCCGTGACGACCAGGGCAAGAGCCGTGGATTCGGTTTCGTCAACTACATCAAGCACGAGGCTGCCTCTGCTGCTGTCGATGCTCTCAACGACACCGACTTCCGCGGTCAGAAGCTCTACGTTGGTCGTGCGCAGAAGAAGCATGAGCGTGAGGAGGAGCTCCGTAAGCAGTACGAGGCTGCCCGTCTCGAGAAGCAGTCCAAGTACCAGGGCGTCAACCTCTACATCAAGAACCTTAACGACGATGTCGACGACGAGAAGCTGCGCGACATGTTCACTCCTTTCGGCACCATCACCTCCGCCAAGGTCATGCGCGACGCCATGCCTGCTGCGGGATCCGAAGATGCGACTGATGAGAAGAAGGACGAGACCAAGGAGGAGACTGAGAAGCCCGAGGAAGCCAAGGATGAATCCAAGGAAGACTCCGATGACAAGAAGGATGAGAAGGCCGACAAGGTCACCATCAAGGGCGAGAAGAAGATCCTCGGTAAGAGCAAGGGCTTCGGTTTCGTCTGCTTCAGCAACCCCGACGAGGCCACCAAGGCGGTCACCGAGATGAACCAGAAGATGATCGAGAACAAGCCTCTCTACGTCGCTCTTGCTCAGCGCAAGGATGTCCGCAAGAACCAACTCGAGGCTACCATCCAGGCACGCAACCAGCTCCGCATGCAGCAACAACAGCAGCAACAGTTCGGTGGCATCCCTCAGATGTTCATTGCACCCGGTCAGCAGCCCATGATGTTCCCTGCTGGTGGTCGGGGCCAGATGCCGTTCCCCGCTGGCATGCCTGGTCAGCAAGGTGGTCGTGGCGCTGGCTTCCCTGGCGGTATGCCCGGTCAGCAGGGCGGTCGCGGCGGACCCAACGGTCAGCAGATGCCCCCCATGTACATGCCTCCTGGCATGGCACCTGGCGCCTTCCCTCCTGCGTACATGAACCAGCAGTACATGCAACTTGCACAGGCAGCACAGCAGGCTATGGGCGGACGTGGTGGACGCGGTGGTGTTCCCATGGCTCCTATGCCCGGTATGCCTCAAGTGCCCATGGCTGGTGTTCCAGGTATGCGCGGCGGTCAGGGCTTCCCTCAGGGAGCTGGACGTGGCGGTATGCCCCAAGGCCGACCTGGACAGTCCCCTATGCCAAACTACCCTCAAGGTGGCCGCGGCGGTCCTGCAGGCGCCGGTGTTGACATGAGCGCTTTGCAAGGTGCTGCCCCCGGCCAGCAGAAGCAGATGCTCGGTGAGGCTCTTTACCCCAAGATCGCCGAGATGCAGCCTGAGCTTGCTGGAAAGATCACTGGTATGCTCCTCGAGATGGACAACAGCGAGCTGATCAACCTGTACGTATTACTTCATTTTATTTCAACTAGATGATACTAACATAATTAGCACTGCCGACGAGGCTGCTCTCCGCGCCAAGGTTGATGAAGCTATGAGCGTCTATGACGAATACGTCAAGAACAAAGAGGGTGAGCCTGAGAAGGACGCTCCCAAGGAAGAGTCCAAAGAAGACAAAGCTTAAACTTCCTTCTAGTTGCCGCTGAGTAGAGCTCGGTCCGCGATTCTCTCGAACGGCAGCAAGTTGTGATGGCTTTATGATTTCTTTCGGCGGCGAATGGCGCACGGGCAACGGTTTTCTCTCACGATATGGGACGGCTTTCATGACCAATTGCACTCAAAAGTTTTACGACTCCATGTCGGATTTCTCAGCTACCAGCTTGCATTCACCTCACGGCGAGCCTGGTAGCAACACCTCTTTCTTTAGCGACCGACTCCTTGACTGGAACATCGGACGTGACACGAAATACTCAATCTCCATCTTCCGAGTTTGGTTTTCCCCTTCTCTATGTTTTTTTTCCTTGAAGTTGCTTTAGTATGTATGATAGACGGCCCCCCGTCTTCGACGACATGACATGGGTGTGGGCCAGTGGTGGGACTTTTCTGCCCAAACAAATTTGATACCTCGCAAGTCGGCAGCCATGATGAATGAATGGAATGGCTTTTACATGTTTGGGGTTCCGGCGTCTCGAGAATGGGTTGGGATAGGGCTAATGGATGAATGGTAGATGAACATGGTGGATGTGGTGTGCATGACTAGTGTTTGATACATGTAGTACAAGGCTGGATAGGACAGTGAGCCGTGTGCCGCAATCAAGATGTTATGGATGTAGATGATTTCAAAATTGTTCTCAGTATACATTGTCTGGCTTTGTTATAGTGATTCTGGACCCTGAGGCTTGACTTGACAATGGCCATCATGATGGTATTCGATCGACTAAAGTATGTCGCGATGGATTTGTTATAGAAAAAAGTAATGTAACGTCTATGCCTACGTGCCAGGACGTAGAGTATAATAGAACACTTTCTCTTCTAAACCCTTGGACTAACTTAGGTGCATGCTTCGTGGGTCACTTTTGCTAAGACCTCAACAAAACCTGTAAGGGTCTCACAGGATCAGGTATTTGAAACTATGTTGAATTACAAAGTCTTTGCAGTACCGGTAGGAATAATTACATGTGTGGGGCGGCGGGGGCTCAGCACCTGAGGCGCCGGTGTGGTCCGTGCTCAGAACACCAAGGTTCCAAACCATGACACGAGTTGTCTCTAGGCATAAGCTGTGATGGTTCTAGGCTGCTTTGATGTTTACGCACGAGCCACCTGATAGGCTTCTCCGCCGAGCTTCTTACAAGCTCTGCACTGCTGTCAAATACAAGGGTGTCATCAGATAGTAGCATAGAGGTAGATGGAGACTAAGGACAGTTGCTGGGTTCGCTAAGTTAGTGCGACCCGGCAACTATGACAGCTAATTAGAGCACAGAAGCTCTTAGCACCCCCCTCCTGTAGACCCGGTGCGCAGAGACACTCAGACAGAACACACAATCAATCAATTATCAACATCTATCAGTCTATCGCAATATTCCCATCTTATCTGACAACTGCAATTACTCTGTAATTCCCCCAAATCTATGTTCTGATACGAGTGAGACTCTTACATAAGCTGTCCGTACTCAGAACACTAAGGTTCTAAACCATGACACGAGGTGTCTCCAGGCCTAACCTGTCTGTACGTAGAACACCAAATTCTCAAATCATGACACGAGGTTTCTCCAGGCATAACCTGTCTGTACTCAGAACACCAAGGTTCTAGACCATGACACGAGGTGTCTCTAAGCATGAGCTATCTGTACTCAGAACACCAAGCTTCTAAACTATGACACGAGGTGTCTCCAGGCATAAGCTCTCTGTACTACGAAGTGTCTCCAAGCATGAGCTGTCTGTACTCAGAACTCTAAGGTTCTAAACCATGACACGAGGTGTCTCCAAGCATGAGCTATCTGTACTCAGAACACCAAGCTTCTAAACTATGACACGAGGTGTCTGTGGGCATAAGCTGTCCGTACTCAGAGCACCAACAGTATTCGAATAGGAAAGGGGAAATCTGAATTGATCACGGAAATGCTACCTCCAATGCACTAAGATGGAAGAGGGCAATACGGGCCCTAATTACATGTGTCGACATTGATACATACGAGGACCTATTTACATATAAAGCAGGACACAACCCTTTCAACAACTTCACCAACCATCGTTTCATCCAACAAAGATCACAAACGCATTCCTTTACCAACGCACACTACGCGCACTTCTAGTACCAGTATCGCGATGTTGTTCATCCCTCAAGTAAGTACGAAAACCCAATCAAGATGAGTTCTTTTGCTAATAAAAGCAGTTCATGTGCCTATGGGCCACCCTTTTTTCCGTTGGAGTCTTCTCTGTGCCACTTGATGCACAGAATGACCAGCCAATTGGACAGGTTTTAGCTCCGCGAGCCGGTGTGCACGAGTGCATTTGGTCATTTGCCGTAAGGCCCCCGCGGGTCAACAGCCGAAACCGCCTCGAAATTACCAACTTTATAGCACGCGACCAGAGAATGGCAGATCTCGTTATCCAAGCCAATGTCCCTATACGTGCTACGATCCAAGCCACGCCATCGCCAACCGGCGCAGGTCATCATAATGTAGTAATTACATGGAACAATCAGCTGTTTGAGGGATACACCGTTCTGTTCGAGAGATTTCTTCGCACTGCACCACCTCATCCGCAAACCAACCTACAACCAGACAATATAGATGAAGCTCAACTTCCTGCAGCGGAGCCAAACCCCTTTGGCGCCTCTCCCGGATCAGTCAGACAAGTCCACTGCGTTGATACTAATAGGTATAGATATGTAAGTTTATAGCCTATTATACCTATATATAGGTACTACTATATACCAATACTAATGTTTGTTAGTTCCTACAAATTGGAGGTCCTTCAGGAGAAATACCTCCTGCTAGTTAGAGTTAGGGTAGGCTTGGTAGGGTGCGCTATGGTATCTGTTATGTGAAGAGTTTTTATTGGGGGGGACCTTTTCTCTTGTATACAAACAGTAAATAGCGTAGCTAAACTAGGATAAAGTGCATGCTCGACTTGATTAAAAGATTCTTCGCATGGAAGCTCGCAGTGTCAGATAAGTATTCATTCTTGTTCATTACTCTGTAGCAGCAGCGATACAGTAAATCCTATCTGCCCTCCAATCATTACAATATCGACAGAGAAGTACTATAGCGTTATCCAACCAGCACACTATTTCTGATATTTCTTATGCGCGTCAATAACCTTTTGGACTTCGCCTTCTGAGCCCAAGAAGATGCCTGATCGGTCGTGGATGTGTTCGGGAACGACTTCGAGCATGCGCTCCATCTTGCTATTAACTGCCAAGCCGCCAGCTGTGCATATGTTAGTACTTGCTGTCGACATGAGGGGATCAATTTTGGGAGCCATACCATTTTCGAAAACCATGGCCATAGGCGCGCACTCGTAGAGGATACGCAGCTTGCCCTTTGGCGTCTTTTTATCCGCGGGGTATGCGAAAATACCTCCATATAGCAGTGTTCGGTATGCATCTGCAACCATGGAACCAATGTATCGTGCGCTGTATGGTTTTCCGCCCTCGGTAGGGTTCTTGAGACTATTGCACCAGTCCTTGACGGGCTCTTCCCAGTACATACTGTTACCCTCGTTGACAGAGTAGATAGACCTGGTCTTGGGAACCTTCATGTCTGGGTGAGTGAGGATGAACTCTCCGAAGGCGTTGTCAAGAGTGAAGCCGTTGACATTGCCGCCCTTCATTGTTATGACTAGTTGAGCAGATGCGCCGTACATGGTGAAACCTGAGGCGACCATCTCGGTGCCGGGAAGAAGCAACTCTTCCTTTACACCCTTGGAGCCCTCGGGAAGCTTGTATACTGCGAAAATTGTGCCAACGGAAACACCAGCGTCGAGGTTGGAGGAACCGTCGATTGGGTCGCAGGCTACGGCGTAGCGCGCATTGGGGTGCTCATGGAAGACAATAGCCTCTTCTTGCTCTTCAGAGATGAGGAGGCGCACGCGGCCCGAGGAGCGCATGGCGCTGATGAAGAGTTCGTCGCCGATTACATCGAGCTTCTTTTGGTCGTCCCCAGTGGTGTTGGATGTGCCTTGGAGGCCAGTGAGCTGCTCATGTCAGTCGCTGTCAGTCAGGAATACGGGAATGTCGCGTACGTTGATCAACGTTGCTCTTCGGATGTAGTAGGCAATACTCTTGAAGGCGAATTGGAGTGCGTGGCATAGCAGTCTGTGGCAGGCAGAGGGTTAGTTTTCTGGGCCCAAAGCACCTAGTTTGGCATGTGAACGCACGTGAAGTCTCCTGTCGCCTCCTTGACCTTGGCCTGCTCCTCAGTAAGGAATCGTGTGAGGGTGATGATGTCTGTGTTGATCTTCTCCTGCGCAACTGCTCCTCCCTCGCCGTTGCTTGCCATGTTTTATACGCTTTGTTGTCTCGGATATGCAATTACAGATGGTAGGTGGTGGTAGGGCTGTACAATTGAGCGATGGTGTCGATGAGGAAACAAAGATGAAGGTGAGTATGGGGAATGGGGGAAGTTTGGAGAAGACGGTGAAAAGCTATCAGGCCCAAGTTCAGCAAAAGCGGAGCCAGGTGTTATTATGAAGTCAGGGTGGGTAGAGTCGGGCAGGCGGACCACACTTTTGTGCCATTTGTTTGGCAGGCTCACTGGAGCTATAGCCCTCGGCAAGAGATGGGGCGTGACGAGCTCACGATGCCTCCACCGCCGATAGCAGCCACAGTCAGTCCGGACGAAGGCCGAGTTTCTCGTAAAGGATATGCCGAGATTGGTGCTTGACGCGCTTTGTTGCGGGAGCGCGCGTGCTAGAGGCAATGATGCGGTGCGGAGGCGGAAAAGTGGAGGGGCACGAGGGGTTGGCGGGGCTTCTGGTCCTGCCCATGTTTGCCCGACATCTTCCGGCCCGCGGACATAGCGCCATCCCTTCACCATCCTGTATCCTGTGCCCAGCAGCCTAGGCCTCAGTCTTTTGTTTCCCATCGACTTCCGCCTGATATGGCCTACACCGCAACATGGCTCAAAGCAACTGCCATTCAATCCATCGGAAGAATTTCACCACGTCGTCTTGTGCAGACACCTGTCGTCCATCACATCTCAATCTGCCTTGACCAAGTCACCATGCTTCGCTCTACTTCACCCGAAACCTACGAAGAAATCGGTACATCTTTGGCCTTCACACGGCCTGTGCATGTCGTTATACATGCTACAGCCACAACATGCGAACAGGTACCAGACTATAACAGAGAAACATGCAGCTTTTATATTACACTACAGCAAGCAAAACTCCGCAGTGGTGGTAGACATACAGCTACACAGTCCTATACACCCAGCCCCCAAAACCCCAATCCGACTTGATGGCATCGCAGGAATGGGAATAATGCAATGCAATCAGCCACAAGTCGGGCCTACAGACGTCTAAGAGAAATCCTACTCGCTCTTCAACTTGTCCTGCTTGACCGTAAATGCCATCTCCAGCAGCGCCTTCTCCTCGTTCTTGTGCGACACCTTGAGACCAGTGGCGACGGATGCACTGGGGTTGCGTCCCGCGTACATGACGTGCCTCCTGTTGTGGTGCTCCGTCTCGTTGAGAAGTGTCTCAATCCTGGGCTGGGTGAAGCTCCATGCACCAGCATTGAGTGGCTCTTCTTGGCACCAGATAATGTTCTGTGCGTTGGGGTACGAGTCGAGGTTGTCCTTGAGCTGCTGCCATGGGAACGGGTTCAGCTGTTCAATGCGTGTAATTGCAACGTCCTTCTCGCCACGGGCTTCACGCTCCTTGACTAGTGCTGCATAAACCTGACCTGTGCAAATGATGACCCGGTTGATTCCCTCATGCGACTCAATCTCACCAGTCGCGTGTGCCGGGTCTTCGATGATCCACTGGAAGTGGGAGTCTCCAGTGAATTCTTCAATGTTGGATCGCGCAATCGGGTGTCGGAGAAGCGACTTGGAGAAGAAGAGAATGAGCGGCTTGCGGAATTGACGGTTCATCTGACGACGGAGAAGGTGGAAGAGGTTCGATGGCTTCGTGGTGTAAGCAATCTGCATGTTGCAGTCCTGGTGTTGACGGTCAAGCTTGTCCGGCGATGGGAAGATACGCGGGTCCTCATTGCACAGTTGTAGATAGCGCTCCATACGTCCCGAGGAATGTTCGGGTCCCTGACCGTCGTAACCGTGCGGCAAGCTCATTACAAGACCGGAACGCTGAAGCCACTTGACCTCACCAGAAGCAATGAATTGATCAATGATGACCTGGGCCGTGTTGGCAAAGTCACCGAATTGCGCCTCCCACATAACGAGAGCGTTGGGGGAAGACAGCGAGTATCCGTACTCGAAGCCGAGCCTGCGAATAGTTAGCTAATGTGACATGTAACGTGACACTCTGTTCTACGTACACTCCGTATTCACTCAGGGAAGAGTTGCTGATGGTAAAAGTCGCCTGATCTTTGCTAAGGTCTTGCAGAGGTGTATATGTCTTCTCTGTCTCCTGGTCGTGAAGCACAGCATGGCGCTGGGAGAAGGTTCCACGCTCGACATCTTGTCCGGAGACACGGACGTGATGGCCCTCCATGCACAAACTTCCGAAAGCCAATGCTTCTGCGGTAGCCATATCGATGTTCTTGCCGTCCATGACAGTCTTTGTGCGACCAGCCAAGATACGCTTCAAGTTCTTGTGTACGTTGAAGTCCTCGGGTGCGTTTCCAATCTTCTCGGCAATGTGCTTCAATTGAGACTCCTCGATTGCAGTTGGTAGATGAGGTAGGACTTCGGTAGCGAGCTCCTTGGGCGACTTGAAGCCGTTCCAGGCGGAAGTGAGCCACTCCTTGGAGTTGGGCACATAGTCCTTGCTGCGGCTGAAACTCTCATCTAGCATACCCCAGACCCAGGCCTTGTGCTCGTCAATGTCCTCTTTGGTGAAAGTCTTTTCTTCTAGAAGCTTCTTGGTGTAGATGTCTAGTGTTTGCGGTTGCTGAGAGATCTTCTTGTACATCAAGGGTTGAGTGAAGAAAGGCTGGTCAGTCTCATTGTGACCCTGCTTCCTGTAGCAGACCATGTCAATTACGACATCCTTCTTGAACTCAGCACGGAAGTCGGCTGCAAGCTGGCAAACGAAGTTGAGCGCCTCGACATCATCACCGTTGACATGGAAGACAGGTGCATCAATGGCCTTGGCGATATCCGAGCAGTATGGAGTGGAACGAGAGAATCTGGGATCCGTAGTGAAACCAATCTGGTTGTTGACGATGATGTGGATAGTTCCACCAGTGTGGTAGCTGGGGAGCTGGTGGAAACCCATGGTCTCGTATACAACACCCTGTGCGGCGAAAGCAGCATCACCGTGCAGAAGAACACCCATGGCGCTGGTGGCATCCTTTTCATCATTGTTGTAGTGTAGAATGGCGCGGGTCTTTCCAAGAACAACGGGGTCCTCGGCCTCCAAATGGGACGGGTTAGCGACCAGGGAGAGCTGGACACGCTTTCCAGATGGCGTGGGGCGCTCAAAGTTCATGCCCAAATGGTACTTGACATCACCAGAGCCCTCTTCGTTGGCTTCGGCAGTACCAGCAAACTCACTGAAGATGGACTCGTTGGGCTTCCTGACAACGTTGGAAAGCACGTTGAGACGTCCACGATGCGGCATGCCAATGACGATGTCCTTGACGCCAAAGTCGACACTTCGGTCAATCAGGGCCTTCATTCCCGGGATCAAACTCTCACCACCCTCTAGACCGAAGCGCTTGTCGTTGGGGTATTTGGTAGCCAGGAAAGCCTCGAAGTTTGTGCCCCAGATGAGGCGGTCCAGAATTCGGCGCTTCTCGTCGACCGAGTACTTGAATGGGGTGGGGACTTCGATGCGCTCACGGAGCCAGTCGCACTGCTCCCTGTCCGGGATGTGGATGTATTCGATACCATAGGAACCGCAGTAGAGACGCTCACAGGCTTCAATGATCTCCTTTAGCTTCATCTTCTTGCGGCTTTCGGTCCTGAAGCGCGGCAAGATACCCGGGCCCAGCTCGATATCTTGCTCCAGATCCTTGTCGGTAAAGTTGTAGTGCGACAGCTCGAGCTCGCGCGGCTTGCTGTATCCGAATTGCTCGGCCTCTGAGCGAATGCCCAGCGGGTCGATCTTTGCCTTGTGGTGACCGCGGGCCTGGTAGGCTCGCACAAGCAATTGGACCTTGAGATGGTTCATGACCTCGGTGCCTTCTGCGGCGGCCATGCCCATTCCTGGCTTGTGGGTGGCGCCCTGGGGCGAGCTCATGATGTTGGGCGGCGGTTGGAAGGCTTGCGACACGGGCATGTCGCCAGACTCCATGTTGTGGAAGTAGACCTGCCATGAGTAGTGGACGCTTGAGGGGTCCTGCTTCCACTGCATGTACATGGCATCGATGTAGTTTGCCGTGTTGCCTTGGAGAAACGAGTCGTTGGGGTCCTATGCGGTCATTGTTAGCCATGGTCGCAGAATTTGAACCTGAGGTTTGGGGCACCACGCACAACGCCCTTGTTGGTGTCTTCCGAGGAAACTGCATATTGGCGGCGCTGCGCAAGTGCCAGAGGCCTGCGACATGTCGAAATGGCAGCCCTCGATGGCTGTGCGAGGCTAGAGAAGGATGCTTTTGCCGGCGTGCTCAGCAGCTGGCGGGAGCATTGGCGCAGGGTGTTGCGCAGCATGGTGGATTAGGATAACAAAGCGGACGTGGGGATGTGTGTCATCCAAGCCGACGATGATGGACAGAAGAAAGCTTCTGCGGTAGACTATGAGGAAGCCTGGGATGAGCACATGCGTACCCGTGGATGGCCCCGTGTCCTGGTCTAGCGCGTGGTGGATCGAGCCTTGTTCTGACTGGCCTCACCAAATGCCTCAAAACACATTAAACTCAGGCAAGTGTTTGAGCCTGTCTCAATTCCTCGTTGCTCGCCGCCTGCCCCGTGACGAGCATCCGACGGGTGCCGTGTACTACGTCTTGCCCTTGAATGCGCAAACATCACACTGCCCTTTGTTGCTGGTCACAGTCCAGGAACGAGATTGACTGCCTATGACGCACCAAATGCTCATGAGGATACTCGGAGGCGCACTAGCCAATAGTAGCGCACGTCTTATGTAAAGCCTGGAGCAGAGGTGTTCTGCAGCCGACAGTGTTTGCACAAGCGGCCAAGCCTACCGTGCTGACACGGATATGTATCCGCTGCACCAGAACTGTGTTGACCTTCTTGGCTGATACGCTGCCCATTCACCCATGGATAATGACATGCGTCAGCATCTGTCAAATGAAAGAGACACCACGGTGGCAGGCGGTACGCTCCTTGACCCTTGGCTGGTTTGCGTCTCATGTCAGTCAGTGGCTCTTGATTAGGTCAGCGGTCAACCATGTCCTCAAGTCAGCTAGGAGGTACCTTGCCAGGTGAGGGATGCGGCTAATTGTCTACCGTAAGGATGTAAGTACTATGTAAGTGTCAGTAGATGCGGCTGATGCGCGGTCACGTGCACCGCGTGAGTCTGGGGAAGCCTAAGATAGACTAGTACATACTTCTACCGCTGGTGCGCGTCCGACTCAACCTTGGGAACTCGACACCACAGCCGCCACCCATACTTGCACTACAATGACCGACGCCGCGGCTCAGTACAAGAAGCAGGATGGCATCGTCTCTGTGTCTGCCGATGGCAAAACAGTGGCCTGGAAGTCTGCTAGCGGTGCGCTTCCTCCGCTGTCAATAGCCATAGCAGACATTGGAAGTATGCCTACACCGCGACAAGTGAATTCGACAAGTTGCTAAACTGGACCTTAGATCTGCAGCAGACGCCCGCTACCTCGGCCAAAGCCTCCATCAAAATAGTCGTAAAGGAGCCTTCACCGCAAACCGGAAACCACACTTTTACCTTCACCTCCGCCGCCGCTCGCAATGATCAGCAAAACATAACCAGCCTGTTGCGCAAGTGGATCGAGGCTTCCAAACAGCAAAGTGAAGCTTCCCCAGCGCCTGTTGCGCCCGTTACTGCTACTGCTGGTGCAGGGGCCGGGGGCGACAATGGCGCATCGGCTGCCATGGCTATGGCCCAGACCGTGACAGCGGCTGGCAAGGACAAGGAGGAGACGTACGAGGATGCAAGGCTACTCGCTGATACTGCGCTTCAAATGTCACTGCTCAACTCGAGTCCAGCACTTCGTCAACGCTTCGATCGTGCTCTCTTGGAGAAACCCGAGTCTGTTGGCGTCTTGCAATTCTCTACGCAGTTCTGGTCGACTCGCGTGCATATGTTGAGGTCGCATGTGACGGAGAGATCGCAGACTACTGGCACATACAACGTCTTGTCCGTCATCAAGTCAAAGTCAGTCAATGGCACTCTGATGCTGAACTTGACAAAAGAGCAAATTGAGCTCCTTTTCAGGCAGCATCCCATAGTTCAAAAAGCCTACAACGAAAATGTTCCCCAACTGAGCGAAGGCGATTTCTGGGAGAGGTTCTTCCACAGTCGCTTAATGAAAAAACTAAAGGGCGAGCGCATCCAAGACAAGGATGTGCTCGACCCGAAGCTCGACAAATATCTGACTTATGATGAGGCGACAGATAGTTCCCAGGACCTGCTCGCTTCTTCCATTCCTAATTTCATCAATATTGAGGCAAACGAAAACAACCATAGTCAGAAACAGGGCAACCGACCCGACTTCACCATGAATCCATCTAATTACGAGAAAGCACCCATCCTCCGAGTTTTGAACCGCATGAGCGAGAAAATGATGAAGGATGTCCCACCTTCCGACACGAGTCGGCATGGTCCTGTTGGGCTCGACGAGCAGACGTACAAAGAGCTACGGTTACGTGACTTGCAGCTTGCCGACGATGACAACAGGGTTGTCCTCAAAGTACATGATCAGAGCCGATTCTTCTCCGCCGGCCAGAGCGTACACACGTCCACGAGTGCTGCGACATATACGAAGCGTACACCTGCCGAAGCGCTTTCTACTCTGCAGAAGGATCTTCACAAGTTCGACCAGCACAATGGCCACTCTTCGACGGTTGATCTTCATTCCATAATCGACATCAACAATGAAAGCAGCAGTGACGAGGAGGGTTCTGCTCCCAAAAAGACAAAGGTTGGGAGCAAATCTTCGCGCAGTGCAGCCTCTTCACAGATTCTAGCTGCTGTTAGGAAACGGCATCTGCACAATGACGACCTCTCATCCTCAAAGTCCATATCTACAAGTGAACGAGCCAAGGAGCTAGATGTTTCCGAAGTCATACTTGACGATCTTACCATGACCCACAACACCACGGTCGAGTTTCTCCATTACTTCTGGGCGGTATTTTATTCAGGGGACCCAGATCGTGCCAATGAGATTGCAAAGCTCATTGAGACACTGGACAAGTCGCTCGACCGCATCAAGGCTGTAGCCGATAGGGCAGAGACAGACAGGGTGGCCAGAATCGAGCAAGCACGCAGAGAAAACGAGCTGTCCAATCAACGAGAAAGAAAGAAAAGAAGATTTGACCCTGAGGCCATCAAGGGTGGAAAACAAGCCATTAACCAGATCGTGGATCCTCTGCTTCGAGCAATTGATGCGGCGCGGGGTCAATACCAAAAAGCACTACAGGAACAGATAGCGCGCAATTCGGCGAATGGAACTGCATGAGCTGATCAAAAGTCAACGTGATGCAAAGGCCAACCGCCTTTCCATTTTTGCATAGCGAAGGCGTTTGGGGACCTGGCTCTTTGACACAGTAGACATTCAAAAATAATCATCCATGCTACTCAATGCTTGAGATGAAGTACGTAACGGTACAGAGCCTAACTATTGTTAGATTACCAGAAGCTATCTCATCAAGCTCACATTTAAGCCCTCTCTACATGCAGGTTGATGCTCTCCAGTCTCCCTGAATGTGTGGATAGGTATAATAACTTTAGGTAGCTCGTCATCAACAACAATGACATGTGCGGGTGCACACAAGCGAGATTTAGGTGCAAAGTGGGGCGTTTTATGTGACGAGGGGAGTTTGGGCAACTGCGTATGTTTACGGTGACGGTTTGGTGTCAAGTAGCTGCTGCAGTGAACTCGGCAAGCTCCACTAGTTGGCTGCACATAACGCTAGATAATTGGGCGTGTTTTTGGAGACCTTGGGCCGGAGATGGCGCTACTCTACAAGGATGTACATTTCTGTATGACATACCCCATAGAAACCAATGACGTATAACTGAAAATGAGGGGAACGAGCACTGCTGTGTCAGGTCTGACCATGGGGAGATTTCTTCAGTCCAGGCCTGCGGTCCGGATGTAGGCTAAGTATTGTCGATGTCTATTCCGACGGCCAATACGCAGCACATGAGCTCGCGTACTGCAACACGAACATGACCTTCTACGGGTCCGGAATACATCGGCACGAGACCCCTGATCTGAGCTTTTGCCCCACTTATTGCGTAGTTTGACTATGCTCTGGAGAAGCTTATCGTCACGACAAGTCACTCATCCAAAGTGACCAGCGCAGGCGGTTGCAGTACTAAGATTCAAAGGATATCGGTACCCAAACAGAGAATGATAACAATACTAATCAAGGTATACAAGCGGTAGACATGACCTCTATCGCTTCTGGAGACGAAGACGAAGACGAAGACGACCACGTCCGAGCCAACCGCAAAACGAACGGCGCTGGGAAATCTTGAGACGGAAGGTTTTGGAGGGAAAAAAGTACAGGGCATTAAAGAGCGATACTGAAGAGTAGGAACGAATGAACGCCATCGCTGCTGACGGAGCGAATAACAAACCGAAATCACTACACCTATATCATCCAGCTGAGCAGAGTCTGCGCGACATGCTAAACATCTACAAAGGAAGCTGCCGTCATAGAAATGCCCTCTTCTCCTTTACACTACTCCCGTCATTTTGAGAGTGGCGTATGAGCTGCTGGACCTCATCTGCGGTAATAGTCACGAGCGGGATCATAGTACAGTTGTGTCCCTGAGGCTGGTCAACGATGAACATGCGATTTCCAAGTTCCCTGTCTTCTCTATAGTACATATGGGCACTCACCTCCACCACGCGGGGCACTACTCGTGTTTGGAACTCTGTCTCTTGGCCTATTGTCCCTGTAAAGACGATAAGTGCTGCCCACGGATGACGATATGACCTTGGCCGCCTTACCTATAGCGAAAGCTATGCCAGAGATACCATCTAGCCACCCAGTTCTCTTCATTGACCTGTGTCTGATAACGCCCGAGTTCATAGCACTTTCGTGCTTCATCAGAAGCACTTCGAACTACCATCAAGACGTGCGAGTGTTTGGCAGTTTCGGAAATCTCGTCCCACCTATAGGGCTCCGCTACAGAAGGATCTGTTCTTGACTGCTCCGTCAAGCTATACGGGTTTCTGCTCAATGCGTCACGAGCAGCTTCGGCTTCTTTCTACAAGCGGACTCGATCAGCAGCGGAATATGGACAGTAACACATTGCCTTACAAGAAGTAACTTGTGGACACGATCGTTGATGCCCAAACGAGTGCAAATAGTGCTCTTGTCGGCACTCTGGGAGATAGGAGGCAAGGTCATAGTCGACGACTTTCCCTTTGAGAATTGTGTCTCACGCGGCGATTCGAACATGGACGCGTCGTTTTGTGGTGGCCAAATGCACGAAAAAAAAGCCTTTACCTACTGTCTTTATAGCCCCCATTCGGGATCCGACAGTTTGGATGAGATGCCAGGCCTGGAGTGGCCGTCATGTGACGTTGATGGCCGATTATCTTACTTTCTCGCCATGACACGGGGTAAACGCCACAGTGACAGAGCAGTGGGGTGCGCTGGGGCTTTACTTCCCCAAAGATTAAGGATGTAAGGACGGATCTGACCTCTTTCCGCTCGGACCGGAACGCCATCTCATTGATGCGCTTCACATGCAGCTAGCGAATCCCAGGTGTTATGCTTGGTTCTCGGCGATCTATTGACGTGGACAAGGTGGGTCACCTGGCTCTCGCGTATCCTCCCATGCAGTAACGGCAAGTAGATGCGTAAGATACTGTTGCCTTGATTTGTCACAAGGGTGTTTGCTTCACATACATGGGCTGAGCAGCGCATTTGTGATGGCCTATCGAGTACTAGACATGGAGCATGGTGGTTTTTAGTTGCTGATCCCAACAGCGCGTGCTTAGTCCATGTCTCTTACCTTGATGCACATGTCAGGCATGGGGCTGCCGATGAAGCAAAGGCATGCTGATTTCCAAAAGCCAGGTCAACGGACTTGAGCGCTGGTTAAAGAGGATAAGAATAAGCAACTACTGCACGGGAAGACGGGACTGCGTCACTGCAGTGCTTTGACGGGCCTCGTAGCAACTGTGAACGGGAGGTAGGGTGATACGACTGGAGTGCATGGCGCATGTAGCGGTCTTGCCGGGTGTCGGCTCGCTACGTCGACGTCTTCCAAACTGCTGACCTCTGATCAAATCGGAGAGGTGCGGGTGCAGACGCCTTGGGAGACAGTGCGTGCGACGTGGAATGGCAGGGCTGCATAAGGTCGGCTCGTGTAGTCGGAAATAGGTGGATGTTGGTCTCGAGATACAGGCTTGTGGATCACGCCCCGCAGAAAAGTACTTGTTGGTCTCACATGTGCAGCATTCCAGAACGTAGTCTGCGACAAACTTCGAGTGTGGTGGATATTTGTATTTGTTATCAACCCCACGAGGCAGGGATCGCCATGATATCCTAGGTCTACCGATGGCAATCTCAGGCGGCCAGCGGGCTCAGGTGAAGAGGCTGCATGGATAGTGGACGAGTATGACGGGAAATGAATGAGCCGATGACTTAAACCTGGGTTGCCGGTATGCATCACAAGTCCAATTGCACATGTCTCTGGGGGAGTTATGCGCATCGAGCACATTGTAGACTTTGCATTTCTATGGCTGTATTTGAGAGATTTCTCTGCACCAGGTTGTTGGGCAGACTATTGACCAAGGAGCAGGCCATAAGGGTTAGAGTTAGTCGACAAGTCATTCTACTGGACGGAATATGAGACCGGTCGAATGCGTGAAGGAGGCTTTTAATCCTGCATACTGCTTCTACTTGGCTCGGATGACTGAGAAAAAAACACACCACAAGTGGCTATCTTGAGTAATTAAACCACGCACGACGCTCACTGGATGGATTGCTAGTCTGACGTATCAGACATCAGGTCAGGGTTGGGAAAATCGGCATTGACTCATCCGCCATACGTATACAGCCTAGTATTGCAGCATTTCTCCATGCCTGGGGGCATTGCACACGGTACATGATTATTAAACCGACCAGGTCGTAGAGTTTATGTTTTTGACTGGCGCTATTGGAAGAGAGGACGCGAAGCTACAAGGGGTCGATGATAGGCTAACAGGCACATGCATTCGGCATTTTGATGTAGGACGGTTGCGGGGCCTGATACGCTGTGTTTCTTTGGACGGAAAACATGATCAGTCCCCGCTTGCGTTCCAGCGCTAGATACAGGCTGAGTGAGTGCCGGACGTTCACATCAAGTTAGAATGTCTCATTGAGGCCGCAAGCGGACCCCTGGGGAGAAACACGACCCCTTCGGCTTTAGTGCATGTGGTATACACACAAGCGTAGGAAACGGTCCACTTGCTCCCGTAGCAGGCTCGCTGAACGGCAGCGGCTGGGGTGACGGGCTGGCAGTGTGCATGCTGCAGGATGGTAGTCTGGACGCTATCCGAAGACCCACGTCAATCTCATCTGACGGACGAGTCGTAATGGGCAAATTTAGGCAGCAAGAAGGTGTCCTCGCCTTCGCACTTTGTACAGCTGGGTTAGAATGAGTCGGGTTGCCAATGGACATGGCTCACTACTTCTTGGCAGCACCGGGGCAGGACAGGCTGAGGCATCGGATCCGAGAGCACCTTGACCTGGTCTCGCAACAAGCATGCATGCAAGCATCATGACCGGGGCCGGCAGGAAAAAGCGACAATGCTGACGAGAAGATTGGGCATGGAGTCAAAAGGTAGTTTGGTCTGGTTGCTTTTTCTTTGCATGTCGATTGCGACAATCGGTACCGTCTTGGGTGTTGGGGGCTTGGGAGATGGAGCATTTTGATTGGGCTGCCTTGCGCATGGCTGCCGAGTCAGATATCTTCCTCTTGCGCTTGTGGCTAGGAGACACGAAGAAAAACGGGACTTTAGTCTCTCATATCACGCTGGCTAAGCTCAATGTGCCCACACGGCGGTCTGGGTGATAGCACGTCCACGCTCACTCGGGGCGGCAGCGGCGAGCACGACGGGCAGGGCTGACAGGGCTGACAGGGCTGACAGCTGCTCAGGACGTGTGTGTGTGTATGTGTATGTGTATGTGCGTGTGTGTCTATGTGCCTGCCTAAAGGGTGCAATGTTGACAAGGGACATGGTGAGAGAGCTTAGTTACAGCTTCTCAGTAAACCCCCAAACACAGCTGCTCTGCCATCCATCAGCAGGGCCCCCCACAGTTATGCACATTATGTCCTGAACATCGATCGGATCTCATCTTTGGCAATATATCGATGACAGGGCACGAGCATGATGCCTGCCTCTCAACCCCGCAACCCCACTCTACTGGATCGAAGCAACCGCCAGGAACCCGCGTCTAGCACTAGCAATGCAAATGCGCGATACAGACCCCAGTCTGCATCACCAGATCTGACCGAGGCAGCAAAGGCCAGCCCGCAGCGCTGCTCGGACCAGGGATTGCGTACAGATACTTTCGCCTACTACGACACTATCGGCGATACGACATGGTCTCAGTTGCAGCCGCAGCCGCAGCCGCAGACAGAAGGGAGCAGCCGTCACGACGTTGTGCTGGAAGACGACCATGGTTACACGTGCCGTGATATGAGCTGCACCGACATGGTTGAAGACGTCGGAGACCAACAACAACAACAAACCAGAGGTCGAGCCGTCCCCTACAATCTTGCCGTGCGGCTCGCAAATCGCTCCAATGGCGCGCCACTCGCCACTATTATAGAGCAAGGTTCGTACTCGACGCTAAACTCACACGGCTCTCTTCTGAGCGTTGCCCGCTTTCCTTCACTGCGAGCGGTGGAGACGACGTCACCAAGCCACACTTCCCTCAGGCTGACCCTGGATGCGGATGAGCACGCTCGTCTTCAGCGCATCACGGAACATGCCCAACTCGAGCAATTGCTAGGCCCGACACCGGGCACGCCCAAAGAGCCCTCGTGCAAGGGTTACGGCAACACGCTCCCGGTAAACGAGCCCGCTACACCTTCTGTACCCACTATCCCTCAGCCCTCCCAGTCCGCACCCTATGACTCCGGCGAGGCCGAGTACGACGCAAATGCCAAAACCGTGAAAGCCTTCTTTCGTGGGCTTCTGCACAATGTCCGGACTGCCTCGCGAACACGCTCCCGTTCGTCCTGTTCGTCCTCGATACATGATGCACCATCTATCCCTGAGCACCGCCAGCACCGGAAGGAGACGGCTGGAGCTGTCCCATACATCCAACTACAGGCTTCTGAAACTTCTCTCCTGGCCTACGACAGACACGTAGGACATGATTCATGTAAAAAGCCATATCATGTGTCCATGCCATCTTCAAGCGCTATTATAACGCATGGGTTGGACTACCAAAATAGGCACATGGAGCTACCCATGCTCAATCTTCGTCCGTATGCGTTGGATTCAAACACTGCGTCTGTGGCCACACCCCAGCTGCTGCCACCCCCGGCTGTAACCCATCCACGCGAAAGGTCCCCTTCTGTGCGTCTTGTACACCCCGAGCCACGAGATGAGGCGCAGCATGGCTGTAGTACTGGGAATGTCTTCTATGCCATCTCCACTTCAGGTAACCCCATCCATCCGCTGGCGGAGAATGATCGTACAACGCAAGCGAGCCGAAATGCAAGCTTCTGTACCATGTCCACATCCTACTCCGGCACAGTGGTCGGCGTCGACATTGACCTTCAGCACGATTTTCCTCACCCAGTATGTCGCTCTCAGTCGACTACACCCGTAGCGCCAGTATGGTTTACACCGCAAATGGCAGAGCTCGAGTGGCAAGCTTCAGCCTCCGAATCTCCTGAATCTACGCAAGCCACCGAGACGCAGCCTTCCCGTCGCTCCATTACCTCGTCTGCCCTGACCACACTACTACCAATAGCTGCAGCCTCGGGTATCGTTCGTCCCAATTACGACACACCAAAAATCTCCTTCTTCTCGCCGTCCGGCAGTCTCATCCAGCCAGAAGACAGTTCGACGCCCGACACTACGACTGCTTCCGAGTTCAGCGGCTCGCCTTTGTACCACAGCAATCCCAATACTGCGGCAACTTACACGGCATTTCCACCAAAAACGTGTCTACCGCCCCCGAGACCTTCTCTGCGACCAATGACTACGCCACCCACATCCTCAGCCCCCCTTCCCGCACATTTACGGTACCATCATAACTACAGACGTCCTGAGCAGTCACAGATCGACTCTACAGTTGGCTCTACAGAGTCATTCATAGTGCCTGCTCCAGCGGTAAAGGGCTGTGATGGTATGATGCGGTCCGAAAGCAGAGCCCTCTATTCTCGGGCGCGCTATTCGTACGAGAAGACCAGGTTGCGTCAACACTACGGAAGATGTAGATCAATAGCATCCTTTGCCGGGGACCTCAAGAATGAGGCAAGAATACACAAAGCCCGGATGATTACTGCTATCATGGCACACTGCACGACGACGGGAAAGGGGAGGGTCCTTCGTAAGCGTGTCGCTGCAGACCGGAGAGCCGCAGCGACTGCGTATGTTAGCATGCCTCGCGAAAAAACAAGTGGGGCAGAAAGTGCCGGGAAAAAGGGTACGCGGAAACGAAATGTGCCAGGTAAGCGCGACATAGGGCTTCTCGGACCGCTTGCCGGACATGCTTTGAGAGTATGTTTCTGCCAGCCTTTCGATGGCGCAGGAAAGCCGACACATGCTGTCGCGTCGGAATCCTTATGCATGAGCAGTCACACGATAAGCACGCGAGATGAATCGAAGAAGGAAAATGCACACACAGCCGTGAGGGAGGCGGAAGCAGACGGCGTCTTACCAAATGCTCGGGTCGTGAGCAGCACCGAACGGAACAAGGACAACAGCATGGCCGACGACATTGCACGTAAGCGCTCAGTGATGCACAAGGGGGAGAGAAGGATTACAGATAAGGAAAAGCACACCCAAACGGGACGTGATAGTTTAGTGGGCGTTAGGGCTGCACTCAGAACTGCGGTTGTGAGTAGGTGATCACCACGCCTAGACCCGGATCGGCAGTGACAGCAGGTGCCGATGTGGATACAGGCATGAATGGCGTCTCGGTTCTTTACCAGTCTGGCACAAAGCGTTTAATGTCAGATGAAAACGGGCAACGGGACTACTACAATGGGCACAGCCTTGGCGTCCAGAGTCCCATTTTGGTAAAAACACAAAATTCTTTTTTTTCTTGGTCGCCGAAGAGAGGCAAAGAACGAGTTAGATCGGTACGTACTAGTTTTGATATGCGGACGTAGCATTATACGATATGGTTAGTGGCTTTTGCTAGGCACACAAGTATGGAAAGGTAGTAAACGGTAATGGTTAGAGTAAAGACAGTGGAGAAGTGATAAAAGTTAATGGAATGGTCATCGATCGGCTCCAACATGATTTTTCTTTCCAATTTTCTTCTTCTTATTTGGGAATTATACGGGGATATTCCACCAATGACGTCTTCTTCGACTGAAAGAGACCCCACAATCTGTGTGGAGAAGAAAAAAAAGGGTTATCTGATCCGGATATTAGATGTTGAGGAACGGCAGGACCTCGGGACCGCTGTGATTATACCATCACGTGCAATGACTCGTTACGAGCGACATTGCCCTCACCTCCTTCCCGCTTCCAGTTACCGAAAGAAGAAAAAAAACATGTGATTGTACGTATGCAGAAGTCACTGGCTACATGCTGCAAATTAAGACTACGTCACGGGAAAGACGGCTGCCCAACCACGTACACGACCGCCAACGCCTGGTTTAGTGTAGTCCCAGCTCATGCACCGGAAGCCTCACAAAATAGCACTGTATAATCACACGACTGGGACTACTCAAGAGACGGACGGGACCTCTATTATGTACATGCATGCATGCATGCATCATTCCAAAACGTGGGCTGATTGTAACATCATGACCGCGTGGGAGGGAGAGCGGGCGGGCGGGCAGGCGGGCAAAAGACCCAAGTTCCCGGGCCCCTAGTTTGAATGCTGCGCTGTTCGAATGGATTTTCATATGTCGTTTGGCTCGGTTGGATCACATGTGGATGCAGGGAGGTACCGAAGCGAAAGAAAAAGAGTGAGTACTTGTGTGGGCTGCAAGACGGGATTGAAATAACGCAGAAGGAGGAAAGTACGAATGGGCGACGAGAAAAGGCTAGGAACAGGGAATGAATATAGGAACACGGCGGGGCAGTGGCGTGATTTGGAGAAACGATGTCGTTAGAAGCAGGTGTACCCATCAGCGGCATACTCCGTAAACGGCATCGTATTCTCACAGTGAGCTATGTGCTGGCACGGCTGGCTGCCAGGTCGGGCTTCTGCGCTCAACTCCTAGCCTGCTTGTATGGTACATTCCGATAATAAGCAATACACGTAGGTGCCGTTGTAATCGTCGCCGACGTCAATACCGAACAGAACGGCGAGTATGAGGTCGAAATAGAATACCAATATCCAATCAAGCCCACATAGCAAGACGGAACCATCCTCTTGCATCCTACACAGACCAATCAGGCAAACCGGTGCGATGATCAAATGCTAGTATTCGAGCGTGGGGGAACCACTCATCTACTGACACCTACTTGACATCAGCACCTGCCGTTGGAACAACATGTCGGACCGAGACTCGCTAGCCATCGCTGCAGGCAGTGACGCATATGGATACCGGGAACTTGGGAGAGGAAGGAAAAAAACGCCAAGATGGCGTTGTAGTGATATGAAACCCCTGCCTTGTCTCGAGCCATGCCGTGGGTGGTGGTTTGTCGATCAAATCCTGTTGCCTCACTTCCTGCATTATCGATCCAGGACCTCGGTAGCGCCCAACCTGGAAAATGGGTGTGAAGCCTTCATCTTTGGCCCACTCCCGGATTTGAACGCAGGTGCATATGTCAGGAGCGCCGAAAAAGAAAAGAATTTCGCAAACTGCGGTGTTCGTTCTAGCCACCGTTACACAATGCAAGCGGGGGTAGGCGAAAGAGGATTTGAGGCTTTCTCTATGCGATGCCGTGCATGGAGAGAGGTTCTAGACGATGGAGTAGGCTTTAATAAAACAATGTCGGCATCCGCGGAAAGATGATCGGCTTTGCGTGGGGAGCTTAATATGGATTGCTCGACTTGTCGGCCCAAAGGTCATTCCAGAACTGTCTGAAGCCGTACTGCTTCTCGCGACGCTCATCTCTCACCCGGACGGGTCCACCCACAATATTGTCGAGGACACTCTTTTGGCCAGAATTGTGCCAACCCTCAGCCTTCTTGGGTGGTCTGCGTGCGCGATCGATGATGGCTTCAGCTAGCTGAGGCGCAACGTCGGCGAAGCAAGAGTTCAGCTCACGTTGTAGATTGAAATAGGGCCTTTTAGCTAGCTCGGGTGCCTGCAGGTTATAGCTACGTGCCTTGTCGTTGAGGTCCTTGATTGCAACAGCCAAGTATTTGCCTTCTATGCGTTCCCAATCGGGGTCGCGGAAGGGGTAGACCGCCGGACGCACCTCTTCCAAGGGAGTTTGGACACGCACCTCCATCGTCTGGGTGGCAGTGGTTTCCACCTTTGGCGCTTCCGGTGTTTGCGACACAGATTCTGGCGAGGCATCAAGTGTGACCATCTTGGCGACTACTTCTTCCGTCACCGTTGGCGCCGCATCTGATCCTTCCGTCGGTGGGTTTACTTTCAATTGTCCCGACAAAGAAATCTGCGACATGTTTCCTTGATCATTGACCGTCGTCATAGACTCGTGCTTCTTTTTTAGCGGATTCGAGAGAAGCTCAGCCTTTGCATATGCTTCAGCTCTTTTGACTTGATCTACCAGCGAGCCGCCCTTGCTAGCAATCATACGTGCGGCGTGTCGCTTCCAATCCGCTCGCAACCGACTTCTGAACTTGCTTGCTGCCGAGGTAAGTTCTTGCTGCTTCTCGATCCATGGTGGCACAATCTCTTGCTTTTGGATGATTTTGTTCATGAAGTACTCAGTTGTATCAATAAAAGGGCTCGACGCATTGTAGTCCCTTTCTACATTTGCAGTCTTCCCCCGGGGTATATTCTTGAATTGGCCACGGGCAATTGCGTCCTCAATCCTCTTATTTGCAAGCGAAGCGAGTCCTGATATCGATCCAGGAACGATGGTGCGCGCATGGGGATCAAACCGATCTTTGAGCTCTTGTAGTCGCCTCTCACGTTCTGTAGCCTCCAAATCCTCGGAATCCTTCAGGGTTGAGTAGACTGTACTTCTATCGCGTGCATTGGCTAATCGCAGCCCGCGTCCCTCACTGTTGCGCTTGCGTCCCGTATCTATCGACTGCGGTGGTGGCACACCTGGCATCTTCGGCGGCCTTCCCAGTCGCAGAGGCTTATGGGCATCGTTTAGCATTCGTAGGCTTGCATCGTGGAGAGACTCGGTGCCAGTCCATGCTTCGGTCGTGGCAAGGTCGCGTGTGTGGCGAGAAGCGAAAGCGGGCAGGTCTGCTTCAGAAGACCTGAGGTTGGCAGCGGCAATGCGTTGTTCCAGCTGAGCCTTGAGGTCTGCACTGAAGCCTGCTTCCTCTACAGCCTTGAGCGCACCGTGTCCTCCAGATTCAAGGGCATCTTCACTCATTTCACGCAATCGCCGAGTCAGTGCCCCCTCTTCCTTTTCTTCCCCCACTCCTGATTCCTTTTGCCCATTTTTCGACAATGCGTGCTCACTGCCTCTATTATCTTGTTCATTGGGTTGACTTGCCACCTGCCCGTATCGCCTCACATGGTAAGGCGCGATGGCTTGGGAAGGAACGAAGACATGAGCTGCTCGTTTTGCGCGCAAACAGGCTGCGCAGATGTAACGTCGCGGAAGTACAGAAACGGGCATACAGATTATCTTAGCGATGGGACAGGATGTGGTGAGAAGATGCTTGATACGAGATTCGGGAAAAGAAGCTGTCACCCACGTCATGAACCGCTGTGGTAGCTAACAGGGCTTAGCGTGTCTGGTTATCGATAGTCAGCTTCAGCCGAGGCTGCCATCCCACATTGCATCCCCCAGCACAGCGGCCCTGGATGTCTACATATGTACAATGTACAATATAAGTACGCAGGGCAATTGCCTCCGATTATCAATATATACAATGCTGCCAGAGTCTGTGGTAATAGCCTCTTAGGTAACCAGCCTTGGGAAAGAATGAAATCCCACTTTGATAGATGTATTGGCAAATTTACAGATTGAAAGCTAGTGCATTCACGGAACACTACTATGAAGAAGAGGAAGCGGTTTCTCTTATTTTGGTACCACTAGAGGATGCATGCGCAATGAGTAGGTCTACCTAGAGTCGACTCCGTTCGAGAATGCTCCAGACGCAATGACGTCCTTGTCGCGTGAAGTGTCGTCCGTGCTTTAGAAACATGGGCACTGACAACCAGCCCACCAGTCTTCACTATCGTCGGCAACAATGTCACGCACTGCTATACCTCGTGTAGCCCTACGGCTCAGCTTTAGAAGCTCATTATGCGCATATCCAAGGACACTTGAGGCGCCATGCCCTACCCTGTAAGCCCCAATTGCAGCTTTGCGCAAACACGACAGCTGAGCTCCGCTCACACCACCAAGGCCTCTTTTCCGCACATCAACACCACAACGCCCTTCCCACATTGTTCGAAACTTTTCGATAAGTACGCAACTGCAGAAAAAGGCCGGTAAAGCGAACAAAGCGCATGCGCGAACCGACTCGACCCCTCCTGTCGGCACAGTTGAGGAGCCCACAGCCACGGATAAGGCCTACGATGTCTCGGAGCTGGAAGCTTCAATTCTCAAGGCACTTGAGAAACTCACGCACGATCTAAGTCAATTGCGCAGCGGGGGAAGGCTCAACCCGGACATTGTGGAGAACTTGAAGGTGCAACTGGGTACGGCAAGCCATGGCAAAGAGAGCGTTAGACTGGGAGACATTGCGCAAGTTGTGCCCAGGGGGCGAGTGCTGAACGTTATTTGCGGAGAGGAAGCGGTAGGCCGAATTCAAACTCTACTGTTTGCCAAATCAGAGCTAACACGGCCCAGCACGTAAAACCCATAACCACGGCCATCGCTGCCTCGCCGCACTCGCTGACTCCACTCTCCCCTGAATCCAACAACCCACTCACAATCCAGGTTCCGCTTCCACCGCCCACAGGCGAGTCGCGTCGTGCGGCTGTGGACGCGGCTGGGAAAGCGTCTGAACGAGCTGACAAGCTTATACATCAAGCCCGCCAAGAACACAACAAGAAGCTCAGGCAGTACAGCCTGAATCGTGAGGTGCTCCCGGATGATTTACAGAAAGCCAAAAAACTGATGGAGGAGGTGGTGAAGAAGGGACACGTCGAGGTCAAGCGCATCGTCGATGGCGCAAAGAGGGTGCTTGAGAGTCAATAAATGGCATCATCGTAAGCCGTGTCATGCTTGGCCGAAGCAGTGAGCTTCTGACTAACGCAATCAATCCCGCCCGAACTCAGTACTTACGAGCTTGCCTCCCCCCCCCCCTCATCGCACGCGTCTGGCTGATGTGAGCTGAAATATCTTGTGCGAGCGAATTCCCATGACAAATAGTTTCTCTTCCAATGCTTCTCGTCATGTGCGGCAAGCTGCCTTTGCCGTTCGTCGTCAGTCTCCGTATATCCCAGCATGGCATCCTCCGAGCCGCTCAACGTCGATTAAGTTACTCTGTCAGGGCCGGTCTCTTCTGATGGCAGGAAGATGGTGTCCTCCCCCCATACGGTTGCGGTATAAATGATTACACCGAGAAACATGCCTAATGTATTAGCATATGTTGCAACTATCCAACTCTAATCCTCAAGATGGCTTAGGAAATGCAAGATTTTACAACTTCATACGCGTACCATGCACCAATAGTTGAGGTTGTTAACTCGAAAAGATAGTGTACCATGTTGGTGTGCGGGGATGTTGCATCTTTTCGGTCGTATTACATGTACGGTAGAGTCTTGAACCGTGTTGGTCAAGGATCATGATTCGAAGCATGTGAACAGCAACACTTCTGGCGTTTCGATAGATGAAGGTTCCTGTATACACCGCATTACACCTAGTTCCTTGTCGCTTGACCCTGCTTTCCCCTAGCTTTTGGCTGCTTGTTAGTGGCCACAATCGCACCCTAGCTACGATTCAGGCGAAGAAGACGACACAGAGGCCGAAAGATCAGATTCTTACCCGGCTTATCGCGATTGTGCACACAGACCCACGATCCAAGTACGGGAAACACTGGCGGCCAAATTTCGTGGCCTGGATTGCATCGCTACAATGCGTGATAGCGGCTGGAGATAACTGTCGCTTACCCAGGTAGCGTCATATGTATGAGGGTAGCCCGAATGCGGTAGGCTTGTTCTTTGCGCCACAGTTGTATCGCCTGTTCGCTTATGCCGTTGGGAGTATACACACCAGAAGACCAGAAGACATTGCCCGCATTCCATTCAGGCTTCCCAGTCGAACGGCTTTGGCACTAGACAATAGGGGGATATACGGGTGACAACCGAAGCAAAAGGGATCCAAGTGAGACATTTGTACATTTATGCGGCATGGCTGCATTATCCAAGCTATGACATCATCCGGTCTACTACAAAGCACAGCCTTTTCGTTATTCTCACCCTTTGTCTTTAACTTGACAAATGAATGGTCTGTTTCAAGCCATAACACTTGCCCGAGTGCCTGTCATGGTGTGGATCGCCCTCCTCGATTCTGCTCGCAGTTGTACAACAGCCGTGCTTACACCGATGGAGACGTTGCGGTTCTACTGCGTGTCCAAGGAAACTGTTGACCGCTGCTTTGAATTGTAAGTGGGGAAACCTACAATGGCATGTGGGAGAGCCTTGTCGGAAGTTTCACAACACGACGTCGTCGAATGTGTAGCAAGTTCAAACTCGTGTTCAGCAGATTAAGGCCCCCTGCACCGCGCCTCAGCCACGACCTGACATCACCGCCGATCGACAACGCATCGTCCTCAGTCGCCCGTCATGCCCTGTAGTGCACAGATGTATCAACGAGTCGGCGCGACAGTAGGTACCTTTGAGTTCTGCACCGTCGTAAGATTTTAGAGGACGGGATGCCCGTTGCGCAGCAAATCGCTGAACATGGGGCTCAATCAAACAAAGGCCGTAGCCAGTAGGAGATGCTTACTGCGGTCAGCACTTAACAGCCTCGCCATGTCCGTCGCCAGACCGCCCATTACCGCCACATCGGTTGCTTGGCTCAATTAATGATTGCTCCAGGATTTACCGGTAAGCCCACACGTTAATCATATGTAAAGCAGCCATGAACCCCGCCTTTTTTCCACCCTGTTGCTGCCACTTCCGTCTGAATGAGCATCGGCCCGTCGTCGTGTCAGACCCACAACAACAACACCATACAGACAGAACGTTTTGTGGCAACTATTATTCAATCTACATGGCTCCCGCAAGGACTCCCGCTCCAACCTGATTCACAGCAAAGAACACAACCATGGCACCGCTCAGTAGTAGCATGGATTTGCTAGCCCTGGTTAGGCGATTCCCCGAACCGGCGACGACGCGCACCTCACCGCCAACAAGGGGTAGCATGACCATCGAAGGAGGATTCCTCGAAGCATGGGCACAAGGATACAACGTAGGCAGCTTGATCATTTTGATTCTGTTGGTATTCTGCAACTATCGATCTGGCATACGGCTACACAAGCTCATTCTCCTTGAGGTTAGTCCAAACTTGACACATCTTACGTCTCAAAACTAACATCCATAGCTTCTTCTCGCAATCTGGCACGGCACCTTCATCTTCGTCGAGGATCCGCGATATGGATGGTATCTTAGCGCCACAGCGAGTCTCCTCTTCATCTCCTACTTCCTCCACAATGTCGTCTCGTGGCTCAAAATCAGACCCTTTCTACCACGCTGGGGTTCCCGTCTCTTCATCATTTCGCTCCTCTGCGCTCAGCCCTTCTGGTTCGTCGAGGCATGGTCCAACTTTGCCTACTTCAACCAACTCAAAGTCGGTTCTGATGTCAACCTTCGCACACGCCCCTGGGAAGCTTTGCTCCGCGATCCCTGGTGGATCTTCACGACCTGGAAGCTGATCTACTCGATCAAAAAGACTTATGCTTTTAGTATTTGGACTTTGATCTGTATCAACAGAAGGTTCGGCGTCATGCTGGTATGCATGTTGCTCTCCATCATTTTCCTAGTTACCGACGTCGTCGTAAGCGCCGCCAAAATCACAGTTACCAGTGGCATAAACCCATACTGGCGCTTCGCGCTTGTCTTCAAATGTGCATCAGATACCATCTTTCTTGACGACTTCAAGTCCGTACTCGACGACATTGTCGCGCGCAAATTCAGCTCCGCCGGCGACACTGTGCATCGCGGGTCCATTCCTGGCGCCGTTACCAACCGAAAACTCTCTACATCGCCATCGCGCGGCGAAGAGTTTATCGATTGCAGTGCTTTGGAGCCAGTCAGTGCTCCAGCTGTACACAACGACCAAAAAACGCGACCAAAATTCCGCCTTCCATTCTCGAAGCCCCAAAAACCGCCAGAGATCCCCACAATCCAGATACAACAACCCACCGCTGAGTCCTCGCCAATGAGAAATCCGAGCCAGGATAGTTGGGATAGTGAAGGACCCGTTCTACCGAGACCGGCGCATACGGTATATCGCAATCCCGAGTTGCGGACAAGTGAGAGTGGTGGGAGCTTGCTTATTGGAAGACTCGTTTAAGTAGTTACGGATAAAAGAGACACAAATACTGGCTGCTTTGCGCTGGCTGTAACGCGCCGTATTGGGTGGATTTGGGCGCTCAAGTTTCATGAAGCTCGTATCGCAGGACGAACGCCCCTACTCTACATTCAAACATTTACGCCGCTATATACGTGCCTGACGAGCGAATCGTCTAGGGCTGTCGTACTATGATCACTGGTCCGGTCGAGCTATTGTGGTAAAAGATGAAGGAAGCCTGCTCCAAGGTACGCAAGGAATGAAATAGAGGGTGGAGGAAGAGTAACATCCAGGACTGGATGCATTGCATTATACCCCGGCGCAACTTTTGTTTGTACACGATATCAAGGAAACTTTGATGTGGCGATAGCTTTACATAGTAAATATCGCTCGATTTTTTGAAAAAGAAACTACAAACATCTTATATCCAGCTGTGATGAGGCTGGACAGCCGCCCGTGGCAGCTGCGGTGATGTGCTTAGTTGGCTCTGGCCCGATACCCTCCATCCAGTCTTTGGGTTCAGTCTGATGCGGACCTTTTTTGTTTCTTTGGTGCTGTTCCACGTCGATGAATTGGTAAATTGGCCCTGGGTCTCCTTGGGCAGACTGTAGATGAGCGTCGGCATAGTCGAGTTCTTGAACAACCCCATCTCAACATCTTTAGAAGTTTTGATGATTGTTGAGACTAAAAAGATTAGACTGAGAACTAGCAGGACGAGTGGAAAAGCGAGCCATCCCCATTGTACCACGATGATGCTCTCAGGACTGTAGGCGTTACCAGAAATCATCTCTATGCTGATAGATGACCTTATGACATTGGTCATCGCTGTGGCTAACCTATCCATATACCGCGTAATGTTATTGGGTGCAAGTAGAGGATTGAAGTCGAGTTTGCGTAGGCTTGGTCCATCATAAAAGTTCTTAAATCTCAATCTCGGCCGAATTCCTTTTTCAGCAGTGTAGTAGGAAGGGATGTAGTCCTCGAATCCAAGAATGATGTTTGATGCCGTGGTATTCGAGAGCCCGTACTCTTGCTTTGCAGAGCCTGGTTCAGAGGGAGGAGTGATAGCGACATCATCGTTGAAGATTGTCATAGTGGCATTTTGATTCTCCATGGTTACGGGATAACTCTGCCATGGCCATGGCCATCGCTTGTTGGTTGTGTTGAGATATGTAGCTGAGATATCCTCGGTATACTGACCCCATGCATATGAAGATGAGACAGTCTTCACGCACCATGCCAGAACACATTCATGGGCAACGGGCGTCTCATTTCGGTAGACACTTTCAGGGCCACCCGGAGCCGATACGATGAGAGTGTCCAGAATTGGGTTTCGGAGGTGTTTGAAATTGATCGAACCGCCAAAGAGCGGCTCTTTCGTGACCATGTCGGTCAAGGGTAGTGTCCGAACGAGCAGAGCTTCATCCGCCTGCACTTTGCCAACTGCATCGACAACATACCCCGACATCAGTATAGGTGAGGCACTTGTTGAATTCAAGAAGTAACCACAAACTGTACTGTTCAAGTATAAACCTGGAGCAAGGGTACCACTATGTGTTGCTGTCCAGTCGATCTCGGTTTCCAGACACGCGAAATGTAGCAAATCAGTCGCTTGTATGCATTCGCTGCATACGCCTAGGGTTTCGTAGGGTGACCAATCACAAACGCTTGTAGGACAAGACAATGGTATATCCGGCCTTGTTCCGTTGCCGAAAGGGACAGGTTGCGTTCCATTGCCGACGAAGAACTGCCCCATAAGCTCTCTAAAAGGGGGATCAATGACATTGACTTCGAAGTCTTGGATTGTTTCCGGAGTATAGGGTGGCTCGTATCGAACAACTCTCGGAATTGAGCCATGATTGGACTGCAGTAACCATTTGTCTGAGTAACTCACAACCTGTTGGAAGAAGGTATCGATTGCGAGCAGGAATAGGATCAAAATCGCACCTAACGCAGCCAGTGACCTCCCCTTCGTCCGAAATAGCAACATCAATGCACCGAGAGGGCCCCTGGAAGCTTTGTCGAATATCTCAAAATCCCACATGGCCTTGGAGTTGTGGAACCAACTCCATTTCAGCTGCCCCAGTGCTTCTGAAGTTGGTACAATGAGAGCGGCAGACGATAATTTTCCCAAAGCGTTCGTCCAAATTAGAAAAGATCCGTCTTTAGATAGAGAGTGATCTTTTATCCGAAGGTAGATGCAGATTATCGCGACCATGCTTGACGCACTGATCATCCAACACACAATCTCGAAAAGCCACCTCTTGAAAACGTTGTTCGATTCGTTGTATTCTGCCCATTTCCTCTCGATTCGCTGCGAGAAATCCAGTGATGATTTATCCTCCGTTCTTCTGACTGACTCTGGTGTACGCTCTCCATCTTGAGGTTCGGTCCGCAAGTTAGACGTTGAGCGCGGATGTTGTGTGGAAGTCGACATCGGCGGGGACCAAGTAAGGAATGCAAAAATGAAGTGTATGAAAGTTGTTTATGGGCTATGAACTAGAGTAAGTAGCCAGTTGCCACTTTAGGAAACGGCAAGCGTGAATTGAAACAGAGCGTTCCGTCGTCATGAAGCTAAGATACAAATAAGTAGCAGGGCGTGAGAATTTCTTCCAAGAATAAATTCGGTCTGGAAGTGGTCCAAAGCTGGCGCTCGCAAGCCTACATCCGTGAAGCTGTACGCACAACCGCCAGCGTGACTGGTAGTCTGACGAAAACTCATGGTACTGCTTGGCTTAGCGCTGACCTGCCTGCTTCTGCATGCAGCTGGTATACCGGTAAACTATTTCGCGGGGTACAAAGTGCCGGTCGTAAACCGGGCTTTTTCTACCTGGCGCTTCGTTATCACATCATACCTATGGGGGCTCTGTTGTTAGCGCCGCAACCCTGGTTGGCCCACTTCTTCCCTAACCGCCATATGAATTGTGCGACAACTCAATGCGAACTTCCATGCGGCTAAAGTTCGCACACCGCAAGGCTGGGAAGACCATTATCATCCGGGTAGGAGATGACGAAAAGAAGAAAGCCGGGACAGGCGGGTTCGCCCCAAACATCTGCGCTGCTAAGGTGCCACTAAGTAGCGTCACTAACCTGTTTCGGAATCATCCCTTATGTACCGGCGCCCGTTCATAAAAAAATCTCTGGCATATAAGAGAATTATATTTGAAAGGTTGATAGAGCCTCATTTCCACAATGGATGTGCACGTGGCCCGATCGAGTTTGAATGTAACAAGGTAACTACCACAAAAAATTGCATCAGTGGTTAAGAATATGCAAGTTACTGATATGGTGGGTCTCAGTCCTTACGTGACATTGGCTTAGACTGAAAGAGTATCTGTTTTGGTGCAAACGTGCAGCAAACATGATTTGTGGACAATTCCCAAGACTCTGACGATGTTGCGAAGAACATGTATAGTTATTTTCCCGGTAACATAGCTACGACTACTATATGAAGCCGGGTGGGGCGGTCGGCCCAGCTTGGACATGACCAGAGACTCTCCATCCTTGCTGTGGCAATAACCTGATTCGCACCTTCTTTGTGCCTCTGCCTGTTGGGTTAGCCGGAGCTGCAGTCGAAATGAGATCCCGCTGCATTTCCTTTGGCAAACCGTACACCAGAGATGGGAGAGCAGAAGTCTTCCAAATTCCAATTTCATCGTGGGTGTTGCTTGAAGTCTTGAGTATGGTGGCGGCCAGGAAAACAATACTCAAGAAAAGCATGACGAGAGGAAAGGTGAGCCACGCCCAATGAACTGCAACGTACGTCTCTCGCGTGTACGCAGTACCTTTTATGAACTCATGGTCTTTAGCATCTGATCTGATTATATTGGTCAGAGCCTGCGCCATCCGTTCCAGATGACGAGTGACGTTGTTGGGAGCAAGCCATGGGCTGAAGCGGACAGGACGAAAACTGACCCGGTCTAAGAAACTAGTCCGGACTTTGATGAATGGCGGCGCTGAGGGGTCGGAAACGGTAATGAATGAAGGGAAAATTTCATCCATGGTCATGAGAATATCAAGAAATGTATCGTTGGAGACCCCAAAGGCTGTCTCGTTGCTGTTCACCGACGGTACTCGTATGTTGATGTCTGCCTTGAAATCTGTGAGGAACGTGCCTTCGTCGGGCAAAAACTGTACCGACCACGGCCAATCGGCACTAGTTGTGTTCTGGAAAGTCTCCAAAACTTGTTCCTCATACCCTCCCAATGCATAGGAGGAGCGAAGTGTCTTGACGCACCACGAAATTACACATTCTTGAGCAACCGGCAGCTTCTTCTCATAAACGCTGTCCGCTGAGCCATCTACAGAACTCACGATCAATGCGTCCAGGATAGGGTATTGAATATGTTTGAAGCTGATACTTCCACCATAAAGCGAATTCCTAAGAGGATTGGTGGTAAGGGGTAGAGTACGCATGAGAAGTGTCTCTCCACGCAGCGACGGTGTGCCTTTTTCGACTCGATATCCCGACATAAGGACCGGGTTCTCGCTGGTAGCATTCAAGAAGAAGCCACAAGCAGTTCCTTTGGTTAAGCTAGTTAGCCAGTGATTCGAAATAGCATTGTCCCGGCAGCGGTATGCCGGCTAATCTGCATCAGGCTGGAAGGAGATTCCTTCATCGCAGGTTCCTGAAAGACTTCGAACACCGTCATGGGGCTCTACTCACCATTGGGATACGTTCCCTCTGTACCTGGGCCAGTTGAGTTTCTGATCCAGTCCATTTTCATCGCAAAACAGCCATACTCGAGAAGATGCGATACATCCTCGCAAGCACTACAGATTGACAGGGTCTCATAAGGCGGCCATTCGCATCTACTAGTGGGGCATACCAGTGGTATCTCAGCCTGAGTAGTATTTCCAGTCGTGATTGGGTTGGTGCCGTTCTGGTCGTAGAAGAACGGGGCCGCTGCATTATGCATCCCTTCATTCTTTATTGCTAACGGCACACTGTTCCACGTGCTTGCATACTCAATGAGCACGTTTGGTTGGTAACGAACGACGCGTGGAATAAAGCTATCCCCCTGTAACTGCCAGCGCTCTGGCAAATCGGTTACCTGTTGGAAGAAGGTATCAATCGCCAGTAGAAAGACTGTCAAGAGGGCACCTAATGCAGCGAGCGACTTGCCCTTCGTCCGAACTAAGAGCATGACTGAGCCCCATGCACCGCGCGATGCTTTATCAAAAATTTCGAAGTCGAACACGTCCCTAGATTTCTTCCCATGGAACCAAGTCCATTTCAGCTGTCCAATGGCCTCCGAGATTGGCAGGATAAGTGCTGCTGATGCGATCTTGGAGAGCACTGTGATAATTGTCAAGCCCATAGGCCATTTGCTAAGGGATTGGTCATGGAGATAATGCAGCAATCCGATTATTGCACCTGTTGTTGCACTTAGGCATTGGAGGATATGTGAAGATAAAACGGAGCTTTCGTACCCATGCAAATTGCGCTAATCGTTACGCTGACAATCTCGAATAACCATCGCTTGTATATGCTTTGGGATGCATTGTATTGTGCTAGCTTTTGCTCTATGCGTCCGGGGATGTCGAGCGAAGGCTGGTCGTGCACGGAGGCTCGGTATGACGGAGGAGGTGGTCTGCTTGAATATCCATTGAAAAATGATGCTTCGACGCTCGGAAGGGGTAGGTGGCTGTCTTGTGTACGTAACATTGTGTACTGTTCTGCTGAACCGGTGTTTGACAGCGTGCGAACGCTCACTAGATGTGATGTCTCGGGAGAAGTGCTAAGTTTGATGATTGGTAGCCACGTTCGTAGCGCACCATCTCATCATTCGAGAATGGGCGCTTATGTGCTGCTGGATGTTCTCTAGGCAACATAACTGCGGGCGTGCGCCGAGAATGGCGTTGTAGGTATGTGTTGGTGACATGATCCAGATGGTCCCAAAAAGAGACATCCACCATCGTCCTCAAACCTATAAGAACAGAGCTATTAGCGCCGCGGTTGCTAGCCAGATCTGCGGCTTCGGGGAATTGATCGGTCGAACAGATCGTGTAGCCGCCGCTATGGTAGCGCTGTGGTGGAACATCCCAGCAAGCATGCCCGGGCGGCATACTAAACAAACACCACATGGCAAGCAGCATCTGCATACCGGTATGCCCGTGGACACGTCAAAAGTACTAAGCGCCGGGTTTTTCGTGGTTAGAAGCCAACTTCGCAGATGAACTAGTAGGCTGAACGCGAGGCATCTGGACTCATAACGCTTGTGCTGGGCGGCCCCTAAAATGACTCGTAGGGTACGTCACGGGCTATTCCAAATTAGGAATAAGTTAACCTAGGCCGAATGCCATCGCGCTTCTGCAATGCCTCCCTCTTCCCACCGCAAACACGTTGAGCTGTTTTCCCTGCGCGCTCGAATTTCTCTGAAAGCGAGGGAGAGTGCCCAAGCAGACGAGCTGGAGCAAATGACCAGTGCAGAGTGACTGTGTCTGAATGAAGCCAGCACGGCGCGGCCACCGTGACATGGCTCATAAGCGATTTCAATGATAGCAAAAGGTCGTTCGGGACTGTTATGGAGGACTCCCATCTGCCACACCCTCCGCCCTGGTGGTCATCCATTCTCTGGTGGCGGAGGAGAGGATCTGGGCAGCATTTTCGCCACGAGTTAATATGGCTGGCAAGAGCGCGCGCCGCATCCTACCAACATTGCGCACATTTTCTTAATCACTGCCTACTGTAGGTACAGGTAATATAGTCCAATCGACGCAATGTTACTTAGGTGGTCCTGACCGAGGCATGACTACGCAGTCCAATATGAGCACACTCATAGCTTAAATCACCCATATTCGGCTACATGGTTCTACCTAGGTAGAAGAGCATCCGATAAAGTGGAGGGTAGTGAACTCCGATGCAACAATCACCTTACTCGCCTTGATCTGATTGATTACCAAGATGTAGAAGCTAGGCCCAGTCTGCGAAGACTTCTCTCAACTCGATACATACAGTAGTTGAGAAGATCATCATCTATTAGAGACACAATCGACACAGTACCCAGGCATAAAACTTCTTCTTTTCATCGTATCATCGTTATACCAAAGGCTCGATCTTATACTATTCACAGAAACTCCGATGGAAACTCATCTACTACGAACTGAACCAGACCTTCAGTTCGCTACAACCATGAGACGCCGAGCAAGTGGCTGCGTACAGGGAGGCTCAAGCCCAAAGGTTGTCTCCAGTCAAGAAAATTACCAAGCTGTTTTGGATAGGAACGACGGAATTACAGCAGATTTGTATCGTTTTCCGTCAGTTTTCAACTCCGCGTCAGTGAATGGTAATGTCCGGCACTTGGATATTGCATGTTTACAGAGAGTTAGGCCGAGCTAACGTACTCGTCTTACGGTATTACCTTACAAGACAAGCCTTTCTGCATGGGACAAGCCCAACTGCGACTTAAGACTTTAACCATGCTGATATAAGGTTAGGATACGAGAGTTATTACCGGGTACTACCGGGTACTACCGACTCACACAGTTTCTGTTCACTCGGTCGAAAAGGACGTATGACTGTGCTGCCTTTCGTAAATGGCTAAGTACGTTAGAGCTCTAATTGGCGACTGAATATCTCTGGACTGGGTTGCCATTCTGACCGCAATAGCGGTATCAGATGGAACCAAGAGGCATGGATTACTGACAACTCCATGACTGAAACAAATCTTGGAGTGCCGTCCGGCCTGAAATCATACTTAGCTTGCATCGCAGTAGTTGATGTCGTTTACGCTGCATGTAATATCGGCAGAGTGGGCATTCCGCCCATACCCGGTGACATGTACCAGTCTAGACCGGTCTCTTTCATAGACTGGTCTAGACAACGGTACTCGTTTAATCCCCGGCAATTACATGCTATCACATTTCTAAATGCGATTGAACCTCATTTCATCTATGTAGTCTCGTGGAGTTTAACCGTAACGCTTCATACAGCAAAGCCTCCCTATCGTACAAAATCAGGCAAGGCAGATGACCCTC
Organism: Pyrenophora teres f. maculata; assembly: GCA_014334815.1. Taxonomy (NCBI): domain Eukaryota; kingdom Fungi; phylum Ascomycota; class Dothideomycetes; order Pleosporales; family Pleosporaceae; genus Pyrenophora; species Pyrenophora teres. Next base: position 5,612,973 of record CP060568.1, read on the forward strand.
AACTGAGATATGACTCTATGGACAGGTTGGAATCGAAGAAGACCCGAGCAATAATGGCTTACGGTGGGAATGGGCCGCAAGATTGAATTTTCAGATCCCGTGTTGTTCTCACTGATCTAACTGTCCGAGATCATGCTATAGGGCTAAGGTTCCAATAAGCTGCGCGTCCTACCGGTTTGATAGCGACGGCGATCGCAGTTCTAGCTTAGCATCGCAACTAATAGAGATAGAGTTGTGAGTCTAGACTCGGCCAACTCGAGGAGTGTGACGATGGCCACAGAACAAGCGTGGTGGCGGCTACAGGACAATCGCGATAATGGCTAAACCAACCCGTGATCATGGCCATAGGTTAATCGTGAGAATGACCACAGATTGCTCATGTCAAAACTTACAGATCAATAGTGGCAAAGGTAACATATCAATCGTAGCATTAACCAAAAGATAATCGCAATAAAGCCACACAATCATTGTCGCGATGGCTAGACAACAATCGCAGCGATACCTGCAATAATCCCGATGGTCACACGAGAACTATGGTTGGAAATCCGATTTCAATTCAAAGTCCTATTGATACGAATACGTGACAACACAGCCCGGTTGCTTCTAGCGTGCATAAATTCCACGTCTTCGCTGTCAGTACACAAGAGGATGCAGGAGATCACGACGCTCTAGATATACTATAAATCAAGAGGAACCTCGAGCATTCTCTACGAAATATCAAGCAATAGATTCATACCATCTTCGACAGCCTCATACACAGCTTCAGAAAACTCTCCTCCCACTATAAATTCTTAATACTAGAAGTTCTATTGTGCAGCAAAGATGCAGTTCATTACCCCAACCATGCTCGCAATTTTCGCCGCAATCGCTAGCAGTGCCCCAATGGTCACTTCTGACGGGACTGTTGTAATAGGAGTCCATCTACCTGTTCCTATTAACGAAACTTCTGTGGCACAAATTTCTATACCCGATTCTATCAACGGAACCTTTGTCAACGGAACTTCTGTGGTACGCATCTCTACCCGCTAATCGACAAGCCATGACTGATATCTCAAACTCTAGGATACTGGCGCATCACTCTCATTTGGGGTATATACTCTCTGCCTATAAATAGACAAGACCAAGCTTACATCTCAACCTCTAGGGCATCGGTCAAGTGTGTGAAAAACCAGGTAGATGTGCGGCCAAAGGAGTATCGACGTATGTTGATCATCCTTGCCTGAAGGAAAACTTATGCCGAAATGGTACAATCATCGGAGTAAATCTCTCTCTATCTTTTGGATAATAATTCATAGCTAATATCTTGACTTCAAGAACTTTACCGCTCGAGCAACATAGACGGTGTGTTGCGGTGCAAGAGCATGTCACGTGTCGAGAATGCATCAGGTATGGATATGAGAGACGGATATCGACAAACTGGCGGGGGAAATAGGGGAGGCGTCCAACTTGACTAGATATGGTTTTCAGATATCATCCAAATTCTTACTTGATTGCTTCAATAAACGCGGGTCGACGCCTGTTTCCTTCCTTCGAGATGACTTGATCATATCTAGATAGAACACCTTCAGTAGGCGAGTGACATAAGATAACTGCCTGCGACGATTCTTCTAGGGTCTATGGGGACAGCTTTCTGATGCCAAGACAAGATCATGGCGTAAGCCTTGGATGTTTCAGCGTCTGTTGGCAGTACCCGGCGGTCAGCTCAGTTATTTTGATATTTTGATGGCGGGCATGTGGGGAATGAACCACTCTGACAGATATGACAGTTCAGCGGACTTCACAGCTGCATGAACGAATGTGCGGTTGTAAGCCGTTATCTTTATTCGACTTTGCGCATTGGCATGTAAATGCGGCCGTGATTATGAGCGTCGAAGTGCGCTCAGGATGGCGAGGTTTTTGATAGAGCTGAATGGATCATCCGGTATCAATTGCGATGAACCTGAGAAAACGAGTCGGCATCGGATTTACATACCCTCTCACACTTGGGCAATGGCTGGTGGGGTGAGATGTGTTTCTTCTTATGAATTTTTCTGCACGCTATAGTTCCAAAAGGTTGTAAGACCATTACTAACAGCATAATTTGTGCGTGAAATTACGAAGATGCATATACCCTTGAGGGTCCTGGATATTGTGCTCTAGGTACCGGTACAGGCCGACTGAGGATTCCGTCGAAGCTCTGACATCAACGCTGCATTACATGTATCTATCTGACAGACTTAACACTTGGTACAAAAGGTACGTTTCTTGAGTGTCTTAACTACGTGAGCGATGTTTGTGGAACGTACTTAGGTATGATGTTTAGGTTCAACGGAGGGCCGACAGTGGCTGCGGCGGCCGTCGCATCCTCCGCACGCTAGGGGACACAAGATAGGTACCTACGTCATCAGACCCCGGCCTTTTGGGTGGCTTATCGCCGTTAGTAAAGCCTGCCGAGACTGTTAGATGGGGTTATTTGAGAATATAAATTGACCCCTTCGGATTGTTGCCCCTCCTCAACGTCCATACTGCAAGTTATATCGCGTTTGAATTCACACCCATGATACATGAGATACACCGTCAAACTCATGGGCCGATAAAACGTACCGATACGGCACTGTATGCAATCCCCGCAGAAGGTGCTGAGATGGTTAGGGCGTTGGCACACCAGTCACTGACATGTGTGTGAGGCGGTGAGACCAGGACCTTATGTACCAGTTTGTATACAGTCCAACGTCTCTGTATTTACCGGGGTTGCATAATTATCGCATACGCGATGTCGCGGTTCTGAGCTTCGGGTAAACCCTGGCCCAAAACACCACCCATAAGGTGGATAGTTTGACTAGATCTCTTGCAGGATGCATGCACCCGAGAAACCTATGACAGCAGAATGCACCTGCCAAAGATCAAGTCAACTGTGTATTTTCCAACCTGTGGATGCAGAAGCACGCGAGAAGTTCATGTGTGTGTGAGAGTGGAACACATTGCGTGACATGTCAACCATGGAAAAGGAAGGTGGCAACACTTGCGTGGCTGCTGCTGTAGCAGAGGCCGAAGTCTGGGGCTGAGAAAAGACAACATCAGTACGAGCCGAGATGTCCACGCCGTGACTTGAGTGCATTGCATTGCCGTGATGCAGGTGCTAAAATGCATGCAATCATACTCCTGTGACCAGATCAGATTTGTAGCGTTCGTAGCAGTCGCTCAAACACTTTGTTCGACCCCGGACAAGACAAGGACTGAGTCGCATGAATTTCGTGTTGATAAGGTTGACGTGAAGGCAGATTGCATCGGGGTGATAACGCAAAGTCAGTGTGGGCTGTGGGCGCCTAACGGCAGCTCACTATTGGTGGTACCTTTTCCACATCTCAAGACAATGTACCGACAAAGTGAAGCATGAATGCTGATAGGAAAGCATGGCTAGGCAACATACATGTGTAGTACAAGACTATGCCTGGGATTTTATCAGTACATTTACCCCTTCGCAACTGTGATGTATCGTCATCAATTTGGGAAAGATATGGTGGTATACTGCATGTAATGACGACATACTGGGTACTAGAGGCTGCATGATGCAAACGAAGTCCCGTGGGTGTACAGGGATGTTGTCTAGTAAGAAAAAATGAGAATGATAGCAACTCAGTGGCTGCTCTACATCTCTTGGATCACAAGCTATTGACTCTTTACTAGAATCAACAATTTGCTGGAAGCGTAACGCCGGGATACGTCACGTGTGCGGGTAATATGTGACTCGGCCGCTGTTGTGCAAGGTACCGATAATGTACGGCCAATCGCTTCAGCTCCCGGGGTAGGTCCAAAACGCCGCCAAGCCATGTCACATCGAGAAAACCTGTCGATTGGTTAGAGAACGTTCTCGAGCTTTGGACAACTACATGAATTATGGGTGATGAATCGCACTTACAGAAACCTGAGTCTAAAGCGTTGCCTTGAGAGAGCCCTTTGAGCGCTTCGGGTGTGATAACTCGGTGTGATGAAAGTTGATAGAAGCAATGTGGTGCATTTCGACGCGATTTCCAGGCTTTCGGGCTGCCCTGCCTGACGCCCTGTGTTCCACTCGCGTCGGTGATTGAGTTTCAGCTTGCCGAATCTGTATCCTAGCTGTCATGCTATCCTGACTTCCCCCAATGATTGTACAATTTCCCCATGCTATCAGCAGCGTGTGTGCTCGTCCCATGCACCCTATGTCGCGTCCATGGCTTTAGAGGCGTTTATGTTCGTGAAAATCAACGCGGGTTGAAGCGCTGTGGATGGACCATGGAAATGAGCGTGTTATGTGATGGTGTGTCGAAAGCCGTCGCCTTACACCCAGCGCCTTGGATAAAGGCCTTCGCCTTCCCTCATCACCATCCTCGTTTCAGAAGATCAGGATAGACCAACACTAGACCATCGCTTCCAATATCCTCTCTTACTGGAAGAACATCAAGTCTTCCGCACGCATACATCCAAGCTACCCTCAGGCCAACCGCATACCACCGTCGAGATGCATACACGCTTTGCTCTTGTCATCCTTTCTCTTGTATTTGCTATCTTCGCGGCCGCGCTACCAACAGCTGAGGTGAGTAACCTGACTTTGTGAACAATAAGGATTGACTGACGATGTCCTTAGACGGGTCTTGAAGCGACTTCTTCCCTTGCTAGCCTTCGCCGTCATTTGGAGCCCCTCATTGAAGTCCGGGCACGATTGCGTGGGGGAAGCAACCGCCGTGAAGCCACACCAGAAGCAGCACGATTACGTGGGGGAAGCAACCGCCGTGAAGCCACACCAGAAGCAGCACGATTGCGTGGAGGAAGCAACCGCCGTGAAGCCACACCAGAAGCAGCACGATTGCGTGGAGGAAGCAACCGCCGTGAAGCCACACCAGAAGCAGCACGATTGCGTGGAGGAAGCAACCGCCGTGAAGCCTCACCAGAAGCAGCACGTATGCGTGGAGGAAGCAACCGCCGCTTAGCCGAGCCAGAAGCAGCACGTTTGCGTGGAGGAAGCAACCGCCGTGAAGCGGAGGTCGCTTCTTCAGAAAGCGCCTTCGAGGGAAGCATGAGGCTCAGGGGAACGTCATAAGATTTTGTCGGGAGAAGACTGGCACTGAACTACATCGCCAGTCACCTACCACATCTGTTGCTGCAGGACTCAGCTTTTAGACTGTGGTTGACTCTGTTCGTTGCTGATATTCAGCTGTATTAGTATTTCTTAGTTGCTTCTTAATACACTTTCTGCATGGTTGAAAAGGTTCCTTAGATCCATCCTGGTGGTGGTTGGGTCGGTCGGGGCGTGAGGGGTGAGAATAGGTTACCTGATACTCTCCAACCCATATTCGGATTCAACTTGACTTTGAGCTCCTTTGCTTTTGCACGAGGCGTCCCTGTACTGGAAGATCTCGTGAGTTGCGTTCTCATATTGTCTGGAACGCCATATAGTAGAGTCAGGATTGCCGAATTCTTCAAGACGCCCAATTGCTCCTTCTCCACTGCAGACTTGAAGATGGTAGCAGCGAGGAATATAAAGCTCATAAACAAGAGACCGATAGGCAAGGTGAGCCATTCCCAGCGAACAGAAACATAGGTTTCCCTGCTGAATGATTCTCCAGAGATCATCTGCTTGCTGGGAGCAGATCGAATGACATTCGTCATGGCAGTTGCAAACCTGTCCATATGTCTCGAAACGTTCGACTGAAGCCAAGGGTTATACTGGAGCACCCGGTTCCATGCTAGGCCATCTCTCGTTGTCTTATACCGTAGGATGGGAACATCTGACTCATCCATCACTGTGGTGTACGATGGGAAGATATCGTTAAATCCCTGCATGATGGAAGCAGTAGTCCGGTTCGAGGTCCCGTAGCCAGAGATCTTGCGTCCATCAGGAGTGGTTCCGTTGTCTATGTTGATGTCTTGCATATAAAAAACGTCCGTATAGTTCCCGAACTCATCGGAACCCTGAACGGACACCCATGGAAATGGCCCTGAGGAAGTATTGAGATACGTGGCAACAATCTCTTCGCTGTACTGTCCCATATCATACGAGGACTTGATGGTCTTGACACACCATGATAGGACACACTCCTGCGCAAGTGGTGGTCGATTCTGATACACTGACTCCGCTGTCCCTCCCTCAGCTGAGACTATCAATACGTCCGCTAGTGTATTGCGCAAATGGTTGAACTCTATCGAGCCATTCCCAAACAAAGGCGTCTTTGTAGTAAGTTTGGTCAAAGGTAAGATGCGTGTAAGGAGTGCCTCACCCTTGGACGAGTCATTCGGGTTGAAGAGGTAACCTGACATCAGGGTTGGAGTATCGCTAGTGGCGTTAAGAAAGTAGCCACACATGGTCGCGTTCGGATATGGCTGCTGCAGATCGAATATACCATCCAAGTCATGAGTCCAGTCTACTGTTGTTTCCAAACAAGCATATGTAAGATAGCTGGAGACGTCCGCGCACTGGCTACAGACACCCAAAGTCTCATACAGTGGCCAAGTGCATCTACTGGTTGGACAGGACTACGCTTGCATGTTAGCAGAGATCTATGATTCTCATTGATGATAGGGTAAGCCTACTAAGGGGATGTCTGGCCGAGTACCATTTCCATATGGTACGGGTTGGGTTCCATTGCCGTAGGCGAACTTTTCTGTGAGATGGAAAAGATCTGGGTCGTTTGAAGCGTTTTCGACGCCACCGAGTAACTCTACACCAACACCCGGGTCGTACCTCACAGTCTTGGGTATCTTGCTGATCAAGTTCTTCTCCAGCGCCCATCGGTCGGGAAAGCTGACAACTTGTTGGAAAAAGGGATCTAATGCCATCATACATAGCGTGATCATAGCCCCAAGGGCAGCAAGCGCTTTGCCTTTCGTACGCATGAGTAAGAGAAGAGAGCCCCAAGGTCCTCGTGAGGCATTATCGAAGATCTCGAAATCCCACATTTGCTTCGAGTTTTGTTGAAACCAGCTCCACTTCAACTGTCCAAGCGCTTCGGACACTGGAAGTATGAGTGCAGCGCCAGCCATTTTCGAGAGGATTGATATATACGCATTCAGTGTCAAACCGGTCTTGTCAGCCAAAGACCAGTTGGATAGTGGATCGTCCTTATACGATATAAGTACGCCAATGACAGCGGCCATGCAAAGGGCGCTAAACGCCCAGCTAAGAATTTCCAATAGCCATCTTTTGATGATGTTCCCAGAGATACTGTATTGATACAGTCGCTTTTCAATACGCTCAGCGATATTGGGGGGTTCTCCGGCTTCTTCGTCTATAGGGGCTGATATCTCAATGGAAGGTGGCTTTGGTGGTCCATTGATGATGCCGAGACCAGGATGAATACTACTGATGGGGGTCTTCTCATTGATTGACTCAGACTTTTCGTTCATCTGTGGTATTTGAAGTGAAGGGATGTTATCCAGGCGGACTCTTGGACGCTGAGTGGGAAAGAAACGAAGAGCTGGTCGTCGAGATTCGGGTTGGCGTTGAATCTCTGGCGGAGGTTCAGGAATCGGCCAGATCATCGACCGTTGGCTCGAAGTCTCGATGGTAGTAGTAGGACTTGGCTCAACAGGGCTGACAGGTTGTGCATTGGCACGAGCTGGACTCAAGTGTGTGGGACGAGCCTCTGGTGTGGTGGGTGTTGTTGGTGTTGTGCCGTATGTCTTGGCCGTTGCACGCTCATCGCCTGTATCGAGGTAGATGGGGATGTCTGGATAAGCCGGCCAGTTCATGGGGCTCTTTTGTGGGCGAGACATATTTGGTGTGTGACCCGATGTGGATATCGGGTATGGCATTACAAAGATGTAGGATACAGATTAAGATAAGTCGACAAGTCGACAATAAGAAGAAGAGAAAGACTGAAAGACGTTGCTTGATTCAAGCTGGTACAGAGAGGCAGTAGAGAAAGTACCAGACTAGATAGAAGCTGCGGAATGATTCTGTGTACCCTTACCATGATCACACTATAACAACACTGAGCCGCAGTATAAGCCTCCACACGTCGTTTCCATGATTGGATCATGCTCGAAACATCAAACACAGCTGTTACTGCGGCGTACATGCAAACTATGCCTTCCTTCTGGATAGTATGTGCATTACCGAGTTCACCCACCATTCATGGCACGAGCTAGGCGCAAGGACCAAGTCCAACCTCGACGAAAGCTCGCCAAGAGAGGCGGCTGAGGGCCGTTCCCACTTCACCTGCGTGCGGCGTAGTCGTCGGGAGCTGTCAGCCCGGAGCGCCGGCAAGGGCGTAGCCGTACAGAGCAGATGTATAACCGCTGGCGGGGACGGCAGCCTAGCCTAGCGTATCCTGTTGCCGCCGTGGTATTAAAAAAACGTATGCATGCAGGCTTATTCTTAGTTTTAGCCCCTCCATGAGGTCACTTTGGGATGACCATGTGGCACAGTTGCTATAGGCGCTTCGAGCCTCATCGTGCCTCGAAACCAATGCGAAGACGTCAAAGTTGGAGGAGGAGTGTTGGATCCTCTTCTCGAGCGAATGACGATGCGCTGCTCTAGCCGCAGAGGCCATGGGATGAAATTTGCGCGGGGTGGTGGTTTGTGGAGTCGGCCAAACATCCAGTTTCGACTTTCTTTGGGGGGAACGCGATAGCGGGGGCCCGCTATCGTTAGGCGCAGAGCCGATTAAGGAACCCCACTTATTAATAGCGGCCTATCATGGTCAAGTAAAATCCAGCCACGTCGTCTAGTCGTCTATTTTTCGAACATTCTTCGTCGCTTCCATCGTGCATATCTGATCTTGGTGCAAAAAATGTCCACATTTATAGCAGTTGCATGCATGATGCAAGCTTCACGTGACGACGGGGTCCGCGGGGGAAAGCAGGTGAGGTTTGACAGCATGTTGGGCGACCATGCCATGCTGCGCATATGGAGAAGCAAAGTGTGATAGCTGATACCAGCCCTCCGTCAACATCCAACACTTGGCGATATGCTCCTGATACCACAAAGGCTTGAAGCTCGTTGTGCCATTCGATATGTCTTCTAACTGACACGTGTACTAGCAGTGGCGTCTGATCGGCAGTGTTGGATCGCGGCTATTGAGGCTCTTACGGGTCGCTCACTGGCCCACGACTGACTCTTTCATGTCTGTTTCGATGCCACTAACTTACTATTTGCCCGGGGAATTCCCACTTGTACCGGTCATTCGGGAGACTGTGTCTTGTAGCCGCCGGCTCTTGATCGATGCTGTCGTTCTTGCAAGGATGGGCTATTGGTGCATCCTTGAAACGGATCTCCAGACTGATAGAGGAGCATCGGCGCGTTTCTAACCTCTTTCAATATCAGATGGCTGGTCGTGAGACAGAATAGATTAAAAATGTTCATCACGAATGCAACCTGCTGTCTCAAATATTGCTGTGCCGTAAGCTAGTTCAGAGAGTTGGCCAGCAAGTCGTCCGTTTAGAGCCGGAGACACGACACTACCTATCTATTACGTGGACCATTCACAATTCGACCTATGTGGTCAGTATTCGAGCCTCAATGCTGATGGTGTGGTTGAACGATAGACAATGATTGGGTACGGAAGAAAAGGTAAGCTTATGGCTTCCAGCAAAAGCATGATATGCAAGAGCTGGTCATACACGCACTCAAAAGCTCGTGAAAACTGGTTCTCGTCATTTCCAACCAGCTGGATTCAGACGCGCCTGACAGGATCCGATGATCTTCCTGCCATCATCCTAACCCACTTCCTGAGCGCCAAATGCAACACTCGCAAGGCCGACCTCTCCCAGCCGGCCTCAGCCACCATTATGCCTTAATCTAAGCCTTCTTCTCTGGCGCCTCGTGAATCTCGGTAAGGTTACCATCCTGCCCAAGAATCTTGGCCGTAGTCGCAGCAAGCGCTTCGCGATCCTGCTTCTCGCTTTCAAACAGGAAAGTAAGCTCCTCCAATGTTTTGCCATATGTTTCCGGAAATAGAAAGTAAATAAACACAATCTCAAAAGATAGCAAGGCAATATACACAAAGAGAAACTTCCAGTCGAGGTCCTGTAGCCCGATGGGATTGGTAAAGGAGCCAAGCATGACGGCGCATCGATTGAAGAGCTGAAACCATGATAGACCCTTGGTACGGACGTAGTATGGGAAGAGCTCGACCATGTAGACGTATGTCAGGGCGTTATAGGCGATGTTGTATGCGGGCTTGTAGAGGAAGATCATGACGAGGACTGCGTAACCAGTCTCTTTAGATCCAGTCATGCGGTTCCGAGCCTGTGCAATAGTCCACGCAGTATATATACACAAGAGACAGCTCGCGCATAAGAGGTACATCCTTCGTCGTGGGAAGCGAGGCGAAACGGTGGCCATAACAAGTGCCATGAGGAAGCCCCAAGCTTCGGAGCCGACGTTGTAGCGTACCTGTGTGTGACTGTCTTCGATACCAATCTTCTTGAGGATCGGTACGAGATACTGACTGATGAGATTGTTGCCGCTGTACTGCACGAAGATACCCAGTCCAGCAGCAACAATAGCGCGGTGTCGCATGCCTTTGGACTGGAAGAGCTCAGCCCAGCCTCGTTGACGAGAATCATTTTCCAACTCCAGGGCTTTCCGAATCTCAGCGATCTCAATATGGGGTAGCTCAGCAGATGCATCTCCCTCAGCATGGTACTTGATCAGAATTTCGAGAGCCTCTTCACTCCTGTCCTTTGACACAAGCCACCTAGGGCTCTCAGGAACTGTAAGAGCAAACACGATCTGAATTACAGATGGTATTGCTTGAAGTATTGATGGAAGGCGCCAAGACCAGTCACTGGGAATAAGTAGTGTGCGCACTACAATTCCTGCACCAAGAACGGACCCTACCCCAAAGAAGGCGTTGAAGAGACTGCCGAGAAAGGCACGTTCTTTGGGATGGCCCAGTTCACCAAGGAGGGCAGCGCCTGATATGATGGCGTACACGATGCCGTGGCCGAGAAAGATGCGGCTGAAAACGAACATGGGTACTGCATGTATGTCAGCCAACAGGCATCGAAGAGAACCCACAACAATAGGCCCTGGGGGGACAATGAAGGTGGAGAACACACAGTTTTGAGACAGCCCCTGCATGACGGCCCCAATGATCATGATTGTAGAGCCCAACACAATACTCTTCCGTCTTCCCAGGTGATCAGACACAATCGCTACAAACGGGATACTAGTAATAGCACCCAGGTTGTAGCAAGCAACCAGCAACCCAAGCTGGCCTCCCTTGGGATGTCCAAAGTATTCTTGCCAATAGTCCAACGCCTGCATTCCATTCATCATCGAGCTTCGGCCGCATCAGCCACACTGTCTCCACAACACAGGCGTCGAACACGTACCTATCGAACCCCGACGTCGACTCAATAAACAGGCAAAACGGAACCAGCAGCAAGTAAAGCCGTCGAAGGTTCGGCTTATTCCACCATCTCACAGTATCAGCAGCAACAAGGCGCTCGATAACGCCATCGCCAGGACCCGCGACCGCTGGTGCCATATTGAACAACAAGTATCGTAGAAGAAAGACAAAGGTATGTAAGAAGGCCTACACAGCAGTATCCGTCTAGGATACACCCTTCTAAATACCTCCTCCATCCAACACCACCGCACAGTATATGCCAACAAGCCAAGCCTTACCGGCTCAAGTCCCCGTGCAACCGATCAGGAACATGCATATGTCGTATCTATTCCCCTTGGCTTTGCGGGGTAAAGCATCCAGTGGGTTGGTTGATCGCATCCTTTGCTCACCTCGAAAAGGCTGACTGCTGATCAGAGCATGCACGTGAGACAATTGGGTCCAGCGTTTCTGTACAACAGTACACCACGTTGTTCTACAAACACCGCGTCTCGCGTGCCACGGAATAATTTCCCACCATCGTGGGATTTCCATATCTTGCATGACTAGATAAGTGCATTCATCAAAAGAGAAGCAAGCTAGTCTCGTGGGTTTATGTGACTGTGTACGCGAGGCTGGACGCATTTGACCCGATGGCCCGCCCTAGGTCTGGGGTAAACAAGCGCTAAGCCGAGCGGGATGCGGACCGTGTCGAAAAGAGTAAGTGGGTAGAATGCGGGGAATTCATCCTGAATTGCCTGACCAAGCACAAGTGCTTAGACGCGGTAAGCATCTCGCAAGATGGAGGGGGACGAGGGATTGCTGTGTTTGGACCGGGATGGGGGTGGACAGGTGCTTGGTAGGGTGGGCTTTCCCAGCTAGGCTAGGACGGGTTTGTAATGGATGTTGCTGACTGCCCTGGAGGGCTACCACAATACCCTTGATGCAGATATTCCACACCCTTTCAGCGTAGATATCTTGCAACTGTACTTTGTGTGAATGCATTCGGGATATACTTTGGAAAGCTTAATGTTGTCTTGTGGTTGCGTGCTGTTCACTCAGTTACATCGCGCCCTACAACCAAAAGTAAATAGAAGCGCAGTTCAACACCATTACCGTATAAGGCATACCACTACCCAATCTACACAGAACAGTGTCGGCAGTGGCATTCTCGTTGGCTTGATATTAGATTAAAGTAATATCTACCTGCATATCAGGATTCCAACGCCGCAGTGTGACGAGCATACTTTGTTCGCATAGTTAACCTAAATCTTTTCGTTGAACACGGAAAAGCAAACATGTGTCGCCCACAGCTAGCTATGCAAACACCGCCTTTAGCAAACCGCTCAATATTGCACTATCAGTGAAAATGCACGTAAGAAAATGAATAACAAAGCAAGGTACACACAATATTGTCATGAAAAGGTATCATTTATGCTTTTAGACTGAGCTTCCTTCTTTCTACCATGTATAGTCATGGATGTTGAAAACCCCCCCATTTCATAGGCAAAAAAGAGCGCGCCAACGCCACAGAATCCGTAATCGTAACAAAGACATGATCTATCTACACAGTTCCCTTAACCTTTTCTTCTGTCCTCAGGCTCAACCTCTTCCCAATAGCGAAACGCATCTTACTTTGCGTTCTCGGGGCGGAGGGAGCGGACAGCCTTTCCAGCGCGCCAGATCTCAAGATCATCAATCTCCTTGAGCTCCTGGTTGTACTTCTCGCGGTAGTCGGGCTGCGAGTTGTACTCGAGCGAGCGCTTGGTCTCGCTGCCGTTCTCAACCGAGGTGTACAGGTCGTCAAAGACGGGCTTGAGGGCGTCCTTGAAGCGCTTGCTCCAGTCGATGGCACCGCGACGGGCGGTGGTCGAGCAGGCAGCGTACATGTAGTCCATGCCGTTGGCACCGATCAAGGGGTATAGCGATTGGGTGGCCTCCTCGACAGTCTCGTTGAAGGCCTCGGAGGGGCTGTGGCCGCGCTCACGGAGAACCTCGTATTGAGCAAGGAACATGCCGTGGATACCGCCCATGAGGCAGCCACGCTCGCCGTACAGGTCGGAGTAGACCTCCTTCTCAAAAGTAGTCTCGTACATGTATCCGGAACCGACGGCGACACCGAGGGCGATGGCCTTCTCCTTGGCCTTGCCGGTCACATCTTGGAAGACGGCAATGGAAGAGTTGATTCCACGGCCCTCACGGAAGAGAGTGCGGACGGTACGACCGGAACCCTTGGGGGCGACGAGGATGACGTCGATGTCCTTGGGGACTTCGACCTTGGTGAGGTCCTTGAAGACGGGGGAGAAGCCGTGGGAGAAGTAAAGGGTCTATTCTCGTTAGTCTGATAGTCGTCTTATCCCGCATGTATATGCTTACCTTTCCCTTGAGCTGGGGCTTGATGGCGGGCCAGGTCTCGGACTGAGCCGCATCTGAGAGAAGGTTCATGACAATGGTAGACTTGCCAATGGCCTCATCAATGTCGAACAGGTTCTTGCCGGGGACCCAGCCATCCTGCTCGGCCTCCTTCCATGAGGCACCGTTCTTCCGTACACCGACGATGACGTTGAGGCCGTTGTCGCGGAGGTTAAGACCCTGACCGTGACCCTGGGAGCCGTAGCCGATGAGGGCAAGAGTGTCGTTCTTGAAGTACTCAAGGAGCTTCTCCTTTGGCCAGTCATCACGCTCTACGTGTTGTTGTCAGCTTTGCTCAATGACAACATACCCTCTTCCAGCTATAAACATGGAAGATTCAAACTTACCGTAAACAGTCTCCTTGGTGCCAGCAAAGTCAATGGTCTTGACACCACGAGTCTGCTGGAACTGGCTGGTGACAGCAGCCCTAGGAGCAGCCTTCTTAGCACCCGCACTCAGAGCAGACACAAAAGTGCGCTTCTGAGCAGGGGTAGCAGCCAATTGGCGGGCGGTTTGGCGGAGAGCGCGGGAAACAGGTCTTGAAGCCATTGTGAAAGTGTGTGAGGGGTATCTTGGGGTCAGAAAGATATTTGGCGGGGACACGAGCTTTTAAGGTTGCGGCTCGACACTTTACACCAGCTCGAATTTCGATTGAGCGAGCTTAGGCCACGCCGATTATCGCTGCCCCAGAATTGGCCGTTCGCACCCGCGGCCAATGAAGCGCCCCGATCTGACCGCTCCGACGCTCTAGCAGGGATGTTAGAGGGTCTTCGGGGAGAAATGCGTCTCTCCGACGGCCGTCGTTCGTATCATCATCCAGCATCGCTCGACACAGTCATACGTATACAGTGCGTGGCGGCCGATGACTTGGTGCTGTCATGTTTCTTTTGTTCGCGCATTCGAAGAGTTTGTACCAAGCAGAACTCAAGCCCCTCCAAGGGGACCTCGCGGAAAGGACACGGGCTTTCAATTCACTTCCTTGATACAGAGTTTACAAAGGGTATCACCGTGCTATACGCAAACAGTCCATCACATTGACAGGAAATCTCAGAATGTTATATGCGCCCGTATGCGACGCCACGCTCCCTATACATGATGCGACCCTCCATACATGCAGCCCTGATGTAGAGTATGTATCGTATCCCGAGCCAATGACCTCGGCGCTTCCTTTACACCAACTTCTCGGTGCCGATTCTTGTACCTCCCAAGGCCAAACTTCCGTATGCACCCACGTCAGGCTCGCTGTACAAGACGTTGGTCAACCCTGACATTGTGTAACCATTCATTTGAGGACGCGATCGAAGCTTTGTCCCTTGACCGTACCACCACCCAGCGATGCGCGCACATTGCGCTTGAAGCCCTCTCGGTTCGATTTTAGGTCCTCGGCAGCTTCTTTGTTCAGCGGATCCGACGCGTTTGGTTCGAGGAAGAGAAACTGTCGCCTGTCAGCACTTGTCCATCTGTCTCCGTACTCTGCAAAATCGTACCTGTAAACCGACAACAACTGCATTCAGGTTCAACACTGGTTTCCAGTCTTCACGCAGAATGTTAAGGCAGACATTGCCTTCTAGATCGATGTTGGGGTGGTATATCTTCTGGGTGCACTTGACTTTTGGTGGGTCGTGTGGGAAGTTTTGGTTGATTTTGAAGTCGAACTTGAAACGCCCACCCTTGTACATGCCCTCGTCGGGATCAATAGTAAGTTCGAAGTTGAGGATATCGTCAGGGTTTGGGAAGTGTGTCTTCATTGTTGTGCCCAGGGAGAGTTCTTCGAGATCTACAGTCACGTTAGTATCTGCGCGCAAGGTGTGTAGGCTAATCGTTTTCTTACCTTTCTGTGTGCGCAGCTGGGCTGGAGTGACCTTCTTCTTTTTACTTGAGGCGGCCGCCGCGGCTTCGTCCTGTTGCTGCTGCTTCTTCTGTAGCCTGTGTTAGCATTTCAACTAGTTGCCGAGCCCTGCATTAGGGATAAGAAACCCTACCATGGACCATATTTTCATCATCTTGGCGGTATTGCGCGGAGTAACTGGCTAATGCCGGTTCGTAGACGTGATCGCGTGTGTGCAGGAGGCGCGAGTGAGGGAGGAGTCGGACGTAAGCGGCGGCGGGTTGGGGCACGCGGCTGGCTGTAGCAGAGAAGGCACTGTAGATAACAGGTAAAAGAAAAGCGAGAGGAGAGAAGGTCTTGAACGCCAAAGGAAATGTTTCTAAGTCGAGCGGGAAGAATAGTTGGGCAGGCTGCCACGATCGTCGGGCCGTGGTTCAACGTGGGGTGCGAGCGCGGCCGGACCACGCATACAGCGCCACTTCACTACCTTAGTCAGCATGGAGGGTTTGTCCCGCTCACAACTTCTCGTCTTCACCCGCGGTATGAAAAACCTTGAAAATCCACTACCAAGAAACAAATGAAAAGTTTGGATTTGGTGCAAGTTACTGTCACGATATAAAGGACCCGGAGATTTGGTCGTCATGACTGCACCAGCCCGAGATGCCCTACAATTCCCAGCTTCCGATAGCCGTCAGCTTGAGGACTACCTACCGCTTCCATCTTCTGGAGAATATGCGCGGCCCGAACGCATCGCTAAACCTTTTGTCACCCTGACTTTCGCCACCTCCCTCGATAGCCAGCTCGCCATTGCTCCCGGTGTGCAAACGGCCCTTTCTGGGCCACGTTCAAAGGCCATGACACATTTTCTGAGATCCAGACATGATGCCATCTTGATTGGAGCAGGAACAGCTACTGCTGACAATCCATCCTTGAACTGTCGAATAGAGGGCGTTGGCGGTTATGGTAGCGAAGGACTCGTTGGCCAACCAAGGCCAGTCGTCGTAGATCCGCATGGTCGCTGGCAATTCAATGAAGAGAGCAAGGTGTTGAGACTTGCTAAAGAGGGGAAGGGGAAGGCACCTTATATTGTCACTTGTACAAGTCCATCCGCAGACCGAAGAGCGACACTCGAAAACGTGGGAGGAAAGTTCCTGCTTCTGGGGCTATCAGCAAAAGATGTGAGCCAGGCAGGTTCCTCGTGGCACATCATTATCGATGCATTGAGGCAGCAAGGTATTCAGAGTGTCATGATCGAAGGCGGCGGTTTCGTCATTAATGATTTGCTCGGTCCTGGTCCCGCATACTCTCTTGTCGATTCCGTTATTGTTACAATTGCACCAACCTGGCTAGGCAAAGGTGGCGTGCAGGTCTGTCCAGATGGGGGTTCTGAACGGTTGCCCGTGACAAGGTTGCAACATGTGAGATGGGTACCACTAGGAGAGGACGTAGTACTTTGTGGGAGACCCAACAAATCGATTCGGTGAGCAAAAGAGTAGCGCTAGGATGCTGGTAGGACAGTACCTACTCTTCCTTCTATCCATGGTAAATCATCCGACGCTATGCCTTGGAATAGCTCCTTCACGCTATCTTCCAGACCCGTGAAGTGTTTCGCTGCCTTACTAGCATCCCATCCACGCAACTGTCTCTTCCCACCTAGGAGGTCGCCAGTTCCCATGGGGTCGGCTTTCCATGCCGCATACCCGGACTCCTCTTCTCCCCTGAGCGTACCGCTTAGTGCATCCATGGTCATTACTGGATCAACTCCTTGGACCTGGATACGGTCCTGTGGCCATCGGATCGCCGGTGCATGTAGCTCGAGGAAGCGCTTTGCTTTGAAGGCATGAGTAATGACGCGGATTTGCTTGGGGTACCTCCCGGTCGCCTTTCTGAAAAGCAAGATACTAAAGAGTAGGTTCTGAAACGAATCGGTAGCTTGTTCTTCTAGCAATATGTAGCGCTTGTTGTGTAGTCTTGGATACAAGTTAGTAATGTTATACCAGCAACGTGGTTATCGAGGACCCCGGGGGTTTGGAAGCTAAAGTGCCACGATGAAGTTGAAATGCCCACGAGATGTTTGACATACCGATGGGCAGGACCACCACCCATGTGTCCACTCGCCAGCTCTTCTGCTAGTGCTGCATGATAGTATGATCGCGCCTCTGTTTTAAGAGATTCAGAGCGTTTGGTAGCACCACCACTGAATACGAGAAGGCTTGAGGTGGGATGCTCTGCGTCTGTTCCCACGGTCAAAGCGTCAATGCCGGTCCTGACATGTGCGAGAAACGTCTCGTGTTCGCCTAGCTTATTCATACTCGCGTTCGACTTTTGGAAGGGCGCCAGAAGCCAATTGGACTCGCGGTGAGGGCTGTGAAGTGGGAAATCAGATGCATCTGCGTCGGGAAGGAAGATGGCATGGCAGCAAACAATGATGAGGTTCTCGACGCTCGGGTAGCTTGGTGGTGGTATCACGTGAAGCGGATGGACAAAGTTTGGGTTATCAGGCAATCGATTGACGTTGGCATGCGCTGGAGAAACTCCGGTGGTGGTGGTGGCTGGGGGTCTTGGAATTGTGCCTTTTGATCTGGGTAGGCCCGCCAGTCGGGGAATTGACGCCATAGCGGCTCGTACCGTTTTAATAGATGTGGTGAGAAATGTGGTCAGCGCAGTGGTGCGACTGACGTGACAGGTATTATGCCAATACGGGCTAAAAGCATGCAGAACAAGACAAATAAATTACAGGCGATAGATTGGGGAAGAAACAGGGCGTGTGTGCAGGGAGCAATGTTTGATGTAGGTGAAGTTTGCAAGGTAGCTAAATATTGGAAGGCAGGTGCTCTGTTGGGACGCTGAATGACGGAAGGTGCAATCCCCGCGTGGTTGGATAGATGTGAAGATGGAAGGAGCGCACGCATGACTAATTGATGTCATAAGGGGCTGCAGGTGTGGCTGCTTGGTTTTTTTGACGTTCCATAACACTTTTGCAGTGGGTGGTGGCGCCTTTAGCACAGACAGTTCAGACGTCGCCTGGTCCTGTGTGATGTTTTTTTGGACACGGGCAGCCGTCGCAACCAGTGGTCCTAGCCCTAGGTAAGTGGACGAAGCAGACATGCCCAAGCCATGGCGGCCGCATTCGGAAATTGTAACAAGACGGTGGACAATCATGCATGGCATTGTGTGGTGCATCCACTCTCTCTAACATGTACATACCTAGGTAGGTCAAAGGGTCCAGGAACAGGCCTACATGCGAGGCCCACAAGCGCGGACAGGAGAAGTTGGCAACCGGCGGGACCCTGCTGTTGCGTCGCAATCGTCGACCCCCTAGCAGACGTATGAGATGAAGGTCACTATGCATGCCCAGGGCATGTCCGTCCGAAGCGGCAGCGGTTTTGCTGCGGCAATGCCAGCATACCAATAAACGGCGGCAGTTCTGGTCGCTCCGACTATATGGCCGTATACATAGGTAGTCTGGGTTACATGGCGGCAGCGGTACCAGTACACGACGGGCGCATGCAACCCCGAGTGGAGGCTTGCAAAGGTCGCTGACGTACCGTGCAGCCCCTAACTAGCTTGCCAGGAAGACGGCGGCCCTAGGCGTATGAAGAGTAGATGCAAACACTACAAGAGTCAAACTATGCAACGCCTCTGCGCCATGGCCACGCCACATGGCTGGTCAGCATTCTAGCATCAGACATACCTAGGTAGGCTTACGGCACTGTAATCGTACATAGGGCTCTGTAGGGCTCTGTGCTTGGGACCGCGACCGGGGACGGCGGTGTCGATTGATTTTGCGTGAGGC
Organism: Pyrenophora teres f. maculata; assembly: GCA_014334815.1. Lineage (NCBI taxonomy): Eukaryota > Fungi > Ascomycota > Dothideomycetes > Pleosporales > Pleosporaceae > Pyrenophora > Pyrenophora teres. Next base: position 5,632,297 of record CP060568.1, read on the forward strand.
TGTGCAGGCCAAACGTGGAGCTGATCAAGAGGCCCCGTCTAATTTTAGGTGCAGTGGCCAGCTAGTGCCACACTGACAGACGACACTGATGCATCGTCCATGTGCTTTCGTCGTGTGGTCACCGCCTGTGCCGTGGTTCTTTTGCCCCGTCTGCACCTGTTGAAGAGCAGAGCGCGGCCATCCAAGAGAGCCCGTCGCACCAAGACATTCCTGTTAAAGGCGCCTCTGCCCGCATCCATTCCGAAACCCGAGGCCAACCAATTACAAGTGTTTCAGCGCGCCCGTTTCCCTAGCGCATCTGCCCCCCCATCCCAGTGCCCGCTTCAAGGGGTTTAGTGCGCGTCCCTTCAGCTTTCTCAGCCCTGAGAGCGCCCCAGACATTCATCTGCCTTTATCAAGCGACACCCCCAGTTGGCCGCTCGCTGCCTTCTTCAACATCTCACTCGCTTTCCATCACCACTGCCCCGTACAACACCGCCATCTGCAGGACCAGCCCGTGGACTGCAGCACGTCATGGCGTACAACAACACCAACCCCCAAGGTTACAACCTGGGCGAACCACACACCGGCGTACGAGCCCCTGATGATGCTGAACAAGGCGAGAAGAGACGTTGTGGCTGACAGTATTCGCAGTACGACCGCACCCACGATGAAGAGGAAGTGGGCCAGTCGCTCCTGCACGAGAACCCCACTGGTGCACATTCAGACCCCTTCTACGGCAACCCGGAAGTCCGCCCACACTCGACCTACAGCTTGACCGAGTCGTATGCTACCGACAGGCCAACACAATACCCTGGCCAGGCCCATGACGGTTCCGTCTACTCGGCCACTGGCGGCTACGACCCAGCCGGCGACTTCGGCGCTCCTCAGCGGGCGCCTTCGCCATACCAGAGGAGCGAGACCAGCTCGACCGAGGCATGGAGGCAGCGACAGCAGCCCGGCGGAGGAGCCGCTGGCGGCCTCAAGCGTGGTATGACCCGTAAGGTCAAGCTTGTCCAAGGCTCCGTCCTCAGTGCCGACTATCCGGTGCCTTCGGCCATCCAGAATGCCATCCAGGCAAAGTACCGCAACGACCTCGAGAGCGGTAGCGAAGAGTTTACCCACATGCGATGTAAGTTACGCGTTTCAGACATGACACATGCACTTCTGACAGCCGACAGACACGGCCGCGACATGTGACCCCAATGACTTCACCCTCAAGAACGGCTACAATCTACGTCCGGCCATGTACAACCGCCACACCGAGTTGCTCATCGCCATCACCTACTACAACGAAGACAAGGTTCTCACCGCCCGTACCCTGCACGGTGTCATGCAAAACATCCGCGACATTGTCAACTTGAAGAAGTCGGAGTTCTGGAACAAGGGTGGTCCGGCTTGGCAGAAGATTGTCGTGTGCCTCGTTTTCGACGGTATCGACCCTTGCGACAAGGGCACGCTCGATCTGCTCGCCACTGTCGGTATCTACCAGGATGGTATCATGAAGAAGGACATTGACGGAAATGAGACTGTTGCTCACATTGTACGTTGCAGCCGCTGTCACAGCATCTCGCATGGCTAACAAATCCGCAGTTCGAGTACACCACACAATTGTCCGTTACCCCCAACCAACAGCTCATCCGCCCGCACGACGACAGCGCCAGCACTCTCCCTCCCGTTCAGATGATTTTCTGCCTGAAGCAGAAGAACAGCAAGAAGATCAACTCGCACAGATGGCTCTTCACTGCCATTGGCCGCATCCTGAACCCCGAAGTCTGCATTTTGCTTGACGCTGGTACCAAGCCCGGTCCCAAATCTCTCCTTGCCCTCTGGGAAGGTTTCTACAACGACAAGGACCTCGGTGGTGCTTGCGGTGAGATCCACGCTATGTTAGGTACGTAATGTTTCTGAAGCTGCGGTAAAAACAAAATTGAAAAACTAACAAAAAATTAGGCAAGGGCTGGAAGAACCTCCTCAACCCGTTGGTTGCCGCGCAAAATTTCGAGTACAAGATCAGTAACATTCTCGACAAGCCTCTGGAATCCTCCTTCGGATACGTCTCTGTGCTGCCCGGTGCTTTCTCTGCCTACCGATACCGCGCCATCATGGGCCGACCGCTCGAGCAGTACTTCCACGGTGACCATACCCTTGCCAAGATCCTCGGAAAGAAGGGTATCGAGGGCATGAACATTTTCAAGAAGAACATGTTCTTGGCCGAGGACCGTATTCTGTGTTTCGAACTTGTCGCCAAGGCTGGCTCCAAGTGGCATCTGACCTACATCAAGGCCTCCAAGGGAGAGACCGATGTGCCCGAAGACGCTGCAGAACTGATCGGTCAGCGTCGTCGTTGGTTGAACGGTTCCTTCGCTGCCGGTATCTACGCCCTGCTCCATTTCGGCCGCATGTACAAGAGTGGTCACAACCTCATCCGCATGTTCTTCTTCCACATCCAGATGCTGTACAACACGTTCCAAACGATCCTCACCTGGTTTTCCATGGCTTCCTTCTGGCTTACTACCGTTGTCATCATGAGTCTTGTCGGCACCAAAACCGGAGACAGAGACGCTTGGCCATTCGGAAACACTGCTACGCCCATCTTCAACACGGTTGTCACTTACATCTACCTGGGCTTCCTCGTCCTGCAATTCATTCTGGCTTTCGGTAATCGACCAAAGGGTTCGAGATGGTCTTACCTGATCTCGTTCTGCGTCTTCGGTCTGATCCAACTCTACATCGTCATCCTGTCCATCTACCTCGTCGTACAAGCTTTCACGAATCCCACATCACAGAAGCTCGATACTTCCTCGCCGGAAGCGTTCGCTCAATCCTTCTTCTCGTCTGACGGTGTTGGTATCATTATCATTGCTCTGGGAGCGACCTTTGGTCTCTACTACGTTGCCTCGTTCCTCTACATGGATCCCTGGCACATGTTCACCTCCTTCCCGCAGTATCTGCTCATCATGTCGTCCTACATCAACATCCTCAACGTCTACGCCTTCTCCAACTGGCACGATGTTTCTTGGGGTACCAAGGGTTCCGACAAGGCTGATGCGCTTCCCTCAGCGAAGACGGAGAAGGGATCAGACGGCAAGCACAACGTCATTGAGGAACCGGATCTGCCCCAGGCCGATATTGACAGCCAGTTCGAGGCTACTGTCAAGCGTGCTCTTGCTCCTTACGTCCCACCTGTCGAGAGCGACGAGAAGACCCTTGAAGATTCATACAAGTCTTTCCGTACCCATCTTTGCACGGCCTGGATTGGTTCCAACGCTACCCTCGCTGTTGTAATTACCCAGGACAACTTCGATCGCTTCGGTTTCTCGGTAAGCTTATGCCGCCTTTCTTACTTGGTAACTCTTGCTAACATCATCACAGTCAAGCGCCTCAAGCCGAACAGCCCATTTCTTCCAGGCCCTTCTGTGGGCCACTGCAGCGCTTGCCTTGGTGCGTTTCCTAGGATGCCTGTGGTTCCTTGGTCGTACTGGTCTCTTCTTCTGCGTCAGGAAGAGGTAAACAGCCACGACACATCATCCACTTCAGCAACGGCTACTTTTGCGTTTCCTAAGCCTTGCTTCTATTCCTCAAACCTCCTCCTATTACGGCGTTCCTCGGTGTCTCGGACTTCAGCAACAGCTTCAAGCTGTGTAGCCTCTGACTCTTGCTTATTACAAAAAGACACATCCCCTCATGCGCAGCAGATTGATATTATCGTCACTGCTTACCTGTATTACTCCTTGTTCAGTATTGCATACAGACGCCAAATGTCTTGGGTTTATTTGAAAAGGGAGAGAGATATATACCGATGTCCACTTTTTGCACGATTAGCTGGTTTGCGAATGTTTTTTTTCGCTAGATTGAATACTAAATATTTTAAAATTATGCACGTTTCATATCTTGGGGAAATTGCTTTTAACATTGCAGACAGAGGCATGCAGGGTTAGTGTCCTAGTATTCCTTGTTATCATATCATGTCATAAGCCGTGTCGTGGTTGCTCATAGCAGATAATGTCTGATCATGGATCTTCCCGTCTCCCTCAGGACCCATGCTTGCCCATGTCCTAGCGCTCTTCGTCATCATACTTGTCCTCGACATGATGGCCCTTCTTCCTCGGCTTCTCACGGCACGCATCCGAGCACGTCACGCCGAGTGTAACATGCTCGTTCTTGGGCTTGCCCTCTTCATCCACGCTGTTGGCCTTGCAGCAGCGGCCCCTCACCTCGGCTTCTGCGCACAGAGTAGGCGGACGCTTAAAGTCCCTGCCGCAGTTGATGCACTGACGCGTCGTGGTGGTGCACATGGTGGCGGGTGCGGGGGTGTCGAGATGGGTTTTGGGAGTGCTTGTATACTCCTGGGGTGGTTGAGAAGCTGCGGTACCGAAGTGGTGGAGATGCTTGTAGTCTCCGCGGGTGGTTGAGGTACTCTGGTACCAGGGGGGTTTGAGGGGGCTTATAGGGTGCAAGTTAGCTTGTGGTAGCTTGTGTAGAATGTCTGGCTCTGGTGGTAGTTGTCTTGGGGGTGTGCTTGCGGCGAGGTTGATATGGGTTGTGGGTATGTAGGTGGGAAAGTGGTGTATGTTAGAAGATTCTTATATGGGAACAGTGGGGAAGATTGTAGAAGTGCTAGTGACTAGATTCGTGACGGTTGCCTAGAAGATAGTCGCTGGAGAACTGTTGAACGCGGAGGTGCGTGGTGATTCTATCATGTCATGGGCGTCAGGTTCTTCCGTCCGCATTCACTTATTCTTTGCTTATGACCAGGGTACTATACAACGTTGTTTTCTTTGATGTTTTAGTCGGTTACAATGCCTCGTATCTGTTAGCTAGTGTTATACATCTCAGCAGATTGTTGTCTCCGTCTGTTGTCGTAGTCCATGCAAACACAACACTTCAAAAAACTTAGGAGCACAAGGTTCAGCGACGCATAACGCTACATTGCCCGTGTTAGAGTACTGGAAGTAGCTTTATATCTCAACAGCATGTTAATTTCAGTGGAATTTTCTTTGGTTGAGAATGCAGACTACACGTGGGGAGTGGGATTCGGCACAGTCTACATAAATGTATTCTTAGATATACCACGCGCAGACGCATCAGCGCGTCAACGACTGTATGCTAGGCCACAACCTAATTGTGACGTGTATTTTCTTTCTCTTCGATAATGAGATTGTTCATGGCACCATCTAGATCAGTATTACCATACAGCCAAGTACTTGATTGTCATATCGTGGCTTGTGGTCGTTGGGTGGCGTGTGGCGTGGACACGCAGCTAAGCCCTTGTGCCTTGCATATGCAGCCGGTTGTGTCGCCCACGCGGTAGGGTATCCGTGCGCACCAGTTGCAATGGTCCAGAATCGTAGTGATTTACCCAGGAAGTGTCCATGTCAGCATCTAACCGTGTGTACATGTGGAGGGACTTGCCGAGATGAAAACAAGCTAATATATTTGCGGGGTTAGAGTGTGGGGAAGCCTTCAGTTCTCCCGATGCCCGCCGCCCTTTGCATCCTTCACCAATTGCTTCTTTCTACCATCGCTTTCGAGATGCTCCGGTGATGTCAACATGACTGGGTGGACGAATTACTCGATTGGCAGTGGAAGCCAAGCGGGAGAAGAAGACGGGCCCATCTCCGTCGGAGGTGATAATCCCGCGTGCGTTAGTTGTAAGCAACGTAAGCTGCGTTGTTCGCGAGAAACACCTTCTTGTTCACACTGCTTGCGGCTCTGTAAGTTCCTTTGCGCGAATTTACAACCTCCCTTGCTGATCTTCGGCAAAGCTTCCGAATGCCAATACCAGCCGAGACACAAGCCGGGCCTCAAGCCCGGCGCGGTTGAGGCGTTAACGCGTCGCGTCGGTATGATAGCGCTCCTCTTATGCTGAACCTATTCTCACCCAGACAAGCCTTTCTAGAGAAGATACTCTTGGATGACAAAGGAGACATCCGGACTCAGTTTAAAGATGATGGCGCGACTGCCAACAATCACCCCGTCACCCCCGGGCATTCCGACGTCGCGAGGGAGGTCACCCCCCGTATCGAAGAAAATGTTCAGAGCGCCGAACCTCCCCCCGAGTATCGCCGCTTAGCCAAACCCACAGAGAATGTAACCGGGGTAAGAGATGAAAGTGTAGCGCCAAATCCATTGAAACGACGCCTTGAGATGCCAGTCACTGAGAATCGCTTATTTCCATTTGAAAATGTCGACATTGCAGAGCATCTGCCGCCACAGCCACTTCTCGAAAAGGTCGCAGACTTCTTCTGCATCTCTTTTCATCATTGGATCCCTTATATACATAAGAAGAGGCTTCAAGACCGCGTACGCCAAGGCTCACAAGATGCTGGACACGTGCTCGTTCTTCATGCGTTGGTTGCTGTTGCCCTGCGGCACATGGATGCGAACGTGCTGTTCATGGATGGCGACCAGATAAGTCAGCAAACCAGAGTCTCTCGTATGATCGTAGAGACGCATGCGATGCGTAATGTTACCATCGAAAGCCTGCAGGCCCTTCTTTTTCTGGTCTTTGATCTTCTCAACGACGGCCAACCCGAAAGAGCATGGCCGCTAATCGGATCGCTCACTAGGACAATCGACTATCTGCAGCTTACGGTCGAGCCATCAACTTCGCAGGCCGGGTCACTTATGGAGCCTGTGCGTCTGGTCAAACCTTCAAACGACTGGACAGAACTGGAAGAGCGTCGACGACTGTTCTGGGTCATCTTTCTGCTCGATCGATTTTGTTCTGCATCTACTGGTTGGAATACCAGCTTGACAGCTGATGACGTACATCGAAGGTTACCAGCAGATGGTGGATACTTTACGCGCGAAGAGCCTGTTACAACGCCGTACTTTGGTATATGGAACAAAGCAGCAGCCCGGATAGGGCGCTCTCTGGCAAATGTACCGGCGCAATACAATGACGAGGACCCACGGATCGACCAGCCACAGGGCGCCAGTCCAATGTCCGCCAATGGTTACATTGATGCATCCAAACTCGGGGCATTTGCGTATTGTGTTGAAGCAACCGAGAGTCTGAGCCAGGTTACGACTTTTTTCCTCCAGCAAAGGATTAACTGGCAGGATAAAGAACATGCCGTCAGTTGGTTGACGCGCTTCAAAGAGCTGGATCTGAGGCTTGTCCAATGGAAAATGTTTTTGCCACCTAGATGGAAGGATTCAAACATTTCCCCTGACCGAGCCATTGTGGATATGGATCCAAATCTCACGCTGGCGCACATTACGCATAACACATCGATGATTCTACTCCACCATCCCATAGGATATCCGCCCCGTGCGTGGAGTGGCTTTGTTGCGCTACCGAAGGAATGCAGCATTCAAACATGCGAACTAGCTGCTGTTGAAACCTCAAACATTGTTGGAAAATTCCTCGCCCATACTCTAATACCGTTCGTCAACGTACAGTTCTCGTTTTGCGCATTCGTTGCAGCCAAAGCCTTGCTTTTTGACCACCAAGCCTCACGTCGACCTCTACGAGCTGAATTCCAACGCTTGGTCCGCGATCTCTGGGGAGATGGCAACACGATGGAGGGGGTAAAAGCGCAAATAATACGAAGCCCTGCAACCAAGCTGGCATGTATGCCGACCACCTCGAGCAATTACTGGAAGCCTGCAAAAACGACGCGAGCTTCAGATTTGATTTTTACGACCATGCGGGGCTTGCAATGGACCCACAGACGTATTCCAGTCCAACCTATGCACCCACGCCTAAAACCCGCTCTGGAAGCCTTGCTCACGATCCGACCCTGATGAGACTTCACGGGCGCAACAGCAGCGTCCACAGTCCCCAATCGATGCTGAGTCCAAGACAGCTACCACCCTCGGACAAGACAAGATCCATAACCGCCTCTTCCCCATCAAGATACGAACAACATCATGGTCGCATACCAACTGCGCATTCTCTGTCGCCAAGTGGAGTACCCCCCGTATATCAGTCTCCATACGTATCGACAAACTACACCAACCACACCCTTTCTATTCCTCAGATCAGCGCCAATCCCACACCGACTGCCGGCTCGCCTCTTCCTCCATACAACACCATCGTCACTCCGGGAAACCAGCAGAGCGTTCAGGATCAATCGCTACTCAATCTCTCGGATGCGCTCATGGACTCGCATTTCCTCGACATGGACCGCGTTATCACGTTTGAAGATGCGAATTTCTTTATCCCAGGGGACGCGTTTCGGTGGCAGTAATGGCAGGGGGTATTGTTGGATAATGTTATGTTTGGCGTTTTGGGGACATGATATCCGGTTGCAGATGTATGGTCGATACGTGGAATTTGTATCGTACTTTGCTAGTGCTTTTGCTAAATCATGACAAATGCATGTGGCAGTAGATAGCTCTTTGTGACTTAGGCGAGGACGTCATAAGAATAATATCAGAGTGAAGGCATTTATGATGAGAGATGACTGAAGTGAGAAAGTCAAGCAATACCAGTTCAAAATAAGTAATGAATTCATCGAAAAATGCACTCCTGATTGCCTTTTCTGCATTATTTTAAAATCGACCACATCACGCAACAAGCTTCCTCGCTCACAAGAACCGTCCAGCAGCACAAAGACCGCAAAGAGTGAAGACGCACACCAGCAGTCTAATCTCTCAACATTCTTTTCTCTAAAAACCCGCATCTCCCTACAGTCACCAGCCACAGAATAGCGGCAAAACCCCATAATCTTCGTAGTCGTAGTTGGATTCGTTGTGGTCGTAACCGTAGTCGTGGCTGCCGCTATTGTCCGTATCATCGTAATCAGCACCTATGAAATCCCGTTAGTTAAATGATCAATCTGAAGCCGCGGCCATGTCCCAAAAAAAGAAGGACAGGCGTTTAGTCCACTACTAGACTACGATATAGTACCCCTATCTGTGACAAAATCAAGTAAGTTACCGGAGCAGAGTGAATCCTCATACTCAGGACAACTTGCCTCAGTCTCATCCAAATAGTCACCTTCGCCAAAAGAGCAACCACGTAAGAAAAAGACGATAAGAAAAAGAGGCTCACCTTGCAGCGGGGCATGCGCCGTCATGGAATCCTGAGACCGAGGGTACACAACCACAGGAGTCACAGGTAGAGGAGGGTACACAACCACAGCAGACTCAAAGTCAACCAGTCTAAAGACCCAATCGATAAAACGACGTATTATCACGATCGGCGGCGGCACGACGATTTTGGCTCGGCAAAGGGGGCATATATCTGATACTCTGAGCCAGGTGTTCAGGCAATCGCGGCCGATTTTGTTGCGGCAACAGGGAAGTTTGATGGGTGTGTGGTCCGAGATAGCCGCTTGAGGTTCTGAGGCGACTGCGCGAGTGGTGGTTTTGGCTGCGCGCGATATTGCGGAAGCATATGCGGCGTCGTAGAGGACGAGCGCGTTGGACTGGTAGCGTTCTAGACAGATGGGGCAGTCGGGATTGTCGTAGGGCATGGAGCATGCTTCCATGCCTGGGACGCGGCCAGCAGATAGGTTGGAGTATACCATTATTGGACTTTCTTTGCTTTTTGTCTGGGGTATGAAGGCCGCGATGGATGAGAATATAAAGTCCCCTGACAATTCGCAAATTTATAGCCTATGATTAAAGACATGCCTACCATGGTTGAGTCCCTTATACTTTATTTTGCAGCGCTACAAAAAGGTGGCCTCAGGCGGCTCGCTTTTGGTACTGCACCACGGCTCTCCTATCTGTGGGCCCACTTTTAGACTTGAGAAACTTCCATGTAAGACAATACTCCGCCGCCATACGATACCGTGCAAATGTATCGATAGAGTATTGATATGGTGCTCGCCATTGTTTCACCACATACATCTGGTGCTGTGTCTTGGATTCAAGGACTGTGGATTACGCCGCCCACTTCGCAATGTTGTTCGGGATCAACTTTTTAAACATATCCAACTGCTTCGCATGGACCGTCATCTTTGCATCCAGTATCTCAGGACGTAATTGCAGCGTTCTGTCGACCCGCTGCTGCGACCCGCTGAAGACGACGGTATAATCTGGCAAACGCGTATTCGGAGGTAGATACGACGACGAAGAGATGGTGCAATACTGTTACGCATGAGCTTCGAAAGACCATGAGGAGAGTTCAGGTATGCACACCTTTCCAATAATACTGCCTCTCCCAACTACCGCACTGACCTCAATCACAGTACCCTCGCCAACCTCGGCAGCCTCAACAATTGCGTTCGACTCCACAACGACGTTCTTCCCCAGAAAAGTGCCCTCGCTGCGCATGGATTCCCTTACATTTGCGGTAATTCGTGCCGGCGCCACGCTGCTCCGCCGGCTTCCAGCATCGAGCTCAGCACCCATTCCCACGCCAACTTTGGCCCGCTCGAAGACGACACAACCCTCACCAAGAACGACCGGTGCCAATGCACTACTGAGCTTGCAGTGTGGGTGCAAGACGGTGTTTGGGCCAATTGTTATGGGTTGTGTGCCGGTGAGTTGGGCGTGTTGAGCGATGAGGACGGATGAATCTAGGAAGACCGAGGAGGGTTTGGGGAGCATGGACGTGCGTTTTGGAGCCGTGGAAGAACGCCGATTCGGCTCCGGGCGCGCTCTGTCTGGATGTGACATGTTGGAATTGCGATACTGTTTGTAGTGGGCTGTTATGGAAGTGAATGAACTCAACGAGAACGCGCTACGAATTTAGCACATCGCCGAGTCACGTGGTATGCCCCCCCTTCATGTACGCTAAGTGCAATCTCGTCATTTTCAGAGTCTTACAGAACAGCCATACCAGGAGTGACTAAGAAATTTAGCTTTGCACGAGTATGCCATTCAAGTGAATAAAGCCGAGGGGTATTTCGTAACCATGCATTGCTACTATCATCATACGTATCCATACATGCTGCGTGACATGCTGCGTGACCCTATGCCAACATCATGCGTCAATCAACAACGCGATGCGTCAGCCTGTGATATTCGCACAACCGTCCCATCTTGTATCCAAGTACCTGTCAAGCAAAATCTCAAAACTAAACAACGACTGACTGCTCACTATCACCACTGTCCTTCCTTTCCACACCACCACCGCCGCCTGCTCTGTCCTTCTCTGGACTGCCAAACTTTTGCGGACTTCGGCTACCCACTTCCTGGCCTTCGACTTCAATACGACCTACAATGCTGTCTTCGTCTTCGCCCACGCCTTCGATGCTGTGAAGACTATCGTCGTCGGATGAGTCTTCAATGCCCTCGAACATACGGGCAAAACGCTGGTGGCCTTCGCGCTCTTCTTGTTCTTGTGTTTTTGGGGCTGATGGATCATCCGGATCTTCTTCGACCTCACGGGCTGATTCGAGTTGTGCTTTCCGTTGAGCCAGGCGGAGGGCGAACTGGCGACGCGCTCGGGATGGTGGAATTTGAAGCGGTGGTGGTATGTTTGGCTGTTGAAAGGTCATGTTAGTAGATAGTTTTAGAAGCAAGCCCTGTTACAGCAGTGAAGTGGAGGTGGAACGCCATCAAAAGGAATACACGAAAAGGAACAAAATCGAAATGGAAAACATGGTGATGTGAAGAGTAGGAGCAAAAGAATCCGCCAGACAATAAGACCAGTCACTCAATCGTGCATCACACAAAGGAGATGAGAGAATCACATCTCACGATGCGTATTACTACATGTATCATACACCCTGTCGGATGGCGAAGGAATGTATGTACAGAGGAAACGATGACTGGTCCAAAATCTAGCCTATAACCCCTCTGCCTGCCCATCTCATGATACAAACAAGTATAGGAAAAGGAAACGCACCAAGCGCGGATGGGAAACGATCGCGGCAGTAGTGTGTGGGTCGGGGTGGTGTGGATTATCGATAGTCCATATCAGCATCGTCAAATGAGATTTCACCCACTTGTTCGGAATCGTCGACAGGTCCCTGTCGTTGTTCTCGCTCTCTTTCGGTGTCGACATCGTCCATGTCTTCGTCTTCTTCGTCACTCGAGTTAGTAAAGCCGCTAAGCAAGGAGCCTCCGCTGAAGGTGTACCCACCACCTCCAGTGTCACCAGCACTGGTGAGCTCCATGCTGTCGAGGCCTATGTTGCCGTTGTTGGCGAGGCTAGCGTTGGAGAGTCCGCCACTGTCGTTTCCGAAATTGTTTGCCGCGTTGACGGCGTTGAGTACCGCCTGTCTGGGGCCGACGCTCATGTCGGGTCGTACGCCTCCCAGAATGGCGTTGTCGCGCTCTCGTGTTTCCGACAAGATGTGTTCGACATAATGTACCCAGTCTTCGGCGTGGACCTTGTCCAAAACCATCTGTGAAAGGACCTCATCGGTATGTCGCTCCGTAAACTTCAACACTTCTTCTGCGATCAGGGTGAGATGTCCCATATATCCTAGTCGCATGTGCGTCTCCTTGTGAGACCTGTCGCTCTCCTGCTGCCCTTTGATGATTCGCTCAGTAATCCCTCCACTGTCAAAGAGATCGATCGCTAATTGCCGGTTGTATCCACGGTCCATTTGTCCGTTGAAGACCTGCTGCACTACATCGTATACGACATTGTGTAAGAAATTGTTCCATGGAAACCGGAAGAAGAAGTCCTGGGAAGATTAGTCGCGAATGCTGGAAAGAAATTAGAAGACAAACTCACTAGTATAGTGGGCACAACCTTGTTCTCAACGAAAGTGATTTTTAGTAAATCGCCCACAACGGGTGTTCCGTCAATGTCAATCTCGAATCCCACAGCCTCCTCTGCATTACCAAACACCACAGAGCGTACACTTTGGGACTCATCAATGGGGGTGATCTCCGAAAGATCCGATTCGGGTGGTGCAGGTGCAGTGAATCGCGAGGTATCAATCTTGGCCGGAGATTTGCTGCCATCACGTTTCTTACCCGCGAATAGTGGCGCTGGTTTGTCGTCTGGATGGGGTGATAGATTCTCTATTGGTTCGAGGGTGACAGGTTCCGAGCTTTGGCTGAGTTGTTGTGTTAAAAGGGATGGTAGGACGGGTTTTGTCTCTTCGGGCTGCTCGGTCTTTGGAGGCTCCGGTGCTTCTTGACGGTCGTTCATAACTGTGTCGTTATCCAGGCCGAGGTCATCGACCTTGGCAGACAATCCTGCCGATGTAGGGGACTCGGCATCGTCTGCAGGCTTAGCTGGAGAGGTAGACGCTTCAGCAGACGCTGCCGTGTCTTTGGGTGGCGTGAGGGGCTCGTCGACGAATTCACCGTCGTCACCCGCGGGCTTATCAGCAGACGGCTCGCTTGGTGCATCTCTTGGCGCAACTTTCGGTGAAGGCTCCAATGGCTCACCGATTTGTTCCTTTTCGGTGGAAGTATCCTTTGGCGTTTCTGAGGCAACTTCGGGTGCAATGACCTTTTCGAAATCATCTTCAGAACTGTTCTGCACATGCAGAGGCTTGATTTCTGCAGTCGAATCCATACTAGGGGCCCGAGCATGGTGGAAGCCTTGGCTATCAACACTAGTAGAGAAGTCACCAAGATTACCGGCATTCGCCGAAGTTAGCTTCCCGTCAGCTTTCAGACGCTCCCGCTCGGCGTCTCGCCTTCGGACCTCAGCTTCGCTTCCGCGTTCGTTGAGTAGCGCCATATTGCTGCAATGCAGCAGCTCGGCCATCAGCTCACACGTCTTGAAACGGTCAAAGCCAAGTGGCTCTATCTTCTCCCCAAATGCGGTTTTGAGCTCTCGCTTCTTCCTGGTGGTGCTGCCATCTGTTTGCGTTACAATCTGACTAGAACTGTTTACAAGCTCCATGAACTGCGGAATGTGGTTTGCGAATTGGCGGAGCAGCGTGCCTAGGTAGATGGGGTCGGAGTTCTTGGGAACCGGCCCAATTTGGTTCTCCAAGTCGTAGTCGGAATTGTTCTTCCTGATGACTTCGATGATGATGCCCACGCCGACCGTCAGAGGGTTGCCGCCTTGTAGCATGAATTCTATGAGTTGCTTGAGACATGACTCAGAGACGAGTTGGCGCGTCAGTTCGTTGGGTCCTATTACAGACTGATCCTGTGTGGTGGCGTTTGCGGATATAGTGATGATGGCCTTGAGGAAGTCGCCAGCTGAGGTTTGGGTCGAGGTGGACTGGTCAGGGGCGAGGAAGCCGATCAAGCGGGGAACGAGGTTCTGCTGTTGTAACCACTGTGTCTCTATTAGTCGTGTATGCGAGCGCATGCGGGGTAACGTACGTCAACAATGCCTTGTCCCCCTTCACTCTTCTCAAGGCTGATGATCTTCAATAGCAGGTCCATGATGACAGGGCAGTCGACGTGTTGTAGCATGTCTGTAACGACATTGTCGAGTGATTTGAAGAAGTCTAGCATTTCCTCCATCTTGCGGTCGAGCAATGACTCGTTCACCTTTGTGAAGTAGCCGGCCTGGACGGGATCGAGAGGCGCAGGCTGCTTGATGTAGGCCCAGAACTGGCGCAGCGTGTCCTGGTTCTCGAGGACGGCCTCCGATATGGACCATACTTCAGAGGACAGGATCTCACACGAGACGTATGCGTACTTCATGCGCTGGCGTTCCTCTTTGGTCTCTTCGCTGTCGCCTGCGTCCGACTTTGCTGTCGACGTTGAGCGAGCCCTGACCTTGCCGAAGAAGCCAGCTCGGCTGGGACTCCTCGGTTCATGTGCAGCCGGCGACGTGCCCGTCTCATCGTCGGGCGGCGAGTTGGGTCTTGCAGCAATGACATAGCGAAGGAGGCGCTCCAGGACATTCTCGTCGCGAAGATATTCTATAAGCTTCGAGTTCTGCTGCTTGAGCTCCTGGATCAGATCCGACTCGTCAAGCAGCTCCTCGACGGTGACGTCAGGCTTGTCGAGGATGCTGTCCAGCGAGGAGAGCTGCGCATACCCGCCGAAGCGCCAAAACATGGTGGTTTGCGGTGTTTGCGGCTACAAGGGCGGGGCAGGGGAAGGGCCGGGCGAGGGACTCGAGTGGTGGTGTAGGGCGGCGGGGCACATGCGTAGATTTACAGCGACAGCGGCGACGAAAGCGGCATGGAGAGTCGGAGGCCAATGCAAAAACTGGCCAGGAGGGGGCCTTTGTTAGAAGGGACACTCGAGCGAGGAGGCAGCGGGCGCGTCGAGTGGCTTGGGCAGCGTGCCTACGTGGGACAGGTACCTGCTAGCGAGCAAGGCCGCGGGGGAGAAGACAATAGCAAGCGAAAGGCACGCAGGACTCCCAATTCAACCCATGCACCGGCAATTCCTGACCGGACGTTGGAAATGCAAACGGCCACGGGCAAAAAAGGCGGATGAGACGCTTGGAAGCTGCCGTGTTCCAAGGTTGTGCGAGGGTGTCGTAGTAGGTGGTGATAGATAGGCCTGGGCTAGTGGCAGCTGCAGACGACGTCGCAGATCCTCCTTGATATCCGCCGCGCCATCGGCACTGTCGCAAACGTTGTCTGCGGACTGGGCATCGTCACTGGCATGGCTAAAATTGTAGACGGACGACTGCATGTCAGCCTTGGAGACGCCACTATTGATTAGGCTTGAGATGCCATGTTCGTGTTGCAGCCCGAACTGGACACCTAGACTTGCCTGTCTGGTGTGAGGCGACTGACCCAACAATGCCAATTTATCGGTACATTATGAGTCGCTCACCACCCTACATACTTAAGTACTATGTAGGTACAGTACACATGTTTTTTTGGTGCAAGTTCGTGTACACAGCCACCCCCAGTACCGGTCGCCGTATGTAGTGCGGCACGTGATAAGCGATGACGTTCCATGTCTAAGTACATAGAGGTTGCGGGCGGGACCTACCGGAGCTACGACCATAATGCTGCCCGGGTGTCCACCAACATTCACCCCACGCGCGCCAGGCTGCACTCCACCGCAACACCACTAGCTCTTCTATACTGCGCTCTCCTTGCCGCCAAAACAGCAACCCAGCAACCCAGCCCTTCTGATCAAACACAACCAAACACGTCCAGTATGAACCGCCTCTTTGGAGCAAAGAGCACGGCGCCCAAGCCGACGCTCAATAGTGCCATCTCCAACGTACGTTACACACCCTTGCATATCTCTCTACCATGCTAACCCTATCAGATCGACACGCGCGTAGAGAGCCTCGACGTCAAGCTCGCAAAACTCAACGCTGAACTCTCGACGTACCAGCAAAAGCTTTCCAAGATGCGCGACGGCCCCGGCAAAACCGCAATCAAGCAAAAGGCGCTGAAAGTCCTCCAGCAGCGCAAGCAGTACGAGGCACAGCGCGACCAGCTGCAGGCACAGTCATGGAATATGGAGCAGGCTGGCATGATGCAAGACAACCTCAAAAACACAATGACCACAATCGACGCAATGAAGACAACCACAAAAGAGCTGCGCAAGCAGTACGGCAAGGTTAACATTGATAAGATCGATAAACTTCAAGACGAGATGGCCGACCTCATGGATATGGGCAACGACATACAAGACGCGATAAGCCGCAGCTACGATGTGCCTGAGGATGTAGACGAGTCTGAATTGGATGCGGAGCTGGAGGCGCTAGGCGACGAAGTCGACTTTGAGGGCATTGGAGAATCATCGGGTGTGCCAAACTTCATGCTGGACGACGCAGCACCACCACAGTTCATCGACGAACCGCCCAACGCCGCCAACAAGGTCAAGGAGGCTGCAGGTTGATGACCATCAGCTCTGTACATGTACCCCTCATGTTCGAAGCACGGCCCTCAGGCTGCCTCTCCGGCTACAGACTAGGCTAGCGAAGTCCCCAGTCTAGTACCAACGCGCGCGCAAAGTATCCTGTCGGTCACGATACTACGAGAGAACACGAAAGTCACATGCGCATGCCTCGTTGGCGTCGCAAACATCGACATGGTGATTATGGAGGTTTATGCCAGGACGCTGGCTCCATATGCTGCCGACGCGTGCTTCATGCGAAGGACTATCGACGAACTCATGTAGTATAAGTTTTGTGAAGAAGATACCCTTTTGGAAGATGGAATACCATCTTGGACTACCTGTATTTGCACTTTTACCCCTGGTCATGACTCAAAAACTATGAAGAGCTGCTCAGACGCCTAAAGCAATTGGATGGCCTACCCAACATGAGCTGATATGCTCAAGACCTCATTCCAGTTCGTCCACATCTCTAAACCTCCCCAGCATAGATATTGCACATTACACCGCAACAGTCCACTGCAAGAAAATCCGGATACAAGTTTAATATGTCTATCGTACGGTATATCATATGTAATCTATATAGGTTATGTTGTCAATTGCCCTGAATGAATCCAAGGGCCACCATGTTTGAACTCCAATTATGCGAATTTTACCAGCTAGCCAGCTGTTTACATCGATCAAATCCTCCTCGTAGCTGTCTCTCTGGCTTGACCACCTTGCCTTGTAGTACTGTGTATTTGACAATATTTTCGCAGTCCTCGGGCTTGACTCGCGCGAGCCATATGCACTGTGCAGCTTCACCATTGCCCTCTGCCTCCTGCTCCTTGTTAGCGTCCAAAAGGACCTCTTGGCCGTTGTCGTCTTCGAGCTTGAGGTCCTCCAGTTGCTTCTGTGCTCCGTTGACATGTCCATTAGCAACACCATTGGCTTCTTTCTGCTGAGAGGCGACCGACGAGTGCCGATAAATCATGACGTTTGCCGAGAACTTGTGACCTCCGACATGGCTTATGAAGTATATTCCTACGCCACCCGGTCGCTCGTCGTGCAGATCTCGGTATAGCCCCATAGGTCTCAGCAGGCGCTCAAACTCTTTCCGGAGTAAGGGCGCCGATTGACCACACCGTGCATCCCTGGTCTTCTGACTGCACATCAAGATCAGATATTTATGTGGGCATGGCCGAGCCTTGAGCGGTAAGGCCCCGGGTATTGATTGCGTGGCTGTGGTGGGTGCGGTCGCTGACACTGACATCGACTCGGCGGAAGAAGGCTTATCCGACGGCATTTCAGACGGTGACACGGACGCTGTCTGCTTGCGCAACGGGGTGTTGTTCGTGGGCCCGGGATTGACGAAGCTGGTTATGAGTTCTGGTATGTTTGCAGGCGTGACGTTTTCTACAAACTGCCATGATGGGAGAAGTAGCACCATTGAGCTGTGGTCGGAATGGTCTGGGACGGGCATGTTGGATGCGGACAACATCAGTTTCTATCTATAGTCAGCACCTTGGATGCGCGACATGACTTCTCGAAATGTGAGCATATAATATGGCAAACTTACCCCGTTGCTAGGTTTTGTGTCTCCTTTGCCAACCGCCTCCATTATACTCCCCTCCTCATCTGCAACATCGCGCACCCAATCCGTCTTGCCAGTCGCGACAATCATATGTGTACTCCATCCTTTCACGTGTCCATACAGCTCCTCCGTTTCGTCAATTTCAAACTTGCGCGGGTATTTGATGCTGCAACTCGCGCAGTCGTGGAGGCAGTCGTCGCCATCTACCGCAGGGTCGGTGGTCGGAAATAGCTCCTCCGTCTTCTTAGCTGTGGTGAACTCGTCGCTGTCCTTTAGCGTGGGCACCTGTGACGAAGAAAGTGCTGAAGTCAGCTTGTATGAAAGGTTACGAAACATGGCTGGTACTCGGTATGCGTTAATCGGCCTGTGGGGCGTCTTGGAAGCGGCCATGACGATTTTAAATCAGATATTGTGATAAGATCGCCAAGCTACGGGATGTGGGCGCGCGATGACGATAGCGCCGAAGCTTGATGCTATGTAGTATTCTGGGTGTTTCCCGGAGTAAGTCTTTAGCGTCCGATACGAAATACAAGGCGATCAAAATAGAGAAGTCGCAATGCAGCAGTCACCGGCTTTAAACTCTTCTTCCAGGCTTCTTGCCTGTGGTTGATGCACATGTCCCGAGCGTGGCTACCCCGGACATAACCGTAGTTAGAGCTCGGACTTCGTCGCCTTCTCCGACTTCCATCACTCAACTCCTACTCGGCTCCACATTCCAGAGGCACCGAGCCATTATCCGACTCCCGTTTGACATCCAACCCATTGCTTTTTGGAAGGGTCCGTTGGGGTTCCTTTGTCCCCGATACCCTCACGCGTTTCCCCGAGAACACGTCGACTGCCCACGACGCGTAAGCCTGTTAGCCTTGCATGATGAGGCTGAGAATGCTCAATGGAGCGCCGTTGTGCGAACAACTGGACTTCAGCGACAGTACATTGTTACCAATAGAGAAATGTTGTACATTTGATGCTTCAGGGAAAGCTCAATTATTGGCTGTTGATTCTACACAATCCCTAAAGTGGCGCTGCCTGTCGACCAAGAATACGCGACTTCGAACCGGATGGTCACAGCCTCATCTTCCAGGGAGTATCATGGACGAAAACGTGTCAGATGTGTCCCTCCCCAACGTGCGCCGTTTTACACCATTCCTCCAGGAAGATACTACCAACCTTGACACCACCATGTCCTTCAACGGCCCGCCAGTCGCTACTACTGACTTCCTTGAGCATTCGCTCATGTTTCATGATACACTACTATCTTCTCAGATTCTAGCAGAAGATGGACCTGAGAGAACAGTCAGTTCTTCCTCGTTCTTGACTACGTCATTCGGGACGAGTGTATCTGAGATGAGCAGCCCTAGTAAAGTTAATGAACAAACCTCGATCCTTCAAGTTCCATGCAAGATGGTTATAACATCACTTGGATCCTTACCCAGCGCAGCGAGTCTACTAAAAATGTTTCCTCAAACGCCAACACCAACTTTCATCTGCGTTTTAACTGCGAATCCCGAGCAGCGAGAAGTGTTCGTTAGGAAGGGCGAATACAAGATGATCCTGTGGGAAATCATTGTCGCGGATGATACGCATACAGGCTTCAAGGTTACTTTCTGGTTACGCCCGCCTTCAGAGCCAAATAGCAAGAGAGACTCTGCACAACATACGCTTCTTGAAACTCTACGCGGTATTAAAGTCGGCGATATACTTCTCCTGCGCAACATCGCGCTCAGACCATTCCGTAATGAGGTGTTTGGTCAATCTTTGCACCAAAACATTATACGCGCTCGAACAAGGATTGATGTCCTGATGCGCAGCAGTGGCGTGTCGGTTGCTCAGCTTAGTGGACTACCTGCGATTGTGACTGAGAAGTTCATGAGAGTCAAGAGATTTGCGAGAATGCACATTGCATCCGATGCTGCAGGCCCGAAGAAGAGGAAGAAGGGCGCCACACAAAAAGACACATTTGCGAAGCGGAGCATATCAGCTCATGATCTGGACGACTCCATGCCGCCAGATACGATGGGTTCTTTTTAGAAAGGTCGCTCCTTCAGTCTCGCATACGAGTAGTTTGAAGAGAAGCCAAAGAACAAAGATGTGCCGATAGGCTTCAGGGCGATTCACGGCTTTCGAATCCCTGCAGTATAACGTAGCGATAACCCCACCGGATAGCAATCAGCACGTGCTGATAATATCAGTACTGTCTATTATCCTACACAGCCACATCGGACTCTCTCTGGGTCCGAAGTGCGCCTGAATTTCGGCTGCTCGTTAATCTGCTCCTCGTAAGTGTCGCACCATTGCGAGGTGGCCTGTGCGGTAGCACTGCTATCTCGGACGATGAACACTACCTTTTTCTCTCAGCGGTATATTGACGACTAGTAACTGCGCTTTTTTGGGGGATTCTCATCGTCAAACCATTCATGATCACACTGTGAATTTGTGAATCCCGTCACTCCATCAATTTCGGTTGTGTCGAAGATATCGTCACGTCGGGGACAGGATTTCTGTTTGACACCGGCAACTCGGAGCATATACCCTATCTTATCTTGTTGCGTTTCTGATTCACTAAATTCTTTGGCTCTACCCCTCTTCGCCTTGTTTATGCGAAGAAGATAAACATGTTTCGAACATCATCCGTCACAAGGATTGTACGGCAAACAAGACCATATCCGCTGTGAATAAGTGCCTGTGGGGCGCCTGTAAAGCTCCACTGCATGAATGACGGTGGCAGGACTCAAGACGTCACGCACAAGGAGCGGGGCAGTGGATTTTCTGGGAAGCCGTTCATTTTACGAACTTCTTATACATTCAGCCATGCTGCTCTACGAACGCCGCCCACAGCATCGCTTGCTCAGTCTTTCTTTCAGTCCTAGTGACATCCATTCTTTTTCGCAACTCGTTGCACCTTTCATTCATTCAGATCTTGAAGATCTATTCCATTCTTTACCTGCTGGTCACGATGAAATCCTTCTTTTCTTCCCTGGCTGCATTTGCCATATCACTTTCGCTTCTAGCAAGCGCCCAAGCCGTATCCAACTCAACCAATGGCTCTTTATGCGGAGTTACCAAGCCAGACGATAGCTACTTCAGTGTTCTCGGCGTACAAGGAACCGGGGTGCATCCGAGGCAGGAGCTTCGTGAGCTCCAAAAGGACAGAGAGCTATGGAACATGTTCTTGCAAGCGTTTTCTCGGTTCCAAGCTATGGATCAATCGGAAAAGACCTCTTATTTCCAGGTAGCCGGTACGGATATCGCTCAACATATCAGGATAACCATTAACAAATTCTAGGTATCCACGGGGCGCCTTTCGGGCAGTGGGACGAGGTGAAGGGGCAACCTGGCCAGGAGATGATGGGCTATTGTCCTCATACATCCAACCTCTTCGGCACGTGGCATCGGCCATACCTTGCACTCTTCGAGCAGATTCTTCATGACCGTGCTGTGGAAATCGCTCACGAGTACCCCATTGGCGAGGCCCGTAACAGGGCTTTGGCAATTGCGGCTCGAGTGCGTCTGCCATACTGGGACTGGGCAATGAATCCGCCAAACCCCCAAGAGGGCGTGATGCCAGAAAGTCTGCGCTGTCATACTGTCACTGTCACTTTTCCGAACGGAACTGTAGGGGAAATTCGCAACCCTCTGTACCGGTATGACTTCCACCCACTCAAGAGTGAAGACTTTGCTCCCTTGGTATGTTTGTCTTTATAATACCCACGTTCTGTTGTTCAGAAAGATGATCATCTTAACACGGATCCCGCATACTAACTTGCCATCAGAGCGAATTCCGATTCAAAGACTGGGGTCACACTATCCGCTACCCGCTTCACCCATATGCTCTTAACGCCACTAGCCGTGATGTCGAAGTGAACGCGCGAGTAGGAAAACAGCAGCCTAATCTCCGCGACATGCTCTACAAGCTATTGACTATATACCAACCCTTCAGCCAAGTGAGTAACAAGGCTAGCGGTGGAACTATCGGTAACTTCGAGACACTCCACGACGGGCTACATAGTGTTTTCGGCCTCGGACATATGGGCGTCGTCGAAGTATCAGCATTTGATGCGGTCTTTTGGTTCCATCACTGCAACATTGATCGAATCTTGGCTATATACCAAACTCGCTACCCCGATACATGGATTGAAGACGCCAAGCAAGCGACAGGATCTTTCACTGTTGCCAGAGGTAGCGTCCTCGGAACAGAGTCACCACTGGCTCCATTTCACATGAATGCTCTTGGTGACATGTGGACTTCCACCACATCGCGGGACTGGACTTCCTTTGGATACACCTACCCCGAAGTCGCCAACAACCCGGACAATGCGACACTTACTTCGTCTATCAACCGGTTATACAAACCCAAGACTCAAGGACTAAGCAACGTCAACGCAACATACCCCATTCCAGGAGGGAACTATACCAATGGCACTGCTCAGGCCATAGATTGGCTATGCCAAGTCAACTTGCCGACCGATATCAAGATCTCCTACTCTGTCCGCGCCTTCTTGGGCGAGCCCAGTACCAACCCAGTTGACTGGCCTATAGACCCCAATTATGTGGGTCAGATCGCCTCCATGTCTTCTCCCCGCATGAGCTCTTCTGTCGTCACCACGGGTAACATCGTGCTGACGGAGAAGCTTGCGCAGAAGCATGCATCCGGTGAGCTGAAGAGTTTGGACAAGGAAACAGTTGCAGCCTATCTTAAGGAGAAGTTCAGCTGGCGTATTCAAGCCCTGGATTACACAGAGATTCCGCGCACCAACCCGCCTGCCGGTCTGAACGTTACCGTGTTCAACGTACCAGTCAGCATCCCTAAATCGGACACTGAAGTTCCTACTTGGAACGGGCAAATCGAGTATAAAGAGGAGATCCGTGGTAACCCACCCGTGTATAATGGACCCGGCCCCGATGGCACAAACTCGACACTTCCCGCGGGCCAGAGTAGCGGAGTTTACAATGCAGTAACTGGAGAGTTTGAATGGAAGAATGCCACGAATGCTGCGATTGGTGGGGGCGCGGCTCCAGTGCCTGACACGAAGACTGAAACGTCTTTGATCAAGTCCATAGTGACGCAGCATTTGAGTGCCGCTTCTTCTGCTGCGTCTACATCCGTACCCGCGTCTCGTGTCCCAAGTGTGTCTGTTGTGGAAGCATCTTCAGCATCCCCGACATCTCAATCCACGCCTTCTACCACTAGGACATGGTCTTTTGCAAGGGTGTCTCCCAGACCAACGAAACCGGCTGATCCTCAGACGGCGTACGTCACTTCGGTTGTCTATGAGTACGTCACCGTGTAAGGAGATGGAAACGACACATGCAGTCTATATCAGGCGGGATGCCTCCTCACACTCGTTTTGTTCTGCTTTCTATGTACATACACTCTTTTCTGCTTTTCATGAATATGTCGCTCTTCACGCTTAGGGGGTACTTTGCTGTCAAGTTCTATCTCAGCTTGCTGTTCATACACGGCACATCACACTCATTTGGTCACGATTACAAGAAATATCACACATTCGTTCTCTGCTCACTTTTGCCCACTGCGCAAGCACACGTGCCTTTCTCTTGTTGTGCAATGATGTTGATTGATGTCCTCTCGCATCAAATGTTATTGACTAAATACCTAGCGGCACAGGTCTGTTCACGAAAGAGGGAGATCTCCCAATCTGGTTGCGCATTTTTCGTGGACTTTAGATGATGACTGCGGGACTTGGAGGTTGGCGGGCAGTTGCAAATAAGATTTTCTGACAAGGCAATTACTACTTTTCTGCACCTATTTTCTCTCTTATAGAGCTTTTGGGAACATGGCCTGCTGCATAACATAGTCCTGTGTTGCTATGTCGGCTGCGGCGACATTGGGTTGCTGATAGGGGAGCGAAATAGCCCCGCGCTGTAGCAACATGTGGAATGGTGAACCTGGGTAGACCCAAGCTGTAAGCGCTTAAAGATTCAAAAATAACGATTTCTCAGACTGATGCACGCATGATTTGAAATGTTGATATAAAATCCCCACCAACGCCTCTGCAGTCGCCATGTAGAGTATGCAACCAATGACGCTTCCATACTCTTGTTCATACACAACCATCCTTTTAGCCTTCCCTAGTATCTCTTTAATCAAACAACGCCTTCCAAGGCAACCCAATTCTTTCCCCTCATTGGGTTACATCTAGATAAGATGCTTACTCCTGAAGTATGCCCTGAGATACACAACCTGCCATGCACCAAGCCCGACGAGCATACCCATAGTGCCCAGCGCAAACCACTTGACTCTTTCGTTTGTGCTCTCGTTGGTGTCCCTCAGCTTTTGCTCTCGGCTCCTCAGGTAGTCCATCTCAAACACAATCTCGCCTACAACCTCCTCAATCCTCCTGAGCTCCCCTTCTACGGGCTTCAGCTTCTCGGTAGCGGAGATGGTGCTCCAGTCCTTGGCGTCGGCACCAATATCAATGTCAAGTTCGACGTGGCGGGGGGTGATGGCTTTGGAGGACGACCCCGTAGTGAAGATGTTTTCGAAGCAGACATCAAAGGCCGAGTCTTCGTGCGAGGTGAATGCGTAGCGGTTCTCACCGACTACGTCCTTGGGTCGGTGGTAGTCATTGCCCATTGCGTCGCGAATCTAAGCCACCATTGTCAGCAACTCTTCGTGCAAACGTGTGATCTCGTGTGTGATGCAACGTGAATGTAAATTCCACAAGACCGCAACGTACATGCATGTCCACCCTCTGTCCGTCTCCCCTGTATCCATCAAGAATTGCCGTAACAACAACCAACTGTTCCCTCGCAACAAAGTTCCTAATGCATCGCTCGTACTTGGCAGAGTCGTGTGCTGAGACGGGATGAAGGTCGAATTTGAGGGCCGCGGCAAGAGGGAGGATGAAGAACAGCACGCCGCTGAGGATTCGCGCTAACCGATCCATGATGAATTGAATTCGTGGGTATCAAACGTGAGAGCTGCAGCGCTTGCAAGCTCAATGTGTCCTGCTCTGGTAGTCTCGCGAAGTGTACAGCTGTCGGGAGAGCGCACGGGAGGACAGATGGTCCGATTGTACGCTAGATCGAATACGGGAAGGTGCATATGGACCCTGGAGACCGAATTGGCAGGAACGCGCCCTCCTCAGTTCACATGCTTCAACCATCACAGTAACCATCATTCTCTCTAAGCTTCAAAACTTTTTCTATCAAAAGCATATTATTGGTATGCTACTTCTTCGACGCCTTGTCCCCGACTATATCATGATCCATCATTAACTGATACTCATCTAAACGCCGTAACTCGTCGCTCTGAACGCGCAAAAAGCAGTCATCGGCGAGCAACAACAGCTTTTTTTTTACCATGCGGTTGTGCCACCATCGATCTTCAGGTCATGTCCAGTCATGTAGCTGCTTGCTTTGCTCAACATGAATAGACCCACTGCCTTGTACTCCTCCGGCGTGCTCAACCTACCGAGCATGCTGTTGTTCTCCCACTCCTCTCGATTGGCCTCGCCCGCATCGAAGTTTGCTTGTACCATTGGAGTAACGATATGACCGGGACTCAGAGAGTTGACTCGGATGCCACCGGAGCCGTCAGGGTTCTTCCTACCCCACTCCATGGCTAGGTTGCGCGCCAGCTGAACCACAGCAGCCTTTGAGGAGTTGTAAACAGGAGCAATGAAGCCTCGGTTCGCAATGGTTCCTGACATCGATGCTATCAGACAGATGGAGCCCTGGATCTTGTATTGAAGCATCTGACGGGCACATTCGCGGGCTGCTAGGAATACGCCGGTATAGTTGACTTCCAACATCTTCGCAATATCCTCCTTCTTGAAGTCAAGCGCAGAGGTCACTTGCTGAATCCCGGCAGCTGTACGCCAAAGCAGTCAGTGAGTAGCTTCCGTTAGATGGGAGACCCCCTTACCTGCAATGAGTCCATCTAGGCGCTGGTTCTCGGCCGCAATGTCTGCAATACATTTTCGCATAGCCTCCTCATCCGCAACATTCAAGTTGTGGTATACCAGACTCGAATTATAGTCGCTCTTGAGTCGCGCCTGAGCTTCTTCGAAAGCTTTGGGAGGCTCCGGTAATCGATCAATGCA
This sequence comes from Pyrenophora teres f. maculata, assembly GCA_014334815.1. Taxonomy (NCBI): domain Eukaryota; kingdom Fungi; phylum Ascomycota; class Dothideomycetes; order Pleosporales; family Pleosporaceae; genus Pyrenophora; species Pyrenophora teres. The sequence continues at coordinate 5,658,505 of CP060568.1, forward strand.
ATGGACTTTGCCGCCGGCTTCTACGAGCCCTTCAGCCATACATAATCCTAAGCCACGGCCCCCACCTGATTATATGTCAACATTTATTACAAAGGAGTAGCACTTGCTCAAGGGATGGGAGGAGGACGGCATGCTGCACCTGTAACCACGAACACCTTTCCCGCAAGGTCAAATTGGCTGAACTTCTTCCCTCCCACATTCTCAGCTTTCTCGTACGGAACTTGCGGGTAGGTTGCATCTTGGTGTGAGGCAAAACCTCGGCGTTGAAGTGGGGTTGAGAGGGGCTGTAAGCGGAAAGCAGGAGGGGCTGGTCGCGCAAAGCGGCGTAGCAAAATTCTTGAGGTGCAAATAGATGCCATTGTACGTGGTGTTCACTAAGGAATGGAAATAAAGAGTTTAGGGACAAGAACAACGAAGAACTTCCGGTGTAAGTACAAAAGATACTGGACGTTGGGCTGGTATTTCAAGTCGTACAAGAGAGGCATGATGTAAGCACAGCTCATACGCGTCCTTCTCACTCCAACATCTTGGCTGGAGAACAAAGCATCGTAACTTCCGCGGCAAAGCCGGCCAGCCATTCGTTGGGAATCCGTTGAGAATCTACGTAGGTACCGTGCGCCGCTGCAGATGATCAAGGATATCCTGCCATATTGCCCCAATGGGAAAGTGATCGGGGGGGAAGCCAGAATACGTCCATTTGTTGGCCGCCCCTCCTCGTAAACAACGCTTCACGATGTTGACATATGCAGAGACAAGCTTGGGCGGTGTGAGTGGACCACACTGTAGATCCGGGAGACATGCGGGGCTGTGGATCTGCAGGGCTGATGGTGCGAATGGCTCATTGGATGTTGAGTGTAACGCCAACACGACAGAGATGCATCATACTGAGAAAACATCGGATTATTGCTTCTAGGCACGCTATCTGACATGCAAACCTTGAATTTCCATGATCAAAATTTAACCAACGTCATGTGGCGAGGTCATGACAAGGTCTCCACGATGCGATCGCACACACGTCAAAATTCCGTGAGTTCCCATGCGCCACTACTACTATCTAAACACATTGTCCAGTTCTCCGCTCCGTTCCGCTTGATTGAAACTATAGGAGTTTTTTTCGATAGGTCTGGTCAAACAATTCCTCAAGTCGCAAGGTTCTTGGTGAGAAACTGAGCTTCCAGCTTGCAGAGGCAGTCGCATTATACTCACGACGGTCAGACGTACCCACAACCACGGAGCTCTATTAACAAAGCTAAAAACTTGTGAATCTTCCATCATCTCAGTAGATACTTCGAGGTCTTTGATATTAACTGTAAAAGAAAATTCGCATACACAGTTGTATGTTACAGCTTTGCAATTATACCGATACTTCTGTTAAGATTTCCTATGGAGTGGCTACTACTGCTGTGTACAAAAGAACACTATGCCCCCGGCCCTCCACCAATACACACACACATGATCTACCAAACCGACGGGGAATTAGGATGACATCTCTCAAGAAACTCCAACCACTCGATACGCGCCCCTACTTGCAACTGTCTCGCTACAACATCGCGAAACATTACAGCATCGCCTCGAATGGCGGCCTCCAGTCGATCGCGCGCGAGATATAATGCCAAATCGGTCAGCTTCAACAACTCCGTATAAGAATCTAATGGAACACTGAACCAATTGTGAAAGTTTTCGCATATCATCTGTGCTGGCTCAAAGACAAGCGCCAACTTGTCAAGGTACGAGTGCGGTTCTGCAGGGAGAGTGACTTGAGCAGGCGCATCCATCCATCTAAGAACCTTTTCGCAGCTGCCGAGAACCTCGGAAGGTGTTGTGGGCTGAGGTAGTGCTGTTAAAAGGTTTCTGTTACAGCCCGGGCAGATCCAAGTATCTGGGGCCGTGAAATATCGTCTGATGCAAGAGAAGTGGAAGACGTGTCCACAGAGAGTCTCCATAGGCCGTTTCCCCTTTCTCGTCCCCACGTCTTCCTTTAACAACGCCTCGTGGCATAGTGGGCAATTTCCCAGGTTCTGCCTCGATGGGTTGAGCATAAGCGGCATCAACACGTCCAGGACCCGTTTCTGCGAGACGAAGACTTGAGCGCAAGCACCCTTCTCGTGGATCAAAACCTCGGGACCATGCAACGACATACCCTCCACATTCCCCGCCATAGATCTCAACGCACCGCCAGTAACATCAAACACCTCGGAAAAGTCCTCCTGTTTCTCCCTACCCAATTCCCACCACCCCGCCACCCACTCCCCCACGCCTCCATACTTGGCGGGCAATCCATCACGCTCCATGAACCACTCCCACCCACTCCTCAGCGCTTCACCAACGCTCAAACCCTCATCTTCGAGTATCCTCTGCAACTCTGCAAACCAAAGCACCTTGGGTCAATGTCCCTCTTTCTCCACTTCCCTTGCTCCACACTGTCGCCTCAAACGACGAAAATACCGCTTTTGAGCCAGATGAACGAGGTCGCTTACGCCATACACTTTGCTACAATCCATACCGTGCTCAATATGGTTAACGAGCTCTTCGACAGCGTCAAAGTACATGGGCAAAGGTCCCAATCTCAATGTTGATAGCGCCGTATCCGCGGGATAAACTGCATAGCGGAGACGAAACCGGAGGATGGAGATCAGACTCAGTATCTGGCCTTCTAGTCGGATGATGCGCGTGTAAGAGGGTGAGCGGTGCGAGGTATACACGCGTCGGGGGAGGTGAAAAGTGCGTTGTAAGTTGTGAGTTGGACCGAGAATGTCTAGGGCTGAGTCTAAATCGGGAGTTTGTACTCGGACACTAGGTATGCGATAGGGTTCGGGGGACATTGTGGATGCTGCTAATTTTTTTTCGTCCTTGCGTAACGTAAGGATATTTTCAAGCCGAAGCAATATCTATATAGGGATGGGGGAGAGGTGCAGCAGGCATGCTACGTGCAAACCCCGTTGTAGTGAGACATGGTACATTGAAGTGAGACAGAACACGATATTCCATTTTATTTTTTCATTCAAGGATTCCATGTATCTTGTACAACAACAACAATCGGGTGCCACGTATGACGTAATCACCTTTTTATCTCCCGACTTCGGTATGTTCAGTCTCCACCATGGTCTTGATGTCCAAACCCGCCGCGTCTTCCTGGTCCTTTGGTGCCTCTCTCACCTGCATAGCGGCTTTTTTGTTTTCGCTCTTCTTGTACAGGTATTGCATGACCAAAAATGTGCTCCAGCAACCTACGATGAAGCAGATGTTTACAGCATACCCCTTGGTCCACTTGGGGCCCTCGACAATGGGGAACACTGTGATGGGGTAGAATGAAGATACTGCCCATCCACCTGTGAACATGGCTCCTACAGTAACAGCGCGCGCTTCAGCGTCGTCGCGAAGCGCCATGTTGATAAAGGGCATGAGAATGGGCGTTATGGCTGCAGAGACTCCCAGGAGATAGTAGCAGGCGAAATGATAGCCCTTGGGGATGTTCCAGATCAAGAGCGAGATGTTGGCGACTATGTAGATAGTTTGCACAATGGAGAAGACAGACCATAGCGGGTAAACCATGCAAAGGGAGGTAGCGAGTAAAGCGGCGAAGACAGAAACGCCTTGGGCGCCTGTGGGAATCGTGTTAATCTGTGCGATGGTGTAGGCGCCAGGTGTTTTAGCGGCAAGATCCTTGAGCCAGATTGCCATTTGGCCGTGGGGGTAAGACGAAGATAAGAAACTATGCGTGGATTAGCACTTGATGTAAACACGCGCTCAGTGAGTTTCCTTACAAGGTATAGCAGAGAACGCCCATGTAAAACTCCCAGCGCAGGAAAGTGCGCTTCGCGACAGTCCAGCTTAGATCCTTGCTAGGTGCGACACCGGCGCTCACCATGCGCGTACGAGCAAGCTCATGTTCTTTTGGCGTAAGCCACCAAGGCTTCGCACTACTGGGTAGGCCGGGGAAGATGAGATACCCTGCGAGAGCGATAGGGAGTGAAATTACCCCATCAATAATGAACAGCCAACGCCATCCAGCCATACCATGGACGCTGTTATGAGTTGTTAGAAGTAAGATGGTTTGCGGGTTGAATATACTCACCCATTGAGGTTGTTGTAGGCAGCAGCTTGCAGGTAACCACCAAACATGACGGCAATATTGTTTGACACGTACCACACTCCGGTACGCTTGAAGACTTCCTCGGGCCTATACCAAGAGCCAAGAACGAACGTCGTACCAGATGCAACAGGCGTCTCGAGTAAGCCCATCAAAAACCGTGTACCATAAATATCGTGTCGATTTCGCATCTGGCTTTGGCAAAAGGTCACAATGGACCAGAGGACTTCCATAGTTGGCAGATAGTACCTGGCAAGTTTTGGTCGCGATAATAGCAGTAGAGATGGTACTTGGAAGACGAGATAGCCGACATTGTAAAAAGTGTCAAAGAGCGAGTACTCGTTGCCGTGCAGGTTGAGTTCCTCTTTCATCCCGGATACATAGGCGTTCTTGACGTTGGACGAATCGAGCCATTTGAGAAAAACTGTGGTGGTTAGCTGCAAGGCGCAACGCCTTCTAGTCCAGAAACTCACACATGAAAGAACAGAAAGTCAGGAGGCACGCGTCCATTTTCCTCAACAACTTCCTCTCCTCTTCAGGATAGTGCTTAGGGTACCATTCCCAAAGATACATCCACGCCTTCCATGGTGACCGCTTCGGCGCCTCTGCAGGCGCAATCAGATTGGTGTCGAATTCGCCAGTTCCGTTGACAACTCCACGACTCTCGTCGTGAGGTTGGGTGCTTGGCATGTCGATGTATCAATGTGAAATTTCTTCGCCAGTCGGTACGACCTCGGTGCGATCTAGATGGCACTAATGGTTCCCCTCTTGTGGGGAATGCGACATTGGTTTATAAACCTCAATGCTCGTTGACCAGACGCGTAGCTGTGGCGTGGTTGCGATCTGACGGCTGACGGATAGGTGCACGGATCCTGCCCAGATGGGCGGACATCGGGACGATTCTGCTTTGGGATGGTCGAGTGCGGGGGGGGAAATTCAGGCTAGATATCCTGGGGCTAGAACTTTTCTTATCTGTGGTAGGACTTCCAAACTCACGGAGGAGACGCGGGGCGAAGGAGTGAGGTTTGGGAGGTGTCTTTGACTTTGTGTACCGAGTTGTTCCCCTTGAGAAGCGACCGGAATTACTCGGTGCACCGTTCATCTGTGTTCAGGGTTAACGCCTGCAATCACTGCTATAGTAGATTATCCGACTGTGCGGACTGCTCTAGTCGTACTTCTTGCTTGTGCATCTCAAGAGAGGTGTGAGTGTGGGGAAGAGGTATGTCGTCACAGGCTTCTTCAAGCATACAACGCGAAAACTGAACCTGTCATTTCACATGCCTGATAACTGACATGAACTTAAACGGTCCTAGCCCTACACAGACCCAGGTATGAACAGGCCTCATGTCGCTAGGGACCTCTGGAGTTTACAATACTACCGGGTCGCGGATGCCCCTGCTATCATCCAGCAAATGCCATCTTGAATGGAAGTGACCACAAAAAGAAACATGCAAGATCGGCAACGGGAATACACTTCCATCTATTAATGGCTTTTTACCTACTGCTTTGGGGCTTGAGATTCGAATTTCATCCTGATGACGGATTTGATGACCTCATAGCCATCAAACAGCAGGGAGAGTGTAGAGATATCTCAAGCAGAGGCACCGAATTCATCATGGAATACACACAGAATAAAGTCTACAAAGAATTTTCCGTGGTATCTCAACCACACTGCTACGTATCGCAGATACAACGGTGCTGGGAGTCGTGAAGGCCCTGATGTCCTACCATGGCAGACCATATGAGGTCCAGTGCGTTAACCTTAGGACCACCCTGTAGCGTTGCCAAACCCCGCTTGTCGATCTCGAATCAATGCTCACAGTCAAACTTCCAGGAGCTACCGCATAAGTGACTAGGAACTAGTTCTCCTTCTGGAAGGTCATCCACAGGGTAAGCAGGAGCAGTGCAGAGACAAGCGATTTCCAAGAATTAAGCAGCAGATGGTATCGAGTTAAAGTTGCCAGCGGCCGGGTAACGGGCATCGGGCATCGGTATAAAGGAGATCTTAACTTTAGCCTGTAGCCCACCCACTCTCGCCGCGAAATGACCCTTTGCCGAGATATATCTCGCCGAGGTTTGCGTGGAAGCTCACGCATCACTAAAAACAATTTTGCGCGCCGAGGAATAGAAGCGTCCTAATATTTTCCTCTGCACATTCTGGAGTAGCGAGAGACGTTTCTCCACGGATTTTGTGAAAAAATAGTTGTCGTGCAGCACAGGTGCAGATCAAAGCTATAGACAGAAGCTCATCACTTGAACGCATTCTCCAATCAACACTCAAGCCCGCAATTGCGAGCTTCTCCATTAGGTAGTATGGCACAAAGCGTGAGAACGGCGCCGAAAGCCGCCATGTGAGTATGCCTTGTATCCCAACAGCTGCTGGGCGATTTCTTAATCAAAGCGCGCAGTGTAAAGGGCGAAGATCTCGGCGCAATCTACTCTGAGAATGTAGCTGCCAAAATCATACAGGTAGCACAACGAGGTCTCAAGCAAAAGGTATGCCTTTTTCTTCTACAGATTGAAAGCCTGAACAAGTAGCCTTGTTTATACATCCAGGCTCCTTTACAATCCTACCCACACACTGTACCTCAGACCGGTCCCGGGCAAGGCTACTATGAAGAGCGAGAAGCAGATTTCTGGACCTGCGGCTTCTTCCCAGGCTGTATATACACGCTCATCGAACGTTCAATGAGATACCCTCAAGCGATCGACGTTCCCGACCACGTACGACTCCAAATCCAAGAGCATCTACTCAAGCTGGGACGACATTACAGTGTTGCTATAAACCAAATGTCAAGCCGGACAGATACCCACGACATGGGATTCATCGTGCAGCCCGCACTACAAAAAGACTGGGAATTGACGGGAAACAAGGAGAGCTACCAGTCCGTTGTGAATGCCGCATATGCGCTTGCCTCACGATACGACGACAAAGTCAAAGCGATTAGAAGCTGGGATGTAGCCATCAACGACCGCTACTCCATAACAGACATGTCGACAAACTTCCTCGTCATCATTGATAGCATGTGCAGTAAGCCCCTCTCGTCCCCTCCCATTCAAACCCCAAAACTGAACCCCCCAACCCAGATCTCGACCTCCTCTACTACATCGGCCACGCCCAAAACGACGCCAGCCTCATCACCATAGCAACGCAGCACGCAGACTCCATAATCAACGAGATCCTGCGTCCCGACTACTCGTCCTACCACCTCGTAAACTTCAACCCCGTCACGGGCCTCCCCCAAGGCAAAATGACCAACCAAGGCTGGTCTGACGACTCGACCTGGTCGCGCGGCCAAGCCTGGTCCATCCTCGGTTTCGCCCAAACATACACCTGGACCAAGGACGTCAAGTTCCTCGAGACAGCTATCAATTGCGCACAGTACTTTGTACGTCGCTTACAGGAGGGTGACGGCAAGTGGCACCATCATTTAGTCCCAGTGTGGGATTTCGACGCCGAGCAAGAGCATGGCCAGGAGCCGCTGCGAGATGTTTCCGCAGGCGTGATTACGGCAAATGGCTTGGTGATTATCTATCTGGCGTTGCTGGCGTTGCCTTCATCCACCGCGGCCCACCTGTCCGGTGGAGCCGATTTCTTGGAACTGGCGGTGGCCATTGTGGGTCAGACGCTCGAGATGAGTTATGATACCGATTTTGCGTCTTTCAAAGCGGCGGTGCCGACGAAGAGTCTGGTGAATGGGCATGTAAATGGGGTTAATGGTGTGGTGGGTGGAGAGGTGGGTATTCAAGAGACGGGGTTCGAGTGTATATTGCGAAATAGCACGACGAATTGGAATAGGCATGCGCATATGAAGTATAAGGATCATGGGTTGGTGTATGCGGATTATTTCTTGTGCGAGTTTGGGAATAAGTTGTTGAGGGCGGGGTTGGTTTAGGTGTGGTAACGGTAGGGTAAGAAGGACAGTGGGGAGGCTTCTTGTTTTTTTGTTATCTGCTTTAGTTCTGGGTGTTCATGGGCGCATGGGAGGATTTCTTTATATCTCGTCTGTTCTATGATGGAGGACGGTGTTGTCATGGTTGTTGAAAAAAAAAACCCCCCGATGAAAATTACATGTGCAGGATTGGGGCAGGTTAAGCGATGGAAGTTTATGAATGTAAATGACTCTGTTACGTATATACTCAAGATACTCAGCTCACACGTGTATGCTCATCTTATTGACAAGTGATCCGCCAACAACTCGGACATGTGACAAAAAGGGTAACCCTTGGAACGGGCCCGGATGCATATATAAAAAAAAGCCACTAGACCCATCCAGTCATCAATCCCGTCGGCTTACCCGTCAGCCCTACCACGCACATGCGTATGATATGCATATGCGATTACTAAGGACATCAAGGGGGAACCTTACCAGGCTGAACGACATACATACATACATACAGCGTTCCACACAGAGAAAGAAAGTTCGGAAGTCACTATAACTTTGAGTTGAGTCCATTCAGTTACTACTTATGCCACCAAAAAAAAGACACTGCTAAACGCTTTAAAAAACAATACCATCCATTCCCTTGAACCTGAATCATTCCAGTTCCCAGTACCCACCCCGATGAGCCAATGCCCATCTCATTCCTACGACATGCGCCTGTCGAGCCGAACGTGCAGCCCGACCTAAACGCCCAAAACACCTTCATTCACTGTATGCCCAGCAAATATTGCGCCAATCAATGTGTGAGTTGTGGTGTGAGTAGAAACCAAATAAGCAACAAGAGAGACTACCACACCAAAACACGCCCTTTGTCTAACCCAGGCCGCCGCTATGCTTTGAACGCTCAGATAAGTGGGAGGCAGCAAGTTAAGCCAAAGTGAAAAGACTTTGCACAAGAAACGCCGGGGATCCAAAAGAAGTTTTTCTGCAATGCGAAGGAGGAACGAAGCGAAAAGAAAGAAGATTGACTAGAAAGCTGGTTATTGCTCAGAGTCGTCAATCTCCTCTTCCCTTCCCCCTGCTGTGATGGCGATGCGTCGTTTGGGTTCGCCCCAGAGTTGTTGCAAGACTTTCTTCTTCTGGCCGTCGCGGAGGTTCTTGAGGAACCCGTAGGTGCCTGTTAGGTCGCTCAGTTGCTGTTCGAGCCCAAACGAGTTTGATTGGGCGCGTCGGATGAGCGGGCTGATGAGGTTCTTCCGTGCTTTGTCTAGTTGGTCCTTGACTGATTGGATGACTTGAATGTGTGTTTTGAGCTCAGATTTGTTGATGAGAGTTGAGGCGCGTACGTCCTTGAGGAGCTTGAGGTTCTTCTCGTATTTCTTAATCTTCATCTTGTTGTTGATGGTTTGGCGCCACATGGAGGCGAGGAACTCGTCCTTTTTGTTTGCAAGAGAGTCTTCTTCTTTGGCGACGGAGCGGTGTAGATTGTGGAATTGTCGGTCTACACTCTCAAAGAGTTGGAAGAGGACATCTGCGCGCGCAAGCTCATTTGCAATGTTCTCCTCTAGTGTAGATAGGAGGTAGTCAAATGTGCGCTGTAGCGTTGCTTTTGAACGCTGCTGTGTGGTGTGGCCGAGGACGTCATTCACCACTCGGCCAACAGCTGTGGGTGAGCCATTTCGCTCCAGCAGGCCAACCTTGCTGAGACCGCCATGTACATTGCCAATGACGGTATCAATGATACCAATTTTAGGACCTTGGATACTTTGCAGTTCTCGCTTTGCCCACTCCATGGTGATGAGAATGCTAGGTCTGTTAGTAGATGTGTGAGACTCTAGAAGGCTATACCTACGAGTCCATGTCGCCATCTACATTTGTAAAGAAGCTTGTAAGCTTCTCTGCCAGTACCTTTAAGTGGTCGCCTAGATCATCCAGTTGATCTATGATGACCGAGGACGCCGACATGTTTGTAGCGCGGACGCTCTCGCCTAGATCTTGGACTGCTATACTGGCCTCTGCGAGCTCGCGCGAACGCGGTATGACGTTTTCTGAAGCGTACAACAGTGGCTCAAACTGTTTGGCCATGTTTGCGACATTGGCGACATCTGGGATGAGAGTGGCAGTCCAGGGCTGGAGTAGTATCCAGGAGAAGACAATAGTGGCAATAGTCAACAAAAGGTTTGCGCGCGAGCCGGTGAACCTGTTGAGGCCGGTGGCGAAACTAGAAATGGTGTCCTCGATTGGGGCAGTGCGGAACTTTGCTTCTCCTCTGTAAGCAAAACGCATGACTATGGCTGTCAGTACACACAGCGCGCAACGGGAGGGCTCTACTCACAACCTTCTGCTGGGCAAGCCTCGTTCTGGTTCTGGGGCGCAAGCGCGGATTCATGCGCGTGCACTGTGCTTGCGCTCATTGGCGGTTCGTCTTCGGACAGGCTGTGGGCGTTTTGTACCGTGTGTAGCCTGGAGGCGATGCTGTCGGCCATGTAGCGCTGCTCCTCTTCTGGTATGGGTTCTGGGCTTGTGCGCGGTGTCATCTTGTAGGGCGACTCTGGTAGTGGTATGCGCGAGGGCGTGACTTCGCGGTCGGTGCGGTACTCAAACGGCGATCGGCTGGAGCGCAGTGCGCTTTCACCCAGCAACGACTTTCGGTACCAGTGATTGCTGGATTGCGACTTCTGCCAGGCAGGCGGGGCCCAGGGACCGTCCGACTCGGTCTCTGAATCGGCATCGTCTTGGGGAACGCTCCAGCGCGACGAGTACATGGTGGAATGGCCGCTGTGGGCCGAGTGCATACTGCGCTCCGGGTCAAAGGCCTCGAGCGAAGCGCTTAGCGACGGAATGTCGTGTTCGTAGGAGCTTGCGCGATCCATTGTGTCTAGCATGTCGTTTGCGCAGGCGCAGGCGCAGTCGCAGTCGTCGCAGTCGGTGGTGGTGGGGGGTGGGGGTGTGGTGGTAAGGATGCTCGGGGCGGGCGGGCTCTCGACGTCTCAACTACCTACAGAGGCCAGTGGACCACAGTGGTACATGCGGTGAAGGCTCGCGGGCACGTGGGGGGCACCCTTGTGACGCGTGATTCTAGCCAGGTATAGTGATATCGGGCCTTGGGCTTATGCTCTACGACGGTTACTAGAGCCCGGCGAGGGATATGGCGCATAGCGATAGAGCGCCGCCCGCCCTTCTGATTGCGATAAGCTAGCCCATGCCGTGCCGTGCCCGCTGTGCACGTCAACGGCCAGCGTCTCTTCCAGGGCTGCAGTGGGGTGAAACGGAGTGGCTGGGAGGTTGCGCCTGGTTGGCTGTCACCTGTCTGGGCCAGCCTGCATGATTGCCTAGTGCCCTACTGCGGGGGAGGGCGAGTGCGTCGACGACCTGTCCAAGCGCCGCTGTCGACATCCTCCCTGCGCCCGCCTTGCATCCACCACCACCAGCAGTAGTAGTAGGTAGAGAAGAAGCAACTCCCTCCTCAACCGTTGTGTATTTGCGACCTCTCCCTTTATTGTCAGCCGGAACAAACGCCTTGCGCTGTCGCCCTGACTTCGCCGGTGCTGCAACCCTCCGATTGGCCAGTCACCATCCACCATCATCACTCACCAAGGGAACGCATGCGCCTGGGTGACATGAAATAACTGACAGCGACAGTGTAAGTAAAAATCGCCATTCCATTCCTAGTAGGTAGTATATCTGGCGCCTACGTTAGCGTTTGTATACTAAAATGACAACTATTCCTAGTCACCAACGTGCATGACAGTGAGACTCCATGTATGTATACTACCGGTACTCGTACCGCCGAGGATGACTCCCCATGCCCTCTCTCAGATGCCACGAGAAGACAGCGCACATTGCGCCCAAAAAAAACAAAGTATTCCCACCCAGCCCTCCTCATGTCGCCCCTCCATCAGAGATAGTGCAGCGTCTCCATTAGCCCCGGATTAACGTCCCTTTGCCAAGAACTCACGGAAAACCCCGCACCCTCGCCTTTTGTGGAGATACGCACGACCGCACTCGCAGAGCAGATCGGCGTAGTAAGCCGGCGGACACACTGTGCGTCACTGTCTGCAGTTGATCCGTCCCTGAGCATCACGTGGTGTGCAGGTCTCGAGCTATCAAGAAGAAGTCGAACAGCTTCTTCTTGCCGTAGAGCTTGTCAAATGCCGCCTCGAAAAACTTACACTAGTTGCAACGTCCACCTTGACCATGATTCTATTGGCACCCCTGCGCACGCTGCCAAAGTATCCACAAAGGGCTTGTAGCGCATGACTTGGATCCGCCACTTGTAATTAAGCGTAGTTATTGAACGGGTAAAATCGGTCTCTTGCTGCTGTGGTCATATTGACTTCGCTGCCAGGTCTGTATGCTACAACAGTGTTTAAGGCGTCGAGAGTGTCGAGTTTCAGTGCATAAGTAGGCGTCGGCTGGTTAAGGAACACTCACCCAAAGACACCGACCGAAGGTAGATTACCAAGCCGGCCTTTGCCGACCAGACCATCGCCGCGATCACAGCCATAACCTACCATCGAGATTGCGGCCTGTTGATATGGAATGGAGATCGGGTCTTGTGATTGAGTGTCTCCGAGGTGACTGTATCAAGCGGGTAGACTATCTGTGAATCTTCGAACAAGTTGGTGAGTTCAACTCTTATACAATCCAGAACGGAGGCTCTTTGGAGACTTACATAAGATACAGCAGCATCGAGGGCATGTCAGGATGTATTCGTGGAGTGCAAGTCTCCACATGCCGTTGTGATGCCAGACCAAGGAGGTCTGGATGGCATATGCTGCGCCCAGATGATGGAGGTTCAAGGCTGAGAAATAACGTATCATGCAACTTACGAAGACAGCGACAGTGTCTCAACTGAAAGTATCGGCTACCTAATGCTAGTGGAAAGGAGACGGTGTGTTGCAATGGCTGGTGTAGGTGACTAAGCAAAGGGGTGCAGTTTTAAGGAGAGTACGACAGAATGAGGGGTTACGGGCTTGATCCATGCTAATTTCGCATGATAAGATTGCTGCTGATCGGTACCTATGCTGCCTTGAAAGAGTTGAGCGGTGAGGGGCCGCAACTATTACCCGTTGTAAGCAGAAGCCTAATACGTCAGGGAAGGTACAAACGACCACAACTAGAGGCTTTCCACGTCACTTTCGTTTCTCAATATCATTGCTCGATACATTGTAGCTCAATCTGATCTAAAACAACCAGGCTCAAGCAAATGTGCCATGCACCTCTGGTGCCTTCCAACATTGCACGTCCTGTGGCTGCCTTACCTTGAGTGGCTGCTTTTACGGCGTGATCGCATCTAGTAATTTCGTGGCCAGTTAAATTCAATCTTCTTGAAGTTTTTAAACCATTTTCGGAATTCTCAAGATGCTTCAAGTCTTCCCTTTGTGCTTTGCTACAATGGTCTGGCTGCTAAGTACCATTGGGTTTTACTCAAAGCGCAGACTATCCCGCGATATCAATCAAATACGGAAAGCTTGTGGTTCCCAGAGTCATCTCATTCTTTGACTTGGTATATATCTCCCACAATCATCGAAACGTTGTTGTTGGCTATGGTGTTGATGTTCCTGATGTAATGATAGCGCACGGGCCTCATAACGCGACATCGGCTCGAATATTCAGCGTCACTTTGCGGGACCAAGACCATTCTCACAACACAAGCAACAAGATGCCACCACGATTAAACGTCACTGCGCTCACGCGCACAGTCGCATTCCGACCTAGACCACAAGTACAATGGCATGCCCGACCAGCGTTCCGACTCGCCCCATCGCAACCCCGCCTGTACTCGGATGCAACCAAGTCTCCAGCCGCCGACCGGTCAAAGCGAGAGGATGCGAAGCCGATCGAACATGTCTCCGAAGAGGCGGCTTCTATGGCGAAAACCATGGGAGAGAAGGGGCCTGATCTCAGCCAGGGCACGCCCATTGAAGACGTGAGGTCATGTGCAGCAAACAGCGCAAGGCGGAGACTAACAATTTCCAGGTGGTGAAAGGCGACAAGGCGGCACAAGAGAATCTGCCCAAAGTCATGAAAGACAAGCTCAATTCGCAAAAGCCAAAGACGACGCCCAACATGACACCGAATGGCTCACGGTCATACTCTACCATGACGACACAGACGAGTGGGAACACTGGCATGGACATGGGTCTTGTAGACTTCCAAGGTGCCTCCAAGGTGCCTACAACGTCCGGGTTGAAGTTTGAGATGCCTTCCCTGCCACTTCCAAAGGATGGTCATATCAAGCACCGACATGATCCGATAGTCGACCAGGTTACCAATCTGCTCATGCGACACGGCAAGAAGAGCGTTGCAGAGCGAGTAGGTCAGCCATCCATCAAGCATAGCCTACAGTCAACTAATCTAGTTCACAGACGATGGCGCTCATCCTGCAACACCTACGAACGTCGCCTATCCCCAACATTAACCCGGCAAGGCCTCTGCTTCCAGGCGCGCCTCCACCATCGCATCTTCCACTCAATCCCATATTGTATCTCACTCTCGCCATTGATTCTGTCGCGCCCCTCATGCGCATCCGAAGTCAAAGAGGTGCTGCCGGAGGTGGTGTTGCTCTTCAAATCCCTGTCCCACTTGGACAGAGGCAACGGCGACGTGTGGCTATTGATTGGATCATTGGCGCTGCGTCGAAGCGGAGAAACATGGGCAGTGGAAAGGGCAGCTTTGCTCAGCGTATTGCTCAGGAAATGATTGCCGTAGTACAGGGCACTAGCGGCATCTGGGACAGGCGCAACGCCATCCACAAGTTGGGCGTGGCTGCACGAGCCAACATTGTGTTGCCGAGGAAGAGGTAAAAAGCTTTTATAGATGGGCCATTTTCGTCTAGGTAGTAGAGAGAAGGTGGTTCATAAATGTATAATATATCGTATCGAACAGTGTTAGCGCTGCGGTGGACCATACTAAGTTTTGACGTCTATGGTGCATCACTTGACATTGACATGGCTAGGTAGTAGGTAGCTTATATGCCACTTTGTGGTTAGACTGGGCGAGTGCCAGCTGTAGCCCGGACGCCGTATCTGCACCCGGAGCCGGAGCACAGCCACACTTGGTAGCCGCTCCGTCCGACGGAGGAGACATCAGTTCAGTCGACGCTCGCTGCTCGAGGTTGTGCACGCACGTCAAGGAACCAAGCAGATACCAAGTACCAAGCAATAAGGAAGGCTTTCCGCGCCCGCGTGCTGCATGAAATAGCCCGTCTTGTCCACGTCGCAAGACCGTCCCTGCGTCGTGCGTAGGAGACGTTGGCGGTGATCTGCACACGCCAAGCACTGCCAACCCGCCAGATCCTGAGGGGTTTTGAAAGCCCACTTCCCACCGCCTAGACCAAGAGCACCCGCGACCATCGACTCGCGCTGACTGTCCCTGAGAGCCTCATCATCGCTGGTGCTTGCTTGCGGTTCCTCTTCCATATGTCGTCCGCTTCCATCAACCTGCTAGGGAACAACTTGTTCTCCGACAGCGGCTAGCCATATACATCTTCTGCCATTACTTTCAGCTCCAGTCCCTGCAATTATAACTACCCCACAACTGCCATTAGTATCATCACGCGCTCTCCCCACATATCTCCAGACGGCCGCTCGCTGTTGCGCGCCTGTATTCGTGGTCCGTTTTGCCGGCACCAACTAGCGGCGTCTATGATGCTATAGTACGACGCTGAGCAATTGATATCGACAATCACTCGAGCTACCCCGCGAACACGACCGCGCTCCACACCCATTCTTTGGCGAATATTCCCAAGCCTCATTCACAACACACTAGCCACGCGACCTGGCGTCGTCGAGCACCTTCCACGCACCCACGCACCCACACCGCCAACACCGCCACCATGGCCTCACTCGAAGCCGCCATCGACGAGGAGATGAGAGAGGTCGTTGCGCTCCTGGAAGGCAACCAAAGACCTGGTGGACGTCGCGCTGAGAGCCCAACTGCGCGCGCGCAAAGCCCTGGTTCGGCTGCTTCGCCCATCCGCAGCATGTTGGACGTTGATGCGCCCGCTCAGCGCAGAAGCTCGAGCCGTGGAAGCACAGGCATTCCATTCGCCATGCCCTCGTCGCCGCGCCGAGTAAATCCAGAATCGGCGTACAAGTTTGAAATGCTGCCCTCCATCGACGCACATGCCATGCCCAAGCGGGTGTCGCAGGGCGGCAAGTTGGATGCCGCTGCGAAGCCTCGCGCCATGTCGTCTGTATACGGGAGTTCGACCGGCTTTCTTGCCTCGTCCAACTCAAAGGACAGACACAACTCGGTGAATGGGCCCCTCGCCAGGTCAAAGTCGGGCTCTCCTGGACCCGGAAGATCTGCTTCGCCAGCGACGCGCATGCTAAGCCCGACACCACCCACCTCTGCTTCACCCAACACCTTTGTCACAGACTCGGGCAAGCGCATCGACATGGATACCGCATACCGCAAACTCTCCGACTCTGCTTTGGCCCGTTCCGAGGGTGGCCTATCTTCACTTCCCAATCGCAAAGGGTCGGATCCTGCCAAAGGCACTACTGCCGCCCCAGGCGGAGGTGTGCGCCTAGCTACCGACGACGATGGCGAGGACAGCCCTGCTGTCGAGAGCAGTGACAACGGCTCGGATAGTTCAGACTGGGAGGATGGGTGGAGTGGTGGTACCAAGAAGCGAGAGAGGGGCAGACAGCGGTCTAGGAAATCGTCTGTAGGTACCGACAGTATGGGGAGGGAAGTCATCACTGCTAAGAGCTTGCTGGCTGCGGCGGAGCAAGAGCGTGAGTACTACCTGCAATGCCGACATGGAATGAGATGTTGACTTTACGCAGGGCGAGATGTAGCCGTTTCCTACAAAGTGCGGTCATTACTTGATCCGCACATCAACGTTACCGGTCCTAATGGCGAGAGAATGTCAAGAAAGATTTCATCTGGAGTCGTGCACCCTCACACGAGCTTTGACCAGGGCGATTCTGGTCTCTCGACTCCAGTCCATTCAGACCACGAAGATGAGCTTGCAGAAATCAAATCCGCTCAACAGCTCTCGTTGAACATCTCGCCTATTCAATCAAACCCAGAAGCCCACCGTTGCGTCCGGCAGATTATAAGAGGTGACTATGTGCAATTTGCAGAGGATGCTACCAAAGGGCTCAGAAGACAGCGTGTATACCTCGTGTCCACTGATCTCAGCGATGAAGCTGCATATGCTCTAGAGTGGACAATCGGCACAGTTTTGCGCGATGGCGACACTCTGTTGGCCGTGTATGCTGTCGATGAAGAGACGGGCGTTGCAACGACCGATGCTACTGGCGCGCCGATTAGTCAAGGCACTACTGGAAGACAGGAGTCAGATCATTTGAAGCGAACACTGTCCAACCATGACGGGCTACCAACAGCAAGACAGGGGCCCTCAGCCCTGTCCAACTCAATCATGGCAACAG
Organism: Pyrenophora teres f. maculata; assembly: GCA_014334815.1. Classification (NCBI taxonomy): domain Eukaryota; kingdom Fungi; phylum Ascomycota; class Dothideomycetes; order Pleosporales; family Pleosporaceae; genus Pyrenophora; species Pyrenophora teres. The sequence continues at coordinate 5,675,886 of CP060568.1, forward strand.
AGGCAAACCTCAAAGCCATGGGAAAAGCTGAGAAAGACCGATATCAGGCTTGTGTAGAAGTGTCGGATCGATGCGTCAAACTATTGAGGAAGACACGTCTGCAAGTGCGTGCTGTGGTTGAGGTGTTCCATTGCAAGAGTCCCAAGCACATGATCACCGAAGTGGTGAGTTTGTTTAAAACATGTTTGACACTTGGGCAACATGCTGACAGTGTTTGACAGATTGACTTTTTGGAGCCCACGCTCGTCATTCTTGGTTCACGTGGCCGGAACGCTCTCAAGGGGTAGGTTTACATTCCTATGGTTGAAGGCACACTGACTAATTCCAACAGTGTTTTACTCGGATCCTTCAGTAACTATCTCGTCACAAAATCATCCGTTCCAGTCATGGTTGCACGGAAACGCCTCCGGAAACACAGCAAGTACAAACGGCAAAACGTCCGAATGTCCAACGTGATCGCAGGCTCAAATGATAGGCTTGCGAATGCAAAGATCGACTAGCTGTTTGTTTGGGGATTTGTCAATTATGGGTTTCGATGACTAACGCGTACGGCTGCCAGCATTCAAAGGCCCAAAGATTTGAGTTTTGGTGTCGCGAAACGTTCATGGTTTGGTAGCTGAGGACCACGCACCTGTTATGGTAATAGTTGGAGTATGGAATGGTGTTCTTGGGTCGTACATCTCTCTGCTCTGTACTGGGATTGAACTTCTTGTCGCCAGCCTATTTTTATCTACATCGTGATTCGGAATGAAACGGCTGATGAGTCGATCATGACTGACATGGCTAATGGCAGCATTGACCCCACCATCATAGCTTAACCTCCCCGGCCTCATAGCAGAACACGACACTGCGTACAAGGCTTTGCACTCGAAGCGGAATGTACTCGGAAAATTTGGCGCCGTGGGAGATTACAGGACTGTGTAGAACACATTGCTTTTTTCCTTCTAGAACTTCTAGCTTACACCTGACCGTTGGGTCGAGCAAGTCCATGCATCACTGTTTCAAGTCGTACTCTTTTCTTTTTTTTCAATCACGGCTACTCCATCCGATGATTACGACGTCATCCGATCTTCCCGCTTTCGTCCTGCATGAGGTCCGTGCCATACCACACAGCATCCCGAGTATCTGGCTCACTCAATCTACCATGTTCCAGTACGCTCCACTACGCTTCATATGTCCAAAGCCCCCGTTGTCCATCAGCCAAGACCTTGTGCTTCCCCGCAAATGTGCATTGCGGCGGTTAATGCACGAGCGGCTGACAAGAGACGCTTATGCATTCCACCCTGTCGTCACGTCGTCTACAGATGAACCCAAGACGTGTGCGGGCCTGTGCGTCGGGAATCGTGTATGCCTGTAGGCCGTTCAAGGGTCATGGTTCTTGTAAAAGTGGTGTACAGTATCAAAAAGACCCGGATGCCATGTCACCAGGCTTATCAGTCGTTCATCAAGTACTTCTAAAGCCTCACCATCAGGACTTTGAACTATGTACATTCCCATCCAAATGGCTTTACCAACACCGTCCCCATACTTCTCTCGATTCGGGCAGTGCGAATTCCTTGATGTCGATGAGGACGAGCTGGACACAACGAGTCTTCAGGCGCGAGTCGTGAAGTCACCTACAAGAGAGAAGCTCCTCAGCCCACAGAGATGGATGGCATCGACATCAGCCACCGACATCGAAGCGACTACGCTCCTACAGGACCTCGGACGTCTGGCACCTTCGCTCGTCAAAGAATTCATGCCAAAGAGCCACGCAGAGAGCACATTCCCCTTTCGGTTGATCAACGACGTCGGTTTCCAAGGAGAAGAAGACAGTTATATCACTCTCAGTTATTGCAGAAAACAAGGCATAGCAAACACACCGACCAGAGTGATAACTCCCGTTGGGCATCTTCCCTTTGGGTGGCAGAAGGAGTTTGAGCAGTTCCCACTACCGACCAGTGCAGCGCTGTTTCAGGCTATCATAAAAGAAAAACGTGCAGGAGAGGGGTTATGGTTTGATCAGGTGTGCATTGAACAGGAGGAAGAATCGGACAAGACCGCGCTCATCGGAGCTGTTGACAGCATCTACAAAAATGCGAGGACAGTTGTTGTAGCGCTGGACGACATTGTCGTCACGCCGGACGAGGAGCAGTTCTTGCGCTACTACGTCGAGCAATATAGCTACATCAACCTACACCCGAATCAGCAACCCAACACGGGACTCGACCCGCCCTTCATGCAACAGTTCGGTTTACTCAAGACATTTCTCGAGCGCATCATCTGTTCAGAATGGTTCGAGCGTGCATGGTGCACCCATGAGATGAGGCTGGGCCGAAGCCACGTCTTTTTAGTCCCTTGCTTACGACATTACGAAGACGAAGTCCAGACTGTCATACGATTCACTGGTGCCTTCTTTACTCACCTGCTGGCACTGGCTAGTGAGCTTGTCACTTTTGCACCATCATCATCTGCGAAGATACATTCGCTTTTTGAGTTCTTCCAACAAAACGACGCACTCGACAACGATATACTCTCGCCCCAAAGGCCAGATACTCCGCAGAACCTAGTCTCGACAACAAAATCGTTGTTTCCGCTGATCTCTGATACTTTCCGTATGAAAGCCGGCGGAAACCCACGGCTACCAGAGTATCTTAGGAGGTTAGACGCGAATCGGGACAAGACGGGCATCACACTGAACATGTCGGGCTTGCCTCTAGCCTTGGCGCCTTCAAGTCCCTTCTCAAGACCCAACATTGAGGATGAATGTCTTCGATCACTACTACTTGTCGGTATTGCGGCGCGAGATCCAGTTGCACTCTGCACAACAGGCACACCACTTCAGCTTCACGACGGGTCAGTATCATGGCTATGTCGCCCAACAAATCTCGACGTCAAAGCATCTAGACCATCTCCAGCGCGATTCCCAAGACATGCAACTCAGATTATCCAAGCAACAGACGGTAGAGCAGAGTATGCACAGCTCGATCTACACTTCTTGGAACTGCCGCACCGTACGCAACCTAGCCCTTCGTTCCCCGCACACGTCGTTCGAGCTCGAATGATCATAGATCTTTGCGTTCAATACCAGATACCTGGGTCTGGCTTTTGGAGTTTCTCGCGCGCGCCCGACCACCCCCGTACACCGGCCTTGCGCAACATCTTCATCCAGACGTTGGCCTGTGTGCTCAAATGCGGACTCCAGTGGTTTTTGGAAGTCCACACAAGCATTCAAGAACCTAACGACCCGTACATGGATCCCTACACAATGGAGATGCTACTCAATCCCCAGCTCATACTGCAAAACTTCATTCTATTACCAGAAGGGCAGGCAGCGATGGTATCGCTCATCCACTTTCTATCTACCCTCATTTCATCGGGTATCCCGTGGCCATCAGGCGCCTCAGAACGCACACACGGCCCACTTATCGTCGCCGCGCCCGCTTCATCTGCGTACAACTACACCGGAGCCCCTACACATAGTGGCAAAGCCATCGTCTTTGCGCCATTCGAGCATTCCAAGACCCTTCTTATTGCCGTTCCCGCGGTAGTCAAAGACACAGAGTATGCCGACTTGGCGCGAGGATGGATTCTGACGAGCATGAACCCATACACTGGGGGTTCCAAACCAAGTGTGAGCTGGACGCTACAGTCCAAGGGAGTGGTATTTGGGGACGTGGAGTTTAATACAGGACTGGCTGTTTGCAATGAGATGGACGTGAGGAATCATCGGGTATATGGGCCTTCACGTCACTGAAAAGGAGTTTGGTTTGGTTTTTGGATGATATAGATTCACGATACTTATAGACGGATTGGGCATAACGACTTATAGACTGTATATAACACTTTAGCGACAACTTTCTACATGGAAATTGGCATATTGTATATTATATTTTGTATATACAAACACTTCTGTATACTCAGCCACATCTATCTCACATGGCAACACGCAAACACTGTCGCCCGTCTCCCACCATCTCCTCCGTACAGCCAATCCACCGACATTGCCGTCTACAAACCTGTTGAGCACATCACTACCACCAAATCTCCACTCTCGCACAGCAAACACCCCGGCCCTTCCCACGTGTACACCCACGCGACACCACATCGTACACGCCACCAACCGACATCACGATTCACCACCCCTCCCCCTTCCAAGACCCTTTTTGCCCTCAAACCCACAGCTTAACCCAACCAAACCCAACACATCACACATCACATCATGCACACGTACCCGAATCTATTCATACACCACCACACCCCCTCCCCTGTCCTGCCCTGTGAATCCCAAACCCCACCCATCCACGTGGGAAACGTAAATCCCAAACCTCGGCTCACGGCAACTCCTGCGTCGTGGAAGCACGATGCAACTATTATTTTCTTTTTTTCTTCTCCTTTGCCTCGCGGTAACGGCCCCCCCCCCTAGGTACGTTACGTTGGCCCCAGCGCACCCTGCCCTGTCAAAACGTGATATCCGCAATCTACACAAACGGTAAACGTCATCTCGCCGAACATGACATGACAAGAAACCCCCCAACCCCCCAGTCCACAAGGTCCCACAGTTCCGTAAGTACAGTAGTCCCACATGCACGAGCCACACTTGCCGTACTGTACCCTGGAGTTCAGTTCAGCCTCAGGTTTCAGATGTGGGCATCGCTACCGCATCATCGCTTGGGAAGAAAGCTTCCATGCATCCTTCTAGAAATCTTCCCGACCCGTAAACTTTTTGCTTTTTTCTCTCTTCTATCGCTGCGCTGTGCTGACTCAATCCCTCATGCCTTGTGCATTGCATCATCTCACGCATGTACCCATCTTACTTGCTTTTCTTTCCTTTCTCTCCCTAACTAACCCTCATCCTCACCACCCCCCCCCCTCTCCACTTCTCTCACCACCCCTTCTCCACCTCCTCCGCAGACGCAGACGCCGATGCAAACCCCGACAGCCACGTTACAACATCCTGTGCAGCGATCTTCTGACTCAAGACTCGCTGTTTTGTCGTCTCGTCGCGAGTTGATTACACGGCTGGGGCATGGCTGACAAGGGGGGGGGGGGGGGGTACACACATCAAAGAAGCAGAACCACCACCACCACCACCACAACAACAAGGGGTTTATGTTTAGCTACGTGTATAGTAGCATCTACACACACATGATGCAAGCCACGGCAATCTGAATACGATGTCGATCAAACGGACAAGGGCAGTGTGTGCATGCAAGTCGAGTCGCGCGTCGCGTGGTGGGCTCAACCCGATTATGCAGGTAGACGAGTTTCAGATCTTGTTGAGGTTTTTTTCTTGTTGTTTCTTTTTCTTCTGCCGGTCGCCTTGCCTTGTTCTTGCTCGGCTGCGGCTGCGGTTCCTTTGATCAGCCCGGTAGAGATGAAACCTCGATGCGAGGGAGGTTGGGGTTCGAGAGGACCCTCTTTTTGGGAGTGGGTTGTTGCACACACGCACGCGAGTAAGTGCTCGCGTGAGGAAGTTCGATTAGATACACACAGAGAAAAAAAAGCACACATGAAAAGACGCGCAATGATGCAGCGGTGAGTTGCATGTGGTGTTTGTATGCGATATATCATGTATCAAGTTCTTGCTTCGTTATACATCATGCTATGTCGAAGCCTGACATGGCCAACTCATTATCTCCTTCCTGCGCGAGACAGCTCAAGTCCTGCGCGAGAAAGCTCAAGTCATTTCTTTTCCAAGCGGATTCAGCTCTTCCTCAATGAACTTGTTCGCAGAATATAGCTCCGTGCTGCCGTATACCACACGTCTTGGGCCAGCACCAGCTGCACTCGTTCTCGACGCCCACGAGGAGAGGTTGCTCTGCTCTACCATGGAACCACCGCCTACGGTAAAACATATAGCCTCTGTGAATGCAGCGCGCTTCTGGCCAAACGTAGCTTCGAGGCCTCGACTTTGTTGTTGTTGGTTACGCGATTGGCTCGCTGGCGGTAAGGTGCCGCGGGCATTCGATGACCGCGGATCAAAGTATAGGTAATTTTCTGTCATAGCACTTTGCGCAGATGTCGCGCTTGATGGGTCACAAATGGCCTGTGAACGTTAGCAGTGGTCAACAACTAGTTGAGGGAGAGTTTCGTACTTCGACTATCTTTGTGACTGGAAGGTCTGAATTAGACGGTATGAATTGCTTGATCCCACTCAGTACACCGGAGATGTCCAGGTTAGCCGAGAAACCACCGGCATCCTTGAGTCTCGAGCTCAGATTGGAAAGCCCACCAAACAAATTGGTCACAGGAGCTTGTGCAGGCTTTGTAGGTGCAGCCATGGTTGTCATCTTGCTGATTGAACGAACGCTGGCCACGTACGCTAAAGCGCTCGTGTCTGCACCCGCGGCTTTTAGTGCCGAATCAAAAGATTCCAGTTGACTCCGCGTAAGCTCCTGCGCTGTGGTCAGGTAGAATTGGATGAAGAACCTCAGCTTGTCTGTTGGATCGTTGCCGCCTTCTCCACGGATTATCTGCAAGACACTCTCTGGTGTTTCTTTGGCTAAGTCGGCTTCGCGTTGGAACCATTCGTCAAGTTTTCTATTGCGAATTCCGTCTAACAAGGACTCCAGTATTGCCATATGCCCTTCCAAAACGCGCTTTTTCTCTTGAAGTGCAGGTAGCTGGGCGATTGCACCCTTCAAGTGTGACGCAAAGTTGGCCTCGGCCAAGTCATCTATAGACTTGGAAGGGGTGTTCCTTGTCAGCTTTTCCGCATCTTGTTGGTACATTTGCCATTCATTCGTGACATCTTCGGCTGCTTCAGGGAAGGGCAGTGCTGCATTGCGACTCCAGAAGTAGTCGGTGGCAGTAAGGTCAATTGTGTTCTTCTTCACACTGTGAATGAATCAGTTTGACGTTCATCTGTTGGGAGCAAGCACATTACCCTTTGGATGGGTCCTCCTTGTCCAGGGGAACCGTAAGGGTTACAGTGTTAAGATGGAAGGGAAGACAGTCAGCCACGAGACTTTGATAGATCCAGCTGTGACCAAGAAGCGCACATAAGCTGCACACGTTAGATACTTGGACACAGACTTGAGCAAATGTACTTACTCTATGCTCCTGTCCAAGATGATGAGCACAGGCCGTGGCGATGAGGCCGCAGAGGAAAAACTTTCCTTGCTGTTGAGAATATAGTCGCGAAGTTTTCTGTCCAGCTTTGCAGCGATGAGCTCAGCGGCACCCCCTTTTGGACAGCGAATTATTGGAGCTACAGCCATGGTGACGACTGGAAATTGGCGAATCAAGTCAGCGTGTGTCTTTATGAAACTCGATACCAGCGGCAGAATGGCCACGTACCAACTGAGAAGAGACCAGAGACTATGCGATCAATCAGCTCATCAAGCTCCTGGTCGGGTGTGTTTGCACTGTTGATTATGCGGTACGCGTTTGGGATGTTGAGAGAGAACAAGTCGCTGTTGGGTGTGGAGAAGTTGAGGAATCTTGATCAGGTCAGTGGAAGTTGTGCATGTGGCTCGTGGGGATCTTACTGGTCGTATATCTGGGCTATGTGCTCAGCACCCGAAGCCGCGACCTGTCCTCCAAAGTCTTCGAGCAGTGCGCGGGGTATGCTTGAGAGAAAGTTGATGTATACGGGCTGATACATTGCCTCTTGGAGGTCCTTTGCGACGAGGTTTATGTTCTCGGATGTGGGGGATATGAGATATATGGCTGGGGTATCGGGGATTGGGTGTCGCTTGGCCTTGATGTTGAAGTGGACGGTGACCTATATGACAGTCAGTACTGTGTTGCAGCGCTGCAAGGCATGTTTAGAACATACGCCGGCCGCCCGCAAGTCGTTCACGCGCAGGACAGTGCTGATGACATCGCGCGCCTCGGAATCGACCACGAGCACCTTCCACTGGATTTCGGCCGTGTCTGCGACGGGATTGGCATCGTCTTGGGCGTCGGGGTTTGTTATTGGGGCATTCAGGTGCAGGATACGCTTGATTGCAGCTGTCGGTGTGTTAGTCGAGGTGTGGTGACATGAGACATGTGGCAGTGGCAGTGGAAAGCAGTACCTATTTGGCGGTCCCTCAGAGAGGAAGGAGGAGACATTGTCGGAAGTGGGATTGGCGCCCGCCGCTACACGGAATTGTTTGCATGCACAGAGGGCTAGGCAGGGTGAGGGTGGAGAATAGGTTGGGGTGCAGGCCGACTTGGAAAAGACTCTCCTTGACACTCCGCAGTTCGGGTTCCGTGTCTTTGGCGATGATGATGGTCGAGCTCGCCGTGGCTGGCTGCCCCACCTGAGGCTAGCGCGACACGCTACTTGGCGAGCGGGCTCGCTTTGAAAACGGGCTCCCCCCTTCGCGGGCTCCCTCGCTCCTAAACTCACCTCGCCCACAACAACCCCATCCCCCTTCTTCCGTCTTGACACTCATGCTACTTCTCAGTGAACTCTCGCCCACGTAATAAGGGCATCTGATTCTGAGGCTAGATTCTACTTCGAGTCCTTGCTTTGGGGGAAGTGTGCGCTCAGGCTGGCAGAGGCGTTTGTCGGGACAGGCGTGCGGCTGTGAAGGGCAGAGTGACCAAAGCATCATCTTCAGCATCTGCTACTAATCCAGGCCCATCGTGGACTTCGGCTGCCTTCGCAGGCAACAGACGGTAGCGTGTCCAGCAGACACAGCGCCGCGTGTGGTGTGCTCTGGGTGTGGTGGTCATCGCATAATACGCGACGCAAAAAAGTGCCGTCTCCATAAAGGCCAAATCTGCGCATCGCGGACCGGGGGGACACGCAACACGGGCACTGCGTCGTGAGACAGGTCAAGGTCTGTCGCTTTCGAGCATCAAACCAGAGCGACAGCAGGCAGACAGGCAGCAACGGCCTCGGTGAGTCCCGCAGGCCGGTCGCGCTCCTCTGCACGCTCTGCACGCTCTGCTCGCTCTGCAAAGCACTGCAGGCCCTGGGCCCCAGGCCTCCTTTCACAGCAACTCCACGCTACCGCCACAACCGGAAGCTTTGTCGACCTTTTTCCGCTTTACATTTCCCCGAATCGGCAACCTTTCACACTTGTGACTCTGCGCCAGTCCATTTTGCGCCTAGTGCGTCTGCATAGCCGCCTAATTCAATCCTGTTTGACGGTCTCCGACACTTGTGCGTTGCCAACCAATCACAACCCTGCAATTGACAGCTGACACATCTGTTAGCCAACGAGCCAATCCACTCGCAAGCCACACACCATGGCCTCTAATCACGTGCCGAGTGACCAAGTCCCCATCCAGGGCCAAAACGTCTACGACCCTTCATACCAGCATCTCTTTTCTTCTGTCGACCGCTACGGCGGCCCCTCGTGGGAAGCCCAGCTGCAACAGCACTCGGCTCTGCCACCCAGTGCATCGGGTGGCCAAGCCTGGCACCATAGCCCCTTCAACCAGCAGCAGCAACAGCAGCAGCAACAACAGCAGCAACAACAACAGCAGCAACAACAACAGCTACAACAGCAGCAGCCCTTCAACGCCATCAGCCAGGCCTACGGTGGTCCAACCCAGGGCCTTCGCACTGCATCACCCTACCAGTATGGTGGTCAGTTTTCCCAGCAGCCGCCGCTGGGCAGCTATGGACAGCCGTCAAACGTTGATCCATCTCTGGGATTAGACCCAAATGCAATCCGACAGCAGCAGCAGTCGCCGTACCAAATGCCAATGCGCACTGCTCCTCCGCAATCACATGGTAGTACTGTGACTCCCCAAGCCTTGCAACATAATGTGTCATCGCTACAACAAGCTCGGGCCACTGCAGCCCCTCAACAAGTAAGCACTTTCACTCTTCGACCTTGAATCAAACACTAACCAAGTTTAGCAACAAAGAAGTACGGCAGAGATTTTCACTCAGCAGCGTTCTGCACCGGCTTCTTTTGTCAAGCCGGTGCCTATTCCTGAGTATGAGATTCCCAAAGGCAGGAAGTCGGGCGGGCTACATGTTGTTGATCAAGCTGCTCTGGCGAAAGCCACTAATTCTGTTCCATTGAATAAAGTCGTGACTTTGGGCTCGGAGCCGTTCCATCTTACTACCAATAGAAGTAAGCCTGAATACATGACTAGTTCTCCTAAAGTAATGTCTAACATACGTGTAGCCGCGCTCCCAGTATACGTTGCTCGACAGTCTCTTAAAGATCTGAAGAAAGCCGGAGCTGACAGCAAGAAGTTGCGGGCGAAGCAACTGGCAACCAAGTCCCAGTCAAGAGCTCTCAAATCTATCAAGAGGCCAGAATTGAAGAGGGAAGTCAGCGACAGTGAAAGTTCGACCGACTCCTCCGATTACGACACCGACTCCTCGGACGAAGAAGAAGAAGAGCAGATGCCGGTGCCGGCTTCAAGGCCTGAAGATCCCGATGCAGCTGTACGCTACGATGTCATCAAAGCTACGTGGTATCCTTCAACATCGGTGCCGAGTTCAGACCAGATCAAGACCAGTATGCGCGAGATCTGGGAAGTCCTCAACACCATTCAAAAGCGGTGGCGGGCTGATACTAGAGCCGTGACAGAAGCAGAAGAGCAAAACAAGACAGGTGAGCTGCCCGTGCTCAAAAGCCGGGTTACTAGTCAGCGTGACCTTCTCAAGTCTGCACTTGGGGCGGCGCTCGAGTCTGCCCATCCTGATGTGCTCTACCAGTTGGGACATATCAAGCCATTTTTGTATCTTTGCTATCAATTTTTGGCGAACCGGTTTCGTAGTAAGGACTATGATGGGCCCCTGTCTGCAGTCATATACGAGGTGCTGTCGCGTTGTGGTACCTTGACTTCTGAGGTCCTTGAGGAGACCAAGCTCTTGAAGGCACTTGCGTCGATGAAAAAACACGCAAATGAGAAACACAAGGCTTTCATACAAAAGGTGATGGATGGCGCCGTGGCCAACTCTAAGAAGGCGAAAGCAAGTCCGCCACCACGGGTCGAGCCAGCCGAGAGTAAAGGCGTCAAAAGACCTGCCACAGAAGCCGCAGGCCGCTCATCGAATGAAAATCCTTCGATGAAGAAGCCAAAGGCCCCCGAAGCTTCCGTCAACGCGAAGAAAGACGTTGCGGGTGCAAAGACCGTAACCACCTCTACAACATCGACTGTACAGAAGCGACCTGGTGAGAGAGCTGCTGCAGCTCCAGCTCCCGTCAAGACACGTGTCAGCCAAGTCACCAATAAACCTTCAGGCATCTTTGCTTCCCTCACCGCGGCCGCCAAAAAGACGGCACCACCAGCTGCCACGACAGGTGCAAAGGGCGCCAACGCAGTCAAAACTGCCGCATCAGCAACGAAGGAGAAGAAGCCTGCGGCGGCAGCGAAACCCGCATTCTCCTTCGCCCAGACAATGGCCTCACTTCAAAAGCCCAAAGAGCAACAATCAGCGCCTGTCAAGTCTGAGAAGCCACTGCCCGTGGAGACTGAGCAAGAAAAGGAAAAACGCGAACGGAAGGAACGTCGGAGACATCTACGTGTCTCGTGGCGGAATGACGCAACGCTGGTTGAGATCAAATATTTCGATCATGAGGCTGACGACGAGGAGATGCATCACAAGGAAGATCACCTTGTTCGTGACGCTGGCGACATTGGTGGGGAAGGTCACATGTTCAAGCAACACAAGGAGCTTGATCTGGACGATGACGATGAAGAACTGGATACTGAGCAGAAGTCTTGGGACCCACCGTCTTTGGTCGACTTTAGTGTTGTACGCCAAGAGGAGCGCGAGCGCAACTACATGCCATATGGAGGTGGCTTCTTGGAGCCGTCGTGCCCTGAAAAGGAAGCCAATGTGCAACGCGAAAACGCTACGCTGATGGTCTACTACTCCAGCAGTGACGATATTCCACCGTCTCCAAATGAACCTTTGGAGCAAGCGCAGGCGGATGCGCCGGTTGGCACTGTTATTCAATTTGGAACTCCACCAGATATGGTGCTGGCCAAGTGCCCGCAGGCGCCCATGGCAGCGGCTGCACAAGACTTTAGTCATTTGGAAAACCTTATCAAGCAGTTGTCGGCAACGAACGCACCTCCAGCTCCTACGCCGGTAGCTCCCGTCGAGAATGTGTACACACCGCCTCCACCTCCAACAGCTTCTTGGGACGGCGCTAATATTCAGAACATTCTCAACTCAATTAGCAACAGCCAGGCTGCTCCTCCACCCGCGCCACCTGTGTCGTTCCCGCCACAGCCGCCAATGCCACAGCCCGGTATGTCGCTAGACATTGCCGCAATCATCGCCAACATGCAGGCGGCGTCTGGAGGCGCTCTTCCTCCCCCGCCACCACTACCAACAGGGTTCCCTCCGTTTCCGTTTCCCATGGCACCCCAGCCCCAGCAACCTGAGGCAGCAGCATGGTCTCAGCAGATGCCAGATGTCGCTTCCTATCAGGCCCAGTACAATCAGCAAACCAACGGCGGGGTTAAGCGGCAGCGCGATGACAGTAACGGCAGCAACGACCGCAATCAAGGAAAGCGGCTCAAGAACCGTGGTGATCATAAGCCACACAAGGTACTTGCGTGCAAGTTCTATAGCAAGGGTCAGTGCAACAAGGGCGAAAACTGCACGTACATTCACGACAAAAATCAAAATTAATTGTTCCCACGTCGCTGACGACGGGGGGGTTTCTGCTTTGCTCACGGCGAGTTCGGCCTAGCTTGTTGAGCCGGGGCTGTTTTCTTTTCCAAAGACGATTGCTGGTCTGATTGCAGAAGGATGGGGGATTTGTATAACACGCGCGTTTTTTCTTGCTTTATGTTTCCCTAGTCATTATCGAGCATCTGCACGCATACCCCTGTCTATACCCGCAGGTCTCGAGGCATTTACAGGCGTTTGTCACTAGCATCCAAGCGGACAGCATTGGGATGGCGCAGGATAGGGTTCACGATGAACGTGAACGCAATGGATGTTTAAAAGGGGGAGGGGCTAGGCAGGCAGCATTTGTCTGGCCAAAGCATCTGCCCAGACAGATGGCACTAGTGTAATTAATTAGTCTTTAGAATCAAACATTGCCCAAACAAAGAGCAAGTGCAAAGGGTGCAGTGATTGCGTTGTGAAGTGATGATGCTGATGATTGTTTGAGTGTTTGAGTGTTTGACTTGATAGATGCGTGCGTGTGTGTGTGTGCTCGGATGCTCGACATGGTGTTGTTGGGTGTGGAGTAGCGCGCATCAACCGGTTCCGCGACCAGGCTTTCCCGCACGGCAAGCTCCGTCATAGCTATTTTCTCAGCCATCAGACATCACCTAACCTTGGTCGAAGCACGCCAGCCCTCAGTCCAGATACCCGACCCCGCTCCATCACGACGGCAATCGCTGCAGCCTCCAGATCTGCACCCTTGGCGCCTTGTACGCTGCTGGTCTCGCCTTCCCAGCCCTTCTCCGCACCCGAGTCATCGCTCCGACGTTCACAAGCCGATCTAGGACCACCACCCCACGCCGACTCTATCGCGCCCTCGCCCTCACCCTCGCCCACCATCCAGACCCCGCAACCATGGCTCCAGCCCGCAAGAGGACCACCAACATTGCGCGTCGCAGGCGAACGGATGACGAAGATGAGAGCCAGTCGGTGGCAACCCTGGCCGACGATTCCCAGAGCGACGCCTCAGTCCTGAGCGACGTCGACGAGGATGCCGATGCCGACAACAGCGACCTGAGCGAAGTCGATAGCGCGCCCTCGCTCACACAAGGAAAGTCCAAGCGGAAAGCAAATGGTGCTCGGGATGCAAAACCCCGGCAGACCGCCAGCAACCGCCAACCCTCCCCGCCTATAGCCCGCTCAGATGTCGCCTTTACTGCCCTCAAGGAGACGGAAATCATGATGAATGGGCTAAACATTGGAGACGGCGCCAACGAGGCCGAGGTTGTCGACTTTGAGACGGGCGTGGCCGCTGGAGAGGCAGCACCCGCTGTCGGCGCGCCCTCATCGCGGGCCGAGACCCTGGCGGAGCGGCGGCGGCGGGAACATGACGAGTACAAGAAGAAGCGTGACTCGGACCCAGCTTTCATACCCAATCGTGGCGCCTTTTTCATGCATGACCAGCGGCATGCTCCCGGCCAAAACGGCTTCCGGCCCGCTGGCCGTGGTCGAGGGCGGGGTGCTCCCATCGGAGGGCCATTCTCTCCTGCAAAGTACGTTCAAGTGAAGAGCCCCTACAAATTTCACATGATACTGACATGTGCCCCAGCATGAGACCACAGCCCCCAGAAGCTACCGACTCACCGTGGCAGCACGATCTTCATGAGACAGTCAACGCCCCTGGTTCTCAGGCACATCCCCACCCGCCTTCAACTGCGTCTAATCAACATGCCTCAAACGCACAGTTGTTTGCTTCGAGAGTGCCACCGGGGCCAGCCCAGAAAGCTACGCCGGCTCGCAATTTCTCAACCACGGTACATACCCACAATGCCATGGTCCGGGTATTCTTGCCCAACATGAAGGGCCCTATACATTTCCAAAACGTGCCAATAAAGCAGCATACTCGTCTTCCAAATCACCGTCCGCCCCTCCGCCGCGACAAACCTGTTCGTATATCACTACCTCCGGCCCCACCCCGATACATCTTCCCAACTACCGAGCGCTCATTCATCTTCATCCCAAGGGCCCTTCGACCCAACCAGCAGGGCTTCGGCCGGGGCCGTGGTCGTTTTGGTTCCTTTGGCGGAGGCTTCTCGAGCAGGCGCACAAGCGCATACGGGGGCAGCGTATACTCGCCCAGCGTTGCAATGAGCAGGCGTTCGTCTATTGCACGAGAAATGGGCCGCGACAACCTGGTATCTCCCGCTGGATCTATCATGTCACGCAATGGTGGCTTTGCTGATCCCAGCCGTCCTGTGGTACGCCTGCCGCCCGGCGGCCCAAGGATGTCGAGCGGGCCGTCAATAATATCGCCCACCAACGGCGCAGTGCAACCACCATACCCTCTGCCACAGAAGCCGACGTTCCGTGAGAACTGGCAAGGCCAGATCCCAATGCATCAGCCTCGCCCACAGAAAACTGTGTCGGTAGCGGGCATCGAGTCGCCTGCTTCTATGAGCTTCAACCCCCCACAACAGCAGGAGCAACAGCCTTTCCACCAACAAGTCCCTGCACATATCAACGGGGCCGCTCAGGCAAATGATCAATCTTTCTACCAGCACGGACGCCATCCTTCATACCCTAGCCAGGTGTCTACCGGAACTCCTCTTAACAACATCCCTGAACGCGCGATTCATGCGCCCGCTTTCCAACCATACGCACAGCCTGGCTTCCAACCACAAGCCTTTGTCCCACAAGGCTATTACTATCCACAGAACAACGCTCAGCCACAGTACATGGCACCTGCTGGTATGGTGCCCATGTTTGTCCCTGGCGCTCAACAACCCGGATATGTCATGCCAGTGTCTGCCCCTCCTGTCGCCGCTCCACCGGCTCCTGCAGGCCCACCAAACATGGTGGCTTACGAGTCTAACGGTATGACATACTATGTGGACTCTGCTCAACTCTATCCTGCTCCAGCCGTGGATAATTATGCCCAGCCCAGTTATGCCGTACCTGGCATGGGAGGCATGATGACGCCCGGTCCGGACGGTGCCTACTACTACCCTCAGCAGATGCAGCCAGCGGCCTACTATCCGCAGCAATAGACGACTAGAAGAGGATATCCAGTCGGCGCTAAGTATCTGCGTTGCATTTCAATTATTGCTTACAGTCATACAATACATTCTTTGCAATCGAGCCTGGCGCGTTTTGCTTTTGATTACGATACCTGGTGTTCAGGCGAAGCACACTTTACAGCGCATTTGGTCACCCTCTTACGACAGCGAGGAACTCAAAATACAATATTAACTTTTCGGGGAGGCAGGTTCGGGTCTTTGGGTTTTGCTTTTACTCTCAGTCTTGTTTTTTTGTTGTTGGAACAAGAGACGATCTGCTTACGTATGCATGGCGTTCTGTGATTGCAACTGCAACTGCGATTGGATTCCGGTTTGGGTACTTCTGCAATGTCCTAATAAAGTTTCAATCATGATTCCTCGTCCATGAAACTTGTTGGTCTTTCTATTTTGTAGTTTTTATTGTATCATGGTAGGCAGTCGTGTGTTTGGATATCTACCGGGGTTAGGCCGGCATCTTTGGTGGGCGTATGCTTGGGTCTTTTCTGCCGCTGTGATTCGACTTGTCTAGAAAAATTAAGATTAGTTACCACTGTCAATTACGAGAAGAAAAAAAGGAGTGTCGTTATTTATGATATTGGGTGATGAAAGTGCATTCCGTGTGTTGCTAACGTGGCTGGGATGAAGCTGGTGACATCAGTAGCAAGGCTTGGCGCGTCAAGGCGCTAAGCTCCTGCATGTGGTTCGCATCATGGCAAGTAGTTGAGGCAGCTCTCATCAACCACCATCTCGCCTTATCGCGCCCCCATCAGACGACGAGACAAGCGCACCGCCCCCGAAGTCTTGTCTCCCGAACCGCCACCATGGCGCCCAACAAGGACACCATGTTCCGCTCAGCGGACATGTCCTTGACCCAGCTTTACATTGCCAACGAGATTGGCCGCGAGGTCGTGTCCGGCCTCGGCGAGCTCGGGGTCATGGATTTCAGAGATGTGAGTGTGAAGACACGGTCTGGAGCTTCGCGTGCAGCTCCGGGACGGATGCGCTGAGATATGAAGCTGACGAGACGTGCCAGCTCAACTCGGAGACGACCGCTTTCCAACGCACCTTTACCCAAGAGATCCGCCGCCTCGACAACGTAGAACGCCAGCTCCGCTACTTTCGCGCCCAGATGGAGAAGTCCAACATCGCGATGCGCTCCATCTACGACTTCAACAACCCCTTCACAGCGCCCTCGGCCTCTGAGATCGACGAGCTTGCGGACAAGAGCCAGAGCCTGGAACAGAGAATTGCCTCGTTGAACGAGAGCTACGAGACATTGAAGAAGCGCGAGGTGGAGCTGACAGAGTGGCGTTGGGTGCTGAGAGAGGCGGGTGGCTTCTTCGACAGGGCTCGGGGCCAGACCGAGGAAATCAGACCTTCTGTCGACGACGATGACGCGCCGTTACTTCAGGACGTCGAGCAGAACGGAAACGGAAACGGTGATGCCGGCGCCGAGCGCTCCTTCACCGGCATGAACATCGGCTTCGTTGCCGGTGTCATCCCCCGCGAACGCATCGCTGCCTTTGAGCGCATCTTGTGGCGTACTCTCCGTGGCAACTTGTACATGAACCAGTCGGAGATCCCCGAGCCCATCATCAACCCCGAGAACAACGAGGAGACTAGCAAGAATGTCTTCATCATCTTCGCCCACGGCAAGGAGATCATCGCCAAGATCCGAAAGATCTCAGAGTCACTCGGTGCCGACCTCTACAGCGTCGACGAGAACAGCGAGCTACGCCGGGACCAGATCCGCGAAGTCAACACCCGCCTGAGTGACCTCGCTAGCGTTCTCAAGAACACAAAGTCGACACTGGATGCTGAATTGACTGCGATTGGACGGAACCTCGCGGCCTGGATGGTTGTCATCAAGAAAGAGAAGGCTACCTATGAGACACTGAACAAGTTCTCGTATGACCATCAACGCAAGACGCTTATTGCTGAAGCATGGGCTCCCACAAACTCCCTCGGACTGATCAAGTCGACCTTGTCGGATGTAAACGAGCGTGCCGGTCTCTCGGTACCTACCATCGTCAACCAGATCAAGACGACCAAGACGCCACCAACATACTTCAAGTCGAACAGGTTCACTCTGGGTTTCCAGACCATCATCGACGCCTACGGAACGATCAAGTACCGTGAAGTCAACCCCGCTCTGCCAGCCATTGTTACTTTCCCTTTCATGTTCGCCGTCATGTTCGGTGATGCTGGACACGGTGTCATCCTTACTCTCGCGGCTTGCGCTATGATTCACTTCGAAAAGCGACTGGAACGCAGCAAGCTTGATGAGCTGTTTTCAATGATGTTCTACGGTCGTTACATTGTCTTCATGATGGGCATCTTCTCCATCTACACCGGTCTTCTCTACTGCGACGCCTTCTCCCTCGGACTGCCCTGGTTCAAGTCCATGTGGGTGTGGGACAACGACGGCAAGGGCCCAACCTCTTCCCGTGTTGAAGGTTACACATACCCCTTTGGCTTGGACTACCGCTGGCACGACACTGAGAACGACCTTTTGTTCTCAAACAGTTACAAGATGAAGCTTAGTATCTTGCTTGGTTGGACCCACATGACCTTCTCGCTGATGTGGTCGCTTGTCAACGCCCGCTACTTCAAGACCAAGATTGACATCTGGGGCAACTTTGTTCCTGGCATGATCTTCTTCCAGTCCATCTTTGGTTATCTTGCCTTTACCATTGTGTACAAGTGGACCATCGACTGGCCTGCGCGCGGTGAGAGCCCGCCCAGTCTGCTCAACATGTTGATCTACATGTTCCTCAGCCCTGGTACGCTCGAGGCTGGCACTTCACCGCTCTACCCAGGCCAAGCGACGGTGCAGGTGATCCTCCTACTCATGGCGCTTGCCTGCGTTCCCATCCTGCTGTTCCTGAAGCCTTTCTACCTTCGCTACGAGCACAACAAGGCTCGCGGGCTTGGATACCGCGGTATCGGTGAGAGCACCCGCGTCAGCGCCATGGACGACGATGATGATGAGACTGATGGCCGTCCCCTGAACGGACGTCAGAGCTTTGGAGATGATGACGATGGCATTGCCATGATTACACAGGACATTGGCCATGGCGAAGAACACGAGGAATTCGAATTCAGTGAAGTCATGATCCACCAAGTCATTCACACCATTGGTAAGACTACCCTCCCCTTTGCCTCAATCTTGCCAAAAAGTATCATACTAACGCTTTCTCCCCTAGAATTTTGCCTCAACTGCGTCTCTCACACAGCCTCGTACCTCCGTCTCTGGGCCCTCTCTCTCGCCCATCAGCGTCTGTCCATTGTGCTCTGGGAAATGACGATGAAGAACGCGTTTGCCTTTACCGGCGTCGCAGGCGCCTTCATCATGGTCTTTGTCTTCTACTTCTGGTTCGCACTCACAGTCGCCGTGCTGTGTGTCATGGAGGGTACAAGTGCCATGTTGCATTCGCTGCGTCTGCATTGGGTCGAGGCTATGAGCAAGCATTTCATCGGTGACGGTGTGGCGTTTGAACCCTTTAGCTTCAAGGTTTTGCTGGAAGAGGAGCCGGTAGAGTAGTAGTGTCTTGTTTATGCGTTTGTTTGTCAAGTCTGCATGGATTGTGTTTTTTTATTTTATAATCGCGTTTCATTTGTCTTTGGGGTGTAGGAATATGATAAGACTGACTGCATCATTTGAAATCTTAGTCCATGTGTAACGTATATTAGCAAATTCATCATGTTGAATTGGCTCTACATGAACATGAGTGAAAGTGATTGCAGCCTTGGGTTTCGATGAGATCAAATTCAATATGAGCATCATGTTCATTCAGCAAAGATGAAAGACGAAGAAGGCTAATATGTACTCAGGCAACTGTTGAGCCTGCTGTATATGTAATATATTGGTTCCCTACTATTCAAGAAGATATCAATCGCCGTCCAGACGTCATCATCCTATGACCATCTAGTGGCCAGTTCCACGAGGCCTATGCGACACGGCGCGGTGCTGCTGTGGCGAATCCCTGTACCTATCAAACCGTTAGCATATATCCCTTAAACATGATATTATCAAAAAAAAAAAAAAACTTACTTCTTAACAATCCTCTCAATAGAGTCCAGACCCTTCTCCAACACATCCATTCTAGGACCATAACTCAGACGAACAAAGTGATGGCAAGGTGAGTCGAACAAATCCCTACGCCTGCTGGGGTTCAAGTCGAAGAAGATACCGGGTACGACGATGACCTTCTCCTCGAGACAAGCCTGGAAGAAGTTGAGACCGTCGTTGATGCCCTCTGGTAGATTGCTGAGGTCGAGCCAGAGGTAGAAGGTCGAGTTTGGCATGTAGGGGAACTTGAAGCCGATTTCCTGGAGACGGCCAATGACGAAGTCGCGCTTGGTGCGGAAGTGCATTTGCAGAGCGCGCATCTCATTGCGTACACGGGGTGGCGACATCATTTCCACGGCGGCTTCTTGGAAGGGAACGTTGCAGCCTCCGTCAAGGTAGGAACCACATGAGCCAATGGCCTGGATGAACTCCTTGGGTCCAATTACCCACGCTACACGCCATCCGGGGAGACGGAAGCGCTTGGTGAGACCATCGATGATAAGAACGTCGTCCTCGTCTACGTCTTCGACGTTGTCGGCGGCGGAGATGACGGTGCCGTCGCAGTTTGTGGTGTAGTTGTATCCGCAGTAGAATTCATCCATGATGAGGGTAGCGCGGTCACGGCAGATGTTCTGGATCTGGGCGAGTTCGGGGTTGGTCACCATTTGTCCGGTCGGGTTACGCGGGTTCGATGTGAGGATGACAGAGGTACCACGGGCGATTTCCTCTGCGATCTTGTCGGGTGACATGTGGTATTGGTCTGCCTCGCCCAGAGGAACGGGAATAGCGGCAATGTTTCGGAAGAGCGACAACATCTCGTTATATGCGGTGTAGTCTGTGTTTGTTAGATTTGGTTATGGATGACGGGGCTGTAGAGCTTGACGTACCAGGAATAAAGAAGCCCAAGTAGCAGTTGCCGAGCACAGCAGCGATACGGATCAAACCCGCACGTCCACCAGGTACAATGCAAACCTAGACGGAGTTAGCAAACATATACAGAGGAAAAAGAAGCTGAGAATTGGCCTACGTTCTCCCATGTGTACTGGCTCTTGCGCCACTTGCGGTGATGTTCATTGTACAGCGTCGCAACGGCCTCTCTCAGCGGCCTGATACCAGCGGTAGGACCGTACTCTCGGCCGTGAGCACTGATGTCAACCTCTTTTGGCCTCTCAAAGCAGCCCTTGATGCTATCGTCGACTTCGGGCGCACCCTGACCCAGGTTGGCCCATTCTTCCGGGTGTTCGAGAAAACCGTGCTTGTATGCTTGTTCCGAAGTCCAGACGACACCAGTGGATGCGCGTGTGGCATCGAGACCGGCGTGAGGCTTGTGGCCTTCGTGCGACTGGCGGAACTGTCGGTGAATGGACGAGCCGAGTTCTGGTACATGTCAGCAACTGTCACATGTATGCACGTGTTGCAGGTATGGGAGACCTGATTCGTGTCTGCGGTGGGCCATGGTCGGAAAGGAGGGGTAGAAGACGGCGCAGGGGTGAGAAGGATGATTTGCAAAGTACAGACTCCAGGACTTGAGCGCATTCGAAGACTTGATAAGCCCCGACTGGAGCCCCAGTTTTCGCAGATCCACATCTGTGTGCATTGGGAGGCTCCCGATACCTGGTGCCGATATACGTCCTGATAATGACGTATGGCCCGGCCGTGCTGACAGCAAAGACAGATGATAGACGACTTACCGCTCTCGCTCGGGTCCTTTGAACTCGAAAAGCGCCGCTGGGAAAAGGCTCCCTTCAGGTGGCTAACCTTGTCTGCCGAAAAAGACATTGTATGTAGTGTAGTGGTTGTTGCGGAGGTGGCCAAATCAAGCTTTTGCTAAGCTCAATGGAGGGGTACGCAGATCTAGGTGGGGGAAGATCGAAGGACGCAGGACGGGAAGCCTGAATGATCAATTGAGGCTGCTGAGGCAGCGAGGCAAACAGGTAGCAACTAGGCAGCAGTTGCAACAGAAGGAGAGGTGCAGCAAAGTGTGGACACGATAGCTACCCTACTATATCAATGGCGCATCGGCCCTTTATAACGCGTGTCGCACGCAGGGCATCCACGGCCAACTGCACACATGCACGCCCGAGCTTGGTTGGCGCAAGGAAGTCTGCCCAACTAACCCTAGCCCGTAACCCTATTCCCTACCTTTGACAACGCCCGCAGCCGGGCATAATTCTGGCTCCTCTGCCCCTCTAAACTGCCATCAGACACCAATCACAACCCCCAGGGAACCGGCCGTCTCGCCTACGCATAGTAGAGGCAAGTCTTCACCGCTTGCCATGTACTCTCTTGGAGCTGCGTCCGACCTGGTCTCGCCCACGCATAGTACCAAGCCAACGGTGACATACATAGTAGATCGGGGTAAAGACGCCTCCGCTACGCACATCGGCCTTAGCATCCGTCAGCTATCCGAGCTGCTTACTTACCTGCACCCCAAAAGCGGAACTGCACATCATCTCAAATTGGGCCAAATGCGCCAGGGGGAATATGCCTCAAACGCTGCCCAACTCTGCATCCGTCTCCATCTCATCAACCGTTTGTCTCGGACCGTGTCTCGCGTGGTCGGCAAGGATTGTCGCATGGTAAGCCCAATCGGGTAATTCTCACCAGAAAAATGGCGCAGTCGGGAACAAACGAGGGAATCCGCGCATTCTCCTGGAGACAAGTACTTCTCAAAATGGGTATACAAACAGTTGTGAAACATATCACTGTGCACTCCCTAGGTAAAAGACGCGCAATCCACATGACGAATGGCTCAGCTAGGAACAACAAAGAGAAAGCTTGACGTTATTACTTCCTCAACTATACTCGCCATAGACAGATGGACAGCCAGCCGCAGCTTCTACCACTTAGTAAGCCCAGCCACGGACCCATAACTATCCCAAACCGTTCTAAACCAACATTCCGTGTCCACCCAGTATTGCTTTGTTTACACCCCCATTAGCTCGGGGAGAAAACCCGACCCGAAGCGCAGTTGGTCCCCACTCCTCCCGTTCGGCGTGGAATGCAACAATGATGCAGGTACCCGCAATTATCTAGTCATGAACGTATGCGTGATTACAAAGGGTATCCTAGCCGCGTAGTAAAATAGAACATGAGGACCATGAGCAACGCTCCTAAAACCCAGCAGTCTGATCCGAAGACAAAGTACAATGGTGGATGAACCAATGTCGGTGCTATGTAAAGCTCGCTGAAAAAGAAAACGGAAAAGGGTAGCAGTATGTCGTCAGCCCAACTCCTTCGTAGTCTACGACACAGTGACAGCTAGATCAACCTCCCCTCCTCCAAACAACCCCATTCCAGACCATTCAACCCCCTATATCCTAACAGGCCTCACCTTCCCCTTCCCCTTCCCCTCTATCTTATTCGACACCCCCCACGGCGTACTAACATCCTTTTTGAACAACTCATCCAACCCCACCGCCTTCAACACCGCATACCTCACATGATCCACCCCCAACCTCTTCCCATCCACCACCGTCTCCGCACTAACCCCCAGGATCTCTCCTAAAGCCCCACCCCCCACCTTGGGCTGGATATCCTCTTTTAGATCCTCCATCGTGTGTCTCAGTCCAATCATCGTGCCCTTTGGTTTCAGCACCCGCGGCGACTTGCCATCATACCGTTTGATCTCCTTGGCCTGCGGGATGAAGATTTTATCTAGCTTGGAGAGAATGACTTGGTGGCTTACGCCTGATAGACGTAGGGTAGCGAGGAGTGAGCGGTCTTTATCCTTGACGCCGTGCTGGGCGTCTATGAGGACGAAGACGCGGCGGAGTTGTTTGCGGTTCTGGATGTATTTCAGGATTTCTGTTCCCCATGCCGCCAAGGAGCCTTCGCCGTATCCCGGCATATCAACAATCGTCAACCCATTCTTGCCCACGATCTTGTCGCGACCGTCGGGTTGTTGTTTTATCGTTACACCGTTTCCTGGCCCGAGACCGTAGAGATTCATTGTCTTGGTGAAGCCGGGCGTGGCGGATGTGCGGGCAAGCAAGGCCCTGATGTCGGCGTTTACGAGGGTGTTGAGGAGCGAGGATTTGCCGACGTTTGAACGGCCCACAAAGGCGACTTCGGGTACGTCGGATTCGGGGAAGAGGCGGAACTGGGCCATGCTGCGGAGGAGCTTGGCCGTCTTGCCGTGGTTGGTGAAGAAGTGGTTTGCTTGCGACTTTTGGGCAATGGTGGGCGGGAGGGACTCCCAATACCAGTGGAAGTCTTGGAGGTTGTTGTGGTATAAGGACATGTGGGTTACTGCGTGCTCGGATGGTGGCTTTTCGGATGCTTCGGGCGAGCGACTGGTTTGTAGTGGTGGTTCTTGTTCGAGATTCAAGCCCAGAGGTGGTGATGGTTTGGATGGTTGTAGATCTTCCTGGGGCTCTCTTCTTGACGCAGTCCTGGTTGATTTAACAACAGACCTCCGTGGCCTGACCATTATAGGTACCTCTTGTACTTCTCGATCTGTTGGTTCAACTACGACCGTCGGAGCTGCATCTGCATCTAATGCTTTTCTTACTTCCTCTCCCATCTCTTTACCCTCCTTTTCCGGGTGTCTCAGCATTCTCCGTCTCTGTTTGGCCGTGGTCAAACTCGAAGATACCTCTCTCTGTGATGATCGTCGCTGTTTCTCCTTGTCCGAGATCCATGCAGGTTCTCTATCTGGGAGAGGTGGTCTTCCTCCCTTCAAAGGCTTCGGTTTGACGATATCCAAGTGATACTCATGCTGCGTGTTGCTCAAATGTATTCGACTCTTATTTGGCCGTTCTGGCACAAACTCATCTTTGGCGTCACCATTCCAGTGTTTCTTGATCCGCACCCGTCCATTTCGTAGTCCATCCTCCAATGGCTCAGCGGTCAATTGGCTGGGGGCTGGTACCCGCGAAGCTCTGAGTGCAATTCTGATTGCCGCAGGACTTTTACGATAATGTCTTATGCATTGGCGACATATGTACCGCGGCGTCTGCTTCCAAACATCCATTCTTAAATCCAGTCGGGGAAAAAATAGAACCAGTGGTGCATAAACAGCAAAAGTTCACGATTGGCCAAAGCGTCACCCGCAACTTTTCGCCGCAAGACCTCCGCGGCGAACTTTCTTTCCAACTTCACGACTCGAAATCGACAAAAGACTTCTACACAACATACCTCTGCCATTACCTCCGAAAATCTCTATCTCCGCCAATTGAACCAACCAAACCCCAAAATGCCACCTCAACCCCCCACCCCACCAACCATCCAATCCCTCTACCGCCGCCTCCTCCGCGAACTCCCCTCAACCCCACAAACAACACGCACCCAGCACCAGAAGCTCTCCGCGCCTTCAAAACTACAACAACGCATCCGCGCCACACTCTCCACGCCGCGGTCCAGCACACAAAGCCAGATGCAGCTCGGCGAGCAATTCGTACAATATGTGCAGGCGCAAAGGACGTATGCGTCGCTACTGGAGCGGTATAATCCCGGTATGGGTATGACGGAGGAGGAGCGGGTAAGGCTGAGTGCAAGGAGGGTGGGTATGAATTTGCCGGTGGAGTTTGAGGAAGGGGGTGGGGGGAAGTAGATGTGAGATATTGGACTGCTGTGGCTAGGAGGATGGTGGGTTGGTACTAGGTAGATGTGTGTACACGTATGTTGCGGTATTGTCGGAGCTTGCATGTCGAGCACCAGCGCGACAAGGGTTGTGCGTAAAAGAGTGATCAAAGTCAGGCACGATTTATTACTACTGTACGAATACAAAAGAAACACACATGACCAGATCATCAGTTGAACGAAGTAAATCATCTATTGATCCAACAACAAGGTTGTGTTCTAAACCATTCTTGTATACACCCACGGTCTGATACAAGTACCGCCAGTGCAGGGTATGCTGCTTTTGGTGTACACTAAAACTCCCGTATTCGCCTGAAAGAAACACGCTCCGACAACAGACACATTTGCCTGCTCGAGTCTCAAGATTATCCTACTTTCAATCCTCAAACTTGATGCCCTTGCCACCCGATGTGTCAATCATGCCACCGCGGTAAGAGCCCCTCTTACCCTTGTTCTTCTCCTTGGTGAAGCCTTTGCCCTTGGTCACAATCAATTTCGCGTGGGCGCGGTCAGCGTAGTCGTACGAAACGTATGCGTTGCTTGCGAGCTTAGGGTCGACCTGAACGTCGGGCTTGATGCGCTGGAAGCGGTTTTCCACGTGACTCCTCTTAGATTTAGGAGCGTCTGCCGAGGGAGAACCGGAGAATTTGCGCTTGTTGTCGGTTGGTTGAGGCGATGCTGCGGGAAGGGTCATGGACGAATCGCTAGCTGACGTCTTACTCTCGAGCGCAGTGGATTTTGTTGCTTTGCCAGAGTCGGAGTCAGAGTCAGAGTCAGAGTCCGAGGAGCTGTCTGAGGAGCTATCGGAGGAGCTATCAGAAGAGGTAGACTCGCTTGAGGATGTTGCCTCCTTCTTTCCACCCTTCTTGGCCTTGGTCGCTTTTGCTGGTGCCGCGTCGGATTCGCTGTCGCTGTCGCTGTCGTCGGAGGAATCTGAAGAATCTGAAGAGTCTGAAGAGCTGGAAGCGGACGATGATGCGACGGATGCAGTTTTCTTGCCCTTTGTCTTTTTAACCTTCTTCTCAGCCTCCGATTCTGAGGTGCTGTCGCTAGAGGAATCGCTGTCTGAATCGCTGGACGCGTCGGAGGAATCCGAGTCGGGGAGAGGAATGTTGGCTGGCTCTTCGTCGGAACTGTCGTCGGAGCTGCTATCGGAATCGCTGGACTCGCTCGATGAAGATGAAGAAGCCGAATTCGCTTTCTTGGGTTTCTTCGTTCCCTTCTTCGCCTTTGCGGGCGCGGTTTCTTCGTCAGAGTCAGAGTCGGAGCTGCTGTCGGAATCTGAGCTGGAATCCGAGCTGGAATCTGATGAACTGGACGAGCTAGAAGAGTCCTCCTTCACAGGCGCCTTCTTTGGGGAAGCCTTCTTGGTCTTTTTCGGCTTTGTCTCCGCCTCGGATTCGCTGCTAGAGTCACTGCTCGAGTCGCTGCTGCTGTCGCTGCTGCTATCACTGCTTGACGCGCTTTCCTCATCCACATCCATTGGCTCGGGCGCATCAGGCGTGTTCTTGGCGCTCTCCCATTGTGTAAACTCTTGGAGCTTGCCAGCAGCGCCCTTTTCTCCCTTTTCCTCTAGGAACGTCTTGACGAGCTCAAGCGGAACTTGAACATTGGCGACCGCAGACGCCTTGGCCTGCTTTTTGTTGCCGGCCGCCTTCTTGGAGACCTTCTTATCGGTGGCCATTGCGCGCGATTGAGGTCGCGTAACGAGTAGTGGTGCGGTGGGTGATTTGTGTTGATGCAAAAGTAGCAAATGTTGGTCGAGAAAAAAGTGACCGGCGGGCGGAATAGTCCAGTACCTCGGACGGCGCTAGGCTGTATGCGTGATCCCTGTCCCGCGCGCCTGCCGTCTCATATCCAGTACACGACGACAGAGACGTCGCTCTCCGCACCGTAAGACATTGCGTCCTTTTACCGCGCTGTTGGCATTAGTCAACCCACTGTGCATTGTCTTCTGGTTCTTCGTATACTGCCAGGCTGCCAAACTGCCCACGGACAGTTGCTGCCCAACACAGCTTCGCCCACTGACGCCTTGCGCCCGCCGCATCGCAAGACTCACTACCACGGTTTCGCATTTGATGGCAGCCTTCAGAGACCCTTTCGCTAGCGCCGGGCGGCAGTGATTGGCGCATGCTTCATACAGGCCACGCACCTGTCAAACCAAACCCATAAACAGCAGCAGAGCAACACCATGGAGGGGAGGCCACGCAACTACACAAACGGGCCTGGCGACCGCCCTCAGGTCCGTCTGCCCACTGGAGGTCCTAGAGGACCGCCGTCCGCCACCAGCTCCAGCTCTGCGCCATCTGGCATGTCCCGCGCCGAAAGATTCGACGACGAGCGACGGAGAATCACTGAGAGCTGCTTCTCCAAGGTGGACGAGCAAGGACAACGTACGTGCTTCTGAATATGTCCATGAATGTCCGGGTACACAGTCCGCGTCTGCCTATTGTGCTGCATCTCGTTGCTCCACCTACATGACACTAACAGGCCCCAGTCCAGGAATCCTACATTACTCACATCCGCGTCCAAGAAGATGGCGCATACCCCCAGTCCCCGCCTCCACCAAGCGCACCTCCCTCCAACAAGAAGGCGCGAATCATCATGATCTCTGTACGGAACACGGGCCGAGTCAAGCTGCACAAGGCTAGAGAAAATGCAAATGGCACCTTCTCTATCGGAAAATCCTGGCCCATGGAGGAACTCTCTGCTGTAGAGAACTACGTACACCTGGAGCCGGCCAATGAGGAAGAGGCACAGCGCAAGCAATGGGCTGGAGACAAGGGCTTCACCGTCACCATCGGCAAGCCGTACTACTGGGAAGCTGGTACTGCGAAAGAG
This sequence comes from Pyrenophora teres f. maculata, assembly GCA_014334815.1. Classification (NCBI taxonomy): domain Eukaryota; kingdom Fungi; phylum Ascomycota; class Dothideomycetes; order Pleosporales; family Pleosporaceae; genus Pyrenophora; species Pyrenophora teres. Next base: position 5,703,952 of record CP060568.1, read on the forward strand.
AAGGAGTTCTTTATTGGAAGTATGGTTAAGATCTACAACAAGTACACTAAAGGAGATTTCCCCGTCTTGACTGGCTTCAGCGCGACGGAGATGGGAACTCTGACCAACGGTCAGCCTCATCTAGCAACGCCCGAGGGTCGTGCTGCAAGTCGTAGTCAAGGTGCCCCCAGCCCAGGGCAACAGCGTCCAAGCCCGCCGGATCAGAGGCAAATGCCTCCCAAGTCGCCTGGTGGACCATTGCGGAAACCTGGAGAAGCCTCGTCGCCATTAGCCGGGGAAAATAGAAGGGGTCCGCCTCTAGGGGTAAACCCTAACTTCAGAAGACCCGGAGAGGCCAATGTTCCAAGGCGACCTGGACGACCAGATGATGACCTCCGCCCTGGAAGTAGACCGAGCACAGGCGACGATGCCCGAAGACCTCCACCTTTTCCACCAAACTCAATGACAGCTGCGCCATCCATGCCCAACCTTCGGCAAAAGCAACCCATGGATCCGAGCATTCGCTCGCGGCCTAGTGGAGAGACCATGCGAACACGTGGTGGTGCTCAGGCACAAAGCCCTCTCACAACGCAACAATTCGCGGCAAGAAATCTGACACCGCAGTCCTCCAATCCAGAGCTTGCTGGGCGACCTGGGACACCGGATTCTGGCAACTACCCGTCAAATCTGAGTCCCGCTCGTGGACCGCCTCGTGGAGATGCTCAGTCTCAACGATCGGATAGATCTGTTGAAAACTCACCTTTTGATGGTCCAGGTCCAGGTATCGCACCACCAGATCAGCGTAGACAGAATGGGTACCCCTCGCCCAGAAGAGATCCTAGAGATCCATCCCCAAGAGGTCTTAGACCTGGCACGGCCCAGAGTGGCGCAAGGCCAGGTACGGCTCAGAGCAACGCCAGTTCAAGCTTTACTAGAAACGAAGATGGGCCTCCCGAGGAACCTCCCCAGCGGAAAAGGCCAGTTATGGAAGCGCGCCCCTCACAGGCGTCGCAACGGAGTGTGGATAGTCAGGGCACTGATCCACGTTCCAATTTCCAGACACCTTCTGCATCCCCCGCTCCACCACAAGAAGTGCCGCCACGAAGACGACCAGAAATACCAGAGAGACTAAAACCTACTTCTCAGGACAACGTTTCTTATGCGGCCTCACAACCTACACCGCCGCCTACGTCACCACTCCCTCAGCTACCGACTGCCGCTATAGCACAAGCAGCGGCAGTACAGCAAGCACCTACACCACCAGTCCCTATACAGGAAACGCCCGCACCGCAAGCGCCTGTACAAAAACCATCTCCGCCTCAAGCGCCTGCACAGCAAACACCTGCGCCAGTTGAAGCACCCGCACCTGCAGTGCAACCTTCAACAACACCCGATCCAGTCGAGGTTTCGACACCAACAGAAGAAAAAGACGAAGACGCTTCCCACCGGCCCGGCCTTGGTCCCATGGTGAAGAAGCCGTTGGTCACTAACGAGGCTGCCAACAAGTTTCGCAAATTTGCGGCGGCTGCAGGTGCTTTCAAGCCCCGTGCCGGTGGTGCTGCTGCTAAGCTTTTGAACAAGGAAACGAAGAAGTCAGATGAACCAGATGGTGTCAGCGCAGTGTTCGTACCACAGCGCCAAGTACCCAAAGAGGCGCCCAAAGAGGAGCCCAAAGAAGAAGTCGAGAAGACACCAGAGGAGGCAGCCAAGCCCATCTCCGATAGACCATCGAAAGAGAGACCGCATATCAATACTGAGGTGGTCCCATCTGTGACTGTGTCTGGCCCATTGACGCCAACAGAGCCTAGCACCGTACAGGAAACGAAAGAGCAAAGCGCGCCACCAACCCCAGAAAAAGTAGCAACCAAGGAAGCAACACCTGAACCTGAAGTGCGACGCAAGAAGCGCCGATCCAATCAACAAATGGTGAACATCTCAAAGCTTGGAATAGACCCCAGTATCATTGATGAGCGGGGGCTGGAATTCGAAAGCATACTGTCTGAGCTTGGTTGGGGCAGCAGTGAGCTTTCTAACAAGCACATTGAGTCACTAGAAACAGACATCAAACGCGAAATTGCTCGTGTTGAAGCTGGAAGCTGGCTCAATCACTTAGAACAGAAAGATGATCGAGTGGAAGCTGTGGCACGCATGCTGGACCGCGCAATTGCAGAGTGCGACGAGCTGGAGGGTCTACTGACGTTGTATAATGTCGAGTTGAGCAGTTTGAACGACGACATTGCTTTTATCGAAGCGCAAAGCCAGGGTTTGCAAGTACAGACCGCGAACCAGCGTTTGTTGCAGCACGAGCTCCAACAGCTGGTTGACACCATCTCCATCACTTCGGATCAGCTTGAGCCTCTAAGACGCGCTCCTATCGGCAAGATCAATGGACTTAAAGATATTGAATTCTCCCTGGTCCTTCTCTACAAGGCGCTGATCACGATTGATCCATCATTTGTTTCCGGGGGCCGCTCAGGTGCTACTGACGATCTTACCGCGATGAACGCAAGGTCAGGATTTGGAAATAGTGACTTGGCCACAATGCAGGCCCTCCAAGAAAAAAGAGACCGATACCTTGGCGAGGGCGCCATGTTCCTAGACCGGCTCAAGAAACACATGAATATCACCTTCGGTGCAGCATTCATGGCAACCAGGGATGCGCTTTCGAACCTTGACCACGGCTCTATGCCATCGTTGAAGGACAACATAGACGCGCATGATACAGGTCGAAGTGAGCTTTGGATGTTGAGTCCAGTGATGCTATTTGCAAAGGAAATTGATAGGGCTTCATGGGACATGTTACTTCGCATGTACCAAGACCAAGCATCACAACTATATCAACAAGAGGTCAGAGACAATATCCTGGCATGGAGGAAATTCGCCCGGAAGCCCACTGGCGAGGAACAGGAATTGCTCTTTACCGCACAAGAGAAGGAGCCTGAAAGTATTACAGGCACGGCAAGAAAGCTGACCGTTAAGCGAAGTCAGACCTTGGCTCGTGGCTTGAGATCTGCCTCTGGAGACAAAGACGCCAAGCCAAAGCCGTCTTCACAAGATGGCAAGCTACATGCTTTTGATGTTTTCGCACGTATTCTTGAGGACACTGGCCCGGTACTTCTCACAGAACAGAACTTTATTACCGAATTCTTTCATGCTACATCTACCGACTCGATCGACTTCCCTGATGCGGTGCAGACCGCACCCCCAGAAGAGCGACGTGGGCCAAACCTGTGGATACGGAAGCAATTTGAGGCGGACAGGGCCATGGCAAAGCTCGTCAGTGGTGTCATGGAAGAGATCTTCTCCTTTTGGCCTGCTGAGATTCAGAGCCTTGTAGACTGGGCGACTAAAGCCGATCCTTTGTACGTACTATTCTGACGACATACTGTACTATTGCTAACTATACGTAGGCAAGGAGTTGGAATTCTATGTGCTGTCGATCGAAAGCTAGTCGACATTGAAGAAACTAACCAAGATTTCTTGACGAGAAACTTGCAGAAGATACACGAGCGTCTACAAGGACTCTTCAGCCGCTTCCTGGAGGAGCAAATACGTGCCATCGAAGACACAAAGGTGAAGATCAAGAAGCGCAAGGGAGTCATTTCGTTTATGAAGACTTTCCCTCATTTCTCCATTGCTATCGAGAACATGCTGCCAACCGCGTCCGAGGGCGGAAACCAGCTCGAGATTAGACGCATGGTAAACGATGGCTATCAGAGAATCAACAAAGCCATGTTCGAGAGCTTAAAGGTCATCGCTAAAGAATCACCTACTGTCATGGCTTCGCAAGGACAGGGTGACCCAGAGGACAAGGAGGCGTTGAACTACCACATCTTGCTTATTGAGAATATGAACCACTACATGGAAGAGGTTGATGCGCGTCAAGTTTCAGTCCTGGATCAGTGGAAGGGCAAAGCTCAAGATGAGTATAATGAGCACATGGGACTCTATGTCGATGCCGTCATCCGAAGACCGCTAGGCAAGCTTCTAGTAAGTACATGTGTATATCGTCATTCTCGAAAATATCTCTAATCGCTCCCAGGAATTCATCGAATCGACCGAAACCCTACTGACCCAGCCCGGCGCGAGTGCACAGGCCATTTCCCAACGCTCCTCTCACTCTCGATCAGTCTTCAAGAAACTGGCACACTCACATGATGCCAAGGAACTGCGCAAAGGCATTGAGGCCTTGAAGAAGCGGGTTGACAAGCACTTTGGCGATGCAGATGACCCAACCATCAGTCGAGATCTGGTGTTCAAGGTGCTGAAGGAGTGCGAAAAGACGTACATAAAGGTAGCTGAAAGGATGACGACGATCAATCAGGATGTATATAGTGGTGAGGTGGAGATTGATTGGAGTGAAAAGGAGGTTGAAGCGGCCTTCCGGAGATAGAGTCTTCGCAAGAGCGCTAGCAGGCACCTGCTGGGAATGGGGCTGATGTTGTGATGTTATTGTGGGTTTGCTTATTGGAAATTGAGGTTGCCGGCGTGTCTATGCCATGGGTTGTTGGGCGTTTACAAGCGTACGAGCCGTCGAATAGCGATATGTCAACGAATATGCCATTTGGCTTCTCGCACCCCACAAATCCCTTTGGAGCAATGCTCGGCGCCTTGATCCTTCCGATTCCATGTGCATGCCTGCTATACTCCGATCCGATGGGGTAGATAACTTGCATTTTCATGCAGCTCGGCGCAAGGCAAGTCCCGCCGGTGTCCGAAAGACCCGATGCAAGCACTAAGACAGAAGCCAAACCCTGCCGCGGTTAGTAACAAGCGAGAAATGACGGCATCGATTGCAACCGCCAGGCTAGATCTCCAACCACAATGGTACCAAAGCACCCGAATGTAAGGCCGGCCACACCACGAATGGTTGGAACACGGCGCGTCACAAGGGGGAATTGTTCGGTACTCCGCGCAGCTATGCAGATCGGTCAAGAAACGATGCAGAAGATATAAGCTAAAGAGAACCCTATCTCCCGCCTTTCAACTTGCAACATATCCATACATTAAGCTTTCCATTTCAAGCTCGTGAGAGGCTTTGACGAACGTTGCCCATCATGACGCTCATACAAACCCTCCTCCGCGCAACCGCGTTCAAAAGCCCTTTACTACGCACCCTTGTACCCTCCGTTGCACTCGCATATGGCATCCAAGCAGCCGTCGCCGTGCCCTCCATCGCCGCGCAAACAGAAAAGTACTATGACCTAAGCGGCAGTTTCACATATCTCTCCTGCACAGCACTGAGTCTGGTGCTACCTTACATGCGAGCGCGAGCTGCAGGTACCATGACAGGGGGTCTAACAGAGTATCTAAGTGCGCAGGGTCTGGGGCAGGGGACTTGGTGGTGGAGACAAGCGCTTTTGAGTGCTGCGGTTGGGATATGGGCTACACGCCGTAAGTTTCTCGCAAAATTGCAGAGTTGGGATTATTTTACTGATTGACGTGTAAAGTGGGTACATACCTCTTCCGACGCATCTCCAGCGACGGAGGCGAAGACTCACGTTTCGAGAAAATTCGTACTTCGCCCTCTGCCTTCTCAGTTGCGTTTTTCGCTCAAGCAACATGGGTGTCGCTGTGCACCCTTCCTGTTATCCTGGTCAATTCTATCCCCAGATCTGCGTACGCTACTTCGCTGCTCGGCCAAGCTGTGTCGTCGAAACCGTATCTCACCGATATCATCGGTCTGGCGACATTTGTCTTCGGTCTGACATTCGAAGTCATCGCCGACAGGCAAAAAGACAAATGGGTCAAGGAGAAGAAGCAAAAGAAGCACTCCGAGGAGTTCCTTACCCATGGTCTTTGGTCAAAATCCAGGCATCCAAACTACTTTGGTGAGGCGACGCTTTGGTCGGGTATCGCTATTGCGGCAGCTGGTCTGCTTGTGAGGCAACCTGCGCAGACAGCGTTGGGCTTGAGTGGAAATCTTTCCGGACAGATGTTGGTGGCGGGTATGTGTGCGGCAAGCCCGGCGTTTGTGAGCTTCTTGCTGCTGAAGGTTAGTGGGGTGCCGTTGAGCGAGAATAAGTATGATAAGAAATATGGGGATCGCGAGGATTATCAGAAGTGGAAGAGGGAGACGCCGATGTTTGTTCCTAAGATCTTTTAGGTGGTCGGAAAGCTCGGGAGATAGAACGCGATTAAGCTTCTTTTGGGAAAAAAATGGAAGAGGAATGGATTTATTGTTCTATTTCGATACTTTGAACTATATGGTTCATGATATCTTGGAGAGTTCTATGATAGATTATTTACTATTGATAATCTATGCTATGACTACCTTACCACAGCTTCCAAACTCAAACTTGCAACTCCTCTCCTCTAAGGAAAGGTGAAACATTAGGCGAGATTTACTACGCAGGATTATCATGTGACCAGAGGTTTTATGACGTTGAGAATGTTCTGATTACTTTTGAAGGTGCTGGAAGTACCCAGGTAAATATATGCCAAGTCATCATCTCAAACCCTCTTCCCCGCTAGACATGATCCTTCTCACTCCTCCATACACTCACCACCATCGTACCCCTGCAGCCCCTCCGCCACAAACCCCTCCCCCCTCTCCACCGTCATAGTCCCAACATCCCTCCTCGCACTCCTCTCCAACTTCCCCTCCACCCCCCTACAAAACACAGCCGCCTGTCCCCAAATCTTCTTCATCTCGCCATCATCAACCCCCCACACCCTAACCCCTTCCTCCCCGCCCCCCTCGCCCCCTCCAACCGCAAAACGCAAACCCGGTACCCCCTTGATAACAATCTCCCTCAGAAACCACCAGCTGGGCAGGAAATTGATCTTGGCCAGTATGCGTAGTTTGAAGGGCGAAAACATGGCGCTGTACTGGCATGCCATGTGAAATACGTGGCCGTTTCTGAAGGCGAGGTCCCACATTGCGTGCGCTATGCGGTCGATGTGGGGGGAGGTTAGGGTTGGGACGTTTGGGGGTTCTGTGATGGGGAGGAGGGCGGGGTTATGCTGGAGGACGTAGTGGAGGAGTTGGATGAAAGGGTTGTTGGGTGGGTTGTTGGGTAGGACTAGGTTAATCGAGACTGGGTTGGTTGGAGTTGTATGGATCGGGACCTGCGAGGGAGGGCGGCGGGTGGGCGGAGATGGAGATGGGGATGGTGAGGGAGGGGGTAACGGGACCGGGAGTTTGGTGGGTATTAGTTGGAGGGAGAGAGGGATGGAGGGTAAGGAGGGGATGAGCTGGGTTGTGTTAGCTTGGGATTTTGGCATGATTGTGGATCTGGGGGGTTGTGTTGCTTACTACTTCGCTGGATGTATCGTTTCTACTCTTCTGCTTCTTGTGTGGCGGTATCATGGGGATAGACATGCTTGTCCCACTCTTCCTCATCGTAGGCAAAGCTTGCTGTGGTGATGGCCCCTGTTGTCTTATTAGCTTTGTTCCTCGTTCCTTGGGTCGATGCATCTCACCATATCACTCAACTTCCTCTTGTTCATTGGGATGGGTGCACTATCGACAGCGGAAGTCTTGCGCCGCTGTTGAGCCGCTTTCTTTGGCGTGGTCTGACTAGCCAATGTCCTGCGCCTCTGTGGAGTCTGCGTGGTAGTCTGGGACGGAGAAGATCTCGACAGTTGTTGAACTTTTGCTGTACCCTTCGAGCTTGGAGATGAGTTCACTTTGCCCTTTTCTCTCATCAATATTAACGTATTTCGACGGCGATTAGCTGTTGAACGTACCTTTTGAGCCGACGGCGTCTTTGAACTGGTTGCCATTGCTCTTTCAGACATGTTATTTCCAAGATTGCTTTTGAGTGGGCGAAAGTGTCAAGATATGATGGTGAAAGATCTGCTTCCAGATATAGATAGACGCGCGAACTAGGTTATAGACTAGCGTTGTCGGCGCGTGCTGTTTGCGGGAGTCTGTTTGAGCATGTAGTTATAACAAGCGTGGAAACGCGGGATGATCGTCAAGGTGAGCGGGGATTTGCGAGACACGATTAGCTCTGCGTGGGGATAGTAGGTAGCTGAATGATATGGGCTTGGCGTTGAGACAGCCCAAGAAGTGGCAAACCCGTTTGTTTGGGTGGGTTTGTAAGGTGGCGAGTGCACAGTCTGGACCAATGAGCGAGCTAGTCCTGACTGTTGATAGTCGTTTTCTCGTGTAGAAGATCAAGTGCAGTGATACTTTCTTGTTTTTGTATGACTGTCTGGTGAGAATATGCCGCCATTGGCCTCGTGACGTTATTTCTCTCACTTCAACTTTACCATATTTAAGAATGCTTGTATAAGGCTCCAGTATTCAGTAAGAGACAGCTAAACTGGCTACCGCACGTGCAGGAATGCATGGAAGGGAGAATGGCAGGGGATACCTGAGCATAGCTCTTTCTCTTACGGCCTGTAGAAAGCTTCTACGCCCCACTCAAGCAGCGTAACGCATTAGGTAAGAGACCCTTCAAGTCTGTGTTGAGAATCCTATATTACAAACCAGTCCCTTCCCTTTCTGCGTTACTTTGTCTTTTTCGCTAGAACTCTACTCAACAGCGTCTAAACAAGTGACAAGAAAACGGTGTCCAAACTCAGCTTTTGAGATGCAACCACACGCTGTGAGTTAATATATCATGGTTTTATCTCTGCTCTCCAAAATCGAGAGCTCATCATTTTCAGCGTGCGAATGTAGGACAAGAGTAGTATTCCATACACTGACAAGCAGAAGAGATGAGATGACTGAAATACGTGTAATCTGAAAGTATGGACGTCAAGCCTCTTGGGAAAGACATTTAGGATATATTATATATGGGCTATAGTTAGACCAATAAGCTATGTGAAGATGAAGATGTATCCCGGTTGTCTCAAGTATGATTGGGGAAATGTGTCCCTGAACTGTAGCCTTGAAAGATCGGCCGTCGTCCATGAATTCTGCGGAATCAGACTACTTCGAGGAGGTCTTGCTATTACACTAAATTGGCTCTGTATGACTAGGGGAGCATCTAGAACGTGTCCGAATAGAGGTGGGCAAATCGTCCTGCTTATGACACGTGGGTAACGGGCGTAGTGACCAGTGTATGTAATTGACTAGAAGCAGATACCAAGGAGCTGCATGATGCTCAGCCCAAGTTATCTCCAGCTTCAAAATACCTTTTTTTTCAAACCGGGCAGCATCTCATGCATGCATGTGGTATACCATTCCATGAACGCCATCCATCCATCGCCATATGCAAATAGTGACATTGCAGTTCATCCCGCAGTATCAAACTCGGCCACGCTTCCGCGCCTTGGGTTTCGCCTTTGACTTCTTCGGAGCCACCACCTCCTCTTCTTCTTCTTCGGAATCATCAATGTCCTCTTCGCCTGAGACCATCTCCTCATCCTCACTATCGTCCTTGGCCTTCTTCTTGGAACGAGAGTTGGTCTTTTGTTTCTTCCGGTTGGCGCTGAATGCCTCCTCTGGTGGCTCTTCCATGGGCGTTGATCGCTTAGAGCCCCGAGACTTGGGCGCATACTTGGCCTCTAACGAATCGAAGAAGTTGCCTTGGCGTGCTTTCTGGCGCTGCTGTATCATAGCTGCCAGGCCTGCCATATCGTCTGCACCACCTTTCTTCGCTTTTGGCTTTGCCTTTGACTTGCCATTCGCGGGTGCGGCCTCCTCTTTAGCCTGGCGCTTGTCGAAGTCTTCCCGCCTCTTCTTCTCTGCCTCCTTGGCCTTCTCTCGAGTCTCATCTGTCTCCTGCTCGTATGCTGGGTATGACTGAAGCGTGCCATTCTCAATCTCTTCGTCTAGGATTTGTCTGAAGCGATCATCGTCGACTAGAATGTCTGACAGCATGACAATGCCATAGACCCTGTCTAGATTTCCTTTGACCTTCTTGAAAGCCTTGATCAAGTCTCGGCGCTCCTCGGCACTGCCCTTGTATTCGTTTGCGACATTATTGATGGCCTCTTCGTTGACGACATTCTCAAACTGCTCGCGGTAGAACTTCAGCCAGTTGAAGTCGTCGTCGTCTTCCATTGTCTCAGCGGTGCTGCCTGTGAGGTCATAGCGCTTGCGTCGGCGATCGTCTGAGAGCACAGCGTATGCGAAAGCAATTTCTTGGAAAGCCTTATTGGCGCCTTCCTTCTCGTCGGGTGCAGCCTTGTCTTGGATGAATTAGCGATGCTGTGTTAGATTGATGGGCAATTGCGCGTACCAGGATGGCATTTGAGCGCCAACTTGCGATACGCCTTCTTCACATCGTCGGCCGTAGCGTCCGTCTCAAGTCCCAACACTTCGTACGGGTCGATGGTAGGCGGGCCATCTTCTTCGCCAATGTCATTCTCCTCGCTCTCACTTTCTTCGTCGTTTACGAAATCATCCTCCACCGGCTCTTCATGCTGCGCGCTATTGCGTTGTTTCCGTGCCATAACTGGGAGTGCGCGTGTGTGATAGATGGATGGCGACGCGTTCAGAGTTGATGATTGTGTGAGCGCGACGCTCGGACTTAGCGGAGCTAAGGGAACCCATCACACTTGGCCAGAACAATTACATCACCTTCACCTTCACTCTCACCTTTACCATGTCGGAATTGTCGAACGCGCTCGGGTACGATCCTGATCCAGTGCAAAATTCGGGACCCCCCAGCCTACCAGCTCAACGACCGGATCCCAATGATCACCTAAAATACATGCGTCTAGCCCTTGACCAAGCGCAAGAATCGCCTCCAAAACCTTCAAACTTCCGCGTTGGGGCCCTGTTAGTCGATGCAGACACAGGGGATATCTTATCACGTGGCTATACGCTTGAATGTGAAGGAAACACGCATGCCGAGCAATGTTGCCTTCTCAAGCTTGCTCAGGCACATGACCTACCTGAAGAACGAGTAGGGGAAGCATTGCCGCCAAATACGGTCATTTACACTACTATGGAGCCTTGCAATCTTCGGTTGAGTGGTAACATGCCATGCGCCGATCGAATTATCAGGACAAAAGGCAAGGATGGCGAGCAGCGAATCAAGAAGGTGTTCCTGGGGGTCAAAGAGCCAGAGAAATTCGTGGGTGAGAATGAAGGACGGAAGAAACTTGAGGAGCATGGGATTGAATGTGTTCATGTGCCTGGATTGGAGGAACGAATACTGAGTGTTGCTACTGCCGGCCATGAACAATAGAAATGTATTTGTTAGAGCATTCACAAATAACGGCTGATACTGTCCGCATATGCTGGTGTTGGTAGACATTACTCTCTGGTTGATGTACTATGATACAAGTCGTCGCTGCTTCGAACCAGCACATGAATACAGCACACTCCCAAGTCCACAATTCACATGACCACGCTATCGCTTTTCGCAATTCAACTTCTCAAAATCCCGCTTAACATAGGGTTCAACGTCCCCCAGACGGCATTCGGAACAACCGTCGCCCCGCCCCGCTACCCGCGCACCCCAACCGACTCAAGATCGTCTGGCTCCATCTCAGCTTTGACGTCATGACTATTTCGCATCGAACAAAGCATCGATGCACTACAGAAACTGCAGACCTAGATTAAGACACCCATCTCATCATGACGCAAAGTGAAAAGCAAAACCACTTGGTTGGATAAAGCAGGTGATCGCCTCTCGTGCTACAAGCATATAATAGCCAGCCAGGATCCAATTCATCTTACATTCATCATGCTAAATCTCATTCGCCCATCTTCTGCCTTCACACAACAGACACTTAGAAGTACATTCTCCAGACCAGCCATTTCAGCTTCCCAAATCTCCAGAATTAGTAGAGCAAATATGGCGACCGACACATCCACGCCCAACATTGAGACCAAGAACGTCCAGACTGCGCCCGGCATCACACTCTCGGAGCAACAAAACACCGTCGTAGGCTCTGTCCTTGATCTCTTCGCTGGCCGGCCTTCATTAAAGAAACTTGCCTTGTGGCGTGACGATGCCACGTTTGCGGATCCTATTACCATTGCGCAGGGCCGTGACAAGTACGCTGCACAATGGTACGGTCTGCAGAGCGCGTTCTCAGAGATTGAGAGGTTACACCATTCGGTCAAGGATGCTGGCAATCCTATTCTGATGGATTTGAAGACGAGATATGTTGTCAAGGGCATTGGAAAAGAGACGACCATTGAAAGTGTTGTTGCCATTCATACAGATGAGCAGGGCAAGATCAGCAAGGTGGAGGACAAGTGGAATGGCAAGCTGCCTGAGGGTGCTATCGCGAATGTGAGTACCGTTTAACAAACATACACGCTGTAACAGTTACTAATGGTATGACAGGCCTTCCGACATCTCAACGCTGTCACGGTACCCAAAATGATTAGCGTACCGAAGAACGATGAGGAGGATGCGCAGAGGGGTAACCAGTAATTGTATCCTTGTTATGTACAGAGTAGCCTAGCGTATATACCATCAACGCACGGAGACTCGTAATTCGTAATATTCGTATAAATGTCTTTTGCTCGTGAATCTCATAAAGCGCCATTAAACATCCTCCCGAGCGCGGCGTGTAGCATGACCGCAACCACGCTTGCACCAACCCCCAGTATTTTCAGACTTGGTGCTCCGGCTACCACTAATATTGTACCGCATCCTCCTTGTTCTACTCGTGGTAGTCCAGGACCAGTCATTGTGATGGTGGCGCAAAAGCCGCCTTGCGCCGGGTTTGGTTGTGCGTATACGGTAGCCGGTGGTGGTTGGGCATATACCACGGCTGTCTGCTGAGGATATACAGTCACAGTGGTAACTTGCGCGACGTTGACGGTGCCACCGCACTGGTTTCCGCTTGGGCAGCAGCCGATCAGTCCGTTGGAGTTGGCAGGGACGGCGCATGCATAATTTGCAGGACAGCACCTAGTCTTGGTCAGCGAGGACTAGGTTTCCTGTTCACCATCTCACTCACCAACTGGGATGGTCGACATTACTACAGCTCACGGATGCCGATGATGGACACATGTTTGCATTTTGCGCCACCACTTGTTGGCCGTCTGGATTCACAATGTACACGGCGCCAGAGAAAGGCGCATTATTCGAAATTTGCTGTGGTATAGCTTCCGGTCCTGCCATCGGTTCCGCGATAGCAAAAGCCAGCGACGAGGCGATCACACTCCATGGCGCAAAGAATCGCATTGCGCTAAGAATAGGTGAGGCTGACGGCGAAATATGCTAGGCGCAACGAAGGTTTGCAGAAGGAGACGATACGGACAGCAGGGTTAGCTATGGAGGTGGGTTAGTATAAGGACACCAAAGAGGCCCTGCTTAAAAAAGGTGAGACTGAAGAAAGCGGTCGCCCGGCGCATGTTGGGCTCCTGCCCTGCCTTTCTATCTGACCGGTTTTGGCTGGAAGCTTTCAAGAGAGCTGGGATAGCTCCGAAGCTTGCTGCTTGTCAGACTAGCTCGTCATGGACAGCTTCATGCCGGCTAGTGGGGAGACGCATTATTGGTAGCCTCAGCGGCAATGGGGTCTAGCTCGCAATAGAGCGGTCCCATATAGCTACTTTTTCATGTGGGCCATGCTCGTAAAAACGGCGGTGTTGAGGTGTGTGATGAGCTTTGGTGACCGGGTGGACCTTGCAGACCACGACTACTGCCCCTCGTCTAAAGTATTTGCTGGCAGTATTGAACGGGGCGAAAAGCAATTGTCAGCCACCTATACCTTGATCGTGCCCCTGTAAACTGACAAGCCACAGTTCTTGGGAGCGGCTGCATCGGATGGGAAACGCGTGGTGTGGTGCATCACCTTGCATGTTCGTATGTACGCCGATCTTCCGGTAGACTTGGGCAAGACCAAAGAGGTTAGAGTTGTCACGTGATAGCGCAAGATGGCGTTGTTCGCGTGACGTACGCTTCCTCTACACCAGACTTCACAAAACGACCCCGGGATACAATATGACATGTCAATGCACCCGCCAACGCGCCCCTACCGGCTCTACCCAGCCTATTGCTTCCGAGTATCACCCACCTTCAACACATGGGTGAAAATCACTGCCGCAGATGTGCGGGCTCTACAGACCGAGAAGGGATTTGAGGGTAATGCTCGTGCGAGCCGCCACCTATCGCTCTCGCTAAGGTTGCGCGAACAGGACAGCGTATATACTTCCATTTGAACCACCCAATCCGTTATGTTCGCGTCGTTGGCGTCATCGTTGCCATCGACGACATCAACCTCCGATACACCGCTCTTACCCTCGACGACGGAAGTGGCATGACCATCGAACTTAAGATCGTGCGTTTACCTCCAGCGGAGCGGAACCCAGTAGACACCTCCTCGAATACCGAGATATCCAATGTCGACATCATCAGCCGGTGTGGCATCTTTGACGTGGTAGTGGACAGTCAGCCGCTGGATATTGGTTCTGTCGTCAAGGCCAAAGGCACTATATCGGAATTCAGAGGCATCAAGCAACTGGAGTTGAAGCGCGTCTCCATTGTCACAACCACAGACGAGGAAGCAAAAGCTTGGGCAGAGACCGCTGCGTTTAAGCAAAAGGTCTTGTCCAAACCCTGGCACATATCATCGACCGAGCACAAGAAGATCAAGCACAGCATCAAGTCGGAAAAGAAGAAACTGCACGAGTACGAAAGACGTAAGGCTGAGTACGAGGCCAAGAAAGAGGAGCATAGAATAGCAAAAGAAGCCTACGATGCTCAAAGAGACAGGAAGCTCGAAACTCGACGCCGGAAAGAGGAGATAGTCATGAATACGGGCGCGTTAATATGAGACAAACGGGTCAGACAGCTTTCGACCATTGGTGGTATGCGAAGGTTACTGATTGGATGCTGCTCGCTAGCGCAGTACAAGACCTCAGCTCGACGGTCAGCTGAAGTGCATTTTTTCTTATCTTTAGAAAATTGGATACAACTGTTACTCCATTCTATCCCTTCACATCATGGAACAACCCTTGATCAGTGCCCACGGGAGCAACGCCGGTGTGCAAACACCTCCGGCACTCCCCCACTCTGATGGACCTCCGTCAACACCAGACAGCCTAGAAGTTAAATTTCGCTACAAGTCTTTACCCCGCGACAGACAAATTCAAGTCTTGGACTTGGCCCCTGGCGCTTGGGACGACACCATCGATTGCACCCTTAGGACGGTCGACTTGGATGACAAGAACCTTCATTATGAGGCGGTATCGTACGTCTGGGGCGACGCTACTGACCAGGAAACAATCCTTTGCGGCGGACTGCGTGTCAGCATAACAGGAAATCTGTTCGAGGCTCTGCAACGTTTCCGAGCCCCTGATGCTACGAGGACGCTCTGGGCTGATGCTATATGCATCAATCAAGGCGACAACGACGAGAAAACTTTACAGATACGGCTGATGAGTGCCATCTATCGGAGAGCAAGTCAGATCCTTGTTTGGTTGCAACATGGAGAAGACGACGTGGTCCAAGCTGCCCTCAACGCCATCTGTCGATTCAGATGTACAATGGAACCTTGGCTTAATCGAAATAAACGGGTATCTTATCGATTGCATGGCCGCGAGGTGAATACATTCGGCGACGTTGACCCATCAGAAATAGCTGGCAACTTCATGGCTGCCTTGTCACCTGTGGCTAAAATGGCCTGGTTCAGTCGAGGCTGGGTCATTCAGGAAGTTCTCCTCGGCAGTACCGTACCACTTGTGTATATTGAGGACATGCTATTTTCGATCTCGAGTGGATTCGGCCCGTTTTCCGCACGCCAGTTTTGCAATGGGATTCATTCCTCACACGCCTCCTTATTTACCTAACATATAGTAATAGAACCGGTACTGTTTCAATGTTCACCCTATTTACGATGACGACCGGATCCAAGTTCAGTGAAGTAAAAGATAGGATCTATGGGCTGATGGGTCTCCCCACTATGGACTGGGATCCTGGAGAAGGCCATCCTTTTGTAGACCCTGATCATAGCATAACAATCATGGAGTGTTATCGCCGAGTCAGCGTCAAACTGCTTGTTGAAATGAAAGACCTACGAGTTCTTTCTTTGGCGCACAACGGGCAGAGCATAGTCGATGAGTCTTGGCCTTCGTGGGTGTCACCTTATACGTCGTCCCCTACCTATGTCTTCGCGGATCTCCATGACGACCGCACAGATCTCCATGGAACAGCGGGATTAGTAGATATATCGGTAACGAGGCGGGGTGCGCACCATTGCATCAATGTCTCAGGCTTCAAGATTGGCGTTGTCAGTCAGGGATACATGCCGTGCCTGGAGACGTATGGTGCAGTTCGAGGGCCCGAATGCTCCGTACATACGCAGCACCTTCTTCGTTATCTGCAGAGTTCGTATAGTCCAGAATATCTCGCATGTACGTTTGGGAGAACAGATGTAGTATGGCGATCTGGATCTAACGACCTTGCTGTCCTTGTACAAAACTACCACGCATTTGTCGATGGGGATTCTACTTTGCAGACACCAATTTATGATCCTTCTACATATCTTACAAAACCAGATGCAAAGGAGTTCTTCGATGAATGTATCGCTGTCAATTACGGTCACCAACTCTTCCAAACAGAAAGCACCAACATGTTGGGTGATGTTGTGGTCGCACTGCATGGAGCTAATGTGCCTTTTATGCTTCGGATTGTAAGAGAGGGTCTCAGGGAAATTGGTAGAAGAATTCCAAATGTACGAATTCAGCAGGGGGAACATTACTAGGGAGTGGAGAGAAAGAGGGGCAGTATCGGAGACGTTTTGTATCTGTTGAAAGAGGACAGAGTCGAGTATATAAAGCGCTCTTTTCCGCTCAAAGCACTCATCAATATGCGTTAATATGTCTGCCGGAGGTACAAAGGTAGCACCTGGGCACGTTCTTCCCCAGTAGTGACACGTTCTTGTATGCCTCGCCCGTATAGTAGTGTGCCATCCACCACTACAATCATCCATCCCGAAATCAATCCCACTTGCAACCTCCCGTCAAACAAACCAGCATGCAAAAAAGTACAACCGGCCCACATTCGGCGCAAAGCAAGAAAGAAACAAAAAAAACAATGCAAAACGCCAGGTTTTTCATCAACGTCGCAAAGCGCGCTTCACTCACCCAAATATGTTCCATCATCAGGAGCCCAAAGACGATGAGTGCTCAAAAGTAGGTGCGCAGCATGGGTATCGCATGCCTTGCAGCCGACGACGTCTTCGCCATCCATGTCTTCGGCGGGGTTGTCGACGTTGTCGTAGCCATCAGCGATGTAGGCGGTACCCTGAAGACGACCAGCACACTGCTCTGGTGGCGTGCCGACACTCTCCGCCTGGGAGAATGAGGTACGCGTGGAGCGAGTCAGTTCGGGTGTAGCACAGCCATCTGCGATTGTGTTTTCTAGATACAATGTCAGCTTTAGCTGTTTCTGTTGAATGGGATGTGTGACGGGGAGGGGGGTGCGACAAACCGGTAGGGCCTGAGCTGACTGGCCATGCAGTGTTTGCAGGAAGGCTTGCGAGACTGAGTAGGGCGTCGATAGCATCGGCTTCTTTGGCTGCTAGGTCGATGGCCTCTTGCTCTTGTGTGAGATGTTCCTCCTCTTCCTCCGCTGCAGATTCGTCGTCCTCATCATCTTCCTCTTCTTGAATGAGATCCTGCTCATCTTCCAAGTCTTCATCATCTTCACCCTCGTACTCTTCAGTGGAATCCTCCTCCTCTTTGTCATCAACATCGTACAGCTGTTCCAAGAAGCTCTGCCACTCTTCCTCATCAACAGCGTTCTCCGACTCAGCCTCAACGCCCATCTTCGCCTTGTACGCCTTATACGCCAGCAACATGCCAAACCGAATCTCAGGCATAAACACCTTGCCCTTCTTTCCCCCAGCACACGCATGCAGCCTCGCCTTCAGCACGGGAAACATACGATTGAACTTTGACCCAAAAGCGGTTGCAAGCCTCTCACCCCTCGGCTGCAGCCCCTTGCCATGCCTATTCTTCAGCACCCTGCCCGCAAACAACTGGTTGAACGCATCCCTGAGCTGCCTGGGCGACGGAAGCCGCACATTGCGTTGACGCGCCTCGGCGATGGAAAGCTGGTAGTAAAGCTCCATCCACAGTTCCTCTAGCTTGTGCCAGGAGACAATCAGTCGTGTCTTGATGCCCGCGCGCTGGTAGATTTGGTTGCGCCAGGAGTTGATCTTTGCAATGTGATGGGGGTTGTTCCAGTCGATGGAGGCATGGGGGATCAGGCGGAAGCGGAGGTCGTTGGCCCTCTGTGTGACGGCGCTTTTGCCCATGATGCGCAGGAGGGATTCGTCTTTTTGACCGACCATGGCACGCTGGCGGGGGATGTGTGGAATCAGAGGGGTAGAGGGGATGGCCGCTTTGGTTGCGCTCTTGTTGTGGGCTTTGATGGCCGACGACTTCTTGGGGGGTAGAGTAGTGGGTGTAGTGCTGCTGGGAGCTGCTGCGCGTTGCCTGGGAGTGCGTGCTGGTGAAGTGGCTTTCGGTGTTGGATTTACAGTTGTTTTCATCCTCTTCGCAGGACGAGCGGACGAATGCGTAGTGGATGCATCGTCGGCGCACTCATCGGCGGAACGCTTTGTCTTGAGTGCAGCGCTGGGAGTGGCCTTTGATGATGGTTGCGGGTTTGTTATGATTCTCTTGAGAGGTACACGAGCAGGCCATGCTTCTGAGGGCGCCCTGGAGGGCTGCTTGCGCTTTGTAGGCATGATTGTCGCGATTGCGGTGGCGATTGCGGGACGAAGCTTGGAGTGAAGAGAGTGAACGGGAACGGAGGACGCAAAGAGGTATGGGGGGCAAATGAAAAAGAGGGTTGATAAAAAAGAGGTGTGTCGTAAAGTGAGAGATTGTTGAAGTTGCAGGTCCCGCCGCGTTGTTGTTGTTGTGGTCCGTTTGTTATGGTCTGCTCGCAGTCCAGGCTACGCGTGTTGTCGCGTCGAAGTCGCGAAAAGACAGTCAACAGGAGTTTCTGAGAATATGAGGGAAAGTAGAAGGAAGGTTGAAGAGCGAGCAGATCTGAGGTGTCTCGTCTAGAGTTTAAAAGGTTTTTGTGACAACAAGAAGTGAATGCGGCTCTGAGGTGCTTACATCCTATAGTGCCTCCACACGAACAATAGCCTCAGATAATGTGAGGAAGCGATTGAGCATATGAGAGATGAAACGCTACCAACGATAATACTTGCAACATGCCTCGAACAATAGGCTTCAGTGAAACAGCACTGCGGTGCGGGCTATTCAGCTATGGCTGTTGTTATCGGCTGACGTCACCCCGGTTATTGTTGTGCTCTCCGCTTTCACCTTCACAACAAAGCCTGTTGAGCTGAGGTTATTTGAATCCGAGGATTGTTGCGTCTTCAAATTACTGTGTCAAGATATGCGGCCCAGTCAGCTCAGCCGTCAACCCGCCACTCCCAGATTGCTGGTTAGTATGTGACGGCGATTCTGATAGCACTCCACAAGCTCGGGCCTAGTTTTTGGATCCGATGTTCCCACGCTTTCATGTGTTATTATGAAGATCAATTCTTCCTTGTGTCTCAGTTGTTCAGTGCTGCGGCCTTCTGATGACGCATCTCGAGCAAAACGACTGGCTTTCTAACTTTGTTGTTGCTACGACGGGAGCGAAGAGCATTAAAAGCCGGAGCGCATTCGATCATGACAGCTGTAGCTCCTATTATCTGGATGTAGGCAAGTTGTTTGATAATGGAAGTCGTACCCATGGATGTTTCAATAACAGTCCACATTTCCAGCCACTTGGGATCTGGTATCATCGGCACACCATCTTTCACACTGACCTGAACAACGCGAAGTGTTGCGAAAAGCTATATGTAAAGTACGTCGTCAGCTTGAGGCCCAAAAATAGAATTGCTTGATGACATACAATGCATATCCAACCACTGCCAAAGAGCGCGAAGATGCCAAACTTCTGGAATCTGGGCAACCTGAGATTCGAGGTCATGCGAAACGGAAGGAAAATTGCGATATCTATCAGTCTCACCGTGACTCTGGTGTTCTAGCTTACATACCTGTGAGATCAGTAGCCACGTCTACTGCTTACGCAAACCATAGACTGACTTGTGCGCGTTTTTGCTCGTGTGATTTCGCGCATACACCTTGGCTATGTTTTGCATTGTTGCTGTCATAAACAAATATCGTAGTTATTGCACTGCCGATATAAGACTGCGCATATGTCAGTGCACCTTCAACTAAAAAGGATGCTGTGGGGCTATATGTACCATTATGCAAGAAGCCAAAATTACCCACCACATATAATGACGTATTTACGAGGAGCTTGCTTCAGCAACAGTCTGTACAGTGCCAAGACTGATAGCTTTACTGAGGTAAGAGAGGAATAGAACAAGATCTGAGCTGCCGTCAGCCATCGATACAGCATTCCTGTATCATGGACTGAAGGATAGCCAGCGAGTTAATACGTTTATAACAGGGACAGAAAAAGATGAAGAGTACTTAAAAAGATACGGATACGGTGCAATCTCGCCGCTCTGAACATCCTCAGCACGGTACTATGGTCTATTCTCATTGAAATGCATTACTACCATGGTGGCGTAGCAAATGTAAGACAGGCAATAAAAAAAGCCCTATATTTCGAACATCTTGTACTTGGTAATGCGAGTAGCAATGCACTGAAGGACGACAATCTATGTTAGAGCCAGCATAGTCGCGTTCGCACGCTCTAAATGACGCCTACTTATGGTGGGTGTAAGCCACGTTTTGTCCCAAGCAACCTTAGGAAGTTTATCAGTGGCCATGCTTTCTGGAATAACTTCGCCTAGGAGTAAAGTGTAATGATATCTTGAATCGATAAAGTTTCGCTGTGTCGGTGGTCCCGCACCATTTATGTGTGATGAAAGAATAGTATGTTTTAAGTCCATCCATTTGAGCAATTCTACTTGGCTATGGACTTTGAGCGCAACAGAAGTGACCACCACAGAAAATTAATAGTAGGGTAACCTTTGAAGGCGTAGCACTGCCGTTCGATGGGGTTTCTGATTGAAGCGAACCTTGCAAAGGGATATCAGATAATGGCCAGGTGTTTGCCAAACGCCCTGTGGTTGAATTTGTATTTGCTACCCATATCTTGCCAGTATCTCTAGGGGCGCGGAGATAGGTCTCAGCCGATGATCCGTTAGTGTAGGTATGATGGTAGAAACCAGATGTTGCCCAAGCCGTAAGGCACACTACCTAGGCGAAGATGGGAATAGCGCAACACCTCAGTAGTCGTGTCTTCGACTACGCCTCACACATGCATACGGCATCCTCGCACCTTCCCCGCACAGAAGTCGATATTGCACCAATCTTCGGCACAGAGCCTCGACTCATGTCGTGCCCGGGTTAAATGGGGTGCCTGCAGACTGGATGAATCCGCCATGCAGATCGGCTTGCAATCTAAGAAGTTTAACCAACGCAAGCTTTCGGACTCCACATCTTCCCGCGGCCCCTTAAAAGCGTCGATGAGCCGCACGCTCAACGCCAAGTTGCACTTCAGGCGTTTCTTGATAATTTTTCGATAATGAAGTTCGCGCGACTGGCTCCAGTGGTAGCCCTTGCTGTGGGAGTGACAGCCCAAACCCACAACGACGCCTTCGAACCGGAAGACTTCAATGCCACAGCTGCTCTTAAGAAAATCGGTGTTGATATCGCGGCACTACTAGAACTCAACAAACGCAATGTTTCCGCACCCTGCTCACTTGCAGTAAGTCCTTGCATGAAATATGTTAGACAAGCCGTGTGCTCAGACTAACGATGTATCAGTGTAGCGCCCTGGACATACTTTTCGGCCCCGAAAAAGTCCTAGCTAAAGGGGCAACAACATACGAGAACTTCACGGGAGCATACTGGTCTGCCCAGCAAGGCTCGCTGCGTCCTTCCTGTGTATTTAAGCCCACCAAAACCCTGGATGTCTCGACGGCCGTACTATTGTCACGAGTGTACCAATGTCCGTTTGCTGTCAAAGGTGGCGGACATGCAGCATGGGCTGGCGCATCTAGTATCGAAGATGGAATCACTATTTCAATGGAAAACTTCAAGCAAGCCGTGGTCGCTTCAGATAAACAAACAGTCGACGTCGGGCCTGGACTCCGTTGGATAGACGTTTATAAAGCTGTCGAGAAGGACGGGCTCAGCGTTTCGGGAGGCCGGGTAAGTCCGAGGAACGCACTACATGCTGATAATCTTTTTTGCTAACTTTCGATCAAGATGGCACCTGTGGGTGTACCTGGGCTGATTCTCGGTGGAGGCATATCCCACTTCGCGAGTAAACGTGGCTGGGCCTGCGACAACGTGGCAAGTTTTGAACTTGTCACTGCATCAGGAATCTCTATTGAAGTTAGCCCGACATCCTATCCGGATCTATTCTGGGCGCTAAGAGGAGGAGGCAACAATTTTGGAATCGTTACAAACTTCAAGCTTATGACCTTTCCTCTAGGTCACATGTGGGGAGGCCAACGAGTCTACCTCGAAGAATCATTTCCCGCTGCAATGAATGCAATCTACAAGTTTACCGTCTCTGGATCAGTCAAAGACGAAGACGCCGCACAAATCTTCGTACGTACTCTTAAAAATTCGCTAACCTCAATATCTCCTCAACTAATAACACGCAGACCTTTGCCACCGCCCCTGGAATTGGCAAAGTAGGTTTCGCAAACCTCCATTACGCAAAGCCAATCGCCAATGCCACAGTCTTCACCGACTGGTCCAACATACCTGCCATCGACGACACCACCGGCCTCCGCCCCATGTCCGGCATGGCCAACCTCCTCAACCAAGGCGCTCCCGCTCCCGGCGCCTACGAAACATGGTGGGGAATCAGCCTAAAAATGGACCGCCAGCTCCTCGATTTCGTCGTCTCGACTTTTTACGCCCAGGAGGCCACCGTCGCTGACGTGGAGAAAATCCTCCTCATCATGGCCATCCAGCCCATCACCGTAAGCGCCACAAAAGCCATGCAGAAGAATGGGGGAAACGCGCTTGGTATCGATCCGGCAGGCGGACCGTACTTTATCCTCAATTTCAACGCTGCATGGAATAACAAGGACGACGAACCAAAGTTTCAGGCAGTGATTGCAGAAATAATTCGGCTTGTCAAGGCGGAGGCGGGGAGGAGGGGGCTGGGGAATGATTTTGTGTATTTGAATTATGCGTCTGAGTTTCAAGATCCAGTGGGGAGTTATGGGGCGAGGAATAAACAGAGGTTGATGCAAGTGGCGAGGAAGTATGATCCGAGATTGGTGTTTCAGTATCTTCAGCCTGGTGGGTTCAAGTTGGTGAGGGGGGCTCCGGATCAGAATTCACCGGGTGCGTCGTCGTAGTTTAGTTAGAATATCTAATAAGATGCATGTAGTGGTACTTTGCAAGTAAAGTAACAAACTGCGGAGGTGATGATGTCAAATTGAGGAAGCAGAACAACCTGGAAACCTGTCCATAATATGCCTAGTTATATTTTTATAGTGAGCCGAGTGTAACGGTATTATTGTATGCGTGACACATTCTCTCCTCATGCCACCCCTCCATTACCACCTGACCATCGCACCATGTCATCTTAGATTAGGTACATAACAGCTCTATCATTCCTCAACTAGCTCCACAATATCGCCAAACTCTTTGAACAGCCACGGCTCAAGATCTCTGAATGCCTCAGGAACTGGCGCTTCTTTGACTGAAACATCTTCCTTTTGCTCACAAGCTACCATATCAAGGTCGTCGAGATCATCTTCCTCGAAAAGTGCCGGATGGATATCTGGGCCTACTTGCGAGGGTGATGATATACACTTTTGCGGGGTGAGGTTACTCGGCTCTGGGTCCTGGTACATGGTGTTCGCTGGCTCGGAATCGTTGTGTCCAGATTGAGAAGTGCTCATGCTGTTTACGAATAGCGATGGGGATTTCCTGCTAAGAGTACGGACCGGCGCGGCAATTTCTTCGGTATATTGCACTCCCTGAGGGCTATTGTAGAAGTCGTTTTCGTATTCAGTCAAGTCGTCATATACTCCAGCACCGTATTCGTCGTGTTCCATCTCATCGGCATAGTCTAGATCTTCTTCTTGAGGTCTACCTACATTTACGTCGCTCTGATTCGCTCTCTGTAGGGTTTGTGAGTCCGCTAGTCCGATCATAGCGTCACCAAGGAGCGAGTCGTCATCGCCATAAGTGTCAGATCCACGAGACACGACTGGTGCTGCAGTATCGTAGCCCATGTAATCGCTATGCGCTGTTACACCACTCAGTTGCTCCAAGTCTTGCTGTGTAAGAAGACGATGCGAGGGCCCAGGATGAGGAGGCGAGTCTTCGAATTGGATACTTCCGTAGTCGCTAGGAGTGCGAAGTCGCCCCGTTGTCGCGTCATTCATGAAGTCGAGACTGTGTTCACCTCCAGCGGAGTAACAGTAGGCAGGCTTCTTATGCATGATGGAATGAAGGGAAGAAGGGAAGTCATTCCCCTGAATCGTCTTATGCAATTGTTGCAGATCGCGATATTCCCTTGGTCCATTCTTCTCATAGTTGGTTTTATTCTTCTTTTCTTGCTGTGTAAGATCGAGTTCCTCAATTGGTGCGGAGGCCTTTCGCTTGGAAGTCGTAATCTGGAGTTTTGTCTGCCTTTCTTTGCCTTTCGAAAGCGGTGTTTTCTGTTGTGGTTGAAGCCGTGTCTCACCTGATGGTACTCGTTTGGGGACTGACTTCTTCTTCGGTGGTTTGTCCATACCATTCTTGCAACAGAAGTGCTTGCAGGTTCCCTTGTCTTTGCATGCGTGATTACAGGCCCACTTTCCGTTGGCGAGCTGCACAGGCTCTTGCTCGTTATCATCGCCGTCTACTTCAACAGATCTCGGCAGACCCTTCCCACCACGAGTACTCTTGAGTAGCTTATTCGTTGCAGTGTTGTTTCGGGTCATGGCGTCGAAAGGATTCGCATAGTTCTCAATATGATCAAAGTCCAGATCACCAGCAGCAGCTTTCACGAGCGTTTCATCGTCAAGATCGTCGTCACCAAAGTCATCGCTGGTAGCCGATGGCTTTCGAATTTCTTGTGCGGTATCGATGCGACGCTTGGACATATTGGACTGATGCGTTGTTGTGTCTGGATCGAGAGATCCTAGTTTCGGAAACATGGATGGGCTGACTCGAGGCTTCACCGTCGCAACACGCATACTGCCGGCTAAGTAAGGTCAGCCATTGTCTCAGAATAGGACAAATCATGCATACCGATACTATCGCACATGACATAACAGTTGACGGACTGATCCGGACGAACTAGGAGAGCTGGGATTGCGATGCTCTGACCAGAATCTAGCTTTGATGCACTGTATGTGTCTTAGCAATTGAATGTTCAAAAGAAGTGACCGCTTACCTGATCCGAGCAAAATGTATCTTGCGACCATCGGAAGTCTCTAGTAACAGGCAAACGTATACAGGCTTGGAGTTGAAGCGTTGCGGTGGCTGCTCGTTGATAAAGCCAATGTCTGCTCGTATCTCGATTTTGACCCCATCATGAGTCGGGGCCAGCTTACTATCTATCAGCATAAATTTATGTGATGAAAAGGTGACCATTTACAGTTGATGGCCGCGCATGAAGTGAAACGCGAAGCTTTGGAAACGTACGGACGTTCTCGAGCACTTTGAGTCCATAGGGCGGATTTTTACCAATAAGTGCTTCAATACGTTGAGGTTCGCAAGCTTCCAGATCCTCTATGCATTTTATGCCCGCGTTGACAAGCTTTCTGACTGCCACCACGCCTATGGACTGGATTTGCTTCATTTGTAGTGGGCTGTCATCCCAAGCTCTTGCCCCTATGCTGCGCTCAAGCATTAGAGCACTGTGGATGCTGACAGAGTCTCCGAGGGCAATCTGGCAGTCGATGATGCAACGGATGAGGCTACCGAGGGTTTTGAAGATCACCATCACTTCCATCGCATACTGTGTCTTATGTTTGCTCATCTCGCCGTCGAAAGAGATATCAGCGGAGCCGAGAACAGATTGCACGATCAGTGACACTTTCTGGGCTGGCAGATCCAGATTGACAGGAATCGCCCACCGAATAGAAGGAGACTTGTTGAGGGATTTGTACAGGGCTTTTTCGCCTTGACGAAATCGTATACTGGAGTATTCGGTGGCTTGAGCAATGGCTGAGAGCTGAGGAGTAGGTGTCAGAAGAGCATAGCATCGGAAAGAACAAACGTACGATCTCAGAAGGAGAAGATCTAGACTGAAGTCCCATGAAGATTTTCATGGTCTCGTAGTGAACGTAGTATCGTGCCATGGCATGGCCAAATTCCGTACATTTGAAGTCCTCCTGGCCAGACACAAGATTGGTCTCCTGCAGAAGCGTAATATCACGGAAACAGATGTCATCAACCTGCTCCTCAATACTCTGTTCACTCCTAGCGCCTTCCAGCTTGTAATATCCGGAATTTTTCTGGAGACGAACATATAGGAATGTTCCTCTAAGCCACTTTCTGGCCGACATCAAGTCGCGAATCGTTCCCAGACCAATCTCGGCATTCAGATGATCCACCAAGTTGAGGTGAAGCTTGCTCTCTATGAGTTGCTGGCCAGTGACCAACATATCGTATTGGCGAGCCTTTGACTGGCGGGTCATGATCACTGCGACGGCGGTGTCGTCGAATTGTGGCCGGCCTGCACGGCCAAGCATCTGCATCATCTCTAGATCAGAGTATTCTTGGAGACCTTCCTTTCCCCAAGCCATCGTATTCTTGATGATGACGAGATGGCAGGGTAAGTTTACCCCAACCGCAAGGGTAGAGGTACAGCAAATGACATTGATCTCACCCGCAATGAAACCCCTCTCAACCTGCATTCGGTCATCCAGGTCAAGTCCAGCATGATGAAATGCGACACCGGCAGCGACAGTATCCCGAAGCTCCTTGTTGAGTAGCGGAAGTGGTTTGGAGGGGCGGTTCCAGAATCGACCCTGGCTGGCTTTCGAGAGCCACCAGTTCGCAATCAGCTTTGCGGTGTTGATGGTGGAGGCTCTGGTCGCACAAAAGACCATGAGTGGCTTTCGCTCGGAATAAGTAGCAATGACCTCAGGAAGTTTGCCATCGAGAAGTTTTTCGAAACCAAAGTCGTTGTTAGAGCTATAAGCATAGCCACAAACGTGCTTCTTTAGTTTTACTGGCCGAAACTCCTCACCAAAACTCTCATTCGCGGCTGGGATATCTGGTTCTGACGAACTTTTACCCAGCCAGGCTGCGATATCCTGAAAATTGGGCACAGTTGCAGATAAAGCGACAAAGCGGACACTCGTGCCAATGGACTTCATTCGTGATAC
Organism: Pyrenophora teres f. maculata; assembly: GCA_014334815.1. Taxonomy (NCBI): domain Eukaryota; kingdom Fungi; phylum Ascomycota; class Dothideomycetes; order Pleosporales; family Pleosporaceae; genus Pyrenophora; species Pyrenophora teres. The sequence goes on from CP060568.1 coordinate 5,731,090, forward strand.
AACCGCCTCAAGGGTGGCGCCTCGGTCATCCCTGAGTATGTGGACCTCATCGATGAGAAACACCTTGATAAGCCTCATCAGCTTCTCGTGGTCTTTCCATTTCCTAGTCATGCTATCCCACTTTTCGGGTGTGGTGATAATGATGTTGGCGCTCTGCACGCTTTGGAGATCTGGAACATCGGTATCACCAGTAAGCTCGGCACATTTAAGACCTAGCTTCGTAAACTTGGCTTCCCAATCACGCTGTCGCTCAGCACACAGAGCCTTAGTCGGCGCTTGGTAGACCACCTTATATTGACCGGTTGCATTTGTAGCAATTGCCCGACATATAGCAAGCTCCAAGATAACGGTCTTGCCACTTCCAGTAGGAGAAGCAAGCACAAAGTTGTCGTCAGTTCGGAACATTTTCTCGAAGCATTTGGACTGGACAGCATTGAACGTTGGATAGGGGAAAACTGTTCGTAGCCGATCGGGTAGAGTTGTGACTGAAACTAAACGGATGCCTTGACACATAGGAGGAAGATTGGTCAGGCCCGTTGGGTTGGTCTCTGGCCTTGAATGACTCTGCTGGTCGTATGAGCGGGTGGTACCCTCCATCTGCTCTATAGGTGTTTGTGACTGAGGGTCATCTCGTAGAAGCTTGATGGGTCTGACCTGCTGATAAGGACGCATGTGCTGTTCTTGTTGTTCAACGCGGCGCTGGCCAGCATTGAAAGCTGGACTGGACGATGGGCCAACTAGCACATCGGAACTTGACTGCTGGGTCTGTGTGGGATTGTAGGCAAAGCGGCCTGACACATCATCAGCATGTCAAACTTTCATTTCAAGACTTGGGCTCACTGAATTGACTACGCATAGATTGCTCAGCATGCGGCTGGTAATCTTCTTGTTTGTCAGTAGCCGCAAATTTGGTGGCAGTGATGAAACTTGCCAGGGTTATTGCACGTATCGTTTTCACGAGCAGAGTATGAAGGTTGAGATTGAGTAGGTGCAGCATGGTTGAAGAACGTGGACGGAGCTGGGGCAAGAGACAATCTCGCCCGGCCTTGCATGGCTTGCCGCTGGCGATCGGGATACGGTTCTTGTAGTAATCTCTCGTCTTTTTCGACATTAGTCATACCTTACAGGCAGTGAGGCAACCACGTACCGAAGGAATCGAGCTCCAAACCTTGGTCGCATGCATTGTCATCTTCAACTACATCGTACATGGGGTTACAGTACTGGGTTGCACGATATCGATCTCGTTGGGCGACCGGCCTTGCCGGCTGCTTGAACTGGGGCTGAAGGATATCGTAACGGGACGCACGACGCGTGGCGTCTAAGAGATGATGTTGATCGACCATGACGGCTACATGGAAGCTAGATCATACGTGAGGTAGACGGTAATATAGCGATGGGTGAAAGAAAGTCTCGCTGAACTGGGGGCGAAGATGGCGTGCTGAGAGAGTGACGCTGGCACAGAACGAGAAGGAACGATGGAGGAAAGCGCGGCCTGACCTGTCGTGCCGAACCCTCCAGAACGCCACGTCCACTCATGGCAAATTGCTACCATGAGGGGTATCGTATGTCTTCGGGGGACGTTTCAACCCAGCAGTGTTATAGTCAAGTTCTCGTTACAGTCACTTTCACATGTTAGCAGAAGTTTGCAGCACGCATTCAGTCCAGGACTTCGAGCTCCGGCTTTCGCGTAAGCTTTGTATTTTTAAAAGCTCAAGCGTCTCGCTTATGGGAGTGCTGTTCTATCGACGGGGATTCCGATGTAGATGCGGACATTCTATGGAACCTCGTGGGGCTCTTCGGTCTACTATCTAGTAGTTGATCGTCGTAGGAGCTATCTACAGTCGTCTTCTCAAACTCGGCAATCCGAGCCGTCGACGTTTGCGAGCCTCTCTCAGGCTTAGTGTAGAGATACGTTGCAAACAGTACAACGCAGGTACCTAAGAAGAACTGTGCTTTGTTAGTGTCGCGAACTCTGCCAGGCTCATGTATACTTACCGATCTCGTCACCTTGAAGTCAAAGAAGTATACACTAGCAACGCAACTGATGAGGATTGAGATGGAAGTGGCGAAATTCTTCGCAATATTATCCGCATAGTTTATCACCAGTGCAACGATGACTCCACCTGCAGCTTGGAAGCCAATGGCTAACCACACCACCCAGTTGTACCCAACGAAGAAGCCCGTCTTGGAGATGATCTCGCCGTCCTTCCATATAACGCCAAGGAATAGCGATGGAAAGAGCGACCAGAAGGAAAGCTGACAGTTGCGCACCCACAGCGTTGTCGTCTTGGAACTGCTGGAGTCCTTTAGAATCTTTTCAAAGCTAACACCAGCCAAGCCCGATAGCGCGCATGCAATCAGAACAGCCATGAGACCAACATTACGGTTCATGTGGGGCACCTGCGCGGCGCGATCCTCATGTATGCCTTCATATGACCCTGATCGCTTTACCATGCGCGCAGCAACATTGTTACCAAGGTCATGTAATTGCTCGAATGACTTTGTCCAAGGCGCTGAAACCGCCCCCTGTGGTGCGGCATCGGAAATGGCTTGCGGTACTTGTATGATGGATACACCGACGATGAGCAGCAGCAACGAAAGCCATTTCCGCGCTGACAGTGTCCTGCCGAGCATCAACACACTAAATATGGCCGTCGTCAGAATCTTAAGCTGATATGTGACTTGGAAGGTCGCCGCGTCGAGGTTGCTGACAGCGAGGTATTGAAGTGTGTTCTGAATCGTGTATAAGACAGCGGGTATCGCCAGCTTCCAGCTTTCGTTTGTAAAGATAGCGGTTGTCATAGTATGGAACAAGGTCGCAACCGTGGTATTCGAAGGTAGGGTTTTAGACATCTCGAATAGAGCCTGTGTAATGTAAGCATGATCCAGAAGGGTTCCTTTGCGAGTCTTGTACCATGGTCAAGCTTATTGCCAATTTTATAACTTCGTTCAGAAACACGCTCGTACTTGTATGATATCTTTGGCCCCCAGTCAGAGGCATTATCCTCGAGTAATGCATAATCTGATGTCGCGTCAGCCGTTGATCTTCTCAGCACGGCAGTACCCAGCGTAGTGTTGTGATTCCACTGCGCTGCGGCTGTGATTCGCCGGATAGGGCAGTCGTACCAAGATGAGGGCGGAGTTTTGGAACGTAAGCTATGTAACGATTAGCTTGCTTGCATAGCAGTAATGTTTACAGGCGTGCGCATACCGTTACCAGAGAAAGATGCTTCATCGGGATGCCGCCCAGCGTCCCAGAGGCAGACCTGACAACCATTGCGCCTGCGAATTCGCGTCTCTATGCTATTCGTATAACCTGGAAACAAAAATCCGACAAGAGAAGGGTTGAGATAGGCCAGGTTGGGTGAGCGTCGCTGCCCGCATCTCCAATGTGGGCAGCCCTTCAATGTCCTGCGCCAGCCCTGGCGGCCCGAGGCACGCAGGTACCTATTGCGAGCATGCTTAGCGCCGATCATGGCTCGGCGCCGCGTCAACCTCTCAAAAGTCATCCATCTCATCTCATCAACTGCTTCGCAACCCGACAACCAGACCGATGCTGGTAACACCTCTATAACTGATTTTTACGAGATTCGCCCACGAATAGGCGTCTCCGAGAATTCCTGAACGAAGTTTGAGGAGCCGAATCTGGTTGGACGGTCGTTCTAGAGGTTTATAGAGAGAGTCTCCGTCACACTGTAGAGGCAAGTTTTTATACGGACATTCTTGGGGTGCGACATACCCGATTGAGGGTAGGTCGTAACCCCGGTTGATCGCTTGTATATTGTAACCAAAACCAAACCCAAACCCAAACTCAAATCTCCCAACCCTGCGGCAACGAGAAAAGCCATTTATCAAGTTGGAAAGGAAGGGTGTTGATGCTGAAAGGCCATCGCCAGAGTCGTGAAGAACACACCACTCTCGTTATTTTGTGGATGGTATGTGATCAAATTCTGCCGCCGTTCGCCTCAAGTATCCGGGGTCTCCTACAGGTAACGGTGCCTGGCAGCGTCGTTGAAGCATGAAACTGGGTAGAATGTGAAAAACTTGAGAAAGAGCAAACGGGACCTGTTTTATAACGGTGAGGCAGCCAGCAGCTGAGCTGAACCTCAATTGAGGCCTGGAACAAGCAAATAGTACGTTTGTGGGGCTCATAGGTCCATAAGAGACAAACCATTCTGCAGCCATTGGCACGCTAATTAAGCGGCAGATCACATCTGCTAACAAGGCTCAGGCCCCAGAACAGCTCTTTCTCGTTCATGTACCCAGTCGAGAGCCTTCTGCATTCGGCAATTTCCAAATCAGCAGCAAACACAGCCCATTCTTGAATATGTATTCCCAACTCAACGTCCCTCGTCGAGAGATTCGACTACTCCATCTACATCCCGGTCTCTGGGACGATGACATCAATGCCCACCTGGAGACTGTATCATTGGACGACTACCCCAACTATAAAGCCATCTCATATGTTTGGGGCGATGCCAGCCAAAGACTGTCGATTACCATTGATGGTGAAGCACTCTCTTTGACACTGAGTCTGTATACCGCATTACGAAGATTGCGTACGCCACATAGCAAACTCGTACTATGGACCGACGCTGTATGTATCAACCAGTCGGACCTTGATGAAAGGTCTCAACAAGTCGGATTCATGGGGGAAATCTACAGTCGTGCCGAAGAAGTTGTAATCTGGCTAGGCTACAGTGGTCAATTGGGTGCTCCCAAGGAGCAGCTTCACACGCATAAATGGACAGGAGATGACACCGGTATGGAACTGGTCAATGCATATTTCGAGAAAATTCATTCCACAGGGATGGAAGGGGGCGAAGAGGAGGAAGAGACAGAAAACATTTTAGGACTTTTTGTATTCCTAAAGTTGCGTTCCATGGGAAAGCATCTCCACGAGATACCTTTCTTCAGCGTCGACAAAGGCAAGTTAAATGCCCGACGTAATTGGCTGTCGACTCTTCGTGCGATGCATACATTGGCATCCAACCCTTGGTGGACACGGATGTGGGTTCTTCAAGAAACCGTGCTCGCTCGCAAAGCCACTGTTGCATACCATAATATGACTGCCCCATGGATTATGCTTGCGGATGCAAGTAGCAAGTCAATAGTTCACGACAGCTTGTGTTGCAAGGACTTACTCAACACTCGACATGAAAGAGAAGAACGGATCCTCACTAATCTACAAAGACTCGTGTATGACGATGTGGAGTTGCTAAGATCTACTAGGGCACAAGGCGGAAGTCTCTCCGTGAAACAGCTCATGACTCTTACCTCACTACGAGATGCAACCGATGTCCGTGATAAGATATATGGCCTACTAGGGCTGGTTACAAATTGGCGCGGGACGCCACCATTGATCCCTGATTACAACCTTCCTCCAAGAGAAGTCTTCGCACAAGCCATCTTCACTCACATCCAGAGTACGCTTTCACTGCAGAGCTTGATGGGCACAATCGTGTCCGGCATACCCGATATACCTTCCTAGGTGACTGCCCGAGGTCGATCCCGACATCTCAATCTGGCAGAAGGTGCCAGAGCTACACGATCCTCACTGTTTTCTACTGCTGGCAGTACAGTGGCGAACCTCACAAAAACAGACGAGATATTGAGAGTGGATGGTTTTGAGCCGAGTCGCAGAGTCTCTCAGGTGGGACCGACAATGACTGAAGCAAGCCAAACTTGGGAAGGCATGGTTGCGGTCACTGAAGCATGGCTCAACATGACCAGACCAGACAACATTCGGTACAGTACATATACAGCTTGGAAAGAAGCGTTCTGGCGGACAGTCATCAACGACAGTTGGGAATGGGATGTTTCCACATCGACCACCAATGTAAATCAAGTCAGCACTATTGGTGGCGTGTCCAAGGTCTTCCGGCGATTCGGCGACACTGCCATAATGAGTCTGGCGGATGACTTTTGGAAATGGCTCCTCGTCCAGCTGCCTGACAGTGACAAGAACCACATGATTCATTTTGAGAATGAAATCCACAGAATCACCCTCTTTTGTCAGTCTTTTCTTGTATCAACAACTCTTCGGAGGCTTTTCTTCACAACGGATGGCTACATTGGGATGGGCCCGCCAGGAACACTCCCCGGCGATCACATTGCCATCCTTTGTGGGGGTGACGTACCGTTTTGTATTCGAGCCATGGAAGATGCACCTAGTGGTCACTACACACTTGTGGGAGATGCATATGTGCATGGCATGATGGACGGAGAAGACGTTCCTGTGGATCGGAAGAAAGCATTATCCAGGTGCATCTTCACTGATTGCACAGTTCTTATACTCGGCAATATGTGCACGACTTCACCACTGCACCAGCTGCTCATGCGACAAGTGCAACAAATTTTTCTCTTTTCGATCCTATATACGCTGTCAAATCTATCGATATTAATGCTTGTGTATGTTAATATCCCAGCTGAACACTGTCGTCCTCCAGCTACTCTATCTTAGGTCTAATTTGAACTGACTAGATGTGCTACTAGCCACAGCATGATCTTTATCCGTAGGTTTGTCTATAATCGGCTTTTCTATAATAGTCCACTTAGAGTCATCTTTCTTTTCCGAATTCGAATTTCTAAGCGACGTTTGGGGTTCTTCGTCTGGGACCACAATGAGAGTAAGCGTGTCGTTCGCTACGACAGTGAAGATGCTGAGCGTACTGGAATGCTTTGCCAAAGGCGGAGATGTAGGTATCCTCCTCCCCGTATGCTCACTGATAGAAGATGGGTACTCGGATTGTAGCGGAGCATTGAAAGTCCCGCCGCGTTGTGACATGACCGACTTATACTCCTTTTGGTCTGTGAAACCTCAAGAAAGTAAAGGTTACTCGCAACGAAGAAACTGAAGCTTTCTCCGTGAACGATTATAATGGGTATGGCGATGATCAAGTCCTCATAGTTCTAAAAGGTCTATTGGGTGACAACATGTACTGCTGACGTACGCTGATAGACACACTGGTTGCCTGACGCCGCATCTGCGTGCTCCGGTCACGTGATATGTGGACATGACGGGCTTCAATGTTGCCTGCGTAGGTGGCTGATGTAGCTGGGTTATGAAGCGCATTTCTGCGTATGTGATGGGAATTTGACAAATCCCGTCATATTTGCTACTTTTGAAATAAGTAATTTCTATAGGCAAACTTGTTGAGTAAGGGCATGCGCTGGCGTGATTGCTTCACCCGCACCAGGCAACTAGGCTGCTTTGCAAAGCCCATATCATGAACAAGCTCCACACCCTGGGAGCAGATTTGGTACATCGCATCTCGTCGAAAAGATTAGCGAAAGCGAGACGGAGAAGATAGTGGAGATGGAAGCCGTGGCAAGGGATGCCAAGTGGCTGCAAAGGACAAGCATGGCTTGGCGTTGTCTTGTTGACGCAACGATAATTCTCAAGAATTGCATGTTCCTCATTCCTCAACCTCAACACAATTCTTTCCTTTCGCGCATCTACGGCCAATAGGAGGAAATGAAGGTTCAAGGGAAACACGTTGAGTCGAACCCCGGCGCGAACATTGCTTTTGAGGCTTGGGAGCCTTTCCCCTAGGCGTGTTCTCTGTTCCCCGCGGGCACACGTCTCCACCAGCGGCAACAGATCAATTGGATGCAAGGCTGAAATGCGATAAATGCAAGAAATCGTGCATCGATCACGGTGCTGTCTCGGCCTTGACACCCCCCGAAGCGAGGCTAAGATCCGATAACCGACTCACGTTAACATGACATCACCACTCAAACACTGCACTATGGATCATCGACGCGTCGCAAAGCATGGCGGCAACAGCCAGTTTTTGCGCGCAGGCGTGCGCTCTAGTTCATATTCTCAGCGCTCGACTGAGGCCGTTTTTTTCGATCCCCTACAAAGCCCGCACCGGTCGCACATTTCTTCTGCAAACGGTCTCTTTTAGTTATCTTTGTTTCTCGTCGATCACCTGGTAGTGGCTTTCTCCCTAGTGATTACTACCTAGGTACTTGACTGCCGCCAACTGGTCCGTTCTAGGTCTTGAGAGCCATCGTAATGGCTTCAAACGATGCGACTCCCTGTCTATCTCACCTTCCCGGGGGGTGGATAGAGACGCCTGCAGACCCTAGTCGACATCAGTCATATATCGGATCACAACAACAAACACATGATGACCCTGCCACTTCATATTCACGCAATAGGACCAATGCAAACCATACCACCGGGCAGAGCTACTACAGCGCAGGTGGTGCGGGTTTATCTTCGGCGTCAAGTAACTCCACCGCAGTAGCATCAACGGACGCCCAGACATACCAAAATGTCACCAACGACCACGAAAGACAAGACAGGATTACTCAGAATGGCGTTGCTACGGAGCTAACGCATAGTAACGGCTATATCCATAACACGTCAGGGGGGCCTGTCGAGCAGCAGGTAGAACTGGAAAATGACACATCTGACTCTGAGCTTGAAGGAGACCCAACAGCAACCAAGCAGACCGGAAAGGCAACAAGGCCAAGCTTCAACTCGAAGAGCTCGAGACCGAGGACCGAAGAGGACTTGTTTCGCGCGTTGTCTAGGCGTAGGACGAGCCAGAGCAATGGCTTGAGCAAGACCAACACTGGCGCGACAGGACATAGCGCCGAGGAGGAGGATGAAATTAATAACCTAATGTCGAAGATGTTTGGACGTACTAGACAAGAAGCATCAGAAGAGGAGAAGACTAGGCATCAAGGTGTGGTCTTCAAGCACCTAACGGTAAAAGGTATGGGCCTCGGTGCAGCATTGCAGCCAAGTGTTGGCGCATTGTTCCTGGATCCGATCAGGTTCATCAAGAATCTTCTCACTAAAGGGCCGCGTCAGGCTGCTGGCAAGCCTCCAGTACGCACCATTCTGGACGACTTCTCTGGTTGCATACGACCTGGAGAGATGGTACTCGTTCTTGGGTACGTCAACCAACATGACCCATCTTCCCACTTGCTAATTTTCACAGGCGACCAGGTTCTGGATGTTCGACTTTCCTCAAAATGATCGGCAATCAGCGATACGGCTTCGAAGAGATCACAGGCGACGTCTCATATGGAGGCACCGGTGCAGATGAGATGGCCAAGAAGTACCGAAGCGAGGTGCTCTACAATCCAGAGGACGATCTGCACTATGCGACACTGAAAGTCAAAGACACACTGAAGTTCGCTTTGAAGACAAGGACCCCAGGTAAAGAGTCAAGAAAAGAGGGCGAATCAAGAAATGACTACGTCAACGAGTTCCTACGCGTGGTGACCAAGCTTTTCTGGATTGAGCACACACTTGGCACAAAGGTCGGAAATGAGCTCATCCGCGGTGTATCTGGCGGTGAAAAGAAGCGTGTTTCGATTGCAGAAGCCATGATAACCAAAGCTTCAGTTCAGAGTAAGTAAGAAGAGACCCTTTGTAATACCATGGCTAACAAGAATTAGGCTGGGATAATTCTACGCGTGGTCTTGACGCTAGTACCGCTCTTGAATACGTCCAGAGCTTGCGGTCTTTAACCAACATGGCTCAGATCTCTTGTGCGATCGCTCTGTATCAGGCTGGAGAATCCTTGTATGATCTCTTCGACAAAGTTCTTTTAATCCATGAGGGACGCTGCTGCTACTTCGGGCCTACAGAAAAGGCCGCCGACTATTTCAAGAGCCTCGGCTTTGTCAAACCCGACCGTTGGACTACGAGTGACTTCCTGACATCCGTCACAGACGAACACGAAAGACAAGTCAAGGAAGGATGGGAGGATCGTATACCACGCACCGGCGCGGCCTTTGGAGAAGCTTTCGCGAACAGCGAGCAAGCTAACAACAACTTTGCGGATATTGAAGAATTCGAGAAGGAAACCAAACGTCAGGCTGAACAACGTCACGAGGCACAGACAAAAGCTACTAAGAAAAAGAACTTTACTATATCATTCCCGGAGCAAGTCATGGCATGTACGAAGCGCCAATTTCTCGTAATGATTGGTGATCCACAGTCCCTCATTGGCAAGTGGGGTGGCATTTTCTTCCAGGCACTCATCGTCGGATCCCTCTTCTACAACCTCCCAGACAACGCGCAGGGTGTGTTCCCCCGTGGAGGTGTGATATTCTTCATGTTGTTGTTCAACGCTCTCCTTGCACTCGCAGAACTCACAGCTGCATTCGAGTCCAGGCCGATTCTCCTAAAGCACGCATCATTCTCCTTCTATCGACCGGCAGCTTACGCCATTGCGCAAACCGTCATCGATGTGCCGCTTGTCCTGATCCAGGTCATCATCTTCGACATTGTGGTCTACTTCATGGCCAACTTGTCACGAACCGCCTCTCAATTCTTCATTTCTGTTCTCTTCTTGTGGATCATCACAATGACCATGTATGCCTTTTTCAGGGCTATAGGTTCACTGGTTGGGTCTCTGGACATTGCAACTCGGATTACTGGTGTCGCTGTCCAGGCATTAGTAGTATATACTGGCTACCTGATTCCTCCTCGGAAGATGCACCCTTGGTTCTCGTGGCTGAGATGGGTCAACCCGATACAATACGGTTTCGAAGGACTCCTTGCCAATGAGTTCTACAATCTTGAGATTGATTGCGTACCTCCGTTCATCGCACCGCAAGTCCCAAATGCGCAAGAGCAGTACCAGTCCTGTGCTATACAAGGGAACCGGCCGGGATCTCTCACAGTCGCCGGCTCGGACTACATTGCGGCCGCCTATGGGTATTCCAGAACGCACTTGTGGCGTAACTTTGGGTTCATCTGCGCCTTCTTTCTATTCTTTGTAGCGCTTACGGCGTTCGGCATGGAGATTCAAAAGCCAAACAAAGGTGGCGGGGCTGTGACCATCTATAAGCGCGGCCAGGTTCCAAAGACGGTCGAAAAAGAGATGGAGACGAAGACTTTGCCCAAGGATGAAGAATCTGGAAACAAAGAGGTTGTTACCGAAAAGCACTCATCCGGTGACAATGATGAGTCGGACAAGACAGTCGAGAGCGTCGCAAAGAACGAAACCATCTTTACGTTCCAAGACATCACCTACACGATCCCATACGAGAAAGGAGAGCGAACCTTGTTGAAAGGTGTGCAGGGATTTGTAAAGCCTGGCAAACTTACTGCTTTGATGGGCGCGTCCGGTGCCGGCAAGACGACATTGCTAAACACTCTTGCTCAGCGTATCAACTTTGGTGTGGTTCGTGGAGACTTCCTCGTAGACGGAAAGCCACTACCACACTCATTCCAGCGGTCGACTGGATTTGCAGAGCAAATGGATGTTCACGAGTCAACGGCTACAGTACGGGAGGCATTACAGTTTTCAGCACGACTGAGGCAGCCAAAAGAAGTGCCAATCAAAGAAAAGTACGAATATGTCGAAAAGATTATCGATCTGCTCGAGATGCGCGATATTGCTGGGGCGGCGATTGGTACTACTGGAAACGGGTTGAATCAAGAACAGCGAAAACGTTTGACGATTGGTGTGGAGCTTGCTAGCAAGCCCGAACTACTCATGTTCTTGGATGAGCCTACATCTGGGCTTGACTCTGGTGCGGCTTTCAACATTGTTCGATTCTTGCGCAAGGTACGTTGTCACAACGACTAGGAAACTCACATGGAACACAAGTAATTGACTATTTCACAGCTCGCGGACGCTGGACAAGCTATCCTCTGTACTATCCATCAGCCGAGCGCTGTGCTGTTTGAGCATTTTGACCAACTTCTACTCCTCAAGTCCGGGGGTCGTACGGTCTATTTCGGCGACTTGGGTCACGATTCTCAGAAGCTCATCGGATACCTTGAAGACAATGGAGCAGAAAAGTGTCCGCCAAACACGAACCCTGCCGAGTACATGCTTGAAGCCATTGGGGCCGGTAATCCCGATTACAAGGGCAAAGACTGGGGAGACGTGTGGGAAAAGTCTTCGGAAAATCAAAAGCTGAAGCAGGAAATCCAGGAGATTATTGGCAACAGACGCAACGCAGCCAAGAACGAAGAGGCGCGGGATGACCGAGAGTACGCGATGCCTTATCCCCAACAATGGCTCACAGTGGTCAAGCGAAGCTTTGTAGCAATCTGGCGAGACCCTCCCTACGTTCAAGGTATGGTCATGTTGCACATCATCACCGGACTTTTTAATGGATTTACCTTTTGGAACCTCGGACAAAGTCAGATCGACATGCAGTCAAGGCTCTTCTCCGTCTTCATGACTCTCACTATTGCACCTCCGTTGATTCAGCAACTGCAACCACGTTTCATCAGCGTGCGCGGAATCTACGAGTCGCGAGAAGGCAGCGCCAAGATCTACGCGTGGACGGCTATGGTGTGGGGGACCATTCTCAGCGAGCTGCCATACCGAATCGTGTCGGGAACCATCTACTGGTGCTGTTGGTATTTCCCACCGGGCTTCCCTCGGGACACGTACACTGCGGCGAGCGTGTGGCTCTTCGTGATGCTTTTTGAGATTTTTTACCTGGGGTTTGGGCAAGCGATTGCTTCTTTCGCTCCCAATGAGCTCCTCGCGTCGCTTCTTGTGCCGCTATTCTTTACCTTTATTGTATCTTTCTGCGGTGTTGTAGTACCGTACGCCAGCCTTCCGAGTTTCTGGCAGAGCTGGATGTACTGGTTGACGCCGTTCAAGTACCTGCTTGAAGGGTTTCTTGCTCTGCTTGTCGAAGGACAAGTCATCAGATGCGACAGCAGGGAGCTGGCGATTTTCCCAGCTCCGCCGGGCCAAAGTTGCCAAACATACGCTGGCCAGTTTGCACAGCAATCTGGGGGGTACGTGGAGACGCAGCCGGACGGCAACTGTGGATTCTGTCAGTATGCGACAGGTGAAGCGTTTGCTGCATCGTTCAACGTGTTTCCGCGGTACATTTGGCGCGATTTCGGTATGTTTGCTTTTTGAAATGTCTGCACCAGCACGCTAACAATACGGCAGGCATCATGTGGGCGTACATCTTGTTCAACTTTGCAGTTGTATTCATATGCACATGGCTTTACTTGGGCGGGTTGCGGCAGATGAAGACATTCCTCAGCCCGGCAGCTCGAAAACAGAAGAAGGAAATGAAGAGCAAGCAGAGCGGCGATGCAGCGTAGGGGGTGGTGTTGGTTGGGTACCCTTTGCGGTGAGGCACGATGTTCTGAGCATATGGGGCCGGGAAAACTCGGGCTTGCCCGCGGCCGGGATGCCCAGGGAAAGGTTCAGGCTTGGGACGGCCCATGGCAGTGCAGAAATAGGGGGCTCGTGTCCGTCTTGTGCATAGGTATTTCCCCGCGAAATACCGTATCTCGGTCTAGACGTGGTCGGACCAGTATGTACGTGTACTTTGATAGAGTGGTGTTTGAGGTTGCTGGCGCATGATGGCGCTATTGACGGGCAGCATCACGAGGTGCAAAATGCAATGTTGTTTCTTCGGCCCAGCTGTCACCGCTATTTGGCACATGGGTTGCACATGCAAAGACGGGAGCTATTCTTTGACACTTTTACCACTGTGATGCTTACTGCGACGACGACGACAAGTACATAGAGGGTAGGCCAGGCAAGCCAAGGCAAGGCAAAAGCTGCGCGATTAACGGGCAACGGGGGCTGCGGATACGCCCCTCGGCACTTGACACATGCAATCAAATCGTCTTCTTTTTTTTCCGATGATGGTTTTCCGATCAGACCAAGTGCCATCCGTCCGAGGTCGATGATTTGTTGCATCGTGAGATGGGGATGCTAAGCCGACCAAGATGATGGGCGTGTGTGTGTGTGGATCTCAAACGGCACACGAGCTGGAATCGGAACACACACTGTTGTTTGCACCGCCTCGAATGCGGCGGCCGCCACCATGTGCCGTGCGATGCGACAGGATACGATACGGCGGTTGTTAGCGTCCAAGCCTGTATAGGTACTGTAGGTCCTTCTGGTGGCCGTGGCGAAGCGCAGGCTCGTGACTCGGGTCGCGGTCATGGTTCATGTTTTGCCAGAAAATTCGACAAGGCCGAGATTGTGGTAACAGTAATGCAAATGCGGGCCAATGAAAACAATGACGAAAGGCGGTTGAGCGTTGCCGTTCCCGGCCATGATGATTGTGGGGTAGAGTTGATCAGCCCCGCGCGTCAGGCCAATGCTAGGCCTCGAGTAGCGCTTCACGCTGTCTCGTCGCCGTCACAAGGGCTCCGGTACAGCTCGCAAAGTCGTCTTGGATGACAGCACGGTGACCTCAATCCTTCGCCCTGGGCACTTGCTGGCGAGCACTGAATCGACATGTGGACCACGGGTCCAAGGCGTCTGAGCCATAAAGCTGGACCTCGTCACACTTGCCGGGCCCTGATCCCGAAGTCAGCCAGCTCTCGTGCCCAGCTCCGCATTATTTTCGTCCCTCGTGTGCCGACCGGGACTCCCATTACCCAAACCTTCACCTCTGTCCAATCAGCACCCCACACGCTAGCCCGAGAGCGGGCCTGCCTTCACTCTCTGAGCGTGAACGACGTCGTCAGGATGGATGGTCGTGGTATTAAAGCGCCCTCGAACCCCGTCGTGAAAAGTACAAGCTCAACTCCACTGGCCCAAGACTTTGTCCGTCAACAGGTGTCCAAACATCAGCGTTCCAATTTCCACTCTACCTCCATCTCTCCTCTCTTCACCAAGATGGTCACTCAAACTGTCAACAAGACCAATCTCCACCCGTCCGGCGTTGCGTGAGTGCTCTCTCTCTCTCTCTCTCTCTGGACTGAGGACATGACTGACCTTTTCCTTCTCAGGCCGAACGTGGAACACACGGAAATCGAAGAATCACTTCACGACAAGGCACACATTGATTATGACCGTGTAGCCATCGTAAGCTCCCCTTCCTAGCATGTGTAGCCAACACCACAAGCCTAACGTCTTCCCCAGATTGCCAACCCTTCAGTTGCCGCTCTTTACGAGGATGCTCTCGTATACGAGACTGGCTCGGCTATTACAGCATCGGGTGCTCTCTCCGCATACTCAGGAGCCAAGACGGGCCGTTCGCCCTCGGATAAGCGTATCGTCGAGGAAGACTCGTCGAAAAACGACGTCTGGTGGGGCCCAGTGAACAAGCCGATGAAAACCGACGTAAGCAATCTCCGCAACTTGTTTCTGCACATTTCCCTGCCCCTGGCTGCAAATCGTTGCAATCGCTGCAAGTAAATTTGCTTGTGAAGATTGGTTGTAGACGTCATGCACGCTAGCCGCATCCCGGTTCGACTTCACATCCTTGCACGTGGCGCGTCTGGGGCTTCGGCTGCCCCGCATCTTCCCATCCATCCATGCATAACGGTTGCCGATTGGAACCCGATGCGGAAAACTATCACGTGCACACTTCTTTGTCTCTGCCGTCTTTACTAACATGCCATCCAGGTCTGGCGCATCAACCGTGAACGTGCCATTGACTACCTCAACACTAGGAAGCGCATCTACGTCGTTGATGGCTTCGCCGGTTGGGATGTCCGCTACCGGATACGCGTACGAGTCGTTTGTGCTCGCGCCTACCATGCCCTCTTCATGCGCAACATGTTGATCCGTCCTTCAAAGGAGGAGCTTGAACACTTCAAGCCTGATTACACCATTTACAATGCCGGTGCTTTCCCTGCGAACAGGTACACTAGTGGTATGACTTCGTCAACATCAGTTGCCCTCAACTTTGCCGACAAGGAGATGGTCATCCTCGGCACTGAATATGCAGGCGAAATGAAGAAGGGGTACAGTGCTCCTCCTCTCACTCTCATTCTCATGTCATGCTAACGATTGTTTTTCCAGAATTTTCACCGTGCTCTACTACGAGATGCCTGTCAAGCACAACGTCCTCACACTACACTCCTCAGCCAACGAGGGTCAGAACGGAGACGTCACCGTGTTCTTCGGTCTCTCTGGAACTGGAAAGACTACCTTGTCTGCCGACCCCAAGCGTGCCCTGATCGGAGACGACGAGCACTGCTGGAGCGACACTGGTATCTTCAACATTGAGGGCGGCTGCTACGCCAAGTGCATTGGCCTGTCTGCCGAAAAGGAACCGGATATCTTTGGTGCCATCCGCTTCGGCTCTATCCTTGAGAACGTCGTCTTCGATCCTGTAACGCGCCAGGTAGACTACGACGACGACACTCTGACCGAAAACACCCGCTGCGCCTACCCCATCGAATACATTGAGAACACAAAGATTCCTTGCATCTCTGACAACCACCCCAAGAACATTGTCCTCCTCACCTGCGACGCACGTGGTGTTCTTCCTCCCATCTCCAAGCTCAGCCCCGAGCAGACCATGTACCACTTCATCTCTGGTTACACATCCAAGATGGCCGGTACCGAGCAGGGTGTCACCGAGCCCCAGGCCACTTTCTCGTCTTGCTTCGCACAACCCTTCCTCGCTCTGCACCCCATGCGCTACGCCAAGATGCTTGCCGAGAAGATCAAGGAGCACAATGCCAACGCCTGGCTTCTCAACACTGGTTGGGTAGGCGCTGGTGCAACTACTGGTAAGTCATCTACTGTCGCATTGAAAACCATGAACCATAGCTAACGATAAGCAACAGGCGGCAAGCGATGCCCATTGAAGTACACTCGCGCCATCCTCGACGCCATTCACTCTGGCGAGCTCGCAAAGGTCGAATACGAAACCTACGAAACCTTTGGTCTCTCCGTCCCCAAGACATGCCCCAACGTCCCCGACGAGCTCCTCAACCCCGCAAAGTCGTGGAACGGCACCGCCGACTTCAAGGGCGAAGTCGAGAAGCTTGGCAAGCTCTTCATGGAGAACTTCAAAAAGTACGAGGATCAAGCCACAAAGGACGTGCTTGAGAGTGGCCCACACGTATGCTGTTGCCCCAAGCACTAAAACGGAAATGGTGCTGCTTTCCTTTTTGATTGGAAAGTTCGAAATGTTGCCTTGTTCTTACATTTCCTACAGACTGAGTGAGAGTGTCTTTGGTTCCTGATTAATACTCCCTTTTTTGGCTACGGGGGGGATTCGGATAGATTGAGAGACGGCAGCGTCGTTGACTTTTTTTCTTTTTGCTTGTTTCTCTTTTCGCATATGATATCATGGCTTTTCTTATCTAGTCGATAATATCGGACGGTTGCAAACTGCAGCTTCTTGCGCGGTTTGCATATGGACGATTGATGTTAGCGCTTGGTTTGTTGGCGACATGGATGCGGCGTTGGGGTTGATGTCGGGTTTGCATTTGCATAATCGATGAGATGGGATGTGTGGACATTGGAAATGCGACTTAGATTTTGGGCACGGAGGGAGATTGGAGATATCAAAATTTTCACTATTTACATGATTAATCTTATGTCTTTGCTTGTGATTGCAGTGCTGGTTTAGTAGATGCAAGGGCTCGGGTTTAGCTATATATGCCCTCAAAAAAGACATCAAACAGAACAACACCACCTACAACAACGACGACAAGACGCAAGTCAAAATTTCAAGGCTCAGCCGTTAAAAGTGAGCAGGGAAGATACGGCCTAAGACACAAGCTAAGAGGGATCGAGATAAAGCAGCGGGGAAAGTGCATGTGTGAGACGACATACAAAGGGAGACCAAGGCCACTTGGATGAAAACACTACGTAACTAAGAGATACCGAGAATGTGTTAGAGGAGGATTGTTACAGCTAACTTGGTTTTGTTGGCATGTCCGTGGAAGAGGGTTGAGGTCTAAGGGATCTTTGTCGTCGCACGTTATATATATATATATATACAAGGCGTTAGTGCTTCGGACAGAGATGTTGTTTTGTTGCAGGCGTCGTCATGACGTATCGAGTGTGCTTATACGACGTGCGCCCCTTCAAAGTTCTTCCAACATTTTTTTTGCCATTAACAACCTCTCAATGCTCAACCGACGGCATCCTCAACCAACAGCCCCTACAAAGCCAATGCTCTCGTCCGTGGTGTGGATTGGCCAGGGGTACCTGCATCATCCCTCGAAGATCGCAGACATGGAAGCGGGGTTTGCCTGCAGGTCTGCCGTGACCAGCCGATATTCGCGCTCCGGTAATTGGGAGGATAAGAAAAGGCAAAATAGCAAAAACAAAGATGGTTCGGATAGTGGATATGAAAGAGTTGAAACGCGTAAATTCAGCCATGGCGTCGTCATTGGTAGCATCAAGTGAGTAAGTGGGTATGAAGGGGAAAGAGCTCTCTCAGCCTGAGTATCCAGCACTACGTTTCCATCATCATACGACAGGTTACAGCGCAAGCTTCGGCTGGGTGTTTCCATTGCCACCAAGCTGTCAGCCATCGGCGCCGTAGACTCCTGTATGTACATGGCCGGTCTTTGCGATCGGACTACGCTAGTACTAAAGCTCGCAAGCAAAGCCAGCCGCACCCACTCGGGGCACGCCAGAAAAAAGAAGACCCACGGCCTCGTTTCCTCAGCTAAAACATTGGTTCCCTAGACTACGGACTTGGCTCTTGCTGTGGCGTTCATGGCAGAATCCATCTCATTGGCCGTCTAGCAAAATTGCCTGCCGCAAGCCTACGCAGCACATCCACCGTCTAGAACCCATAGACGCCCTCCATCTGCATCCACCAATACGTTCAACAAGGATGAAACAAGGCAACTCATTTCTCGCCTCGAAAGCGACGCTGCCTTGCCACACCACAGCGAAAGATCGACGGCCTACCCAGGTAGGATCCTCCAGGCCGGATCCCGATTACCAGGAACCAGGAGCAACTCGGACCTGCAGCTAGTACCGTAGGTAAGGACCTCTGCATGCGCTCAACGCCTCCGGTGGCCGTAGCACCCACACATGCGCACTTGCCATGGCCATCCCAACGAACGGAACGGAATGGCCAGACAGCAGCTCGTCACTCAGTGGGAAAGGCGCACACGCGTTCCTGCATCTCCGCGTCTCAACTACTCCTTCAACGCACATGGCTCTAGCCCCCCCTGCTCCGTCATATTTGTTGAGATGGAAAAGATATATATCCACCTGGTTTCCTTTCGTTATCGTCTGTTTGATCCTTTGTCATCCATCACATTCTCTTCCACTTTGATTCCTGTCAACGGCACCCACACTCATTTTGGGCTTTTTTGTTTCCTCAAGACCTGTCTGTCTTTTCCATCCACCCACCTGTTCAGAACCAAAAGCCTATCCCATTCCGTTCCCTTCAACCACATTTTTTCTTCTTCTCCCAACCCTCAACCGTCTTTCACCCACTGTATACCCAACCCATCCACCAAAATGAAGACCTTCACCACCACCACCGCTCTCATCGCCACATTCATCGCCCTCGTAGTAGCCACACCCTTCAACCCCCATCAAGGCTCCGGCGCCGGCTCAACACACTTGCGCGGCAGCCGCAATGACGGCCACCACCGTCCCCAATTCAACAACGGCAACCACACCATCAACGGCACAACCACCATCCGCACGACAATCACCCACACGCGTACATCGACCATCTTCGTCGAGGCGACGACTACATCCTTCAACGGCACCTTCATCCTCAGCGCCTCTGCCGTGCCTACCGAGGACATCTCGGCCCCATTTACACCCGTCGATATCGCAGAGGCGACGCCTACACCGTCGACTGACGAGTCGGACGACGCTGGACTCTGGTGATTCAGACACTATCTGACGGGCCTTGGTATAACTTATACCAAGTTGGTACAAAGTCTTGTGCATGGCAACAACAATAACAAGGAAAAAAGCTAAAAGCGTGGAAAAATACTAAAGTGGCGTTGATGGTTGTGGAGTAGTCATTTCCTTCTCCTTCTTCTCCGTCCTCTTTTATGGAATAGGGTCTCGGTTCCAGTGGATGAAAAAAAATACGCGGTATTGAGTACCTTGTATATATATATATATATCTTATCAAAATTGTCTTTCTTGTATCGAATATACTATCGTCATTTACGCCTACACTGCTCCCTCTGCATATGTGGTGTTTTTCCTTGGTGTCAGACTACCTTCGGTGTGACTGTTAATTGATGGATGAGTAGTGATCTGTTTTTTCTGGGAGGAAAGGGCGTGGTTTGTGTAGATGTTTGTGCGTTTTCCACATGTGTTGGAGAGAGAGAGAGAGAGTGAGGGATGAGAGATTTAGTCATTGTTTGCAATAGTGTGTTTACCAAGCAGTCAGTTGAAGCGCATCGACAGAAGCAGCGATATTGATCATATTCCCACCGCCCCCGCCATCAATGACACGTCTCAAACAACTCGGTAGCATTCAGCCTCATCGACGTACTCACCTTGCTACTCCTCCGAACATGCTTGGACGCCTGCGGCCTACATGGCAAGCAGTCAGTTCATCACGCTCAAACAACACACACGGTTCGCTCCAAAAACAACAACAAGACGAGAGAAAGAAAGAAAAGACTTACACATCCCCAACCACCCTCCTCAACCTCAAACTATCGACCCAAACCCCCTTGACAAGCCCCGCCTCCTTCATCAAACTATGTCTCTCGAACCCGAGGCGCTCGGCCAGCCGACACGCAGCCTCGTTCCTGGGGTCACATTCGATTTCCATTTCGAGCTTGCCGTGGACCTGGAGGCGTTGCTTGAGCGCCTCGATGAAGGCGCGCATGGCTTCGGTGGCGTAGCCCCTGTGCTGGTACGCCGGCAGGAACGAGAACCAGAGGTTGGCGTGGGTGACTGGTTTGATGGTGGATTCGCCGGGGAGTTTATCGCTGTTTGCCTGCGAGGTTTGGGCGCCTACGCGGCCGATGAAGTGGCCTGCGCCGCCGCCGGCGTCGTCGTCGTCTTCTGTGGTTTCAACGGCGAGCTCGTAAATGGTGCGGGGCACATCGTTGTGGTTTCTTATATTCTGGAGCACGAGTTGGCGGGCTTGTTGGCGGGTGCGCGGGGGCCAGGTTTGGTATTTTGCATTGGCACCGTCGCCGCCATCGCCCTCGAGGGCGTAGTAGCCTTGTTCGTCTTTTACGACGAATTCGCGGAGGAGGAGCCGGGGGGTTTTGATTGCGCCGAAGCGTTCGCCTTTTAGGTTTGCGCGCGCGATGGCGGCGAGGTCTTCTTTGGAAAAGGCGTTTGAGGCCTGGAGGATTTTCTGGATTATCGCGCTTTTGCCCACAATGTAGTCGACAATGTTGGTCGACGTGGCTGCGAGGGAGAGTTTGGCCGTGGCGTATTCCGAGAGGAGCGTGGGGTTGCTGCGGAGGGTGTTGCGGAGACTTAGGTGGTTGCGGGTTTGGATGGCGCCGTCGACGCAGACGTAGATGTTGTGACGGGTGGTGTTGCTGGGGTCTTTGAAGGCATGGCGGTCGACGATGCCTAGTTCACCGAGATAGTCTAGCTTTCCGTTTGCAATGAGTGCGTCATTGACCGACTGGACGTTGTCGCGGGTGACAATGATGTCGACGTCGATGAATGGTTTGGCTGCTAGACCTGGTACTGCTGTACTACCCACGTGCTCGATTGAGAGATAGTCGACGCCTTGCAGATAACCTTCCAAATCTGCCTTTATCTTCTCAAACTGCTGCGGCCATTCCGTATTGTATTGCTCGACGACGACAGCCATTACGGAGGTTTGTAAGAATCAAGAGGGCTTTGGGCTGGAAGGTTGTTGAAGGGCTTCTTCAGTGTAGTCGGCAAAACCTACCAGGTCTGCTGAAGGGTGCAGCACTCACCCGGGCGCGCCCGACGAGGTGCAGGAAAAAACAAAGATGGTGTAGGGACAAGCCAAAGAAACGAAAGCGAACAGCGAATAGAATAACAAATGTAATATCCATGTTGTACATACAGCCAAGATGCCGCTTGCGCACATGTGTCCATGCCGTGCGGATATTCGGGCTACGGTCCGGAAACAGTCCAATTTGATTGCGCTCCAGCCCTTCAGCCCTTCAGCCTTTGTACACTAATCGTACTCTTCAATCTTGATAACCGGAATGTCTCTATACGGAGGAGGGGCATAGCGGCCCAACAGAGCGGTCTCGGCGTCCGAGTCCCTGTCATCCTGCTGCCTAGATTGGTACAACCGAGTGGCCATGACGATGCTAACCGCAAGCAATACAACCAGCGGCAGCAGCATCATGTTATCTTCGAGATGATCTGACCAGTAGTCGCCGAGGCGGCCAATAACGAGGCTCCAGGTTCTCGACCACGTGCCAAACTTGCCGTATTCATCCCACTGGGTGGGATCGAAAGTCGTCTTGACCATGGCCAGCCTGCCACACTCCATCCTGGGTGCCTGGGCCATGTTCTGTGCTTCGACAACCTGAACGTCGCCGATGGAGAGTTTGTAGTCGTCGTCATGGTGTTCTGCGCGCAAAAGTACTTGGATGACCTTTTGCCCCAGTCGAAACGGCTCGGCGTCCTCGCCAGAGGCCAGACCCGTAACGTTGAACTGCAACCACATGGAACCAGGTCCTTCAGCGCGGAACACACTGTGTTCGTACTGAAGGGGAAACCTCATTCGACCAGGCGCATCTAGCTTGAAGCCTCGCGCCATCTGCCCGTCCAGTACGCCCTTGTCCAAGTCATTGGGTACTTGCATGGCGCCGATGTGGAGCGGCATCGGATCGAGCGGAAAGATGCGGTGGTCGTCGAGAAGTAATGCCGACTGAGACTCGTCAAGCTTCAACATGAGCATCTACGGCGTGGTCAGTCGATTACCTCCCTACTTGGCTGCGTCGCGCTTACCAAGGAGTTGGCCGGAGGCGGATGCTGCCACTCTGCCTCATGGGGTCGCTGCCAGCTGACAAACGGACATGCTGCACATTCTAGCTTAACAGCATACGTCCTATTCTCCTGCACGACAGTAACGGCTGGAATAATCTCCTTTGCGGCTGGGACCTCGATACCCTCAACCCGATGCGATAGACCAGGAGGCGTGACGGACGCGGCTACAACGGCGGCAAGACTGAAATAAGCGAGTGAATGCATCATGATGCTAAACAAGAAAAGGAAAAACGAGAGACAATGGTCAGTTAGTAAGGTGGTGGGGTCTATGTACAAAGCAAAGGGGGAAAGGATAGTCGCAAGATGGGGACGACGCAACGCGCCTGGGGATACGCCACGCACGCTAGCGCAGGGACCATGAACGTGGTGGAGACGGGCTTATTCATGGAGCCGCACCATTCCGACGATCCTCTCCACCAAGCTTCACATTTACCATTTCTACATGGAGGCATACATATGGGCTTGATTGGTCATGTGACTCGCTATTCCTTCCTTGACCTCCCCAACAATCGCTTCCACATCGCCTTCATCTATTCCTGCCGCTTCCGCTTCACCCTGAGTCCTCCAGTCTCTGCCTTGTACGGATCCTTGCGACTGTTAGCGCGAACAAAAGTACAGAAGAAAGAGCTTGGTACGTACCATGACACGTCAAGCGTACGAGTAGAGAGTTATATCAACACTCGACTGGTCTTCGAAGCAGCCTATATTCCTGGACTGCTGATAATCCGGCTTGGCGAATGTGTATGTGGCACTCTTGGGTGGACCACCTAAGGTTCCTCCGACAATATACATACTCCATGCGCCTTTGTCATGGACCTCAGCATAAACGTATAGATAGTTTCCCAACTGATCGCAGTAACTGTTTCTAATGGCATGAAGAGTAAAAGGGTAGCACTCGTAGTTGCCGGTGTGACCGGGCCTGTCATTGATTGCGTATTTGGAGGTTAAGTCGACGCTGCAATCGTGTTTTATCATCTTGAGTCCATCCGGCGGAGGGTCAGGCGCGCCTTCCTTAACACCATAAGGTGGAGGGTAAGGTGTACCTTGTGCTGCTGATTGGTGGCAGAGGAGAAGTGAAAGAAGCAGGTAAAGGCTTTGCCAAATCATCTTGGCTTTTGTGTATCGACACTAACAAGAGACAAGCTTTTCGCGGGTAGAAAGAGGACGTATGGCGAATCTGCGTTTGTCTATCTTGCAGAAGAGGGAAACTGAAGAAAGCAAGGTAGGACAAGACAGCGTGAGTCTCCGTAGTTATACTTATTCCCTTACTAGCGTCTCGGAGGAGTTGCTACCATCTTCGGTTCCTCTCCGGAGAGGAAAAAGAGATGAACCTGCGATGGTGCTTACATGGGGCACCAGCTCTCGGTACAACTCACCGCCTGCGTCATTCTCTCCTCGATCCTATGGAAATGTTGTACGAGAGCCTACGTACACAAGTCCACAAAATCACTGTCTACGCCGAGTACACAAATAGCCCTGTCCGACTATAATTATAGAAAAGTGATATCGATGCTTATTAGAGATTTTCACAACGCAGTACTTGTAATAGAAGTACAAGAAAGCAGTTAAGGTGTTATCCTAACACCTTATACTCAGTAAGTGACAGTTTTCACTTAGTAAATGTACATGAGCAGGGCAGCCTCTAGTACACAATGATCCTGTTCGAATTTGGTCTCGTAACGCTGACTGTGGGCAGTGACATGTGCCCTGTCCGACTATATGAATAACTCTGCCCTCAACTCATGTTGAGCCCAACCTCCCAATCTATGTCTAACGTGCACACGCGTACAAGTCCCATACCCCAACTCGGCACGAGTGCAGTCTTACCCAGTGATGATGATCTTGCGGTTGCGGGATTTGGGCATCGTAGTGTAGTAGGGGAAATAGGGATAATGGGAGCCGAAGGACGCTCGGACATGGGGATAATGGGGCGCGGCGAACATCACTCAGACAAGGGACACAACACCACCAATATAATTTTTAATACTTGCATCGAGCACACGTTCCTGTGGGCATTCGCTCCACTACAGTAGTACGAGTTTACGTTCCCCAACATACACACATACACACATACACACGCAAGTCCAAAAAGATCAGCCAAAGCAAAACGCAGGTCTATTCGCGAGATTTCACATTTGGCAACTGAAAGTAAAAGCTTTCCTCGGCGCCTGAGTTAGAGCTTGCAACTAGTAGAGATACTGTCGTTTAAAGTATCGCACATGTCAATTGAAAGTGAGACCAAGCACACCAACGATTGAACAGAGTAGTATGATCAGTCTGTGGCTGGATTGGTTGTATCATACACCACTAGAAACACTCCAAAGAGCCATACAATACCCCTTCTTACACATTGTCTATCCTGAGCCATTGCAGACACATACCATGAAGTATCTCTCAATACCAAAAAAACCCACCAACATCACCAACGTCACAGGCTTAACAACGACCCACAACTCGACCTCTTTCTATCCCGAAGCCACGCACTCGACATATCTCACGTAACAATCCGGATTGTACGCAACCAGATATTGCTAACAAATCCAACGCCATGCAAGCCGAGCAGCCATCCCAGGATGTCATGATAGATTACACTACTTCCGCCTGATAGCTAAGAGACGGCACAGACGCCATATACGGAGAGCAACTATCCCAGTCCATCACGAATACCCCGCTCTAATCCCGCCCTCCTCTCCTCGAGTTGACTACACCCACGCCATACTTCCTTTACCGGGTTAGCCATCGACCACGCAAACGACCACGTCGAGCATCATGTGGAGAGAAACGTAAAGCAACATCACCCCACATCCCACCTAGAAAATACCGAACAAGTCCTCCTCATCCCATGTCCCAAGGTCTTTACCACTCTGAACCTATCAATCTCGCCTAGAGTTAGCGAAACAAGGGCCTTGGACAGAATATACCCCTCTAACTGTAAAGCGTAAAGTCAGACACACCATTGTACACACGCACACGTTCAAATCGGTCTTTATTGATAATCGTGGGTAGGTACATGTATACACCAACGCTCTTTCACACTTGCTTAGGGTACAAATAATGCTCGATTTTTTACTTTACTTCCCTCCTTCTTCTCCTCCCCCTTTGTTCTCTCACTTTTGGTGTCTCCTCCATCCACACCTCCATCCACCAAACCTACCACCCTACAAAAAGCCTCCCACGTCTACCCTTTCCTTCTACTAAGAAAAAAGTTCCCTGCAGAACAAGCTGCACTATACATGGATTTACATGTTTTTTTAAAAACCTACTTGTTAGAATACGTAGATACGCAGGGGGGCTTGTTTTGATGGCGGCTTGTGTGATCAAGGGGAAAGGGGATGGAGATGACGGAGTGGGATTGAACTGGACTGCACAAGGCCAATAACATACGTGAGCAAAAGAAGACGATGGAACATGTAAAAATAGAGTTTTCTAGATACTTAAGCAGGGCCCACTTCTATCCCAGCGTTCTTTGCATGTTGGAATCAGGTTTAGGTAAGCTCAAGGGGGAATGTACCTAAAACCATGATGATAAATATTTCAGCCTTACAGATCGTTAGACAGACTTGAAAGCAACCGCCCCCTAGACAAAATAAATTCATTCGTAGATTCATTACATAGCCCGCCCCCCTCCGTCCCCTCCGTATAACCCCCGACTCCCCAAAACATACACATCCCTCATCACTCCTCCTCACTCTCCTCACTACTATCCCCACCCTCCAACAATCCCTTCCTCATCAACTCCTCCAAATCGTCCTCGTCGTCATCTGCCACGGGAATAGGAATATCAACAGCCACACTACCCTTCCTGTCATGCTGCCCACCCGCGTCATGTCTGACCGGTGGTCCAATGTCCATGGGTTCAATATCACCATCATGATCCTCATCCTCGTCATCGTCGTCCTCGCCTTCCGCGTCGTCACCACCGAGGTCTCCAAAGTCGATTTCTTCTTCGGCCTGGTGGTTGCGGTTGCGTGCGTGTAGCATGGGGCTGAGTTCGGCGTCGCTGTTGACGGCGCTTTCGAGCGATATGGGACCCCCGTTGGGCGAAGGCCGGAAGCGTCCTCCGCCCAAGCCGTGATTTGATGCCAGTCCGTTGTTGTTCCGGCGTGGGGGGTGGGCGTCGGGAATGTCGATTTCTAGACCACCGTCGTCGTCGGATTCGCCTTCTACGTCGTCGTCCGAGGACGAGTGATGTTGCTCTTGTTGTTGTTGTTGCTGCTGGGGTGGTTGGCGTTGTGGTGGGGGAGGTGAGGGTCGTGCGGGTGAGGATGCTACTTCGCCGTCGGATTCGTCGGAGGAGTGGATTATTTCGGCAGATTTGATCTTGGAGGCTGCTGGTTCGCTGGCCTTGCCCTTTGCTTTGGGCTTTGGGTCTGTTGCGACGCGTTGGAGGCGGACGGATGGTGTCGGCTGTGTCTTTTTCGCTTTAACCATGGGGTTTGTCGCTGCGGGCTTGCGCTTCTTGGGTGCTGGCGCTGTAACGGGTTTCCGTGCTGGAGCGACGGATGTGGCTTGTGTCCTGGCCCCAAATTGTGGTGTGTTGACGGCACTGCCAGTACCCGTCCTGTAGTCGGGCGACGACGCGTATTTGTAATCTGACTCGTCGCCTCCACCTCGCTTCTCCTTCTCCTTGGTCAGAAAGTGGCGAAAGTCGTAGGGGTTGTCTGGGTCAGGATCTCCTCCCTCATTGTCCACGGCCGCTGCTTCCCCAAACAGATCGTCCTCCTCACCCTTGTTATGTGTATCGTCCTTGAGCTTCTTGGGATATATCTTTGCGTGTTGTGAAGAAACATCCTTGCCATTCTTGGTCGCGAGGTTGAAGGTGTAACTGCTCGAGAGAGGCTCCAGCGTTGCTTGTTGACTCGAGGGATCGAAGACCAAGACGTACGACTTCTTCAGTTGCGACTTCTGGCCTGTAAATGTAAAGACATCCTTGTCCCCGGCATCGTTCGTGTCGTCAATGCGGAGGTTGTACAGGCCGGTAGAGGAGGGAGAGGTGAGCGTGGTGGAGCGGCTATCCAAGGTCTGGCTAGGCTTGTGGTTGTCTGCCCTCGGCGTCAGTCGGTTGCTGTGTATGGAGAAATCGGGTTCAAGACGCACATTTGACACTGCTGAAATTCCCTTGGGCATCTTCGCTGTGCGCTATCCGGTCGCTGATTTGTAGGCTGAAGTGCGCCTTCTTGTGAGGCTCAATGCGACTCTCTATCATAGGAGACGCCATTGTCGGTGTCAAACCACACTGCAAAAACACGCTGAAGAAGCAATCACAAAGAAAGCGAAAAGAAAAGTTGCACAGTGGAAGTATCAAGTGTTGGCTCAGGTCATGAAACAACTGTGGTCTGCTGAGTCCAACGGCGCATGTTCAAGGTCGCGACTCCGGCCGCTCTCGATTGGGGGCGCTCCGCCTGCCGTCTTCCCGCCGCTAGCCAGCACCCCACACCACTAAATTTAGCCCCTGACAGCTTCCACCATCTGGCTCACATCTACCACCTAGCTTGCTCACCATGGCCTCGATTAGATGCTTGCCACATGTATATGGTTTTGTGAAATGAACAGAATGAGGCTAGTCTACAGGCACAGTCAAGTCCGCAATGCTCACCACATCCTCAACCTCATCCCACTCACAACTCAGCACACTCCCATACCGACAAGGTTCACATGGACTCCCATCCCCCAAGCTGCGACACCTATCCAAACTGAACCCCCTTCTCTTACACGTCTTGCAAGGCCGTAGCTTCTTTTCCTCTTCCAACTCCTTTCGTAGGTTCTCATCGTCCATGATGCGATAGCTGATACCATTAAATCGCCAAAAGTCATCGCTGTCGTACATGATTTCATCGACAGGGAGTTGCTCGCCATACATGTATGGTGGGATGAAGCTGTTTCCAAGAGGGAACGTCTCACGTAAGACGTAAAAATGAGAGTTTGGGCTGTACGACTTGAGTATGGAAGCGATTTTGTAGGTTGCGGAGCGGTCAAAGAAGAGCTTGTTGAGGGACTGGGCTTGGTTCGGTGCCATTGCCAACGGGGCAAGTCTATAGAAGGCGTGGTCGGAGAACTTGAGATGGAGGTTGAAGTCAGGCACCAAGGTTCGCGGAAGACAGTCGGTTACAAGAGTGCTTAGCGAGCGGTAGGCGATAACGGATAGAGCATCTATGTTTGGACCGGCGTTGATGGAGATTGCAGAGTCCAGCATCTTCAGCGTCTTGAGGTCTGGTGGGAAGCCTCCCTCGCGAAGGTAGTAGTAGAGGTGTGATTCAAAGCCCAGCTCGAGGTACTCGAGGTTCACGAGCGAGCGCAACTTTGCGGCGCCTTCAGGATCGGTGCGCCGTGGAGTGAGGTACCGGATTTGGCCTCCGCAATGAGTCAAACGTTGCAAAGAGCCGGCTTGCCTCTCAAGTGCGGTAAGAAATAGAATGGAAGATGTTCGATGTTCGGGATCCATGGAGGGTTTGCATTCTGGGAAAGTGTGCAATCGCTCACCAATCGACAACTCCTTCAGCGCTTTTGGTAGTCTCATAACAGCATCCAGGAACCGCACATCAACGTTGCATTCGATGAGCGTAAGGGATCTCAGAGGCGTTGACTTGGCCTCCTGCTCGGAGACGTCAAACTCTCCATCGCTCCCCGCATCAAAGTTCAGGCAAGAAAGGGTAATATCCCGTAAGGAAGGGTGTCGGAACATGGCAGCCGCCCGACCCAGAGTGAACTTTTGGTCTCCGGAGCCATGTGCGTGCAGCGTTACTACTTCATGTCAGCCAGTCAACTTCTACATTGTAATCTTCACTTACACGACTGGAGCGTCGGAAGAGCCATGTGCATGTCCAAACGTGGATATACCGCACTTGCGATCAAATTCTGAAAATCGATCCTGGAATACCCGTCAAAGTAGACCGGCCCAGCCTGCCATTCCGAGTTATTTGGACAGGGAGACTCAACGTGCAAATGTCGTAGCTTTCCCATCAAGCCCATGAAGTGGTTTAGTTCTGATATTCCCTCCCGATAGCCATCTTGATACCGAACAGCCAGATCTTTTATATAGTCTGTGCGCTCCTCTCGGCTGTCAAGTGCTGTGGCAATTCTACGTGCATGCTCGCCCTTGATGACTAAAATATCCCGCCAAATGTACGGTTCGACCAGCCCTTGGAATCTTGAGCAAGTCGCAGCAAGACTGCATAGAGCATCTCGGGCGTCAATATGGTCGATGATGTTGAGGAGAAGTTCGTCGACGAGGCGCAAGAGTCCGCTCTCGGCTGGGCCAAGCATGACGATTCCAGCTTCTTGGCGGGCCGTTTTAAATGCGTGGCCCGAATGACGCGTCTTGCGCTTTTTGGCTCCGGCGAACGATATGTTGGGCATTCACCAAGTAGAAACGTCGTGTATGAGAGGAGTTGAGCTTAAATGTCTGCCCGGGTGGCGGAGGGGCTGCCTAGTAGAATGATGCAAGATGGTGCTAAAACGATTAGGGCTTAGAGCGCACGTGGATAAGTATCCGTGCACGATCGCAAAATCGCCAGTTTCGTCTTTCGGATGCGGCACTTGTGCCTACACGTGGAGTCGAATCACTAACATCGGGACGTCGCTAGAGTGCGGGCCGACAACTGTCGAGGTTATTGTCCTCGTTAGCGTCAGAATTTTAGGCAAGGCAATTGGCACTCAAGTCAGAAACAGGTGATTTCAAATCTGACTGATAAGTAATAAATCCACTAGTTAATTATATAATCTCCTCGTCAATCTTATTAACAACTTTCTGAAAAGACTTGCCGAGTCCATCATCGACCATCTCAATCAGTCCCTGAAAAGGGGTCTAGATCGTGTACAGATACCTCGGATTATCCTCACCCATCTCCGCAATCTGCTCTTCGGTCTTACCCTCAATTCTCCAATCCTCCTTTCCAGAAAGCTTTCTGTTGTTCTTCATGCGAAAGTACATGTGAAGCGCCGAGTAAATTGCAATCCCCAGCACAAGCATTCCGATCGTAGCACCGTAGCCAGCCGTATACGTAGGCGCCATGTCAGCGCTGTAAAGGAAGGGTGCTGCAACACCAGAGCAGTTTCCAATAGTAATCTGCATGCCGCTGGCAAAGGCGCGTTTTCCGTAACGAGGGTTGTTGACACCGATCCACGAGAATGCTATACCGGTCGCTACCCACAGCCCAAGCGCGACAATAAAGCAGCCGGCGAAACTAAGGCCAAGACCTTTATTCGCAATGAGGAAGATGTAACCGATCATGCTCACAGCGAGACCGCCAATGCAGAAGATACCTCTATTCTGCGTCTTGTCGCTAAGCCATGCTGCGATGACGTACGTTACGAAGCCTGCAACGTACACAGGGATTGTCAAGGCTTGAACCACCTGACGGCTCCAGCCACTACCCAAGCCGTTGATGATGGTAGGAAGGAACACTGAGAAACTGTAGAGCATGCAGAGTCCAACGAACTGAGCAATGGCAAAAGCGTAGACTTTCCAGTCTTTGACACCCTTCATAACATCTTCTTTGAGGAGTTCTTGGCCTGCTGTCGTCTGTCCGACTTCCTTCATGCGAAGCAAGAGAAGGTTCCGTCGGTCTTCTTCGGAGAGAAATTTGGCGGTTTCCGGGCTGTTTGGCAGAACAAAGGGCACAAAGAGAGCGGTCAATATAGTGGGTATGCCGTTGATGAGAATGACTGTGCACATAGTTGCATTAGTGCATGTCTCAAGTATTTCAATCATGGCAGCTTACTCCATCTCCAACCGCGCCAGCCGGCAGAACCATCTAGTTCACCAATAGCATATGCTACCAAACCCTGTGTATCGTTAACAAAGATTCTCTCAAGATTCTCAACTGAAATACTCACGCCAAGGCCTCCTGCTATTGCGGATGTGCCATAAAACCACGCTTGTCTCAACGACACGTTCCTTCTATTGTAGAACATTGACAAGTAAAGTATGACGCCCGGGAAAAGACCTGCCTCGAGTGCACCCAGTAAAAGGCGACATGCGATGAGAGCGGCGAAGTTGTTGACAAAGGCGGAGAAGGTGGCTACTAGACCCCCAAAGAAACATGAGGCCACCTAGATACCGCGCTGGCTTCATCCTCTTGATGATCATATTCGACTATAATCTCATCAGCATATACAAACCCCACTCCGGATCTACATTGAACTTACAGGAGTCTCGAAAAGCTAAGATAAGGTCAGCACATGGTATAGGCACTTGGATGACGTGCAACTTACAACGTAGGTGACGAACAGGATTGAGACTGCGATCTGGAACTTGTTCCCCGCAGGGTCCATTCCAAGATCTTCTTCCAATCCGTACAGACGTGCGTTACCAATGTTGACTATATATCGTCAAATGGCGTTCGCACTTCCGAGCTTCATACATACCTCGATCCATAAAGTTCATGAGGTAAATCCAGCAGATCATTGGAACAATGCGAATGTCCAACTTCCTCAAGAGGCGCTTTTCAGTGGCGGCATCAACTGTTGTCGCTAATCCGGCATGTTCAACATCTTCGACTTTGGATGGCGAAGTATGGGAAATATCGGAGCCCTTCTCGTCCTTGTAATCCGATGCTGAGTGCACCGGTTGTTGGACGTGGTTGTCCATACTGGAAATCCTGCAGGAGATGTCGATTCCTGTAAGAATTCTAGAATGGGGGATTCCAACGGGAAATGTAAAGGTATAAAGATCGTCACTGAGTGACTAGAAAGTATTGGATCCAGTCTTGATTTTATAACCCGAGCAACTGGAGAGCGCATCCGGCCCCATGGGGAAATGAGACGTGCCATGGCCTTGGTATTGCGGATGCGTGCAGCTAAAGCGACCAACTCCCCATCTTCATCCGCGTTCCAAGATTCCCGTTATCAAAGTGCCGATATCCGTTCATCCGGCATGGCATTCTTGGAGGCTTCGCATGTTGGTGTTCCCAAGCTTTCTCGCATCTTGATGGAAAGCTGGACGACCGATTTTGGGCCATTGAGGGTTGACCAAGATCTGCAGCCCCTTGGTTCCAAGATAGAGTTTGTTAAGGGTGGATCAATCCTACTGGTACGTACGCAGATCCCTTGTATTCAGCTTACCTTTC
Source organism: Pyrenophora teres f. maculata (assembly GCA_014334815.1). Lineage (NCBI taxonomy): Eukaryota > Fungi > Ascomycota > Dothideomycetes > Pleosporales > Pleosporaceae > Pyrenophora > Pyrenophora teres. Next base: position 5,763,764 of record CP060568.1, read on the forward strand.
AGTGGTCAAAATCGGTGTTGAGTTTCGACGCTCAAACCAAGGAGCTTCTCCACTCTCGCGGGATAGGGTGTTGACCAACAAGCGATCTTTCTATGATCCACGTCACGCCAAATCTGATCAAGTGCCACTAATCAGGGAAATCATTTCTGAAGCAGTACGCCTCCCTTTTTTTTTATTTTACGAACAAGCTTTGTTTCGGTTGGTTGGCGCACGCGGTGCAGCGCGAGTGCCGTGCATTATCTGTCTTCCTTTGCTCCGTTCGCGTCCTTGTTGTTGACATCAGACTCCAAGCCGCCACGGCCTTGACTAGCCTGTGTCTCTGTGCTTGGCAAAAGTCATGTACAAACAAGCGCTTGTCGCGTCCAAGATGTTGGACATGACACAGATTAGACTCATTCTAAGCTGTTACCGACTGCGGAACAGATTCCATTAAAGGTTTACGGTGCCGGCTCAGCAAAGATATACACACATTGTGATAGCACGCCGTAAATAGCGAGCCTCGCTAATGCCCTGCAGTTGTTGCCGAGCCGGATCAAACGGTATTCTCTGGTTTCGCATCTACGTAGGACGGCGCAAACACGCAAATAAGAAAGCAGCGCTTTACCGCAGCGCAGCGCCTCAAGCAGAGGGCTTGGAAGACTGACGCGTGCGTTCAGACATTCTCGAGGTGAACAAGACTGCCGTGAGGGACGGACAAAAGGGTGTAAGGAATGGCCAAGCGGTGGAGAAGGGGCTATGATCTTGGAGAAGAGACAGGTGATGGCCATGATGATGATACAGGCCGAGCGAAGGCGGTGAGGTACAGGCGTGAAGGAGAGATCTCCGATAACGCAGTGCTTAGTCACCACATCCCGAGTCACATGCAATGGAAAGCACGAATAAGGCGGAATGCAAATGCGCGACGCTAAGCTGCAGACTGTAATAACTTTGGGGTTGAGGAGCCATGAGGCTGATATCTTGCGTCTGGACTTCCTGGCTTTGCATGTTCCCCTTGATGCAACAAGCGGCTCGTAGATGAGAGTTTGGGCGTCTGGATGCTATTTTCGATGATATACTTTGATGAGCTCGTCCATGAGCTATACACGGGAGCGAGGGCTATCATCTCATCAGTCATGATACTGTACGTTGAAGTGGTGAGCATAGTCTCGGGGTTGGAGGTTCGGGGATAACATGATGTGCCCCGCGTCATATCCTTAGGGTCCGGTAGCGGTGAGGCCAGACAATTAATTGCAATTAAGACTCACATCACAGGAAGATAACTTTCAGCTTGACTCACCCCCCACATATGGTATAGCATCATGCGCTGAAACAATAAACTCTCCTTGTTCAATTGTCTTCTTTGATACTCTCACTTTGCACCAATTCGCTATTGGTAGTCGCACTAGGTCCCTGTGCGAAGTCTGACTCGCAACGCGACAAGCGACTATGGCGAGCAATGGAGTAGTCGGTGGTGAGCCCACCAAGGTCACTATCTTGGGCAAAGACTCGATTGTCGTCGACTATGGTATCTGGCAAAACTACATCGCCCAGGATCTCCTCACCAACATCCCTTCATCGACATACGTCCTCATCACCGACACAAACATCGGTCCTCTCTATACGCCCACCTTTGAGCGCGCCTTTGCATCCGTCGCATCCTCGCTCTCCTCGTCCCCGCGACTCCTCACCTACCAGATATCGCCAGGCGAGACGTCCAAATCACGACACACCAAAGCGGCCGTCGAGGACTGGCTGCTGTCGCAAGGATGTGTGCGCGACACGGTTATAATCGCTCTGGGCGGGGGCGTAATTGGGGACATGATAGGGTATGTCGCGGCAACGTACATGCGCGGCATCAAGTTTGTCAATGTACCCACAACGCTCCTGGCCATGGTGGACTCGAGCATAGGTGGTAAGACGGCCATTGACGTGCCCGCGGGCAAAAATCTGGTTGGCGCATTCTGGCAGCCCGAGAGGATATACATTGATTTGCAATTCCTGGAGTCGCTACCCAAGAGAGAAGTCATAAATGGCATGGCCGAGGTGGTTAAGACGGCTGCCATCTGGAATGAGGAGGAATTCACGACCCTAGAGGGCAATGCGGACATGATCTTGGCTGCCGTTGATCAGAAGCCCGTCAATGGACGCAGGAACTTTGATAGCATAGCGAGCATCCTGAAGCGGATAGTATTGGGCTCGGTACGCGTCAAGGCCGAAGTTGTCTCAGCAGACGAGCGTGAAGGCGGACTGCGCAACCTGTTGAATTTCGGACACTCGATCGGTCACGCGTATGAAGCCATTCTCACCCCACAGATTCTCCACGGAGAGTGCGTTGCCATTGGAATGGTCAAGGAGGCGGAGCTGGCACGACATTTGGGTGTACTGGACCCCTCTGCAGTCGCGCGTCTGACAAAGTGCATTGCGAGCTATGGACTACCCACCTCCCTAGCCGACAAGACTGTGCGGAAGCGGTCCGCGAACAAGCATTGCCCGGTGGATGAGCTTATCAAAATCATGGCGGTAGACAAGAAGAATGCCGGCAAGACCAAGAAGATTGTACTTCTTTCTGGCATTGGCAGGACATATGAGAAGAAGGCTAGCTCGGTCGAGGATCGCATCATCAGGATTGCGCTGTCACCCAGCATATCGGTACACCCCAGCATCCCAACTGATTTGAACGTAATATGCACACCTCCTGGATCCAAGAGTATCTCGAACCGAGTGCTCGTGCTCGCCGCACTTGGAACGGGCTCATGTCGTATCACCAATCTGTTGCACTCGGACGATACACAGGTCATGTTGGATGCGCTTGCCAAAATGCAAGGCGCCAGCTTCGCATGGGAGAATGACGGCAAGGAGCTCGTAGTTACCGGCAATGGCGGTAACCTAAAAGCATCCAGCAACGAGCTATATCTTGGAAACGCGGGCACAGCTGCACGATTCCTGACCTCTGTAACTGCACTTTGTCAGCCCGTAGACGGCACAACATCTACCGTTGTTACTGGCAATGCTCGCATGAAAGAGCGACCGATAGGCCCGCTAGTCAAGTCACTTCGCACTATGGGTGTCGAGATAGACTACCAAGAAAAAGAGGGTAGTCTTCCCCTGCGAATCTCAGCTTGTGGCGGATTTGGCTCAGACTCTTTCACTGGCGAGATTGAGCTCACCGCGAACGTCTCTTCGCAATATGTATCTTCCATCTTACTGAGCGCACCGTACTCGAAGAAGCCAGTCACGCTACGTTTGGTAGGCGGCAAGGTCATCTCGCAGCCATACATTGACATGACCATTGCTATGATGGCTGCTTTCGGTGTGCAGGTCGAGAGGTCTGAGAGCGACCCCAACACCTACCACATCCCCAATAAGCCATACACCAATCCTTCAGAGTATGAAGTCGAGAGCGATGCTAGCTCAGCTACATACCCTCTAGCCATTGCAGCCATTACCGGTACTACATGCACGGTGCCAAACATTGGCTCCGGATCTCTCCAGGGTGATGCTCGATTTGCCGTTGAGGTACTTAAGCCCATGGGCTGCAAGGTAGAGCAGTCCAAAACGTCGACTACCGTCACCGGCCCGCCACGGGGTGAACTCAAAGCTGTCAATGAGATTGACATGGAGCCAATGACTGACGCCTTCCTGACTGCATCTGTTTTAGCTGCGGTGGCATCTTCAAACGGCTCGACTTCTACAACTCGAGTTTACGGTATTGCAAACCAACGCGTAAAGGAGTGCAACCGCATACAGGCCATGGAAGATGAGCTCGCAAAGTTTGGTGTCACTTGCAGGCAGTTTGATGATGGCATTGAAGTCGATGGCAGAGGTTACCAGATCGATACTCCCAAAGTTGGCATCCATTGTTACGATGACCATCGCGTCGCCATGAGCTTCGCTGTCCTCGCTCTTGTCGCACCCGCACCGGTGCTCATTCTCGAGAAGGAATGCACAGGTAAAACGTGGCCGGGATACTGGGACTCATTGAGCCAGATCTTCAAGGCAGAGCTTGCAGGTGTGGAACTGCCACCCCGACCCAATCCTCATCAAGCTGCGTCAAAGACTGAGCAGAGGTCTATTTTCATCATCGGAATGCGGGGCGCCGGTAAGACAACCGCTGGTGGCTGGGCAGCACGTGCTCTCGGACGTCCCTTTATCGACCTAGATACTGCACTCGAGGAGCACGTGGGTATGACTATACCCGATCTGATCAAGGCCCAAGGCTGGGAGGGTTTCCGCGAAGAGGAGTTGAAGCTTCTGCAGAAGACTGTCAAAGAGAAGCCCAATGGCTACGTCTTTGCTTGTGGCGGTGGCATTGTCGAAACACCAGAAGCTCGTAAGATCCTTGTTGACTACCAAAAGAGTGGTGGCATAGTCCTCCTTGTTACGCGAGACATCAACCAGGTAGTCGCTTTCCTGAACATTGACAAGACACGGCCAGCCTATGTAGACGACATCATGGGCGTATGGCTACGAAGGAAGGACTGGTACACTGAGTGTAGCAACTACCGCTTCCACAGCCAGGTCGCAGGATTCACTGGTCTTGCTCAAACACAGAGCGAGATTGCCCGCTTCTTGAACACCATTACTGGTAAGGCATCGACGTTGAAGACACTCAAGAAGAGGAAGCATTCGTTCTTTGTGTGCTTGTCTGCGCCGCGTCTTGAGCCTTGCATCAAGAAACTGCCAGAGATTGTAGTTGGTTCGGATGCCGTGGAGCTAAGAGTCGATCTACTCGAAGATCCTGAGGGTAAAGAGGGTCTACCGACGCCGGAGTTTGTCGTCGAGCAATTGACGATACTTCGGACTGCCACATCAATACCAGTAATCTTCACACTGCGGACAAAAGCACAGGGCGGACGATTCCCAGATGAAGCCTACGACGAAGCTGCAGTCCTCTATCGGACTGCACTACGACTAGGATGCGAATTCGTAGATTTGGAGATGACAATGCCCGAAGATATACTGCGCGAAGTTTCAGAGACCCGAGGGTTCTCAGAGATCATCGCTAGTCATCACGACCCCAAGGGTGAACTCAACTGGAGAAACGGTTCTTGGATGCAGTACTACAACCGCGCTTTGCAGTACGGTACTGTCATCAAGCTCGTCGGTGTCGCGAGTTCGCTTGAGGACAACTTTGCGCTTGCAGAATTCAAGAGTTGGGCAAACACTGCGCATCCTGTGCCGTTGATAGCCATCAACATGGGCGAGCATGGTAAGCTGAGCAGGATACTGAACGGCTTCATGACGCCTGTATCGCACCCCCTTCTCCCTTCTGCTACCGCTCCAGGGCAGCTATCGGCGGCTGATATCCGCCGTGGCTTGTCGCTCATGGGCGAGGTTCCAACGCAGAAATTCTTCATCTTTGGCTCGCCGATAGCACAAAGTCCCAGCCCACGTCTGCATAACAGACTTTTCCGCGAGACTGGGCTTCCACACATTTATGGCCGTCACGAAACAACCGATGCAAGTTCGATTAAAGAGATCATCCGTTCGCCAGAGTTTGGTGGTGCCAGTGTTACGATCCCACTGAAACAAGACGTGGTGCCTCTGCTTGACGGGTTAGGCCCAGAGGTCGAGGTAATCGGCGCACTTAACACCATCGTCCCCGAGACCTCCATCGACGAAGCCACTGGAAAGGAAGTAACGCGTCTCATCGGCCGTAACACCGACTACCTCGGCATGGTACTCATCCTCCGCAAAGCAGGCGCTCAGGGCAGCGGTTCCGCCCTTGTCATCGGCGGCGGCGGTACCAGCCGCGCAGCCGTCTATGCCTTGAAGGAGATGGGTTACGGACCAATCTACCTCCTCGGCCGAAATCCCTCAAAAATGGAAACCCTCAAGAATGCGTTCCCAGCAGAGTACAACCTCCAGGTTCTGTCCTCCCCTGCCGACGTCGAAGCCCTTCCAGCTAGCCCGCAAGTAGCCATTGGCACCATCCCCGCCGATCAACCCATCGACATTGCCATTCGTGAGACACTGTGCACGCTCTTTGAAAAGGGCAAGGGTTCCGTACGCGATCTCGAAGGCACGGAGAGGATTTTGTTGGAGATGGCGTATAAGCCGCCTGTCACTGCGCTTATTCAGCTTGCAATGGATAATGGATGGAAGACGGTGAATGGGCTGGAGGTACTGGTGGGGCAGGGTGTACATCAGTTTGAGTACTGGACGGGTGTGAGACCTCTGTATGAGGTAGCTAGGGTGAGTGTAGAGGATTGATGTGGTGTTGGGAATTATAGGCTAACGAGTGATAGGATGCTGTTATTAATCAGACGGATTAGATGGACGTGCATAGATGGGTAGCGCCAGCTGTCATCGAAGGATTAGGGTTTCAGACATGCGTTCTCTGATGCACGTATGACTGTAGACCTCTCTGTATGCTATGAACCGGAAAAAAATGTCTTATGCTTGGATTCGGCTTCTAAGACAAAAAGCAGAACATTCAATTAATTATGGGGACAATCCTATGCCTTATGTCTCTGTCTTCTGTCTCTCTTCGCCTTGTCCTATCTAAAACACCGTCTCACCCCTTCTTCTCCCGATGTATACATCAACCTTATCCTTTGCCCTCTGCCCCTTTAAACCCATCTTATTCCTCCCCTCCATCCCACAAAGCACAAACCACACACACCAACACCAACATGTCTCCCCCACCACAACCCCGACACTACAAAAGCCACCTCCAACCCGGACACTACGATAGCAACAGTACAGCGCGGCGATATCATACACACATATATAACATACAACTCCCCTCCACCGAACCAGTCCGCCATCTTCTCCTGTGCAGGGAAACGTAGGATTAGCGAGGAAGACAGCGAAACCACATCTAGCGTTCCGAAAGACCAGGATAAAGGACGAGGTGGTGGTGGAGAAACGCTACACCGTTGTGAAGAAGAACAAGTCTCTCCATCTCCAGCACAGGCTAAACCCTCCACCCCAGCAACACTTCTACAACAGACACGCACTGCACCGCCGGATATGCGGCCACATACCAAGCCCCACGACGCCACCGCGTTCGTCCCTGTGCTGATGGTGTATTGCAAGCGCAAGGGTGGGCCTGGGGGATATGTGGGTGGGGGGAAGAGGAGGAGCGGGAAGGGGGTGGGGGTGGGGGTAGATGGGGGGAAGGGGAGGAAGGGCTTATGCGGTGGGGAGAGGGTGATGAGGGTGAGGATGAGGATGACAGAGAAGAGGGTGATGGTATTAAAGAGGCGAACAAAAGTGAGGCTAGTAGTCACACACTCGATCATTCCGAGATGTCCAGCCACACCCTAGACCACTCCGATAACTCCAGTCACATCGGAACCCCAACGACTAGCAGTACTGACGAAACAGACACCAATGATGAAGGCGACACATTCAACGGCAGTTACCACGAAAACCAGACCAAATAAACCCAGAACGGGGGTTTTGTAAAGCATGTATAATTGTAGTGTACCCATTATTCGATTATTAATTTTTTGGCAGTAGCTGCATGGCTTGTGCCAGCTTATTATGCATATATATATGTATCCGTCTATTCTTATCCATGCCATCGCCATCGCCATCGCCATCGCCCCATCCCATCCGCGCACTGATACTGTAAAATCCCGGTTTGTGACAACTTCATATCGTACACTTGCCCTCCTTTCCTTCTTGTCCGTTTCCTCCCTTCCCATCCCATCTAGGCCGCCCTTTCCCTCGTCCTTCCCCTCGCCTCCAATAAATCCCTGACCCGATTCCCTCCCGGCGTAAACTCCAACCCTCTCCGCGCATCCTCTGCAATCTTCTCATCAATCGCCTTGTCGAGACTGCTTACTATGCGTTTACTGGGTGTGCGTGTTGCATTGCGGTCGGCAGCGGCGATGTTGGCGGGTGTGCGACGGGTTATCGGGGTGTGCGGGGCGGGTAGGGGTGTGATTGGGTATTTGAAGGGGGGTTTGCGTTTGGAGAGGGGGGTTGAGGGTGAGGGTGAGGGCGAGGCGGAGGGCGTGGGGGTGAAGGAGAGAGGTGTTGGGGAGGCAGTGGGTGTGGGTGTGAAGGTTGGGGTAGGTGGGTGGAGGTGGGTTGATGAGAAGGGGTGTGCGAGTTCGAGGGTTGTGGTTGGTGGTGTGGATTTTGGTGTGGTTGAGGGGGTTGGGTGGCGAGAAGTGGGCGGTTTGTTAGGTGTTCCCGCAAACAGTCTTCCGGGTGTTTTTCCTGGTGCTTTTGCTGGTGTCTTCGCGGGCATTTTCGCGGTTGTCTTTGTGGGTATTTTGCCGGGGGTCCTTGGGAGAGTCTTTGCTGGTGCGCCTTGTGGGCCGTCCCGGGGGATATCTGCGGGTGTCTTTGTGGGAACCTTTGTAGGACCTTTTCCGGGAATTTTTGCAGGAACCTTGGTAGGAGGTTTTCCAAGAGTTGGTGTAGGTGTCTTTCCAAGAACTGGCGTAGGCGTCTTTGCAAGAGATAGCGTAGGCATCTTTCCAGGAGCCTTTCCAGGAGTCTTTCCAACAGCTTTTGTAGGCGTCTTCCCAGCAATGTCCGTAGCCGTCTTTCCCAGTACGTTCCCCGGTATCTTGCCAGGCGCCCTCAAACCCACCTTTGCACCAACACCCTTACCCGGCTTCTCAGTCTCCGCCCTCTTGCGATCCTCATCATGCCACCTAGCGAGTCGGTCAGCAATGTCTTCTGCGCTAGCGAACTGTTGCTCATACGGTCGGGGGTCCGCGGACGGATTGCACGGCTCTTTGGTGAGCGGGACAAGAGGTTTTACGGAGTGGAGTCTTGCGAGGCGTGCTTTGAGCAGATGTCAGGGTTGAAGAGCTGCCCCTGAGTCTAGACCCCCTTCGGAGGCATCGTTGTTGATGAGATGCTCATAGCTGGCGACCCTTTCACTGGCGTTTCAGAAGCAAGCTTTGGAGTGCTTGGTGTACGGAGTGGTGTCCGAGTCGATGTAATGCGAGGTGTGTTGACAGATCTGAGACTCGACGATCGCTCTTTCGGCACTGGAGCTGGCGACCTGCTAGCTGGTGTGCTGGCAGCAAGTCTCCTGGCGCTCTGTGGAATAGCTTTCGTCACACTCTTAGATTTGGTCGGTGTATATACGGCCGCACCCGTTGACTTGTTGGCTGAAGCTCCCAAAGCAGGCTTAATAGGAGTCTGGGGAATAGCTTTTGTGGGACTCCTCAACTTCATAGGCGTAATGGGCGCCGCATTCGTTACCTTATCGATGACCTTTTTAACACTCTGCGGGACGGCTTTCATTGGAGTCTTCATCTTTTGCAGGTGTAGTAGATGGTATGCGGGTCAATCCTGGAGCAGCCTTTGCAGGTGTCGATGCTACCTTTGCAGACGTCGATGCTATCTTTGCAGGCGTCGATGCTATCTTTGCAGGCGTCGATGCTACCTTTGCAGGCGTCGACGCCACCTTTCTCGGCGTAGCAATCGCAGCAGCAGCCGTCTTGCCCGGCCCACTCAACGCCGCACCCATGGAACGAGTCCTCGGTGTTGCCGGAACAGGCATCTTCTCTTTGCCTACATCCTGCTTGGCGGCTTGTTTAGCAGTAGCCAGACGATCCCTCTTTGCCTGCGCTGGAGTAGGAACAGTAGGGCGGAATCGCGAGGAGCCGGGCGTTGAGGGTGCTCTCGCCGACGCGGTTTGAGCTGGAGGTTGATTTGCTGCTCGCACCTGCCCACGAGATGACGTGTTTGAGTTGACTCTACTGAGCGGCAGTGGTATGTCTGCCGGTTCGGGACTGGTCGTATCCTGTGCATCCCGTGTGGAGAAGCTGTTGGATATAGCAGGCAGTTCGTTCAAGTTTGGCGGTCCGTACAAGGCTGGATTGATGATTCCGGCTGACCGACGCATTTCGGCTTCTGTGTTGGCCATTTCCTTTTGCAGCGTTAGTAGAACACTGGGGTCGGTGCCCACGCGTGTTCGTTGTCTCGCAGGCTGCTGCGGTCGTGGTTGTCTTGACTGGTCCGGCTGCTCCAGCTCCTGTCGCTTGATCCTCTTCTTTGGGTCCGGCATTGGTTCTGGTGATGTTTCTGAGTCTGGCTTGGGGAAGAGAAGGGGCGGATACTGGATCGTGTCCTGCGCCTTCCTCGCTGTTGTGTACAGCGCTGTCATTGACAATGGACGCTTTGGCTGGGGTGGGCGTGATGCAGCCATGTTGCTTTCTGGCTCGCTTTCCTGGACCGCGGGGGAATTGCCCAACCAAACTTTCTGGGGTTCTTCTCTCACGGGGGCAGCGCCGTTGTCGCCACTTTGTTCCGACGGGTGGAGGTTAGTTTCGCGCAATGTCGAGGGATCCGTTTCCTGGCCGTCGGCCGCAACACGCGCCCTTTCTACGAGCGTTGGGCCCTGAGCGGGCAGCCTCGAGAACGAAGGCGACCCCGACAAGCCGAGCCTCTGTGAGGCCTTGCGCAACGGTGTAGGCGCAGGGGAAACAGTGACCTCATCATTCTTGCGCGGGGTGTCGGATGCACGACCACGGGTCTTGGGGGTACAGCTGCCGCTGCTGCTGAGGCCCGCCATGAGGTGCCCGATGGTCTCTGGGTTTGGCCACGGTTTCCGTATCGCGTCCGGCTTCTCGTTGGGTGCACGCTCCTCGCTTGGTTTAATGATGGCGGGTCGATCCGGCGGTGCTATCACAACATCTTCAACCACATCACCAAGACACCCGGTCGGTATCCTCAGCGATTGCACAGTTGTCGAAGCAAGCTTTCTCGTTAGTCTCGCGCCAGTCTCGACGGATACTCTATGGTCCACTGTTCGCCTGATTGGACTTCTTGATCGCCGGTGGCTATCGGGCGTCCTCGCCGCACCCCTTCTAGTCGGTGTACCAGACAGTGCTTGCGCAGGGCTCTGCTTGTCTGGGCTGTGGCTCTTCGTGCTCTTCAGCGGACTGCATGTCCGTGTCCTGGAGGGCGTCTCGGTCCCGTCTTCTTTCCTCGGCGTACCACACTTGCTCTCGCCATCACGTTTCTTAGGCGTAATCTTACTGGGCGGGAGTTCCATGCAGAAGTAAAACCCATTTTGGCTAACCTCGAGCTTGATTGGCGTCTGGTCCTTTCTGCTGGGCGTAGAGAAACCTCCGGCTGGGCTCTCGCGTACCTTGGTGGGGCTCTCTCGTCTCGACGCAGGCGTACGAGGTGGCGTTGCAGGCGACATGCTGGCTTTGCGCAAGAATCGTTGATGCAGTAAAGTGGAAGTCGGAGTTGAGGGCGCACATTGCTTTTCAAGCGAACATGAGGTTGGGGACGTGGCTGCAGCAGTCTGATGCTCATTTGGTCCCGAGGTTGGAGTGGTCGGGGACCCAATTGGGATCAAAGCAGCCTGGCTAGTGCCGCAAGTGGTGTTAGCGTGGGTGAAGGGAGTCATCATGTGATCTGATCTCTGATCGGATGGTCTGCAACCGTTTTCCAGGCTGGCTTCCAGCGACGCGTAAGATGGTGTCAAGGTCAAGATCATAGTTGCAGCAAATGTGTTGAACTATCGGTGTAACAAACAAACAGCAGATGCACCGACGTGCATAACGCGGTGGCACACGGATCTGTGTGCATAGACTACCCGATTTCGTTAGGAGGAAAATCTTCTTGCCTCGTACTAGATTCAACATTTATACGGGAGTAAGCAGAACCCTATCTACATGACTAGCTTTCAGATTATATGCAATCACCGCTCATGACCAAATTTTATTTTTCATTCCACTTTCACTTTCATAGCTTTTCCTTCAAGCTCGACTTGAGCCTCCTCTCTACAGCATCAAGGTATTCGTTGGTAGTAACCCAAGACGCCCTGTCCTTCTTCCCACAAGCCAGCGCCAAGTCCTTGGTCATGATCTTGTCAATGTCGACCGTGTCAACGCAGGCCTTCTCAAGCTGCTCGGCAAACACGACGAGCTCAGGTGTGTTGTCCAGCTCACCACGCTTGGCAAGACCTTGTGTCCAGGCGTAGATGGAGGCGATGGGGTTGGTTGAGGTCTCTTTGCCCTTTTGGTGTTCGCGGAAGTGGCGGGTGACGGTGCCGTGGGCGGCTTCGGCCTCGAACGTCTTGCCGTCGGGGGTGATGAGGGTGGATGTCATGAGGCCGAGAGAGCCGAAACCTTGGGCAACAATGTCGGACTGCACGTCTCCATCGTAGTCTGTGCATGTTAGTAGAGGTCTGAAAGTATGCACAGTAGATACGCACTCTTCATGGCAATAATGTAGCCACCCTCGCTCTTGATCATCTGGGCGACCATGTCGTCGATCAAGCGGTGCTCGTACCAGATCTTGGCCGCCTCAAAGTCCTTCTTGTACTGGCTCTCGTAGATGGCCTGGAAGACATCCTTGAACTTTCCGTCGTATGCCTTGAGGATGGTGTTCTTGGTGCTCATGTACAGCGGCAGCTTCTTGTCAAGCGCCATCTTGAAGGATGCGTGCGCGAAACCGGTGATGGACTCTGTTGTGTTGTACTGGGTCTGCGCAACGCCGCCCTCGGCAGGGAAGTCGTAGACCTTGATGACCTCTGGCTTGCCGCCCTTGGGTGTGAAGACCATCTCTAGTGTTCCCTCGCCCGGGAATGACGCGGTCCTTTGCGCGATACTGGTCGCCAAAAGCATGACGGCCGATGATGATGGGCTGCTTCCAGCCGGGTACGAGGCGAGGGATGGTGGGGATGACAATGGGCGCGCGGAAGACGGTTCCTCCTCTATAGCATGCTGTTAGTAAGGCTTCGTCTTGTATGCGCACGTGTTCTCCCTACAGGTGGTTTCGGATGGTGCCGTTTGGCGACAGCCACATCTTCTTGAGCTTAAACTCCTCCACTCGCTGCTCATCCGGCGTGATAGTCGCGCATTTGACACCGACCGAGTATTTCTTGATCGCTTCGGCGGCATCGAGAGTCACCTGGTCGTTTGTCTCGTCGCGGTAGGGAAGTCCAAGGTCGTAGTACTTGAGGTCGATGTCGAGGTAGGGATGGATAAACTGGAACTGTGAGCGCGTGCCTCCCTGTGCCTTTTGTCGCATGCCGCACCTTGTCCTTGATAACCTGCCAAATAATCCTGGTCATCTCATCGCCGTCCAACTCCACCACCGGGTTCTTGACCTTGATCTTTGTGATTCCCGCAGAAGACGCCATTCTGAACTGTCCAATGCGCGTATACAAGCTGGGAGTCGTGGCTGAGAGGCTGTTTGCGCTTCGTCGTGGGCTTGGAAGCTGGGCCGATGTCGCAACTGTACGGGAAGCCAAGCAGCGTGTTGCAAAACTGCAAGTCTGTAGTCGGGGGAGTCGTGCAAGAGATGTCGCAGCGCGAAGAGCACCGGGCGCAGTGGTCGCAGCCTTCATATTGAATGTATGCTGTCGTATAACCTCGGAAAGATCAAGCCCACACACACTCGAGACGACGTTGCTGGTAGCCGGCCGCGGTTCCGATTGCGCAAAACGGCGAAGGCACTCGGTTGATGACGGGATTTAATCGATCAAGTCGCTAGCGGGGTACTTGGGTTAACTATGACAGCCGAGGAGACGTCAAAACTCTTAGGAATTGTCACTGACGTCTAGTCTGGACGTCGCTCACGTCTATAACTAGCAGCTGATCCGGCGCAACGGCTAATACCCCACGGAAGACGCATCGTGAATACACGGATTGATTGCTGCGTCTGTCGGCAGGTATTCCTACGTGGGCTATGGCGCGTAATCCCTCATCGTGCGACGCGGGGAAACCGTGGCAGATGACGTCCAGTCGGCTACGACATGCTCGCGCCAGCTGCACGACATTGTCTTGATTCCGTATGTTGGCGACAACTTCATTGCGAATGTAGGCGAGTCAGGTTTCATGACAGTGTGAAGGTTGTTGCTGTATATTTAACTTTGTCTTGCCCTGCATCCGGATCCCCTCAAAAAAGCACACATGTGCGTCGGCCGTGGCCGGATCCGCTCCAACGGCTCTTGTCAAAGTAAGTGACTTTGTCATCATTGGCTAGCCAAAGTGGCCGCCTTGGCCTGTTCTCTTTAGTTAGCTCACCCCTCTCATCTGCCGGTGAGACATGGGCAATGATACACCGAGTCTCATGGGTCGTTTCTCCATTGAAGACTTGGAGCTTGCTAATATACATGTCTCCCAACTGTGCTTTGTGCTGTATCAAAAAGTACGCAAACCCTTGCATGTTTGGGCTACCTGATCAGGTTAGCCAACGATACTTGCAGCGTCGAACAGCAGAAGAACACACTTACCCATGATGGCTCTCCTCTCAGGCGACGGTCGGTCTTCAAATGTATACCCTGGCCAATCCCTAAATCGCCAACCCTTTGCATCCAGTGCTCTCTGCATAGCCGCTATAGTCTCCTCGTTGGTGATAGTAACCGAGATGAAGTATCGAAGACCTTTGATATCGTGATTCTGATCCCTGGTCTAAGTCTTCCACCCAATCCAAGCAACATGGGAGAACTGGTTGAGACCCGGCAACTCGTCATGTTAATGTTCTGTATCCCAGGAAAATAGCCAACGTAGTACGATGACGCCTTCCAAGCGACAATTGGAGGAGGGAAAGAGTTACCTACCTCTGAGAGAAATCTCCCACTACAGCACCTACGAGGGCAGCTAATCCGAAAATACCCGCAGTTCTCATATTCTTCGCTGTCGAGCCAGAAGTTGAACAGGCAATGGAGCGGTGAGAACTAAATGTCTACTTCCTTGAACGACAAAGTTCTTTCACGTGGTTGACTGGGCGCGAGGAGTTATGTAGGACCGGGCTAATCGATATTTGGCTTTCACTGACTGCTTTCGTTTGTGCATACCTGATCTTTCCGCCTTGTGGACATGCTCACTTCCAGTCAACATGGCGCGGAGACCTTGGCCCACCCACAGCTGCATTTCTTAGGAACTACCATGCCCGAACCACTTCAGCTCCCGTATTGCAACAACAAAACTAGCAAAGACGTCTATACGTCATCCCGCAGTAACGCACTGGTCAACTCTCTGTGATGAGTCAGTCTCATCTTTCCCCGGGGAATCGGATAAGAATGAATATCGATATCTCTCTTACAATGAAGCCCTTGATAGCTCAGCTAAAGACCCGGATCCAAAGGAGGGTGTCATGTAAAGAGATAAAACATCATTATGACGTCTGTAAAAAATCACGTTGCTCTATTCTCGAATTGTATGGGCTACGTGTAGTCGACAACCACTTTTGTTCATACAGCCAAGATGTAAACAACACCAACATCTATGCATCTCACTGACATGTCAGCAATGCAACATGCAAACTCGATTTACAAACAAGAGAAAATTCCAATGTCTATACCTTGGGGAGAGTGTCCTGGCTCTTCACTGCCCATTCTCTGCTCTCCGCTCCACACTCACCACTCCTCCCCCGCTCCACTTAGACTCTCCGCCCAGCGCCAGCGCCATTTCACCATGATGGCGAAATCGCCCTACGCTCAGACCATGCGCTCAAGCTAGTCCGTTCCACGCCCTACACACCATAAAGTCTCCGTCGAACCTGCACCCATGTCCGGTACTACCCGGACCCACTCAACTTCGTAGTTGGTCTCAACCATGGCCACAAACAGGACCAAAGCCAAGACCAAGACCAAACGAAACCAGCGCGGCCGCCCCTTTCGCCCAGCCAACCGTCACGCCAGCAAGAACAAGAAGAGAAAGGACCCACGCACCGGTCCCCGTCCAATCCGCGGTCCAAATGGTATCAAACTGAAGCAACAGCAATACTACAAGTTCACATCTGACATACGCATCTACCACTACTCGGCCCCCTACCTCTCCCTGCACACGTTCAAGACTCTCCTCCAACGACGCGCCCACGGCTACGTCGCCGCCCTCGTAGGCTCCGACGAAGCCCTCTCCCGCAACATGCTCACCACGCCCACCGACGTCATACCGCCAGGGGCTCTAGAAGTCGGCTACCTCCCCTCTGTCTTTGCGCAGGGGCTCCGCACTGGGGTTCCGGCTCGGCAACCGTGTCGTCGAGTGGTTGTGTTTCGACCGCGACATCAAAGAGTCGGTGCTAGATAAACTTGACATCAACACAGAGACACAGGAAATGCTATTTGATCACGTGGCCGACTTGGAGAAGCCGGTGCCGGTGTCGTCGACGAGCCGCAAGGTGCCGTATACCGAGCATAAGGATTGGTATGAGTCGTTGAGGGAGGCGGGCTGGCGGCCGTGTGTAGTTAGACTTAGTTGGAGGAATTTCGGGTGGGATATCAAGGATGAGATTTTGAGGAGGAGGAGGAGGGCGTTGGAGGAAGAGAGGGATAGGGGGGTTGGGGGAGAGCATGGTGATGGTGATGGTGATGATGAGGGGGGTTGGGAGGATCAGGATTCGGATGAAGAGGTATTTGAGGGCCGTCATGGACGCGAGACTGGTAGTCCGGAGACTATTGGCAGAGGCGGATCGGTCGCTTATTGCAACCCGGTTACGCCTGCGCTGGAATCCGCGCCGGACAGTTCAAATCCCATGCTGTCTGGACGGAACTCCAATACGCCCCCGCCGCAGATGCAGTCGTATTAGAGGTCGGTGGAAGAGCAGCGTGGGAGTACGCTTCCTTTACACCAGTCGCAATTGCAATGAGGCTAACATCTCGCACTAGGTTAGAAGCTATTCTCTCAAGGGTATCGCCCAAAGCCTGCGTGCTGAGACTTTCTCTCAGAGGGCTGTAATCTTCTAGAGTTTATCACGAGGGACGTCACGTAAGATATTTGGAGAAACCTTTTTTTCTCTGTTAGCGTTGAACGTAGGCATGATACCCAAGCAAGCAATTCTCCTTTCTCTGTACAGTAGCAGTAGTATTTACATTAAACAATAATCTCTAATGTCTAACCTTCCCCCTTTGTTCATGTCCATTTCTTCAATTTTCCTTTAGCGCATTTCACCCAAGAACCACCACTCACCAAAATCAAGCCTTCAGTCCAATCTCCGTAGCCGCCAGCACAAACTCCATAAACCCGGCATTCGTGTCCAGAATATTCTGTACATACTCCTCGCTCGTGGGGTAAAAGTTTGTCGCATACCCAAACTCCATCGTGTACCCGTAAACCTTGTTCACGCTCTTGTCCGCATGCCAGCGGCTAAACGACCAATCGTCACTAGCACCGGATGTAGGATACAAGCCCACAGCTTGCTGGGGCACGTACTCACGGCCACCAACGCCGTTCATGGCAGCGGTTGTGCGGTTGGCGGCAAGCGCGATGTTATCCCAATCCACTTGGTCAATGTATTCCCCGTACAGAGTATCTCCGACGAGGCCGCGCTTTCCGTCGTAGGCTGCGTTGAAGAGATTCTGTTTTGGATCGGCGGACTGGTCAATGTCGTCGCCCCAGGAGTATAGCAGAGTGCCGGCGGCGGAGTGGACGTCAATGTACCAGTGGATGTTTGGGTATTCGTCGTAGACCCAGGCCATGTCTCTTGTTTCGGGCTCTGAGAACGGGGCAGTGCCGTAGAAAGCTTGGGAGGAAGGGTTGGCGGAGGCGGGAGAGACGCTAGGGTCGAATTTCGAAGTGAAGTTCCAGAGGAAGTCGAAGTTTCTGTTGAGATCGACGCCGACGCTGAGGGGGGCACCGGGTGTCGAGGACTCCGGGTTACGGTTCTTGCGCCAGAGGTTGCTGTTTGCTTGGTCGTGGCGGACGCCGTCGGGGTTGAGCATGGGGATGAAGACGATGCCTGCGCCGAGGACTTTCTTGACCTGGCTGTTGGTGAAGGTCTTGTTGCCGTAGGTTAGGCCGATGCGGTGCTCGTTGGCGTAGAGCAAATCGGAGATGAAGTAGATTAGGTTGTCGGGGCCTCCACGCTCACGAGCGTGGATTCCAGAGGTGAAGTAGATGTATTGCTTGTCCTTGTTGATCTTCTCGGCCTTGTTCGCGACACCGCCGATGATGGTGTTGTTTCTCGAATGTCTTGGTATGGTGTGGTGAAAATGGGCATGCCGTATTCCTTCTCCAAGCCTTTCATGGCGGTATAGACCTCATCCGCGTTGAGTACACCGGCGCTTTGAATCTGCGCATATTCGCTGGGCTTTCTAGTGCCGAGACCACGGGGCGCAACCTTTCCTCCCATGAATCGATCGCCCTTTCCAATCGGGGCGGTCGCTGCCTGCCTTTTGTTCAAGTTGTGCAGAATCTCGACACGGACAAGGTCAGGGTTGAGACTGCGCTTGAAGTGATTCAGGTGATCTTGAGGGATAACAGCATGCAGCTTGTGCTCATCGCCAGCGGCCATGACGACTGGTCGGCAGCCATAGTCAATCTCACTGTTGGCGGAGATGAAGTCGTACAGCTGGCTCTTCTCTTTTGCGTAGAATGCAACGCTCAAAGCATTGGATGCAAGAGCCGTTCCAGGAAGCAGACCGAGGATGGTGGAGACCTTCATGGCGGGCAGCTGTAAGAATACTGTGACGAGTTGAGGATGTCGGCCGTACAGGAACATGAAGTCGCCATGGCCGCGTTATTTATTTGAGGCTGAGTGCTTGCTGTTTTTCCGTCTGGCAAGCACTTTATACGCAGCTTCCTCATTCAGTAATTCAGGATGCTCTTCCCAAGACTCCAAGACGGCAAGCGTACTTGGCTGGCGTAGTTAGCCTACGATTTCTAGCAGGTCGGGGCTATTATCTTGTGCTATGGCCACTGCAAAATTTGTTCTAACGCGAAATATCATATTGGCGGTAGTCTAGCAAGATATAAACAGGCTGTAGAAGATCCAGGCTCCTGGTCAATGGTGTTGAAAGCGTTGCCAAGGCTGTGTAGTGTTGCACAGCAATTACAACTCATAGTGGGTGACGTCGCAGAACCATACATGAACGCAATACATGCTCATTGTAGCTCTCAAACAGAAGCGCGCAGATTGATGACGTAAATGATTGCGATGGATAATCCAAGGTTATGGACATAGGGATAGCCAAGGTCTCGTCATAGGAATGGGCTAGCCGAGGCAGCATGTCATCCTGCCATGAAATAACCTCGGCTGACTTAGGCGCTAACCTTAATTAGTTAGTATATTTATTATCCTAATTATAATTAAACTAACGTAATATCTATTAAAACTTATATTTTTACCTTTTTTTAAAAATTTATAGTTAAATTATAACGTAGGTGTATACTTTGCGTGCTAGCATACTTCGCGTACTACCTAAAATCTCTAATAAAATCTAAAATTATAGAGGTCTAGATCTAGAGTTCTACTTAATAAAATTATTTAAAAATTTAATAAATTTATTTTATAGCTATATATATTAAGAAGCTAGAATTACTAAACTCTAGCTAGCTATAAGAGGCTACGCTTAGAGAGCTATTATATAGATATACTAGAGTTATATTTATAGAAAGAGAACTATAAGCTATCTCGTACTAAAGGTTATTTAGAGAGCGGCTTAAAATAACTTTCTACTATAATAGGCTAGAGCCCAGTTAGTAAACACTCGATAATATCTTAGTCACGTGCGTAAGACGCACAGATTAACTACTTGCGTCTAAATAACGCTTAGACTATCCGCATAGTCTATAGGTAGAAGGTTATTCTAAGCTACTCTCTAAAAACCTTTAGCATAAGATAGCTTATAGTTCTCTCCTATAAATATAACTCTAGTATACCTATATAATAGCTCTCTAAGCGTAGCCTCTTATATTTTATATTTAATTCTAATTAATAGAGCCTTACTATAAGACTCTATTAACTTATAGCGCGTTAATCCTCTTAACTACTACTTTAACGTGCGAGTAGGGTAACCTACTATATAAGATTAGTATTACTTAAAAGTATAATAGGCCCTTAGATAATAAGTAGGTAGAAGCTATTATAAGATAGCTAGCTTAGGACTATAGCCTTATAGAACGCTTAGTTAAACGCGCTACTAGCCTCGCGAGACGTCTAAAGTAAATAAATATTAGTTAGCTTAGTAGACTCTAAGCTATATCGCTAAATATTATTTAGGAAAGCCCTACCTAATACTTTAATAGTACTAAGGTATAAGTTCTACTACCCGTAAAAGACTTTATAAGAAGTAAGTAAGAGTAGTAGAAGCTCTATTAGTCTTTAAAAGATTAAAAAATAGGTAATAACCTTTTACTATAGTAGAGTAAGCGTTATTAGAAGTCCTATTAGTCCTCTATAGAAGAGGCATAGGCTATAATACTTAGCTAAAGAAATAGCTAAGAGAAAATTGTAAGTATAAGGATTAGTTCTAAAAGTCGCAACTTATAATAACTACTAAGAGTTATTTAGAAAAGCCTTATTATAAAGAATAAGTAAGAGATAAGCCCTACTAGTTCCTTACTAAAGAGGAGTAGGCTATAGGGAGATATCTCTATAAGTTAATTAAAGAATAATTAGAAGCCCTACTAGTCCTTACTATAGAAGAGTAGGCTATAGATATAGAAGCTTATAAGAAGCCCTCTACTATTAGAGAAGATAACTTTCCTAACCTTAACGCTAATAAGCTATCTATATACGCCTTAGCTAAGTACCTCGCTAGAGTACCTAATAACTAAATATACTAAGAGATTATATAGATAGGAATAATAGATAAAAAGAAGCTATTATAGCCCTAATAATAAATAAGGTCGTAAGACGAATAAAGGAAGTAGGAGAAGCTAGAGAATTACTATAAGAGCTACTAAAAGTCTCTTAGGACCCTATAGTAGCAATAATAGCTTAACTAGTCTAGCTACTATCTCTATTATAGCTTATTTAGATGTATAGAATAATAGAAACTTAGCCTAGCTCTCTAGACTTACACACCTAAGACCTAGCTAGACACAACTACCTATTTAGAGAGGTCGCAGAAGAAGAGGCTTCCTAACCTAGAATATTTTAATAGAGACTATTTAAACTACTAAGTTAGAAATATAAGTATAAAAGTAAACTAGAGTATAACTTATACTTATACCCTTCTAGAATACTAAGAAGTAATATATCTTTAGTAGACTAAAGAGAAAGTAACCTAGATTCTCTTACTATAGCTACTAGAAAATAGCTAAGTACTATAAAGAGTTATAGAAACACTTCGACACTTAATCTTTAACGTATACTATTAAAAATAGGCTCTAAATAAGCTTTAATATCTAAGTAAGGCTAATAGCTAGTTAGAGATTACGTTTCTAAGTTTAACTAGCTACGCGTAGAAGTTAGCTAAGACTTTAGTAAGTCTATTCTCTAAGAGATATTTAGCAAGGGCTTAGTATAGAGCTCTAACGCCCTATACTACGTACCTCTAAAAATATTAGTTTTAAGAAGTATATAGAGAAAGCTATTAAAATCTTAGACAACCTTTATTATATTAATCTTAATAGTAAGTCCTAAGAGAGGATATCTTAGCGCGCCTATAGTATAAGCTACTAAAAGAATACTTAGATACTATTACTACCTAAGAAGATAGACTAAGAGCTAACAAAGGCTAGTAAAGCGAGTATAAGAACTAGTAGGCTAAGCGCTAATTAGGTTAAGTGCTACGCCTATAGTAAAAAAGGATATATATCTAAGTATTATAGAAGGGTTCTAAAGTAAGGAGCACTAAAGTAAACAAGTAGTATAAAGAGAGCTACTACTAGATAGTAAATCCTCTAAAGAAGATAGATAAAGGCGAGTTAGATAACTTAGAAAAAGAGTAGCTCTAGACTAGAGTCTTAGTCTAGAGCCTTAGAAGATAGATTAGTAGATAAGTAGTAAATAGAACTAATTTTAGTAGAAGTATATAAATACTCCTCTTCTTATAGCGTACTTAATCGTAAACTCTATTTATAACGCTACTACGTTAATTAATAGTAGGTGTTTATACTACGCGTTAGTTAGTAAAAAATTCGCTCGCTAAAGCTATTTAGAGCGCTTCTTAATTACCTCTTAGATAATAGAAGGGATTAATAGAAAGATATTAAAAATAGACAAGGTCTCTAGGTTCGAGTTTAATATATACAGCTACTAAGAGGTTACTTATACGTACGTACTTAATAGTATAGATAAAGAAGTAGTTCTAGGAAAAGAGTAGATAGACTACTAAGATGTCTTAATTACCTTAGTAAAAAGGAGCCTATTTATACACTTAAGAGGTATTTAAGTAAGGTGCGATAAAGGTATCGCAACCTAGAGTACTATATATTAGGTAAGCGCATCTACGTTTATAGGTCTTATAAGGAGATCTAAAGACCTAAAGAAGAGAGTATAGATATTTACTACCTCTATTATAGATATTAATAAGGCGTTAGCACTAAAGAAGTAGTATAAATTACTACTACTAAAATAGTATTAGAGCTATTTTAAGCTCTTTAATCTAAAGAAAGCGTCGAAACTTCCCCTATACTAAGATCTAGGAGTAGACTATAAAATTAAGCTAGAGTTAAAAGATAGTTAATAGCTATAGCCGCCGTAGGGCCCGCTATATAGTATATTAAGGGGCGAGTTACTAGTGCTCTAAAGGGAGCTTATAGCTCTCCTAGAAAAAGGATTTATCCGCGTAAGTAGCTCGCTAGCCTCTTTACTAGTTCTATTTATAAAGAAGCTAGGAGGAGAACTCTAATTATATATTAACTACTACGCGCTTAACGCTATTACTAGAAAGGATAGATACTCTCTACTACTTATCTAAGAGATACTTAATAATATAAGTAGAGCTAAGTAGTTTATAAAGCTAGATATTATTACCGCCTTCTATAAGATTTGTGTAGTAGAAGGTAATAAATAGAAGATAGCTTTTAGAACACACTTTAGTCTATTTAAGTAGTTAGTTACCCTATTTAGTATAGTAAACTCTCTAAGTACCTTCTAGCAGTATATTATTAGATATTAAGAGTACCTAGACGAGTTCTATTTAGCATATCTTAACAACGTATTAATCTATACTAACAGTAGCCTATAATAATACTAGAACCACGTCTAAAAGGTCCTTAGTAAGCTCTAGAGCGCAGGACTCTATATAGATATTAAGAAATACGAATTTAAAGTAAAATCTACTAAGTACTTAGGTTTTATTATTAATATAGAGAAAAGTATCTCTATAGACCTAAATAAGGTTAAAGCTATTAAAAGTAAGAAGTACCTAAGATAGTAAAAGGCGTACAATTATTTCTTAGGTTTACTAACTTCTACTAAAAGTTTATTAGAGACTTTACAAAGATCGCTACCCCCTTAACCTATCTAATAGGTAATATAAGCTTTACCTAGAGAAAAGATAAGTAGGCCGTATTTAATAAGCTAAAGGAGATCTTTATAATAGAACCTATTCTAGCGACGTTTAACTTTAAGCGAGATATAGTTCTAGAATATAACTCTTCTAGCTACGTAATAGGAGGAGTGCTATCCTAGTATAATAAGAGGGATACTACGCCCTTACGTATACTTCTTAAGAAAGAATAACGCCTATAAATATAACTATAAGATACATAATAAGGAACTACTAGCTATAATAATACCTAGAAGAATAGAATACTAAACTCTACTTAGTAAAGAGCTTTAAGATAATTACTAACTATAAGAACCTAAAGTACTTTATAAAGCTAAAGATATTAAGTAAACGTTAATCTACTAGACTACGTTATTAAGCTAATTTAATATAGAGATACTATACTAGCTAGAGAAGTAAAACGTAAGAGCTAACGCGCTCTTAAGAAGAGAATAAGATCTACTAGAAGATATAAGAGATAAATACTTATAAAAGCGTATTATCTAAATCTTAAAACTAACGTCCTACTACTATAAAGAAGTAAGTAAGGATAAAGAGGACTTAACTAAGAGCTAAGTTATATTAGTAAGAATTTATATAAGATAATAGAAAGCTATCTTAGCCTAACTAAAGAATAGTTAGACTAATAAGACGCTGCTACTAATAAGAGTAGTATAGACTAGTTAGAACTTAAGAAGCTATAGCTAGAAGCTCTAAGAAATAATTAATAGTACTAGTAAGTAGTATAAGTAGTACTAGAGTAGAAATAAAAGTTCCTACTAAGCTTAGGTATAAAACTCTATCTTAGAGTATATAATTAGCGATTAGAGAGAATTACTATATTAAGGTAGAAGATAGGTGCTAAATAATAAGAAACTATATACCTAAATAATTAGAGAAGTCTATAATTCTCTCTTAGCTAGATATTTAGGTAGAGAGATTACCTATAAGATAGTCGCCTAAGATTTCTTCTAGCTAGGCATATTAGATAATATTAAATATTATATAAGGAACTATAATATTTATAGGAGAATAAAGCTATAGCGAGAAGGTACCTAAGGATTTCTTAAACTACTACTAATACTAGATTAGATATAGAAAGAGATATCTATAGACTTTATTAAAGGACTACTAATAAGCGGAGGTATAAGCTACCTTATAGTTATTATAGATTACTTAAGTAAGGGAGCTATCTTTATTCTACTACCTAATATTAAGATAGAGATAGTAGTCTGAGCCTTTCTTAGCTAAGTAGTAGCTTACTATTAGTTACCTAACGCGATTATGTTAGATAGAGGGAGCTAGTTTATTAGCGTGCTTTAGAAATACTTTTATAAAGTTCTAAAGATTAATTAATAGTTATCTATAGCGTTTTACTTATAGACTAATAGCGCTATAGAATAAATAAATAGCGTAAGAAGTATACGTCTAAGTATTTATTAGCTAGTTATAAGATAACTAAGCTATATACTACTCTATAGCTTAGATTGCTATTAATAGAAGGGACGTAATATTAATAGAAGTATCTTTATTCTTCTTATAATATAGTTATAATGTAGACCCTCTCTAGTTAAAGGCTCTACTAAATATAAGTTAAAGGAAATATACTACTAAAGAACGTTTAGACTGTAAGAAGGTAGAGACTATTATAGCTAAGTTCTAAGACATATTTAACTTAGTATAAGCTAGTATAGCTAAAGCCTAAGTAGAATAAGAGAAGTAAATAAATTAATACTATAAAAAGGCTAAAAACTATAAGGTTAGCGATAAGGTTTAGCTAAAGCTTAATAAATAGTATAGAATAGAACGTTAGTTACAAAAGCTTAATTAGAAGAGTGCTAAATATATAGTAATAGAGGTAATTAATAGCTACTTAGTTAAGCTAGATACCCCTCTAGGCTACTACCTAGTCTTTTATATTAATAGACTACGCTTTACTAACTTAGACCCTCTACTAAGCTAGGTATAAGATAATTATTAGCTGCTACTGTTATAAGTAGGTAATAAGAATAAGTAGTTTATAGAGGAGATTATAAGTAAGAAGTAGAAACGCTAAAGATATAGTTAGCGCCTTTACTATAAAGTAAAATAAGTTAGATACGCTCTAATAGATTTTTAGCTAGTAGAATTACTAAAGGAAATAAAAGCTCTAGATTAATAGGAGGCCTATATAAAAGATACTTAGAATAAAAAGAGACGCTTACTAGAAGGTTTTCGCCAAGAGACCCTCTAAGAGAGGGGAAGAAGAGAGTATTATAATAGGCTAGAGCCTAGTTAGTAAACACTTAATAATATCTTAGTTATGTGCGTAAGACGCATAGATTAACTACTTGCGTCTAAATAACGCTTAGACTATCCGCATAGTCTATAGGTAGAAGGTTATTCTAAGCCGCTCTCTAAATAACCTTTAGCACGAGATAGCTTATAGTTCTCTTTCCTATTAAATACAACTCTAGTATACCTGTGCATAGCTCCCTAAGCGTAGCCCCTTACATCTACCTATAGACTATATAGATAGTCTAAGCGTTATTTAGATATAAGTAGTTAATCTATATATCTTACGTATATAACTAAGATATTATTAAGTATTTACTAACTAAGCTCTAGCCTATTATAATACTCTCTTCCTCCTCTCTTTTAGAGGGTCTCTTAGTAAAAACCTTCTAGTAAGCGTCTCTTTTTATTCTAAGTATCTTTTATATAGGCCTCTTATTAATTTAGAGCTTTTATTTCTTTTAGTAATTTTACTAGCTAAAAATCTATTAGGGCGTATCTAACTTATTTTATCTTATAGTAAAGGTACTAACTACGTCTTTAGTATTTCTACTTCTTACTTATAATTTTCTTTATAAACTACTTATTCTTTTACCTACTTATAATAGTAGTAGCTAATAGTTTTCTTATATTTAGCTTAGTAAAAGGTTTAAGTTATAAGGCGTAGTTTATTAATATAAAAGACTAAGTAGTAGTTTAGAAAGGTATCTAGCTTAACTAAGTAGCTATTAATTACTTCTATTACTATATATTTAGTACTCTTTTAATTAAGCTTTTATAACTAATATTTTATCTTATACTATTTATTAAGCTTTAGCTAAACCTTATTACTAACTTTATAATTTCTAGCCTCTTTATAGTATTAATTTATTTACTTCTTTTATTCTACTTAGGCTTTAGCTATACTAGCTTATACTAAGTTAAATACGTCTTAAAACTTAGCTATAATAATCTCTACTTTCTTATAGTCTAAATATTCTTTAGTAGTATATTCTTTTAACTTATACTTAGTAGAGCCTTTAACTAAAGAGGGTCTATATTATAACTATATTATAAGAAGATAAGAATACTCTTATTAACGTTATATCTCTCTTATTAATAGTAATCTAAGCTATAAAGTAGTATATAGCTTAGTTATCTTATAACTAGCTAATAAATACTTAGATATATACTTTTTATATACTATTTATTTATTCTATAGTACTATTAGTCTATAAATAAAATACTATAGATAACTATTAATTAATCTTTAGAACTTTATAAAGACGTTCTTAAAGTACGCTAATAAACTAGCTCTCTCTATCTATATAATTACGTTAAGTAACTAATAGTAAGCTACTACTTAGCTAAGAAAGGCTTAGACTACTATCTTTATCTTAATATTAGGTAGTAGAATAAAGATAGCTCCTTTACTTAAGTAATCTATAATAACTATAAAGTAGCTTATACTTTACTTATTAGTAATCCTTTAATAAAGTCTATAGATATCTCTTTCTATATCTAATTAGTATTAGTAGTAGTTTAAGAAATTCTTAAGTACCTTCTTACTATAGCTTTATTCTCTTATAAATATTATAATTCTTTATATAATATTTAATATTATCTAATATACCTAGCTAGAAGAAATCTTAAGTAACTATCTTATAGGTAATCTCTCTACCTAAATATCTAGCTAAAAGAGAATTATAGACTTCTCTAATTATTTAGGTATATAGTTTCTTATTATTTAGTACCTATTTTCTACTTTAATATAGTAATTCTTTCTAATCGCTAATTATATACTCTAAGATAGAGTATTTTATACCTAAGTTTAGTAGAAACTTTTATTCTTACTTTAGTACTACTTATACTACTTACTAGTACTATTAATTATTTCTTAGAGCTTTTAGCTATAGCTTCTTAAGTTCTAACTAGTCTATACTACTCTTATTAGTAGTAGCGTTTTATTAGTCTAACTATTCTTTAGTTAGACTAAAATAGCTTCTTATTTATCTATATAAATCTTTACTAATATAACTTAGCTCTTAGTTAAGTTCTCTTTATTTTACTTACTTCTTTATAGTAGTAGGATATTAGTTTTAAGATTTAAATAATACGCTTTTATAAGTATTATCTTTTATATCTTCTAATAAGTCTTATTTTCTTCTTAAGAGTACGTTAGCTCTTATATTTTACTTCTTTAGCTAGTATAGTATCTCTATATTAAATTAGCTTAATAATATAGCCTAGTAGATTTAATATTTACTTAATATCTTTAGCTTTATAAAGTACTTTAGGTTTTATAGTTAGTAATTACCTTAAAGCTTTTTACTAAGTAGAGTTTAGCGTTCTATTCTTCTAAGTATTATATTATAGCTAGTAGTTTTTTTATATATTTTATAGTTATATTTATAGGCGTTATTCTTTCTTAAAAAGTACGCGTAAAGGCGTAGTATCTCTTTTTTATTATACTAGGATAGCACTCCTCTTATTACGTAGCTAGAAGAGTTATATTCTAAGACTATATCTTACTTAGAGTTAAATATCGCTAGAATAAGTTCTATTATAAAAATCTTCTTTAGCTTATTAAATATAGCCTATTTATCTTTTTCCTAAGTAAAGCTTATATCGCCTATTAAATAGGTTAAAGAGGTAGTAATCTTTATAAAGTCTCTAATAAACTTTTAGTAGAAGTTAGTAAACTTAAAAAATAATTATACGCTTTTTACTATCTTAGATACTTTCTACTTCTTAATAGCTTTAACCTTATTTAGATTTATAGAGATATCTTTCTCTATATTAATAATAAACCTAAGTATTTAATAGATTTTACTTTAAATTTATATTTCTTAATATCTATATAGAGTCCTACGCTCTAGAGCTTACTAAAGACTTTTTAGATATAGTCTTAGTATTATTATAGACTACTATTAGTATAGATTAATATATTATTAAGATATACTAAATAGAACTTATCTAGGTACTCTCTTAATATCTAATTAATATACTACTAAAAGGTACTTAGAGAGTTTACTATACTAAATAGAGTAACTAACTACTTAAATAGACTAAAGCGTATTCTAAAAGCTATCTTTTATTTATTACCTTTTACTATATAAATCTTATAGAAGGTAGTAATAATATCTAGCTTTATAAACTACTTAGCTCTACTTATATTATTAAGTATCTCTTAGATAAGTAATAGAGAGTATCTATTCTTCTTAGTAATAGCGTTAAGCACGCAGTAGTTAATATATAATTAAAGTCCTTCTTCTAACTTCTTTATAAATAGAACTAGTAAAGAGGCTAGTAAGCTATTTATATAAATAAATCCTTTTTCTAGAAGAGCTATAAGCTCCCTTTAGAGTACTAGTAACTCGCTCTTTAATATACTATATAGCAGGCCCTATAGTAGCTATAGCTATTAACTATCTTTTAACTCTAGCTTAATTTTATAGTCTACTTCTAAACCTTAGTATAGAAAAAGTTTTAATACTTTCTTTAAGTTAAAGAGCTTAAAATAGCTCTAATACTATTTAGTAGTAGTAACTTTATATTTACTACTTTCTTTAGTACTAACGCCTTATTAATATTTATAATAGAGATAGTAATATCTATACTCTCTTCTTTAGATCTTTAAATCTCCTTATAAGATCTATAAACGTAATATACTTACCTAATATATAGTACTCTAGGTTATAATACCTTTATCGCACCTTATTTAAATATCTTTTAAGTATATAAATAGGCTTCTTTTTACTAGAGTAATTAAGACGTCTTAGTAGTCTATTTACTTTTTTTTAAGACTACTTCTTTATCTATACTATTAAGTATATATATATAAGTAACTTTTTAGTAGCTATATATATTAAACTTAAATCTAGAGACCTTATCTATCTCTAATATCTTTCTATTAATCTCTTCTATTATCTAAAAAGTAATTAAGAAGCGCTCTAAATAGCTTTAGCGAGCGAATTTTTTACTAACTAATATATAGTATAAATACCTACTATTAATTAATATAGTAGCGTTATAGATAGAGTTTATAATTAAGTATACTATAAGAGAAAGAGTATTTATATACTTCTACTAAAATTAGTTCTATTTACTACTTATTTACTAATCTATCTTCTAAAGCTTTAGACTAAGACTCTAGTTTAAAGCTACTCTTTTCTTAAGTTATTTAACTCGCCTTTATCTATATTCTTTAGAAAAATTTTACTATTTAGTAGTAGCTCTTTTTATACTACTTAGTTTACTTTAGTACTCCTTACTTTAGAACTTCTTCTATAATACTTAAATATATATTCTTTTTTACTATAGGCGTAGTACTTAACCTAATTAGCGCTTAGCTTATTAGTTCTTATACTTACTTTACTAGCCTTTATTAGCTCTTAGTCTATCTTCTTAAGTAGTAATAGTATCTAAGTATTCTTTTAGTAGCTTATACTATAGGCGCGCTAAAATATCCTCTTTTAAAACCTACTATTAAATTAATATAATAAAGTTATCTAAGATTTTAATAGCTTTCTTTATATACTCTTTAAAATTAATATTTTTAGAAGTATATAGTATAAAGCGTTAGAGCTTTACACTAAGCCTTTTACTAAATATCTCTTAAAGAATAGACTTACTAAAGTTTTAGCTAGCTTCTACGTATAGCTAGTTAAATTTAGAGATATAATCTCTAACTAGCTATTAGCTTTACTTTAAATATTAAAGCTTATTTAGAGCCTATTTTTATAGTATATATTAAGGAATTAAGTATCTAGGTATTCTTATAACTTTTTTATAGTACTTAGCTAGTTTTTTAGTAGCTATAGTAAGAGAACCTAAGTTACTTTCTTTTTAGTCTAACTAAAGATATATTACTTCTTAGTATTCTAAGAGAGGTATAAGTATAAGTTATACTCTAGTTTACTTTTATACTTATATTTCTAACTTAAGTAATTTAAATAGTCTCTATTAAAATATTTTAGATTAGGAAGCCTTTTCTTCTATAATCTCTCTAAATAGGTAGTTATATCTAGCTAAGTCTTAGGTATATAAGTCTAAAGAGCTAGGCTAAGTTTTTATTATTTTATTATATCTAAATAAGCTATAATAAAGGATAGTAGCTAGACTAGTTAAGCTATTATTACTACTATAGGGTCTTAAGAGACTTTTAGTAGCTTCTATAGTAATTCTTTAACTTCTTCTACTTCTTTATTTATCTTATAACCTTATTTATTATTAGGGCTATAATAGCTTCTTTTTATCTATTATTCCTAAGTATCTATATAATCTTAGTATATTTAGTTATTAAATACTCTAGTAAGGTACTTAGCTAAGGCGTATATAAATAGCTTATTAGTATTAAGATTAAAAAAGTTATCTTCTATTCTAAATAGTAGAGAGCTTTTTATAAGCTTTTATATCTATAGCCTACTCCTCTATAATAAGGACTAGTAAGGCTTCTAATTATTTTTTAATTAACTTATATAAATAATCTTCTTATAGCTTACTTTTCTTTAGTAAAAATTAGTAAAGCTTATCTCTTACTTATTCTTTATAATAAGGCTTTTCTAAATAACTCTTAGTAGTTATTATAAGTTATAACTTTTAGAACTAATCTTTATACTTATAATTTCCTCTTAGCTATTTCTTTAGCTAAGTATTATAGTCTATACCTTTTCTATAGAAGACTAATAGGACTTCTAATAATACTTACTCTACTATAGTAAAAGTTATTACTTATTCTTTAATCTTTTAAAGACTAATAGAGCTTTCTACTCTTACTTACTTTCTTATAAAGTCTTTTATAGATAGTAGAACTTATACTTTAGTACTATTAAGTATTAGGTAGAGCTTTTTTAAATAATATTTAGTAATATAGCTTAGAGTCTACTAAGCTAACTAATATTTATTTACTTTAGATATCTTATAAAGCTAGTAGCGCGTTTAACTAAGCGTTTTATAAGGCTATAGTTTTAGGCTAGCTATTTTATAATAGCTTCTACCTACTTATTATCTAAGGCCTATTATACCTTTAAGTAATACTAATTCTATATAGTAGGTTACCTTACTTATATATTAAAGTAGTAGTTAAGAGAATTAACGCGCTATAAGTTAATAGAGTTTTATAGTAAGACTCTATTAATTAGAATTAAATATAAAATATAAGAGGCTACGCTTAGAGAGCTATTATATAGGTATACTAGAGTTATATTTAATAGGGAAGAGAACTATAAGCTATCTCGTACTAAAGGTTATTTAGAGAGTAGCTTAGAATAACCTTCTATCTATAGACTATATAGATAGTCTAAGCGTTATTTAGACGTAAGTAGTTAATCTATGCGTCTTACGCACGTAACTAAGATATTATTAAGTATTTACTAACTAGGCTCTAGCCTATCACACTAGCTTAGTTATATAGATACTAAAAAGTAGCCTATATAAAAGAGTTTTCTCTTAATAACTTTCTATTTTATAAAGATAATAACTTAAGATTTTAGAATATTTATATTTATTTAGGTATAGCTTTAATATTATATTTTTAGAAAATTCTATTAGTAGATTTTTAGATTTAGACCCTTATAATTTTAGATTTTATTAGAGATTTTAGATAATATAGGTATATACTTTACGTACTAGTATACTTCGCGTACTATCTAAAATTCCTAATAAAATTTAAAATTATAGAGGTCTAGATCTAAAGATCTACTTAATAGAATTCTCTAAAAACTTTAAATAAAAGCTATACTTATATAATATAGTATTTTAGAGTTATAGAATACTAGCTCTAATAGAAAAAAAGTTATTAAGATAAAGCTCTTTTATATAAGCTACCTTTTAGTATCTTTATAACTAAACTAGCTAAAGCTTAGTAATTTTAGATTTTTAGTAGTTATAGCTCTAATAGTTATCTATTAAATTTTTAAAAAATTCTATTAAGTAGATCTCTAGATCTAGACCCTTATAATTTTAGATTTTATTAGGGATTTTAGGTGGCACGTAAAGTATATTAGCACGTAAAGCATGTATCTACGTTAGCACGCGAAGTATACTAGCACGCGAAGTATATACCTATATTAGTTTAAATTATATAAAGTAAACTAAAAATAAGTTTACTTAATATAAAATAAGCTAGTTAATATAATATAAAATATCCCTATAATTTCCTATGCGGGTTAGCGCCTAAGTCAGCCGAGGTTATTTCATAGCAGGATGACATGCCGACACGGGCTAGCCGACAGTGCGCATCGATTACCATGTCCCCACAGCGCGTTTAATCCTTATCACAATCTCGGCGGATCGTGAGAAAACATTACAGTTTGGAGGAAGAAACAATATCACGTTGCAGTCGACATCCAACAACGGTGCCAAGGAACAACGCTATCGCCTATCTCCGCGCCCCAGCATCCCGTCCGATACGCGCAACTCTCACCCACCAAACCGCAACAATGAAGCCGCTCTGAACTATCCTCGTGCCTGAAAAGGCTACCAAAACAACTCAAATGGATTACTCACCACTACCGCCCGAGATCACTGTGCTGCTACTTGGAGACGCTGAAGTAGGCAAATCGACCTTTTTATCGTGAGTACATCCAGCAGCGCCGCGTACGTCCATCTACACATGTGCCCAACTCAGCCCACCCAGTCGCGCAGTCTCCATAATTCAAACATGCCCTTTATCCACACCCTTTTTTTCCCTACTAACAAACCACCCAGCCGCCTCTCCCTCGGCATCCAACCCAGCACCAGCACCACCCTGCCCCCCTACACCCTCCCTAAGCTCCGCGACCAAGACCAACCCCACGCCTTCGACATAACCCTCTACGCCCGCCCTTACCGCCTCCAATTCTACGACACCTCGTCTCCCACACACTACACGCTCCTGCACCCACACTTTGTAATCCTCTGCTACGACATCTCACGGCGCCCCACACTCGACTCGCTCTACTCGACCTGGCTGCCCATAGTAAACCAGCACTTTGCATACAACGAAAACCTACCCGTCATGGTCCTGGGTCTCAAGCGCGATTTACGAAAGCAGTGGACGGCCGAGGAACATGGGATTGATGGCAAGGGCAAGGGCGAGAGCGTTATGCCGCATGAAGGGTTGCAGACGGCGCGGACGATGCTGTGTGATCATTACGCAGAGTGTAGTGCGGTGACGGGGGAGTTGTGTAGGGAAGTTTTGGAGGACGTGGCAAAGACTTGTGCGAAGACGACGACCGAGGCCGGGGGAAAGAGCAAGGGCATGGATATGTGTAGGATTATGTAGGAAGGAGGGTGTTGTGGCGTCTCGAGGAAGAGAGAGGACGAGTACAAGTTTAATGGCTGTAGGACTCGTCATCTAGCGTAGCAAGATTTTCAAAGACACGGCCATGTCAGCATTTTACATGTAGAAATAAACTCGTCTACCTAGTCATATTCACTCTTGAAAATTTCCAAAACAACAACTTAATTATACCACACAGCCCTGCGCAAACCAATCATTCAATCCACCTTTTGCCATCAGAATTCCACTCTGGCTACCGACGGTAAACCATGCACAAACAATTACCCACCAAACCCCCGCCCGCACGCCTACACAACCAAACATTCACAACCCCCTCCCCACCCCAGCCCACTCCGCCCCACCAACCCCTCCCATCCCCATCCCCATCCCCCTCTCCCACACACCCACCCACCAATATAACCCCCCCAACCCAATGATTTGTCATCAATCATCCAAAAGGCACTTTGGCGGGTACGTTTAACACCTTCCTTTCCAATCAGCCTTGAAAAAAGACATTCGCTTACAAGTAATCACAGAGTGGTTAACGCGCTGGCCTGCTAGTCCTCCTCCATTGAGGCGGGGGAAAGTTAGCCAGTTCCTTCGGGAGCGTGTGTTCGAATCACACAGGTGTCGCTTTAATTGAACCAACTTTTTTTTTGGTTGGTGGTGGTGGTGGTGTCTTTCTTAGTGGTGGTGCTGGTGGTGTTTTTTGTAAAGGGAGGGAGGGAGGGAGGGAGGGAGGGAGGGGAGATGTAGTATTTTTTATCAAGTTTAATTAATAATGGTAGAAATATGAAAACGCATCTCGGTTTGTCAAGAGAGGTGAGGGATCTGGGAAATGCCGTGATTATAGCTGCATCCTACCAAGCAAAGTATAGGCCATCTGCATATCAAACATTACTTTTACTTCAAACTCACAACAAACACACTACACAAAATGGCCAGAACAAATTTGAACAAAACAGCTTGGATTGCTCATGTATACGTACACAACCCCGCAGCTCCTTACTCCTGGCGTACCTGCTACACCTCACACCTTCTCCTAATGTATAAAGTAAATTTTTTCCCTTTCATCTACGCCATGACCTTGTTGTTTATCGTAGACTCGAGAAACAAATGAGGCTCACCGAGACATGTAGAAGAAGAGTACACCGCCTGGGGAAATAAAAAGATAAAAAGAGGCCCAAAGCCCAAAAGATTGGAAGCCAAGAAATACAAGACTCCCCAACGCCGAGCGCAACACTAGACTGGCGCGCTACAAGAACGGCAACAAGGGACCAAAAGAAAAGAACGACCCGGTGTATAATCGCCTCCCAACTAGGCGAATCAAGGCGCAGAATCAGACACCTCGGTGGCCACCTAGCGATAACCCAACGCCTTCCATGCCAGCCTCAATCCAGAATGTGAACCCACAAAAAGCCGTATGTACACGTCAATGACGGACTGTTTACTCAAAGGAATGAAGAATAGAGTCGTAGCATCGACCATCGACGACGACGAGGAGAAGATTCGTGTTCGCGTGTGTAGCAAGTAGCCAGGCCCATGTTTCCCTCCCGCTTCAGCCACCCGACCCGATAAGGAAAGGTGCGAAATGTATTTTGGTCTTGCCGGGGGGAGTGCGATTGCGTTTCCTTGATGAAGGAAGAAAGCAACGATGACGCAACGCCAAGCGCCAGTTCATGCATTGCGAATGACGACAATGCGTCTGATAAGGAGAGAAAGGGAAAGGTGTGGTAGATTAAAAAAATGGTACGGGCGGATCGTGATCGACGGCGTTGCCGATGCCGTACGAGTTGCGTCATTGCCACAACAAAGAGTCATGACAATGGCGGTGTACACGTGTGACATGATCAGACCAAGATTACTCCCAGTTATCTGGACGCGAGTGAGCGACTGTCTTGGTCTTACGATTGATAGCGGCCGTGTTGTTGTGCCTCGGGAGAGTGTTGTCGGGGTGGGTGGGATGGGTATACGAACCGGTTCATCATCTGGCCTTGCTGCATCGGCATCATGTGTACGCCATTGGGTTGCATCTGGGCGATGCCGTAAGGGTTTTGGTGATTGATATCACTCCCCAGGAAATTGTTCATAGCAGCTCCGTGGAGGCCCTGGGCTTGTGATACTGGACAATCTTTGTGAGCGAGAAGGAGGGTCTTGAGGTTGACAATCTCCTCGCGGAGCTGAGTGACAGTAGCAGAGAGAGCATCGTTCTCGGTGCTGAACAGCTCAACCTTGGCTTGCAAGTTGGCTAGCCATTGCTTCTTGCGCTGACGACACTTGAGAGCAGCAACCCTGTAGACGTTAGCAGTGTGACAGATGATTAGCATTGTCAAGACATACCTGTTACGCTCGAGGAAATTCTTGCGCTTCTCCTCGTCGGTCATCTTTCGGCCCTTGCTGTCGTACTCTTCCTCTTTGATGTTGTTTTCCTCATCCGAATCACCTTCATCCATTTCGTCACCCATGGATTGGTTTGCGTTGCTCTTCTTTCTGGAGCTCTTGGGGGGATCGTCGGCCTTGCGCTTGTTACCCGCAGCTTGTTTGCCATTAGCGGCACCCTTCTTGGCACGTGACCGTGTACCAGTCTTGTTTTGCTCACTCTGGCCGCTCTCTGAGAAGTCTCCGGTTTCTGCAGATTGAACGCTATTGATGGAACCCTTGGTATCACGGCGGCCATGGTTGGCACTGACGGGTTGGACAGGCATGTGCCCTGCGTTGATTGATTGCTGTTGGGGGGCCATGGAGTAGGGTGGCTGGTTGTTACGCGCAGCACCGTTCTGGCTTGCAAAAGAGAGGAGGTCGTTAGCTGCGCTGCTGACGTCATGATTAGAGTATGGGTCGTTCTGGGCACGCTGCTGTGGCTGTTGTGCCTGCTGGTAGTTGTTGTTTGGTCGATCCATTCCTGCCGTTGCTACTTCAGGTTGAGATGTGGGAGCGTTGGATGTGGGCTTGTTGTTGGCCTGGTGCTGGGCTGCAGCGCGCAGGGCAGATTGTTGGAAATCGGCAGTTCCGGGCGTTACACCGGCACCTTGGAGATTGAAAATAGCTTGGGTATTAGGGCTAGGCGCAGGGAACATGGAACCGCCGCCCCCAGGAGTAAGGCCGGTTCGTAGGGAAGACTCGTTTGGCGTGGGAAAACCTCGGAACGACTCACTGAAGTAGTCGGTCTGACCAGTTGGGCCGCTAAGCATAGCAGGGCTCAAGGGGCCTGCGCGTAAGCCTTGCCAACCAGGTGTGATGCCCGGCAGCGGTGCTGGTGACGTAATGTTCGCGACGGGCGGAAGAATCGGACGACCGCCAGGCGTCTGTAGGCTTCCAGAGTCGCCGCCGAATGACTGCTCAAAGACGTTTGGCTCGAGCGAGAAGGGATTGTGGACGGTGTTGAAGTAATCGGGGGTATCGCCAGTAGTTGTGGGCGCGGGTTTGGGTGGTGGTGCCAGCGGCTGGGCATTTGACGTGGCGGGCTTTGGGTCTCCGTTGCTGGCGGCTTCCGTCGTCGCGGCTTGCGGGCGGTTAGCATGATGGCGGTGGTGATGGGCAAGGTTGAGCAGCGTCCATGGACGTTGATGTGGGATGGAAGCTACTTACGCTGTACCTTTGGAGAAGACTCGGACTTTACGGACTCTGTGCAAACGCCATGGTTAGTCATACTTGTGCATCGTGACTGGTGACGACCAAGGAGTGAATAAAAAGACGATGATGTATGCGCGTGCACAATGCAGCACGATGCTTAGGGCAGGAAGGTGCAGGAGGAGGTCATGGTGGTAACATGGTAGTGACGACAGGACAGGACATGATAAGTGGCACACGGGGGAGGGAATAACACATACCTTCGGCTGTCTTGGTAGTAGGAGGAAGACTATTTTTGCTGTCCTTGGGGGAGGACATGGTGGCAGACGGGGAGGAGGTTCGGGCAGTTTGAGTTGCGGCAGCCATACTTTGGGGTGGTGACGTAGCAGCGGTGTCCTGGGCGATCGCCTGTGGTACTCGGGCCTTGACCTCTCTTTGCTCTCCACACGCGACTTTACAGCGCGCAGCTCACCAACGGGGCGCACGCTACCGACTCGAGGCTCGCAAATCACGCTATTCTGCTGGACAGCCGTGTCAGCGCACGCAAAGATGTGGATTACACAGCTGCAGGTACTCGACGCGACAGAGACGGAGCAGAGCAGAGCAGAGCAGAGCAGGGCAGAGCAGGGCAAAGGGCGGGCGCAAGAGGGCAGTCGCAGACGTTGGGGACGTGGCAAAAGCGGTCGGCAGCGATAACAACAGCGACGGGCGCGACACAACTACGTACCTCAGCAAAAAGGAATCGAGCACAGCCGATGCGGGGTAGGGCCGTCTCAATCCGAATTATCGATATTGTTGACCGGCGGCGAGCTGGTTCGCAATGCTGGTGTCTGCGTGTCCAAAGTCAATAGTGACGTCAAGCCCCTGGGGTGACGGTCTGCAGCGCCGTGAGGTGCAGATGGCGTGGTTCTCTGGTAGTCGCGTTGCTGTGCACGACGATGGCACGATGCGGTGCTGTGGGAGCGCGTTGGGCAGTCTGGTTGCTGCTGGTTCAATGAGGCTCAAAACCGGCGCTGACGGGGATTGTGCTCGTGGTGACGATGACAGTGAGGCGTTCGCGATGAGGTCAGAGGACAGGACGAGCGAGCAATTTCTGGGAGTGACGCAGCCAGCGCCAAGCCGCGATAACGTGATTTGGCTGGGTTCGTAATCAAAGGCCTGCGCTAGCCCACGCTTGGACCAATCACGCCTATGCCCCCTCCACCGCCTTCCCACCCAACCCACCCAACGCCCACTGCGTCCTAAGCACCCCTTTTGGCTCGCTTCAAGCCAACGAGTGCGAGTCGTGCTCCGCGGCCTCGACGTCCTTTGTTGTTCTTCCCGCCACCTCATCGTGATCTGAGGAACAGGTACTGCAAGATAGGTACAGCTTCACTCCAGCCACTCCCCCTGTCCCTCACCGCGACAAGAATCTCCTACACGCTGCCCACAAGCTAACCACCTCATCCCATCCAGCCAACGTTTCGTCCCAAAAGACTGAGCTATTGGCACCACTGCTACATACAACCGTCAGCGCAACGGCTGCGCTGCTCAACTGCTACAGATTCTGCCGCTTGCCGGTCCCGTTCCAGACGTCGATTCACCCATGTTTCGTCGATCCACGTCGACTCGCACATGTATCCGCTCAAAGTATCCGTACCCTCTACCCAGCGGCCTTTGACACCGCTGTGCCAATCAAGCGTCGCGTCTGCTGCATGGCGTTTCTTCTTTCCGATGCACTTCGTCATCTCCAATGTCGGTGGAGCGCACGCATAGAGGGCCAGTCGTTCCATGTACCAGTACAGTACCAGTGCCAGTACCAGCTGAGACGTGAGCCTTGATGTGCCAGATGCCACCTCATTGCTATCATCTATTCTCGCCCCGCTCCCGCTTCCCCAGACTGACCAATGCTTCTTTCTGCTCTGCGCACCCAAACGAGCGGACAGACATGCGAGACATGGCCCCGACGGGCAGTCTTCAAGTCAAAGCTTGATCGTCATCGTTTGCTAGTCTGCGTTCCACAAAACCTCAACCGCAAGGCGACTGCGTCAGAGTAACTTTCACCTCCAAAATCAATACACCGCTATCAGTCTGGCGGTTTTGGTGTGCATGTTGATTTTGCAGGTAATGTGAAACCGACTTTCTCTGTTTTTGCAGTACCCCTATGTCCTAGCTCTCTGCACATGTGACTTTTGTTTGAAGCTACGCCATGCTTTTGGCTCGTCACCACACCACTTCATTGGCACGTAGAGGTGAGAATATGCATTTAGCATGTTATCGATAATCAGAGAGAGACAAGTCCGACACAGCTCGGACTGAGTTGGGACCAGCAGCATGGGAGAGAAGCATAGACGTTGCAGAGATGGTTCATCAGACCTACGAGGCCTGACAACATATGCCCAGTGCTTCTAAGAAAGTCCGACATCACGTGTCGGTAAACTCGGGCATGCATTGACAGGGTTCATATCTGGCATGTCTTTTTCGACGCTCGGTCCTAACACGCACTCAATTCGTCGTTCTGATTCGTGTGCGAATAGCCATTAAAATAATGTACATCATTTTGACAAAGGGGGAGTCGTCGTTGTAATCGCGCTGTAATGTTTGAAAGCATATTTCTGGCTATGGCTCGCTGTTCCCAAATGGGCTGACTGAACCATGGTCTGAATTCCGAAGCGCGCACAATGGCGTGACCTGCTTGGGAACACGTGGACATGAACCGAATATTGGTTCTTGGCTGCTTCCAAGGTTGTACCCTTTTTTGGTATGTAGTAGGAGCGCACAAAAGAACCTCTAGGGACAAGGACATCAGCGACAGCTGTGATGTTTCAGCTAATCATGCAGGAGTGATAAAGATGGCCCCAAGTACATCTACCTGCCAATAAGCAAACTTTCCCAAAATCCCAAGATCCCACAAACCATGTACCGCGATAGGAAATGCCATCCAGCTAACAAACATGTCTTCTTCGACTGTTGACCCTCGGGCGCATACCTACAGCGGCAGTCGGCGCGCACAGGATGGATATGGCCGTCGGAGAGCTCCGATGGTGGGCTGGAGGGGTAGCAGAGCACGTACCGAAAGTGACGAAGGCGGGGAGCTAATATCCTCACACATTTCCTGTCCATTTACTATCATAGCCCATCTCCAGTTTCTCCTCTTCACTTGCAATTCTTCTGAACCCCCACGCCTCGCTGTGAAAGCGAAACGCGGCACATCGCACCTTCCCAGTCCTCGCTATATACAAGCTCCGTGAACCTTCCATCTCACAATACCACAACACCTCGTCGAGCACATTACCGGCCCCGCCGTCTAAAAGCAATTCCTCTACAACCACACAGAACCCCTCATCGCATGCCCTCGTCATCACCCACGACGCGCATCTCAGCCCTAACCACGCACCTCGCCACACCCACAATGTCAACCCCCACCACCCCCAAACCACCCATAACCTGCCACATCCTCGACACGACCCTCGGCCGCCCCGCCCCCTCCATCCCGTAACCCTAACCCTCCACAACCCCTCCTCCACACCTCCACCACGACCCCCCTCAAATTCACATCCACAACAAACACCGACGGCCGCGTCACCGCCTGGGAACCCGCAACCCCCTTTTCCTCTCTCACGCTGCACGACGCGTACGCCGCTCAAGAGGGCGACGCCAGCTTCAGTCTGACGTTTGACACGGGCGCCTATTTCCATCAGAGGGGTATTGCCGCGTTTTTCCCAGAGGTCGTGGTGCGGTTTTTGGTAAGGGAGGCGGAGAGGAAGGCGGGCGAGCATTTTCATGTTCCTGTGCTTGTGGGGCCGTTTGGGTATACGACGTATCGGGGGAGTTAGGCCGGGGTTTTGGGGGGTAGGTGAGGGAGGATGGGGATGGGGATGGAGGGAGAAGGTGTCGTGTCGAGATTTCTTTTTCTTTTTACATATATTCCCAAATTTGATGTTTTGTGATATCGATACTTGACTCACTAGCTTACACATGGACAAGTCAGATAAGAAGAAGATGAAGGCGTGTGGGAACATGACCGCGCTCTCTCTTTCTCTCTGCTGATGAACTCTCTCGGTTCTACAATGGGATGGGACCACGTAACTTACACTACCGAATCACACCCATACATGTGTGTTTTCTGGGATATTCCTGTTTTCTTTTGAAAGAGAAAAGGAGAAGAGGAGGGGAAAAAAGCACATCTAACATACGCATATAAAGCCTGCAAAATGACTTCAAATATTCACCACATCACATGACATCCCTATCCAAAACCACATTGCACAAGACAAACCCACGATTTTATTTTCTCAGACAAACACGAGGGCGGGCACATTGATGGGTTTCGGACGCGACAGTTGTGTGTGTGTCAAAGATGGATATATCTGGGTAAATAGATG
Source organism: Pyrenophora teres f. maculata (assembly GCA_014334815.1). Classification (NCBI taxonomy): domain Eukaryota; kingdom Fungi; phylum Ascomycota; class Dothideomycetes; order Pleosporales; family Pleosporaceae; genus Pyrenophora; species Pyrenophora teres. The sequence continues at coordinate 5,805,294 of CP060568.1, forward strand.
GATAGATGAAAGAGTCAGATAAGATGATATATATATATCAGACCCACCAACCCCTTTCTATCTTCCACCACCACTACCACCACCGCCACAAAAGCGGCTACTTTCATAACCCACAACCCCACCCTTCTCTCTCGCACACAAAAAAGGTGTACATACAATCGGACAAGTCTGTGTCAACCGGTCCAAAAAGAATGTGCCTGGGTAAAACAACACCACCACCACCAACAACAACAACAACAACCAGGATTTCATGGGCAAAACACGCACACGTGTCAACGCTAGACGTTAAGAGAAAAAAGACGACAGAGAGAGAGAGAGACAGAGATCATGACAAGATCCTTTGGATATCAATAAACAAGAAAAAAAAATGAACGAGGGGGGGGGGGTAAAAAGAATGTGAAAAATGGGGGGAGAGAGAGAGAAGAATAAATGCATCCGAGATGCCAGATCTCGGCCGTTTGTAATTTGTCATGCCCAGACCTGTCAGAAGTGAAGGTTTGTTGGTTGTTCAAAGAGATGGTTGTGTGTGTGGGTGGGTGTGCCGCAGTGGCAGGATATCTCCCTCGCCGATATCAAAACATGGTGTTTCCCCCAGTTCGCTAAACCTGGGGGAAGCTTATTGGATCCCCGCCCAAAAAAAAACCCCCCGCCAAAACGCCGCGTAGAAAGAATGCCTAGTAAAGACCCGGTGGTGAGTTAATTTTATAACTCGCTCTTGTTGCTGTCGTGGAAAGGGCTTTGATCGCGTCTAGAGACGGTGCTGCCGCGTTTCGAAGCTGATTCTTCGACAATGGGTGTCATTGGTGTGCGTGAGGTGTCGTACGAAGTGATGCGTTGCGACATCATGGGCCGCGGGGGTTCGAGCGAGGAGCTATCGGTGAAAGGGCTGCGGTCCACGGTGGGCGTCTTGTCCTGCATCTCGGTAACGCCCGAGTCGCGCGAGCTGGTGGAGCTGTTGCGGAACAATGTTTGCTTTGCGCGTGCGTGGTCGTCGTCCGACTCTTCCCCAGATTCAGACGCTAGGCTGCCCCGGCGCGCGCGCGAGTGGGCTACGCCATCGTCGGATGACGTCGTCGAGTAGCCAGTGAGCGGTCGCGCTGATGGAACCAGCACTTCGGGAGTGTTGACTAGTGTTTGCTCGTCGCTCGCTAGTGAGGTGGACGAGCTCTTGGGCGGCGTGATCTCCATGCTCCTCTTTTTGGTAATGTTAAGCGCCTTGACCCCACCCAGTTGCGCAGTGCTGCGGACAGAATTCGCGGGGCTAATGCCGGGCATGTGGATGCGGATGGGTTTGAGGCCGCCGTGTTTGGGGTCGATTTGCGGTACGGGCGGTGTGTCGAATTCCTTGGGTGTCTCTGCTGGGCTGTTGGTAGCAGTCGACTTGACGCTGACGACGGCCGCCTTTCCACGCACAATAGTCTGTGCCGGTAGTGGTGATACAATGGCGTTCTGTCGGTACATTGTCGATGCAACACTGCCTCGTTGGGCGAGACTCGGGGCGATGCTCGTACGGCCGGCAGTGCTGGCTGACATGATGGAGTCGCGGAAATCGGGAACGAAAAAGTGCTGGTCGGCGTTGGAGTACGGGCTCGTCATACCAGACGAAGGCGACATGGAGGGAATCGGAGGAACGGGAGGAACGAGTAGGTCGGGGGATCCGGGTCCTGAGCGGTTGGTAACACCGGGGATGTAGGCGATCTGGATGATGTTGGAGGCGCGGGTGAGAACCGAAGAGGCCATCGAGGCAACGGTGTGTGTTGAAGCTCGCGCACTGCGCCGTGACTGGAAGTCGTTGTCGTCCTTTTCCTGCTGTGCCAAGTCGACCGACTGCCATTCACCCTCGTCTGACACGGACCGTCTCTTTCCCTTTAGGCAGTACTTCCACACGACAAAAGTGAGGATGGCGATGAAGGCGACGCCTCCAAGGACACCTCCGGCAATGGCACCAACATTCGTCTTGTCGGCAGGAGCGGGACTCGAGGCGATGGGGTCAATCTGGCAGGCGACGGAAGCGCACTCGTCGCACGTGCGCGAACTTTGGACGCAGACCTGGTTGTTTGGACATGTGATGCCCTCGCAGGACAGAGGCGCCTGTTCACACAGCTTGCACCGTTTATCCAGGCGGAACATGGTCTCGGCATCTGGCATGCAGTTAGTATACTAGCCGGGCCCTGATTTGGGAACGCGGTCGGTACCTCTGAGCGCACGGATGGACATGGCGACGGCAGTTGGGGGGGGGATCAACGGTCGCTGGGACAGAAAGCAAGAGAGCGGGCAAACAACGAACGAGGGCCCGTGGTGCGACGCTTTCTGGCTGCTGCGTTGTACCGCCAGTGCCAGTGTACAATGGGGGGGTGGTGTTGCAGACTTGTGGTGAAGGAGGACAAAGGAGGAGCAAATCGAGGAACAGCGGCGCTAACGAGTATCAAGACCAAGGGCTTCAGGCGGCAGCGACGGCGTGGCGGACAGGTTTGGAGACGGACAGGAGACAGGCGAGCAGAATATGAAGGAGCAAAGAAGAACAAGTAACGAGTGACGAGGAACAAAGACGACCAGGCGCAACCGAAGAACAAACGTCTTGATGCGCGCAACAGTAGGCAGTGCAGGGTGACGATGGCGAGAGAGAGAGCGAGGGAAAAGGGCCTGAGGGAGACGCGGCCGTAGCGTCGTAAGATGAGGCGTTGGGGGTGGGGCGTGCCTGGTTTCGCCTGTATCCGCTTGGGCCGGGACCTGAGTTGTGCGCGCGGGCGACGACAATGTCAAGATGCACAGAGAAAGATTCGAAACACTTTGCCGGTTCTCGGATTGGCGTCTTCGGTGTCGCCTTACTACAGGGTAGCAGTGGTGTACTTAGCAGACGACGGGCTGCGTGGAAGCACTTTGGCTACCGGTACCTATGGTAGTAGCTATACCTACCGGTAGTACCGTAGAATGCACCTGACCGTAACCCCAGGCCTGTAAATGGCATAGCCGCCAACTCTAATCTATTTATTTCCCCTGCAGCCGCGAAACGAACACCTGCCTTTTCCATCTAATTTTCCGTTTATACATGTACCTACACCAACTGCCCTTCAAACAGCCAACAACAACAACAACAACAACAACTACTACTACTTCAGCTGTCATCTGCCGCGCCATCTACCGCATGCGCGCAGATACCGATCATGGCAAAATCATGACTACGTATCATGTCTACGCCTCTCATTACTGTCACTGCGAGGTGCCCGGTGTCAGCCGCTAGACCACCCCTCGCCCATTCCCATTGGCTGCACACTTACTGGGTAAATACCTGCCTGCGTGTCTAGATCCATGGTTTACGGCCGCCAATATATCGCCAATCTCAGCCTGCACCTCCTAGACAAGTCCTAGACAAGTCCTAGACAAGTCCTAGACAAGTCGGCTTCTATCCGCCGCGCACTGGTCGAGAGCTGTCTGCCCGGTATCGTCCTGGCCCTGTCGTTCTGCTAAATGCGCGCGAAACACGACGAACCACAGCCGGCCATGTTTACTCTTTGCTGTGGGGTCATCCCGCACCCGCCCTTTCATTTCCTTTTTCGACCACTCACATGAGGGTGTGAGGAAATTCTGTACCGGTACCACCGTCGTCGCGCCCGGTGCATCGGGCATTTGTTGCCGTTGATGATCTTGTGTTCGAGACCCCCGAGCTGTGACCACCTCGGCAGTGACTATGGAGACTGCACATTTGCTTCGCTGTAGTCTAGCTATCGATCAAGGCATAACAACCAGCAAAGAAAACTAACAAAAGTCCTGTCTACTGAAAACCGTCATCTGCTAATTTGTCACCATGGTTATGAACATTGTGCATGTTGCATAACAACGCCAACTGGCCGACGGCCGTGGTGCGTCAGAAAAAGTGGCTGGGCCATCTTGGCCCAACTCACTCTATCCGTCATCGCAGACATGGGTGGCATTCCCTATGTACAACCTCAACACTAACATCGCTACCCCACTATCCAAGCCCATCATGATGCATCCTTGGACCACCAGACCGAGGCGCTGTTACACTGCGTCTAATCCGCCGCAACCACACGCATGGAATGTGGCAAAGCTTGTGATACCCGAAGCAAACCATGGATCAATGCTGAAGGATCGCACATCATCCGTCATCATGGGTTAATGCGCTCGTATCCTCAGCATGTGATCTTCAAAACACAGCCGCAGCAATCTACGTCAGTATCGATAATACTTTGAACACCTCCAAGGTTTCACCAGAGCCAACCCCAACGTTATTGCCAATTCTATGCCTCTTTGCCAGCCACTACCTCGACCAAACCCCCACTATCGTGCCCTCTTGGTATGGATCGTCTAAACATTGTGCCACACATACGTATCTGATCGTCACTATCCGCTCGCCGTCGCCGATCCCTCTGGACCCCTTGCCCTCGAAAATACATCCCCAGACAATAAAGTCAATGCCATCTGCCGGATCGACAGAAAAGAAGCCCTGGGCCAATGACCGCGCCCACGCCACCAACCAACACCTTTCAACAAGCTACGCCCCCCTTCATGCCCAAGCCCCAGAAAGATACCAAGGAATATCTCCCAAGCCTCAACACCGACCGATACACCTTCTTTATTCCCGTTCCCAAGTCTGAAACATGTGGCAGGTAGAAGCCGCCCTCTAAAAGCATAAAAAAACGAGTGGATAACGACTTAAGCCGCGACACACCAAAAGAATTATGCATAACAAAAACTCTAAAAACCCCAGCTTGGCAGACAAGCGCTTAACTGTGCCAGAAAGACGGTTGACTTCTGTTGTCTTCCGCAGCCATTCGTGTCCAGGCGGAGTGTTACCCGGAGCATTATGTCATCGCAGTTAGCTAACGTCGGCGTATGGCGGAGAGACTGGGACATGTTGGTGGCAGGTGATTGGGCAAAGAAAAACCTCAAGGCCGTCGCTGCCATGACGAATGTTGAGAGTTTTGGTTGTTGAACAACTAAAATCACGCTGTCGCGTATACTGAAACGTCGTGTCCCTAAGGGAACATGTCATCATCAGCCCCCTAAGCCACGAGCCAACAACCAACGTAAGCATGCACTCGAGGAACAACAACAGAACTTTGGAACCAACTCTCCCCTCTTGGTCTTGATTTCCAACCACACACGTTTACTAGATGCCTTCATGGATGAGTTCCCAGTGCAACTGAAGGTTGATGATTGGCACTCTCGTACCCGGTGACCTTACACTTCCGCCAATGACCCATATTGTATCATAATCGGCCTTTGTACAAGAATCAGATACTGTCGTGATTTAGACGTACAATTTCGAAAGACTTACACGTGGAAGGCCCCAGTGAGCGGAGAGAAATGTCATGTTACATTCGTTGAGTATATTACCACGGAGTCGAATGGTATTTGCGCCATCAACAACAACCCAATAGAAACGGACACCTATTGATATCAGCTACCGATGTCATTGCTTAGGCGAAAACACGCATCTTACCTCTATTCCCACCAATGTATTCGTTGCCTAGGGCGTGATGTTCCCGAATATCCATACGAAGATCCCAACCTCCGTCCGCCCTCCCCGTTCCAGTCACCCGGAATGGACTGAAAGAGTCTCGCGAATTTCTTCATTTGTCGGGATTAGCGTTTTAGTAAGTATAGATGACAAGAGCTACTTACACCCAGTATCGTTCTCTACCTCTCCTCGTAGTGCCAATGTGGAGCTAAGCAAATTAGTTCTGGACCCACGACTGCTCCTAAAGAGGGTAGACTTGCATCGACATCTATGCGGCCATATCGGATTATTGTTGTTATGGGAGAAACACCCCTTGAATCAGCGCACATGCATCGACTGGTGCACGCGCCTTGGCGAGCCTCGAGAGGAAAAGACACGAAACCGAGTACAGAGGTCACAACTAGGTGGAGACGATCAATATACGAGTAACATACATATAAACGCACAAAGGAGCGACTTACAGTAAAAGAGCAACAGCAGAGGCTGCAAGCTGGAGGAGCGCACCATGATGTGCAGCAGTGTTGAGGGTTGGTAGAGCAGTCGTTGCCTGCAAGTACTTGCAAGTACTGTGTCTTACTGCGACAACAGCAACCGAACCCTTCTTAACCTCCCAGCCAAGCCCGTCGTTCATTCAATGCGTTTTATCGTTTTATCGTATCCGTTGAACACCATCCCACATGGGGAAGCACAACCAGTGATACGACGCAGCCGCCATCTCAACACGCCGCAAGCAGCAAGCAATCAGCAAGATGCACAAATCGAGTGAAAAGTTGCAGTCGCACCCGCTCGGACACATGACAAAGGGGCAGATCGGCCGTATATTACGTCATTCCCGCTGTGTTCTCCAACGCCATGGTAGGTCCGGTAAGGGATTGTATCATTGGGCTGGTTTGCTCGTATGCTTCGTATTCATCATACCCCGCTGAGGAAGTAAGCTCGTGCCGGTTTACTCTCTGTGGGCATGGTTGGATAGATAACACACAACAGACGCACTCATGAACCCTTTCACTCCCATCACACCAAACCAGTCTTTCTGCCATCAACGCCAAACTCCCATCTAAACCACCATCATCTCAGAACAGCCATCTACCCATCTCCCTACAAGACCTCAATACACATCCCCATTCCCCGCCATAACACCCCACCCCCTTACCTCCTCTCCCACCCCCTCAACACCAATCCCACCTTCCCCTCCCCGCACCCATCCAACCCCCCGTTTCCCCACTCTATCCCATCAAACAAATCCTTCCATCCCCACCTGAGCATATACCTACACGTATCCAACATAGCTACATAGCCTGAACTATCCGTTCTATCTTATCGCATGCTCAAACCACTTTTGTCCTTTTTCACACACGCACGCGCTTGTACGGGAATTGGGTTGGTGGTGGGGTTTGTACGAGGGAGAAAGCGCATACGTAGTAAGAATAATTATTCAGACTCAATGCTTGGGATGATACTAGGTGTGGAGCGTGTGGTGTGATGATGGTATAGTGTTGTTGTATTTTACTATGGATGGATGGATGGATCGGTATAGGGTGGAAGTGGCGTTTTCTTATTACTAGATAGGTTACACGGTCTTCTTCCCGCATTTTCTAGGCGGGGCCCTGATAATGGTGGGGGGGTTTTGTAGGCGCGGAGTGCTTATATGTTTGCCGGTCTAGGGGTTTTTCTTGTACATAGGGGAGGTGGTTTAGTTACTTGTATCAAGTGGGGAGATTGTCATGGTAGTGTAGACATTTGGTTTGGGGAAAAAAAGAAGGGAGAAGGTAAATATGGGGGTATTAGGCGTCGATCTTGACTAACAGTATTGGTTCTCTTGGATTGGATCCCGATAATAATTCGCAATTAGACTTTCTTGTGTCGTGTCTATCTACTGTTTAAATAGTAAAATGCTCAGACTTGGACTGATAACACAAGACAAGTCTCTGCGAGACTCGGCTCCACCAAGAAAGGCGGACCTTCATACCACAAATCCAACATGAACCCAGCGCGCGTCTACATACACCGAGCAAAGTACCAAAGCGGGTCCGCATCGACGAAAAACCCGAACATCCACACCCGGGGGCTCGCCCCATTTTCCACCAGCAACGAATCAAAAGCAACGACCCCCTTGCTTCGCGGACGTCAAAAAAAAACCCCTTAACATCGGGTACGCCGATAACTGCTTCGCTGGCCATTCTCCACCCGGGGAGAAATTGGAGCCGCTGTCAACCAGCCAAATATCGGTTCTCTAACAAAGACGCAATCCACCCCCTCACTCTATTGGCTCGGCAAAGTAAGCCCCCCCCTCCCCTGAGAACACTAAGCAGTAACCCCCCTGTGTATATTGCACTCACCCAGGACACTCTCGCCTCCTTACGTATCCACCCACAATAGTCGAATACAGGAAGCCATTCCCATACCAACGACCAAGCGTTGTGTCTTGATAATTATATAAAAAAAAAGGCGGTCAATCCTGCGTTCTCCGGACACACCCATACCGGGATCGGCATAGCGAGAAATCCATTTCCCGGACAGCCGCCTCTGGGAAGCCTCACTTTTCGGCCACGACGACCGGCCACCGCTCCCCGCCCCACGACATGGAACTGGGTTTGTCGTGTGTGTGTAAGAGCTTTTTACATGAGATGGTGTAGGAAAGTCTCAGCCACAAGACGTCGTGGTGATGCCCCGTGCGTGATTGATGAACCCATGACGAGAGGGCCAATTGGCATCGCCCGGCGCTTGCCGTAGCCGGATGACATGCACGATCATGGATGGTTATACGGTAGATCTGTGGTTCACGCGGCCGTTGGGAGTTTGGCTAGTGGGGGTGTGGTAGGTGTCATTGCCACATGTGTTTGCTGGCCTATCGCGGTCCTGTAAGCATGTGCTGATGGATGCGTCGAAGGTTCTATCTTCTTCTGAAACCGAGTCATTTTCTTCCCCCTTCCTGTCTCAGTGCTGGAACATGGTAGCCAATCATTAGGTGAAGCGTCAGGTGTATATCGTGGTTGCGGTGTGCTGAGTATCCTTGATCGTATGTCGTGGCAGCACTGTGATCAAGATAGTGAAGCCGTTGAGGCTATTCGCGTATCCACCTGGAGAAAAGGTCCTTCATCGACATTAGTAGATAAGGCGGGCGACTGCTTGCGGAAACATGTCCGTGTTTCTGCAGTCTTCGCGAGGCGTCACGTTAGCAGTATGGCTGACCAAAGGATGTGGAAGGCTGATGTAGGACCATGTCGATGGTGCATGTGTCAATCACAGCTTCTGTTCCGGGTTCTCCTCCATGGATTAACCTGGCATTTTACCATGGCTTCGACTATGACTAGTACCCTACTCAAGTCTGTCTTGTGAAGACAGAATATTCAGACGCGCCTGTTCACTTCCAGTGAGGCAAACGACTACCAGAAAAACCGTATGCAGCAATAATTGCGAAAGAACAAAGCCTGTTGACCAACCATGGCACGATGGAGTCTTGATGGATGCAAGCACACTGGCCGAAAAATTCATGTCCCATGTTCCATGAGCAGAGGAGTGGAGACAACATCGTTGTAGCTGGATTAGAAAATTAGTACATGCCCTGACCTGGTAAAGAATCCAGTATGTGTTACTCAGTCTGGCGAGCCCATTGAGACTATGGCTGCATAAAATACTACAGTACCATCTCCTACAAACCATGATTCATTGACGTCTCGGTGTAGCGCGTTACTTTTTCTCGATCGGTGGCTTCAGGATGTTGGCGGTTGGGCAGACATGCAAGGCTCAGCCAAAAGTGGGCATCGTACCTGAAGACAGGCACTAGAAGCAAGCGCCGAGCTGCCATTCGTTGTATAAGCGTGATGGTACAGCAATCTCAAACCAAGCAAGTACTTCTGGCCTTCTTGCATGGTTGCAGTAGACAGTCGCGCTTCATCTTTGCGCTCACAGCAAACCACCGAATGCCGCGGACTGCGCCATGCTGTCTTACTTTTACTCGGCCAAGTGGACTTCCACACAATCGAGGCGTGGTGTGACACTTTTCTCGCAAGGTCACCCTTGCGATGGCTGGAAAACCCGAAACCCCAACTCGGCCTTCTTCTCATAATGTCTGCTGTGTCGTGATTATTGCTTCCAAAGGGAAGGTATGACGTCGGCTTTAATGGTACCATTTGACGAATCATGCATGGTGAGTTGGCGTATGGGGGGACGGCATCTGGAAACATGCGGGGTAAGCCTGGCGCATGGAGCTGATAGCCCTCTCCATATGATACGGCGCTTCCTGCATTTGAAGTGGGCTGCTTGAATATTGGGCATTGGGCACATGTTCGTGTAATCGCACACGTGTACGCAACTCAATCGGCTCTCCTAAAGCCGAGACTTCCCGCCCAATTGCATTTGGATAGTGATATTTGGTCGGAAGTACAGTTGGAATATGCTGGATGGCCTGCCGAGCCACGATAGCTTGGGAGGGGTTCTGTCCCGGAAGTCCGGAAGGAAGGTGGTGGGCACTCGTAATCGAACAGCCTCACATCCATGTTGCCGTCAAAGAGTGGGATGGGGTTTACGTTTTGAGCCACCGATGCTCCATGTCGCAATCCGGGTCTTCCTGGTAGTGTCGAAGCAGATGGACGACGACGACAAGCGGGGTAATCCAGGCTCGCCTCACAGATAAGCTGTGTATACTCGCCACTTTATGCTGGCGCTGCTTTGGCCTTCGGTAGAAGAAGCCCAAGTACCTGGGTACGGTCGGTGGATAGAGCGAATGATATGGCGAATGATGTGGTGGTACGGGTTCTGGCTAGTTCCGCCTTGGTTTAGTCTTGTGGTTGATGCATTCATACCCAGGGCGTGCGTGGTGGAAGGGATCTCCTTACCATGCTCGCATCCTTCGCTTACCGGACCTAGCGGTGAAGCAAAAGTGGTCAAGTTCTCGAACACTGACTTGCTAGGAATTCCTCAGTTCGGTTACCGTGGAGTGACACGCTGGTCGCGATGGCGGAAGCCAACCCGGGAGGTGGTGATCGGCGTGCAATCTTGCAGCCAAGAGGTTTTACGCGCAAGATTCTTGCACTTGGACAACATCAGCTGCTGGACTTGAGCCTTTGCAGGAAGGTGTGGTGAAAAGAAAGCATACGGCAAGACTCGTTTGAGGTTGCGGTGGCAAAGAGATCGTCTTAAAGCATGCGCAGTCGTTCGAAAATGACCTTTACACTGTAGACGTGGCAGTTGCGTTGGCTGCGCCTGATATTAGCGCCGAGACATGAGGCATATTGCCAAACGGCTGTAGTGCGTCGAATATGCCAGACATACCAAGTAATGCAGGGGAAATTTTGTGAGTGGTCAATTGAGAGAGTGCTCCACGTCGGTCTTACTCGGTGCCCAATGGCGTCGGTTGGGCTTCGTAGGGCGAACAATGAGGCGAACGGCATCAGTGCGTCCACGCCCAACGCGGGACTTGGATGCAATCGACGCATCACATCTTCATCCGGAGAGGGTCCGGTGTAGATATTTGTAGGTAACCGGGTGTCGACCTGCAAGGCTGTCGGTATCTGTATAAGTTTTCGGCGTGCCCAACCTCTTCCCTGTACCATCGACGCACAAACACATATCATAGCTGCCCCATAACACCTCTTCTTCGTGACCATTGCAGGCTGAACATCATGGCGGTACTCAACTCCTACTTTGTCCCAGGCTTCGGCATCTCAAGAGCCGTCATCCAAAACGAGATCCGCTATCATTGCGGGCCGGATGCCATCGTTCGACCATACACCTTCCAGGTACTTGTCGGCCATTACCAGTGAAGACAACAGGGCACTGATGTGACCTTTAGGGACGCGATGGCTTCTTGATTACAACCATTGGACCCCCGTTGACAAAGGTACCTTGAGCTTTCCATGACATGGCGAACAAGAGCTGATTGGATAGGCACAAATCGACGACCTGAAGATGTCTTCCCTCGAGTACGAAGAGAAGCAGTCCCGCATCGCGGACGAGTCGAACGTTTTCGTAAACGCACCTATTCCAATAACTCAACGAATACGCCGAAGCACATAATGACGGACGGGCCAGCTATGGCTTCTTCCTCTTCGCCACAATCGAGCGGCCCGAAAAGCATTTACCCTATACCCCGTATTTTCGGCGAGCTCCATCTCCCACTTATCAATTTGTTTTAGCGTGCATGCCATCTGTGGGTGGATTCTGATTGATGAAATAACGATATATGTTTCCTTACGACGACATTTTGTCTTGGGTTTGGCGTTGTTGGGGTTTTCCAGGAGGCGACCACTGCGGTCAAGAATTTCCTGCCGAAGCGGGTTGATCAAGATGTATCATTAACATCAATTCAAAGTTATCCGTTCACTGTTGTTCTCCGGCTCCCTCCATGGATTGCTGCAGTACGCTTGCGTCATATGTTCATGTCCTGGTCGCACTCTCCCCGACAAGAGCCGATGCGAAACTCATCCGCTCTAGAACCTGGTCTAAGCGAGTCGAAGATATATGCGAGTAGCGGTATTTGATAGGGTTGAAATAAGGGAGGGGAAGCTTGAAGACAGGATGATGGGACAAAGATTGCCTGCCACAGTACTTGGGGCCGTGTCAGTCTTGTATTGATCGGCGGGAACTGACAACGCAAGATGCAGCAGCCGTACTGGTGCCACGTTATCTCGAGCCCGGTATACGCGTGCGCAAGAGGGAATTAGATCGCGACATGTGTAGAGACGTTGTCGGGTGCTGATGATGAGGCGGCTGAAGCTCCGCCCCAGTGACACGGGAACAGAACGCTTGTGATTGGACAAAACGCGAGCGCAAGTGAAGTTTCATCGCGACAACGCACCGCCTCAATTGACGACCACCGCATCGCATGGCCCTCAAGTTTGACACGTAATCGTGCTGCAGACGTCACATTGATGACTAGCTGCCCAATGGACGCGACGGATCGAGATCTTCCCTGCGTCGAGATCGCGGGAACTGCTAGCGGAAAGGCTGGCAGCATCGAGCTGACATATTTACCGAATTTGGACAATATGAGAGTCGCTAAATGGGTTATGAAGCGTTCAACAGTTTGCAAATTGCCGTGTTCCTATGGTAACCCTACATCTCTTTATGGTCACATGTCTACCTAGGCAATTCCTCTACCTGGGTCTGGCGCCGAGCCGAACCATTGAACGCCATCAACCACAGTCTTCGTCACCACTGAGATTATACATATTTCTGCGCATCAGCCGCTTCACCTAGACTTATTTGGCTTCTGATAATAACCCATTGTACCATATTGGCCGAAATGGCCAGATTGCCTCACGTGCTGGGACAGTTCGCATTATGGCATTCAGCACATGAACTTCTCGACGTCGTGTGCGCATATACAACGCCTTCATCCTTGGGTGCCGTAAAAACGGGTGGTGCGAAGATGATTCTTCCCAAGGGTCACTTCAACCATGGTAGGTGTTCGATATCAATGTCATGTGTGCAGTTAGGGTTCAGCCAAGGACTCCTGCAAGCATGAGAATGACGCGTATCGTTATATACAGGAAACTCGCTTGGTCCTCTGCATCTTCCTTCCGGGAAGTCACGTCTCAAACAATGACTATTTTCCAATCTCTGAGTACAACAGTCGACGTCAACACAACACATCATACAACCGAGATGCCGCTGAGCTCTTCTACAACCCCGTCAAGGTATACAACTACCAGAATCCATGATTGTAAACATAGCTGACCAAGTCGATAGCCCCACGAAGAACACCATAGACACATTAGAGCACTTCAAAACAACGAAAATAGTCCCGCTCCCGACCGCATCCCCCGACGAAATATGCTGTATCTGTCAAGAACAGTATGATGAATCACATGAGGCTGTTACTGTGCTCGTAAAGAACTGTTACCATCGCTTTGGCCAAGACTGCCTCGAAAGATACCTCAACAGTAAGAGTCGACAGAGTAACACATGCCCCCAATGCCGACAAGTATGGTATACGCGGGAACCTGCCACGGCCGACTTGGAAAACACATTGTCAATAGACTCGTGGATAGCAGAAGACCTGTCACCGTTTCAGGCACAACCAGAATCACGACCGACGACACACCAGATACGACAAACGTTGAGACAAGATGAGGCCTTTGCCCTCGGAATGGTAAACAGCCATCTGGGTGAAGCTCTAGAGCATCTAAATAGGGTCAGAGACATCCTCTCTGATGGAGGCACGTATGCTAGCGACATCATCCCAGTCCTCAAAACAGTGGAGCGCCAGGCTAGGGAGATTCACGAAGGGCTTCAGCATCAACATGATGTACATGTATCAGTATCATCTCGTGAATGTTCACGGCTACTCGGAGACATACGACGTTTACAGGCCCGGATTGCAGAAGCGAATTCCGAGTTCGACAGCGACCTTCTCGACCTATGGTGACAACTCATAGAACGGGTGATTCAAGCATGGGAGCTTAGGAAGTTCAGGGCGCAAACGCATAATTCGAGGGGCGAGTTTTCTTTTGCGTTTGGAGCGACAGAAAAGCGGAGGACGCCTGAGGGGCTGGTGCGGGTATGATCGTGAAAGGTGGTTATGTCTCTAGATGGGTGGTGCAATGAATGGTAGACCGATACTACACTCCCTATTTCATGTAAAGACTTCCAGCTCATCTTTTACACTAGATCTCAAAGCCTGATATAGCAAGTAAAATTTGGTGCCCCGGTACCATCCGTCACATGCTGTATGTCCCTACAAAACTACATACCTGCATACCACGTTTAACTAGTCATCAACCCTTTCCCCTGACCAACTAGACTACGCACACAACACAGAGAGGCAAAGAGGCAAGACAAATTCTTTCAACCCCACAAAGGAGTGGCATTATCAACTACCAATACTGTCTATAATACCCATTGCCCAGGATAAATGAATGTGTACATGTAGAAACGTCCAAAGAAGAGCCCCCCGAAAAGTCCCAACACTCCAACTCGCCATGCCCACACCAAATACCATTAAAAAAAGGACCGTCCTAGAACAACCACCCTCACAACCTCACCCTTCCATCCACTGATCCCCATCTACAAACTACACTCAATACTAAACGCGGAGACATCCACCGGCTTAGCCTGGGGCGTACCATCCAAATCGACAAACGTGTTCCAAGCATTCAGATAGAGATCCCCGTAAACAGCGGGGTTCCTAACCACACAGCGCACATTGGTGGCGCCCGGGTCACGGCCTGCAGTGAGGTAGCGAGCACGGGGGAGCCAAAGGCGGGGCCGAAGAGCTGGGCAAAGGTTTTGGCGCCGGTGTTGGGGACGATGTCGACGTTTGCGTTTTTGCCGCTCAAGTCGTTTGAGAGCTGGACTTTGAAGATGACGGGGGTGTCGCGGGGAGGGAGGGGGCGGCGAGGGTGGTAGTGGCCAAGGCGGTGAGGGTGGCGAAGAGGGTTGAGGACTTCATTTTTTTGGTTGGTTTGGTTGGTATAAGGGGGTGGTGATGAAGCGAGATGGGTGTTGAACAAGGAAGATGTGAAGATGATGTATGTTCTTGTTGATGAGTTGTTGTGATGCTTTGAAATGTGCTTCCATCCCACGATCCATTGCATCCCTCTTATACCCCATTTGCTCCCCTCCAGCCTCACCTTGGAAGCTCGTGATGCTCGTAAATCAGCATTGCCTCAATGCAACCTTGTAAGACGGCGGGAGCTCAGCAGCGTCAGTAAATTGGAAAAGAAAAGCCAGCGTCAGCAACCATCTCGTTAGCACTCAGCTCATGTCGAGACTTTTACGTACAAGCAATCTCGACGTCGCCGTTGCTGTCTCGTCAGGTCTCACCACTTCCGAGGTTTGGTGGAGGCGGGTCGAGTCTGCCGAGACGAAAATGGTGGTGCAAGATGCGGTCAGGCGCGCTTCCAAGCGAGCGGCTGAGGGTCCTTTTTGTCGACATTGGAGAGAAAGCAAACTGACGCCACGTTTCCGCAGTATAATGTATCTTATCTTCGCTTCCATGGCTTGTTTTCCGGGAAGGGTTAGTAACCGCGCTACATGGCGATCCACAGCCACAGCCACTCTGGCGCCAGTGGAGGTCTGATTGGTGGAGCTGGCGAACATGCGTCTAAATTTACATGCATGCTGATGGTCTTGGCATCCTTGATTGACGGCGTGGTTTTGATGTTGCTTCCAGATGGGTGAGACGCGGGGTAGTGTGTGGAAGTAACGTGGAGGCTGAGGTCTCAGCCGCAGCTCTTCGGATAGGATCCGCTACTTGACATGTTGGAGGTACAAGTACCCTTACTCAGCTCGTAGTTGCTTTTGCACGTCGTATTAGGCCCAGAATGTCTTGGGTGAAGTTGCAAAATATGCCCTTGTATTATTCAGCAAGTTGCAGTTACGTGAGCTGCATGCGCTTGTTTCTCTACTTGGGCTCGATGGCGGCCTCGGTGGGCTGGGAGATGAGAAAATTGATCTTATACGTAAACTCTATCATTCATTGATATACCAAGAGAGCGCGATGGTGACATCGTGAACAGGAGTAGGCGCATTGCTACTACATTAGTGATCCACAGTATCTAGGGATGTTCAGCCCTCGCATTCCCCACTGCCTCTCTCAATCTTACCCATGATTCTCTTCCCAGCGCCTTTTACGTCGAGTGTATGCGATAGGCATTTGCTAATTCCGCCCTATCTGATGTCGCGATTGAGGGTAGTATGACAGGGTCCTAGAGGCATGTATTCAAGCGGTATAGAATATGCTGTCGTGCATGTAACTAGGAGTTAGAACGACCAACTAGCTTGAAGTCGCTCCTGTTAAGGAATACAAAGCCCAGTATGGAGTCCTAGATCACTGGCGGCGGTGTCGTCCCCTCTTTCTCCTTTAAACGACAGATGCGCGATCCTTTCATTCAAATGCCTCTGGTAAGCTCTACTGCTTTTACGCGTCAATGGTAACGAATCAGCGGGTATCAATCCAAACTTTACCTTAATATCGCCTCCCCTTCTCCTCTACACCAACGCGATAGTCTGATGCCAAAATTACCTCTTAGCCGCGGCGATACTTGCACCTTGTAAAGGTCCGAGCACTGCCAATGTGCAGTGTCTCCGGATACGAGTCCTAATATTTACTTTTTAAAATTTGAATAACCGCGCTGATTAGCCGGGAGGACCAAAACTTCCAAGTCGTGTGATGTGGTAAGCAAAGCTCATGTGTACATAGAACGTGTAGAACTCGGTAGCCTCCATATTGCACGGAATGCGCGGCAAAAAGTCCAAGGGTTTCTACAAATGGTTGTCTCCTCTCTCTTCGCGAAGGTTCCACCTCTTGTTATCCCTTGCCGCACGTCCTTGGCAAGCACATACAACAAGCGATCTTATCCATCCATGTGACGATAATAAGAAACTGGAAAGCTGAGTCAAAGTCGCGTTGTCGTTGTCGTTGTCGTCGTCGTCGTCTTCTCACCTGTAACGGTTTCGGGTGATCAGAAGACGCGAGTCCCAAAGCAGCGGCTTTCAGCGGGGCCTCGTGTCGCACTAAAATAACTGCCCATTGACGTCAATGATCGGCTTTACCCCTTGCATTCTGCCTCGGCAGCCGATCTATTGACTTTGACAAGATGAACTTATGAAAGGAATCACCTCCAGGGCTTGGTTGGCAGATACTTGGCCGCGTTTTCATTCAGATCCGCTACTGTGTCCCGTGTTACAACTCATTGTTCCGATGCGGGGCCACACGAAGCGCCTTGTCTTGGTACCCAGGCCCAGCTGTGCTCGGACATGGTTTGTTTAGTGCCCTGTGACCTTTTCTTGTTTGAGACAAATGTTACTTGTTTCCCTTTCTCTCTCTCTCTTTCTCATTCACCTTACCCGCCTGTTCTTTCGCACTACGTATCAAAGTAATTCCCACGCCGCTTGTGGGTCCCATGCCTAGCGGCGAGCGACCGGTTTCTTTCGCCGAACCTTTGAACACGCACCGCCACCACCTCGGATTCATAGCGCGCAACGACGTGAGAGCAGCGATACTTGTCTCGACATGGCATTCGGCGGCGTAAAGACGTACCAATTCGCTGCGACGGAACAGGAATGCGCCATGTTACGGACTGTACGCAATGCCGAACGGGGCATTGCTTCTGCCAATCTACCTAAAACGTTGGAACTCTCTGTCAAGGATCAGGATGGCAGGTTTCTTGGAAGTTGTACGATTGAAACCAGGGATATGATGAAAGACTTTGTTAGCGCCGGTGCCGGATTTTGCGAGGCACTGATCAAGAATTCTGTTGGAACACGCGCACCTGTTGAGCTAGACGTTGTCTACAGTGAATCCGCAACCCAAACACAAGAGATTGCAGTTGTAGCCCCGGATCTAAAGAGTGTGGTCAGAGAGATATCATGGGAACAAATTCGCGAGGCCAAGATTCCGGCTTGTGTCAAAGAAATCACTTTCACAATGGACGACAAAGTCCTCACTCCGGACTATCGAGAGGAATTGCAGTCCGAGTACCCAGGTGTTGCAATCTTAACGCCTGGTATGAAATTGGAGGAAGAAATGGCACAGAGAGTCTTGGAACAAGCAAAACCCAAGGGAGTGACGGAAATGATCATCGAGCTCGACGAGGCCGAAGTCGCTCAAAATCCCCTATTGAACAAGATGATGCGAGACCGGTACCCCTGGGCAACTATAGAAGCAAGTCCCAGCTCCAGCATATCCAGGAAGCGTACCCCACGCACACCCGAATCTCGCCCGTCATCGCCACGCAAACCAGACCCGCTAGAGCATCTGAAAGACCTTGCGGATTACGCAGTCGGGTCAGACCCACCTACAGACGAAGAGTTTGGATATCGGTTTGCCATTGGCAAAGAATGGGATACGTTATCCTACCCGCGGAAGCTGGAAATTGCACATGCCAGAGCCATCCAGCATCACCATGGCAAAGTGGCCGATGGATCAGGATGCTCGCACTGTGTTGACAAGGGTTACCAGTGCAAAGTCTACCTTCCACAGCTCTGCAATCTCTCCCACATAGCATTCGGCCAATCTTGCCAACACTGCCGACTACAAGGTGTCCGATGCAATCTTCCTGCCGCGACACGAGAACGCATGCCGATATCAACAGCACCCGCAGCACTTCGAGTCGACACACAAAACGTGCCCAGCTTTGGCTCGCGTGAGATGCTCTACACGCCTCCGACCACCACAAGAAGTAACACACCAAAGCCGAGTCTTGTATCCCGAATAACAAACGCCATCTCCAGCGACCCCATTGCGGCAACGGCCTGCAACTTCTACACATCTCGCGACATACTATCCTTTGCCGACGAGATAAATTACCCCATTCCCGGAAAAGCGCGAAACGTCATAGCCACCATGTATGGCAAACTATGGAAGAACTTGGAAACTGAGCCCTACGGAAAACGCTTCATCAACCTCATGCTCCACTACGAGAACCTCGTCACCTTGTACATTCTCACCTATCTGCGCCAGGAATATGACCTAGCTTTCCTCGTGCTTCTACGATTCCAGCACACAAACTGCAACAAACCGTGCCAATTACCCGAAGTAGAAGGCGTACTCCCACTGTTCGAGTGGTTGCCAGCCGATGCGCCTTTGCGGCGGTGGGTAGCGATTCTGTTCGCGACGCGCTGGACTTCCAATCACATGGAAAAGATGGAAATGCAGGTACGCGATGACGAGCGAGATGAGGCGCTGAGAGATTTCGTATCGCAAGTCGCAATTGTCAAGGGCTCGTCTGATAGACAAAACATACACGCGCTGCAGATGCGGTGGTGCGAGGTGCATTCGCACGAGCTCGGGTCGAGGGACTTTGACGAGTGTGAGCGCATGGAGGAATCGCTGGAAGAGATTGGGACGACGGTGGTGAGAAGAGAGGACGATGGGAGGGTGACGAGAGGGAGTAGTCCTGGGGCAGGGAGTAGCGCGACGGCTGGATCACCTGTTTCTGGGTTTAAGAGGAGAGCTGACGATGATGCGTCACAGAGACCATTCAAGCGGAGGGGGAGTGCAAGGGGAAGGGCCAGAGGTGGTAGAGGGAGAGGGAGGGGGGACAGCATGAGATGGGAAGATTAAGCCACGCTGGTATGGCCTGACTGATTTGTCGGCCTTTTACTCATTTATCTGGTTGTATATTCGTGTTCTTCTAATACCCCGTCCTATCCAATCCAGCAGATGGAGGAAAGCAACAATCGTAACTCGCCACCCATCCACCACCATGTTAAAAACAGAAAAAAGGATTTTTATACCACATACAACTACAGGACAGAACTGGCGGTACAATCACGTTGAAGATCAGGTGCTTTCGCTCGTGATGGAGACGAAGAATGAAACCGATCACACTTGACGAATCCGACTTGGTGGTCGAATAACACGCTGGATTAATCTGTTTCGAACACTATCTAAATTACTTCGACTGCCTGAAATCGCGCCGTTGATCAAACTTCTCCTCCACGGCTGCGCGCGTGCGACAGTTTGGCCTTTTGGATGATGTCGCAGCCACGCGCCACAGGATGAGCGGATCAGACCCTAGGAGAGTGCGGGTATGATCAAAGAGGAATTGGATACAAAACCGTTGACTTGTAAATGTCAGCAAAATGCGCGTGTACGTGGGACATTCGCGAACTCGACTTACGGTCTGAATTGTACCTGACCATTTGAGCGGCACTGAATAACAACGTCAGCAATGTTGGCTTTGATACAAGGCGCAAAAACAACTCACTATTCCGGGCTGATTGTGGCGGAAATGTCATCAACGAAGACGGTGTCGTAGCCCTTTTCCATGGTCAGTTCGTCTATCCACCGAGAACGTGGCGATAATCATGTGCTAACCTTGAAACCGGCATCTAGGAGCGTACCGTACTAGGGCTCAAGTCAGCTTTGGTCTGCAAATTTGAAAGCGAAAAACTGCATACCACGCATTGATCCGAGTTTACGCCTCCGAAGAAGAGAGTGGTGATTTGGTTCTCTTCCAGCCAGAGACCAAGCGGTGTCTGCGCACCCCACATGCCGCTCACACGGTCTGCAGCCCTCGATTAGCAAGATTCCCTCATCATCACGCTCGATAAGAAAGCTCACTTTTGTTGAAGTAATAGTCCGTCCCGTTCTTGACACCTTGGATCTGCGCATCGTATAATGGCCCATATGGTCTCGCGTTCCACGAGCCGCGCATCAGCATTTTGCCCAGCTCGGTGCCGTCTTTCAGTTTGCCCATGTCGCTGCCAAACGAATCTTGCACGACTTAGTATAACTAGCCTAAAAACCACCCACAGGGGGGGAGGGGACTCTGGTAGAAATACTTACTTGTCGGACTGGTCTTTGTGTTTGAGAAGCCCGCAATGTCCGAAGGAGGTAGATCTCGGAGATCCTTTCCGTCGAGGCCCCAGAAGGTCCAGAGCACGG
Organism: Pyrenophora teres f. maculata; assembly: GCA_014334815.1. Taxonomy (NCBI): domain Eukaryota; kingdom Fungi; phylum Ascomycota; class Dothideomycetes; order Pleosporales; family Pleosporaceae; genus Pyrenophora; species Pyrenophora teres. The sequence goes on from CP060568.1 coordinate 5,826,113, forward strand.
GCATGCCGTTTCTACGAAACGCGTCAATCATCTTCAGAGTCGGCTCCACTGCTTTGCGGCCGCCTTCGGCGCTGGGCGTGAGCTCCGGGTGCAGGAAAAAGTTCTGCATGTCGATTATGATGAGTGCGGAACGTGAGGGTTCGATGACGGCGCGTCGCCGGGATCCGGTCATGGGGATGGTGACGGGCTTGGTCGTGGGTGCGACCATGGACCGCGTTAGGTCATAGGTATCATTTCCGAGGTAGATCCAGTGGTTGTAAATGTTGCCGAGGAGGGTGGTGTTGGCTGTTGGGAGCGTGATGTTCTGGTACGCTGTGGTGATGGTGGACGACGCGAGGGGCAGAGCTGCCGTGGCGGCTACGATGGGCGCAGCGAGCTTCATGGTTGAGGTTTTTTTTTTCGTGCACCACGGTCAGTATGGCAGAAGGGGTCAGTGGAAAAAAGATTGTTGGAGGGCGAAAAGCGAAATCAGCCACGCTTTTGCAGTTACTTGCAGCAAAGCTTTATTATATAGCGGCCATCACATGTGCTTCCCATCGGTTCCTGCATTTCCCCTTGCCTGAAGAAACTTTGGATATGGAAAGGGCCACGTCAGTATCGGCCCGCAACATGCAATTGACCGGAAAGTTGACCAGTTGACCGGAAAGTTCACCTATACTCACCATAGACATGGGTGAATTATCCGGGCCAAACCTTACTCGATAGCTGCGCATGATATTCAGTAAGAAGGGTGCACGACCTTGTGTAGGCAATGTACGTGTACGCAAGACTGCCAAGGCCCAGGGCTGCCGGGGGAAAAGGCTTGTTGTTAGGGGTACTCATGGCATTGTCATTGTGTATACCATGGAGCTTGTTAGTTATCGGTTGAACGACTGGGCAGGTTTCGTCAATAACCCAAGGCATATAGTGTAAACTTTTGTTGACCCCGATTGGGCCAGTCCGTGCACGCTAGCCTCCTGAAGGGTATCTTCTGAAACATCCGGTTACCCCGACCGCCCGCTCTCGTCTGCTAAGAGCGAGCGATTGCGGGCAATCGGCCATGTAGAGCATAAGTCGTGTACAGTTCGTCTAGGATCGGTTAGCTGGACGTCTAAGTGTAACGTTGGTTCGGCTGATGTTGTCAAGTACTGGGAACGCACGGTTGCAAACGACGGCCTCTGCGGTTCGCTTCCCTAGGTTGTTGCCATTGCCGAGTTTGCGTCTGTGGACAAGGAGGGCATAGTCACCACCAAATCGAAAGACAGAGTCATTGTGATGTCGCATATGATGATCCGGAGCGATCATAGCGACTGCTGAGTGCGCGTTGACTCGCCAACAGTAACTAATTAGCCCGAGGACCGAGTCTATAGTTGCTTTGCCCTAGTGATAAGCCGAACATGCAATCTCTTTTTTTGAGAGGGCCTCCATTGTTCGGATATTATGGGATTTGCGTGTGGAATACTGAGCCGTTGCACCCATGAGGCAACCATGTCTGTATAAGGAGGTCCCGCATATGGAAAAGTGCCGGTCAGAGAACCGGGCTATTAAGAAAACCCCAGCGTATATTGTTGTAGGCGTGCATTTTGCACATGCTGTTGAAGGCGAGTCAATGTCATAAATCAAAGAGATAAGCTAACATGCGCTTACGCGAAGCACCATCTACACAGCGAAGAACCTTGTTGGGAAGGCTTAGCTACAGGGGCTAGAGCGCAAGATCGCCTTGCAGGCCGGGGAAATATCTGCCCTAGGGAGCACAGCGAGCTCCTTGAATGCAGACTGACGGATTTTGAAGATTGCTTTGGTGTCTTGGGCAGAAAATGCATGAAAGGAAGCAAGGATTCAAGGATAAGGGCGGTACTAAAGCAGAGCACGGAGATGAGATGATCTCAGGGGGAAGAACACAAAGAGAGTGCGATTCATGTAGCCAGATCCTGATCACGTGTTTAGTTTAGTGGATAGTACGCAAGCGCTGCTCCTGAAATGTACGTGTATCCCTCCCTTCAGTCTCTGTGGTCGTGTCTGTACCTGAGTTCTCAAAACACTCAAAGGTTGGATCTCACCGTGAGACTTGTGTTGTGCTAAACGTACGGCGATAAGTACTGTGACAGTAGCAAGGCTGTGATGGCGAGGACTGCAGAAGTGGCGATGATGACAGCAAAGCAGTGGCAGCGAGGACGAAGGTCGCGCACGCCGACGTGGAAGCGCACGCAGAAGCAACAACAAGTGTCAACAGCGCATCTCGTCAGGAACAGAGGGAGAGATGCCAAACACATATATCTGTCAGTGCAATGTGAGGGTCCATGTGAATATGGAGGTTTAACGTTGGAAGGGAATGTTGTAGCAAGTGAGGGGCACTAGTTAATAACTACCTGCGATTCCAGGGCCCTGGCTCCAAATTTGCCAACACCGGAAACAGCACTTTTGTGGTTCTTGCTAGCCAAAGCAGGGGACAACAATTGTCTGTTTTGTCTGTTTCTAGAGGATAATTTTTAGTATTCGGTCAGAACGCGCTCTGTTTATGCATTCGGTAGACTCCTGTAACGACTGGTCCGATAGCACCCTAGGATCCCCACATAAGCAAGGCCGGGTGATCAACCACCAGAATGTCCCAACTTGCTCACTTGCGACATTTCCTGCGGCATCGTAAAATCGCGCAGAGCGTTGGACGTTTGTGTTGGTTTGCGCACCACCTGGTGGTCGCGATATAGATAATTTGGTTGACCCGAAGGTTTTTGATGACTTTGAATAGCGTTGGACGTTGAATGCGTGATAGTAACTAAGACGAATCACCGTCTTAAGACGGCTCATGTAAACTTGAGTCCTTTTGGTTAGCACAACGTGGCTCCGTCTCAATCGTCTTGCGCTGTTTACCCCTCAACTGATCACCCTCAACTACATCAACAAGGCCACTCGAATACCTCAAGCTGTTCCAATCTAGAAAAGAAATGTCTAATGCGACGCAGAGAGAGCCTAAAATCGATGTTTTCTTCGGTTGGAGCGACAAACAACTCACTGTCTACCTACACAAAGAATACAGCAACGAATTGGTGCGACTCACTCGTGCCTATTCCATCCGCTCTCCAGAAGATGGCAACCCAAACGCTCCAGAGTCTCCTTCTTACATCGCCCTCGAATCCAACTACGACGAAGTGAACCGTACGCTTGTTAGCGTGTTCGCTCTCCGCTGGCTCTACAACAATGACTACGAAACCTTTGTGCGCAATCAACCCGAAGCTGTCAAGCTGAGTCGGGAATCGTTCGAATGGCTTCGAAACATTGTGATGCAAGGCATACAGACTCCTCAGGATTTGTTCGCGCTTGTCATGTCTGTCATCGTGAATGACCTAGGGAAAGACCCGGAGCTAGCGTCTGAGTGCCACAAGCGTACAGGCAAGGATGTCTCCCACCTCAATCACGACATGATCCTACTACTAGCTGTCAAAGAAGGCCTTGTACCATGCCTCGATCAGTTGTCCCCTGCACACAAGGCAGACATTGTCAGAGGCATGGAGCTGGGCGCCGAGTACAATTTTGGACAGCTAGCTCAAGCCGAGGCGCCACCGACATGCTTAGAGAAACTTCGCACCATGTCCAATCACGAGAGGGCCTTTGATGTTAGATTTCAAGAGCAACTGCTCGACATTGCAGGCGCAGCGGGTCACATGGACTGGACTTGTGCTAAGAAAATGATCGAGCCCATTTGTATCGCTTATCGGGATGTGCACGATGCGTCGAAGAGGGTTATCACTAACGAGTACAATTTACCCCAAGCTTACGATTTGATACTGGAGAAAAGAGCAAGGCGCTTATTCAAACTCAAGTTTCGCATGCTTGCGATCACAGACCAGCAAGATCGTGCGCTGGCCCGACTGCTGTGCATGGGCGGCGTGGCAGACCTGGAGACTGCGCAACTCTACGAAGCCGCTTGGGATGAACTTGAAGAGCCAGTAAGGGCTCTCCTTGTGTCCTCGCTCAACGCCATAGGCTCAATCGCAGAGCCGGCCATGCAGCCAACGTACATGCCCGCGCTTCTTACCCGAGGACTCGCAGCGGTCGCATCACAAGACAGCAACAAGCAAAGAGAAGTGCTTCACATCATGTTTCAATATCTCGCGCGCATCATGGAGATGCCTGGAGGCACACCCTCTGTAAGCATTTGGGAACGAAATCTGCTTTCTATTGTGAAGTCAGTACCATCGGACCCAAACTTCATTGCTCGGCCCGGCATCCTGCTTGAAGCTGAGATACCAAAGGCTGAAATTGCAAGGGCATGAAATATATTGAATGCATGTTTCAAGCTACAATATCAGCTGCTTACTATTGCGGCACTCGCCGTCAGATTTTCTCTTGCAAACAATTGTTTCTTTTTTTCATACACGGTCCACCAAGAATCATCCAATTTATTGAATGGCAGCAGAGCCCATCGTTCTAACAAGATCTCTTCTGGCTTTGTCAGCTGGAGCCAGACAAACAGATCTTGCCGGCGTATTGAGTTGCATATCACAACTTTCTGTTTCTCTGCATCTTTGGGGCTTGCAGTACAATCTTTTTGACCAGGATCAACCCCACAGACGCACTTTCTGGTGACCTGAGAACACCTAGCCTGCAATAAAGATCCTATCACGCAGGTCATGCCGTCTAGTGAATCGAAGCTTGCCGCCGTTAGAGGCGCCTTGGAAGAGCGCCGCATCAAGCTTGAGGACTTTATATAGTGACGCGTGATTTTCCAGATATACGAGTCTTCGCAACCGAACTTGATTACTACAAGCACGCTTGAACTGAGCAGCAATACCACCGTGCCAACCTGAATCAGCAGGGTTGACATACCGAGTGCGATGACTTGCACCGCAAAAGCCGTCCATCCGATGTAGCGCACAACTCGATAAGCCCATTTGTTCGGAACCTCTAGAGGTTTGGCGAAGACTGTGGCCATCAGGAACCTTGGTGCTTCCATGTAGACACATCTGGAGTCATCCAAGACTATGATAGCTCTCGCCAGGTCAAGAAGTGGATCTCTAGTGTTTTTAGGAGCATCGCGAGGTTGCGCGGGCAGATCGATACCGGGGTTCGAGCCTTTTGACGATCCCTGAGCACTAATATCTTGGCTCTTGGGAGGATCTCTGCTGATTTTTGTCGCATGCCTGATTGCGTTGTCGATACTGCAGCGGTTTTGATGCAGTAGAAAGACTCTCACCGCAACGGAAACTATCATAGATAAAGCATTGGCGAACCCCCACCAGTCTCCTGAAAGGACAGATGCTGTCAGGAGAATGCCATTGAAAATGAAACCAATGCACAAAGACAGGAGCTTTGAGCGTCTTAGCTTCCGACTAACGGCACATTGAGCAGAATCGTTGAGGACTTTCCAATCCACCCGATGATGGACTTCATGGAAGTCTTGCGCTTTAAGCCATCGAGCGAACCAGCCAGAGAGCTCGGTAGATTTGACACCCCCTTTCGTCTCATAAACAGTGAAGCCGGGAGGTTTAGTCCGAAAGCGGTCGCCTGCTATTATGAATGCGCCGAGATAGGGGAGAGGAATTCGACGTAGCGACTGGGAAGTAGGCGGCCGACACTTGCATTGATTTCTTCAGCTCCCAGCATCGTGACAATGCCAAGCGCGTCGATACGAAGCTGTGTTGCGCCCGCCCACGATGCGACAGCGTCTTTCCAGGGATACATAATCAGACAGAAGAATCGGAACAGGGAAAGTTTAGATATACTAGGGAGAAAAAAAAAGCCAGAAAGAAGGTGCACAGGGGGATTCGTAGATGGTGGTTGTCGACTCAGGCTCACGCTTGTCAAAGCGGACCGGACCGTACTCTAACCCGTCATTTGGTGACCCACATGCCGTGCAGGCCAAGCACTGCACGAAACTCTATCCGGCTTCCTTAGAAACAGGGTGGCTTGCCACCGTATCTGCGAGGTGATTCTGCAGAACTTCACCGATGAGATGACAAATTAATTCTGCACATTAATCCAAATAAGAAAGACATGAATGGCCTGACCAACGCCTGGAATAATTAACGCCGATACAAGCGGGAGCAAGCGAGCTGCTGACTAGTCCGGGAAGAGGGTACTGCTACGAGGGATACTCTGTTGAAAAAATGGTTGCAGCTGGTATACGCATTGTAGCTGCGCGAGTTCGGTGAGCGATATCCGGCGGAGAATGCAGCTGAAACTGAGTAGGATAGAATTAACCAATAAAAGCGGGCCACTCGGGAAGGAAACCATGCGCGTGAATGCATTGGATGCAGTGGGTGAGCATTCAGCTACGCCATTTCAACGTGGCAGCTCTTGACTCGTTGGGGCGTCATGCCACTCATCTAATTATGCAGTATCAGTGCATGAGTCCATGTCAAGCGATGCATATGTGAATGGAAGATACCATTTTTGATCTCTTTGACACCTCTGTATCAAACGAAAAGCCGCGAGGCTATGGTCGAAAAGTGTGTAAGTGCATTTATTCCACCACCTCTCAGATTATCACGAAACCTCCGGATACCAACCATTACTTACATGATACTGAAAAGAGCGCTACCGAATCTTCTACTCCTACCTTAGCTTCGAATATTTATCTTCTAAGCCGGTTAATAATCGTTGACTCATTGGTCGATATAATTATATTCTGTATTGGACATAGCTAGCGAAGATGTCTACGCCTGCATCTACTATGGCTATGGATAGCGAGTCCACGCCATTCACCCCAATAGAAAAAGCTCTTTACAGTCGTCTAGAGCTGACAGATATCGAAATTCGGGAAGTTTGCCTCGTAAAGATTTTGCCACACAGAGCGCCTCGTGACATCATCCGAGTTTCCGTTCGCAACGCGACACCAGAAGATATAGGCAATTATTATTGCTTGTCATACGAATGCGGCCCCCAAGATAAGGATCTACTGAAGCAAATTTCGGAATTCGACGAGTCACAGGGAACTGACGACTTTCGCGACATCGGTCCAAGCTTATACGAATTCCTCGAAGTTGCGCAAAGCGCATTGAACGGAAGCAAAGGAAAGGATATCATCGACTTCCAATCAGAATTTTGGATCGATGCTTTGTCTATCGATCAAAACGATATACACAAGAAGGCCCGTGAAGTCGCAAAGATGGGTAAGATCTATGCCCAGGCTTCCAAAACAATAGTCTGGCTCGGTCATATGGACAAGCCTGGACACGATTGGGAAGCAGAGTACAACAAGGAAGGTGTAGGCCAATTTTTCGAAAAATTTGTCGACGGTCGAGGATATTGGAGGCGGGCCTGGATCGTTCAAGAACTCGCACTATCTCGACAGCCTGTCGTGCTGATGGGAAATTTCGCGCTGCCCTATGACAAACTATTTGCCATGGTCAACACCAACGACGGTCGGGGATATAACCTCTCGTATTTGATCAGACACGATATCAGAAAACGGGATTCAATCGAAATAACATGGGCATTGTACTATCTCAGGAGGCACAAATGCGAGATTGCACACGACCACATCTACTCGATCAGGTCTTTGATGGAGAAGTTCGGTGCGATTCCTGTCGACTATGAGTCTTCGCACGCTCAAGTGATATTCGAAGTATTTACCGCCTTTCCTGAGGAGTTGTGTTGGTGTTCATTGCGGGTGCTAGTAGATCACCTTCCAGTCCGCCAATGCCCAGCCTCTCATGGGACTCAATGCATTTCTCCACTTGCTAGAACGCAGACCACTATAAGAAGTCTTTCGCCGATTGTAAGTCAACTCACGTCATGAGGATTTATTTGCCGAGCACCCAGCTGATTGACTAGAAGGATACCAACGAACTTTGCCGCGATGAATCGTGCATGTCCTGTTCGGCGACACGTTATAGTAATGGCCCATTCATCGAATTCACGCTGGCTAAGGAGCAAGCGAGAAATGTACGCTGGAAATGCGATGGGGCACCTTCCAGTATGGCTTTCAAGCTGAATCTTACAGAGTTCCATAGAGTTTTGGACGAGCTGAAGTATTCAAGAAAGACTTTTGTAAATGGAGAGGGCATTTCCATACGGCGAAGCCCGTTTAGGCACTTCATGCCTCGAAAACTAGAGAGGTACCTCATACGTATTGCCCTGTGGGCACTCGAGTTCGAAGGGGATCTTCCATTTGATAGTTTTGGTTTATACATACATCGACCAAGCATGAGGTATGAGCAAGGAATTGAAATTAAGAATGACCATTGGCCGTTCAGGGAGATAGATTAATCCAGTATAGATACATACTAGTAGCTCGTGTGTTAGGTATCTGAGAGCAGTATCATAAGATAGATTCGTGCCCTATTTCTAGGCAAAAGAGACCGACAGCTCTCTACCCCTCATCACCCCCACAACGCTGCAACAAAACAATGTCTCCGCATTTCGAAGAGGTCCAATTAGACTTCCGCGCGAATCAAGAAAAGAAATGAGGGTTGTCATAGTCCGCTGCACATACGGCGACCTGACCTAGGTGGGCTACTGCAACACCCTGATGCGAGGAGCATTGATATAAAAGAATGTAGAGCCGATTATAAGCCATGAATTTCCATTCTCGTGTTGCTACGTTGTATACGCGTTTTCCGTTTACGCTATATATAGCCACAATGTCCACTCCCATAGACCACAGCTTCGTGCTCAACGTAGGCCACCAACTTCCGTCGTCATGGCGCACCCTGCAGAGTCTTTCAGATCGCCGAGCAACCCGTTCTTGCTAAGAAGAAACAATCCGTAGGTTTTGGCGCGTGGGAGAGCTGGTACTGAAACCCGTAAAGGAGATTTCTGAGATATCTGAATGTCAGTGTGTTCGCAGTCCGCGGCAGTGAAACAACCGCGTCACCACTTCCAGCCGCCATACCGCTCAAGATTTGTGCATACAGAAGCAAGACCTTCGATATACCTTTCGTCTTCGCCCTTCCATCCCTCATGAACTTCCTTGGTGCCCTGGAGATGGTGTAACTCTTCAGATGAAACACGGGCCTGTGGATCAAGCGTGCCCTCCCCCAATAGCGAACATACCATTTGTAATAAGAGTGTAAATACCAGAACTAGCTGTAGAGGAAAGCCCCTAGCGACAAACGCGTTAGTTTGTCAAATTACTAATAATATATCTAGTGCAACCTGTTCAAAGGGAAAATTCAAGGTAAAGTCGGAGACAGACCTGCGAGCACCCCCCAAAAACCATGGTAATTACGCCAAGCTAGCCTCCCCTACACCCAGATTTCTGTAATCAGTACAAACTAATGCGTGAAACTCGCGTGAACTCTATGTTATTACTACCGAACACTGTAGAATCAAGGGTATTTGTAGGAAACGGATAGGAGACAACGAGGCTTCCCGTCTGCTTATCCATATATAAGCAGTGTGTACTGGCGGATTAGTTGTTAGGTGTATGATTACTAGCGAATCTCAGCTGTTATATGTTTTTGACAAATTTTTTTTTAATTGGCCAATTTTGTCCAACTCTACAGTGCCAAGGTAACCCATCTTGGGCTTACCAGATTGGAAAAAAAGCCCCCTGATTAATTACATGATTTTCCACAAGAAGCTCTACCGAGCTTTTTTTTTTCAACAATTCTTCCACGGATACTCCTTAGCAAAACCTTCCCACATGGCACTAGACCCTGACGACTCGTAATACCGACGAGTATCAAAAAATTCCGTCCTCCATCCCACGTCCACGTCCCCCAACGAGTACGCATGAATCTTGTACCACATGCGATCCCCCTTTGCCGCAAACAAATTTTGCAATTTCAGGGTCTGCAGCGCCTTCAAGACCGTCTCGTCGCGCGCCAGATCGACCAGAAGCTCCGGCCAAGAGGGTTCCGAGCCGCCTCCGGGCAACAGCAAGTTATACAGGCCCAGAAACACGAGCGAGTCTTCACACGGCGCCAGGAAGGTGTGGAGATCGCGCGGGCTGTGAACGTTGATGGGCAGCATGACCAACTTGCACCTCTCCAGCTTAGGGAAGACACAGCACCGTGCCATGTGACCGAATATGTCGTCTTCAAACACACTGTAACAATCCAACCTCAACTCCCTCAGCTCCCTCGCCTTGGCCAGAAACCTCACCACAAAAGGCGTGCGTGCGCTGTCGTCGAGCTGGAACCCCTCATCCGGACATCGCCAGTCGCGCAGACAAAGACTCAAGACCGTTAGTTTCGCAAACGCCGTGTCAAACCTCCCAAGAACCGGTGCTAGACTCTCCAACCGCCCAATGCCAACAGCCCCATAGTCCCCATGGTAGCCTCCGTAGTTGATGGCAGCCACACTCAACCCCGTCGCCGCTACCCCAGCCATGGTACTAACAAACGGCCTGCTCATCTCATGCTGACTGCTAACACAATACACCATCCCAAACTTTGCGTACTTTTGCTCCATGCCCTCGTACTCAAAAGTAAGAGTTTCCAACTTTTCTAGGCGCGCGAAGACTGTTGTTAGAACCTTGACATCATACCGCGTCTCATTGAAGAACTTGTTCACAGTAGCAGCAGCAGCAGCAGCAGCAGCAGCAGCAGTAGCAGAGGTGCGTGCAGCGTCGAGAGCCTCGCTTACCTCCCCGCCGCCCGTGTGCAACAGCGCGGAGGATGCGCGCCAGAAGTTTTGGTAGTGGTATGGTGTAGCATCCACAACCAGGTTCTGAAGACGACCAGAGAAACTCTCATACGTGTTTTTCTCGAGAAAGGTGTCGAGGCTTGAGCGGGCCCAGGACAGGGTTTGGGTACGCAAGTAGCGGGTGCCGAGGTGGTGTGCGGTTTGTCTGCTTAGTTCGCGGCTGGTGAGGCGCAGGGAGCGGAAGGAGGGGAGGTTGAGGTACGAGGCGATTAGCTCGATTAGCTCCGTGGGAAGGTAGGGGTGTGTCATTGTAGAGTTTTTTTTACGGTGTTGAGCTAGTTGGGAGAGGAGGAAGAAGAAGGTGTCGTCTTAATAAAGCAAATGGATGGAACCCGAAGTGTTGGATTAGCATGACAGGCGGGGGCGGGGGTGTTGCCGATCCGCGGGTGGGGCCAATAATCCCGCTAGCTGGATTAGGTAACATGTGTTAAACGAACATGCTCACCTCTTCTGCGCGTCAATGATTGGAAATGTGGAAATGTTGGGAATTTTCTCTCTAATTGCCCATGGCTAGTCCAGAATTGGTACTTGGAATTCTTCAGTATGTGTCTATAAACAATGTTGCGCCAATCACCGCCGGGTATGCAATCCAAGGACTAAGAACGCTGTCTGATATGTAATCTGGGACGTCTATTCGCTATCGTCGTCGTCGTCACTGCTACTGCTACTGCTGTCATCCTCGCTCTCACTCTCGCTCTCGGAGCTGCTGGCAGTCTTCGCGGAAGGTTTTTTGTCCGTGGCGGAGTCCGAATCTTCGCTATCTTCAGAGTCTGAATCCGAACTGTCAGAACTGCTTTCGTCGCTCGATACTTCGGTCCTCCGCTTGCGTTTGCGCGCCATCGACTTCGGTGGCTCCACATGCTCCATCAATGGATTTAGTGAAGTTTTGGGAGTGGCGGCTGGTAGTACTGGCGCTGCACGGCTGAGTGCGTTCAAAAGATTCATAGCACGCTTTCGTTGAAGTCGTCGTATGAAACCAGGACTGTATGGATGCTCGGCCAACTCTGCAACGTCGCATTCTGTCTTTCTTCGCTTCCGTTCCTTCAATATGCGTTCTTGTTCCGCTTCCTCCTGAGCTACCTTGCGAGCCTCGGCGTCGTCCATTTGCGCGTCCTGTTCGTCGAGGTCCTTCACTGTTGCGTGACACCGCTCGCGTAGACGTTCAATGACACCTGCACCTTTTAGACCAGCAACGTACTCAATTAGTGCTTCCGAATGCTGGTCTGGGATCCGAAAGATGTTCAGTGCGTTGTCTACCACGTCGTTCTGCTTTGCTTTGTTGAACTTCCAATTGGCGTGATCGTTGTGGTATTGGTTAAGATAGCTTATGTAGACGGATGGACTCTTCTTCTTTCCCTTCGCTGCGTTGGGTGTGGGCAGAGGCAGCCGGCTTGGGCTCTGCAGGTGCGGAGACTGTCTTTTCCTCGGTCGCCGGCTTTGGTTCCTGCTTCACCTCTGGGGAGTTTTCTGTCGGCCTAGGACTAGCAGTGTCTTCCTTTGGCTGTTTCTTGTCGAGTTGCCCGTTCTTCCTGGCCGTCTTCTCCTCGTGGGCGATGAGCGAATGTAGGACGAAATTCGAGACCTCTGGTGGTTGAGAAACGGGTCCGTCACCTTTCTGCTCTGCGACCCAAGCTTTGAAGTAGTCCTGGCCAGTGTTACCGTCGGACGTTTTTGGTGTCCGGGGTGAATGCGACACACTTTCTTCGATCGGTTGGTGGTGAGCCTGAGGCGTCCTTGCGGCTGGACTTGATGGGTCTTTGCGGGATCCCGGCTGTTTCTGCGCTTGGCTCTGACTCTGTGGACGGAAGTAAAGTTGCATGTTCAGGCTCGTCAGGTGAGAGAGCAGAGACGCGCTGAGGCTTGATGGGAGCACGTGATGCGCTCTCAGAGGCGCTGTGGTTGTCTCTCCGGCGCTTTGCTGGCTTCTCCTTCTTCTTGCGGTAATTGGAGTCTCCTTTGGCGGCACCTCCTGATGCTGGAGCGTTTTCTGTGACAGGGTCCGCTGTCGCACTCTCTAGTTTAATATCGGCGGAGGGCGAATGAGTAGTCTCTCCGTTGGCATCGCTTTCAGTGTCAACAATCCTGCTCTTCTTGGACTCTTTGGCATCATCCTCAGCTGGCTCATGTTGGTGCTTTCGCTTGCCGAGCTTTGGCGATTTGCCGTTTATGGCAGGCTCATTGGGCGCATGAAATTGCTCTTGGGCAACGTCTGGTCTCTCATAGGGATCAGGACGTTTTGGGTCGCTTGCTGGTGATTGTTGTTCAGGTACGGCGACTCCGGGTTGATTTTGGTTTTTCAGGGTGAGACCCAGTCTCCGCCATGCCGGCACTCTTGTGCCATCTTGAGCCATGATCAGATGAGGAATATGGATACTGATGGCATAGTATACAGAGGCTATTTCACGTCGCGCATGACCGAATCAGCTGGAGCAGAAGGTCTTGGGAGGAAGTCGAGGTCGAATGAGACGTCGCAGGCAGAGAATTTCGGGGCTGCTACTAGGAAGGCACAGACCAGGTGCCGGCGACGCCAGAGCTCCAGGCCACAAGCAACGCGTATGGTGACAGCCATCACCTCAACCCTCGCCTCCCCAAACTGCATCTTGCGCCTTTGGAGCTTATAATCGTCTCCACATATTGCGGAAGCTGAAGCCGACCATTGCAAATCAACAAAGACCCGGCCCGCCATCATGTCTGGTGCGTTGTAGCTGCCGACAAGCTGTTTACCGCATATATGCTAACAGCTGCCCTGTAGGAAGTGCAGGCTACGACCGACACATTACCATCTTCTCGGACCAAGGTCGTCTCTACCAAGTCGGTATGCATGCCCAGGTTACGACTCAATTCCTTGCAAAGCAGATATGCAGACAGTGGAGGGGATGCAGCTACTATACCCCCGCCACTACACCACCATCAGCTACACATGTGTTGCACAGTCATTGCCATGTATACTAACACCAGCAGAATATGCATTCAAGGCGATTACGGCAGCAAACATCACATCATTGGGCGTGCGAGGCAAGGACTGTGCGGTAGTCATCTCGCAGAAGAAGGTGCCGGTACGTATGGAAGGCGCCAGGGGCTGCACAAGGTACTGACATGAACCCAGGACAAGCTCATCGACCCTTCGTCGGTCTCGCACATCTTCAGGTTGTCGCCCTCGGTTGGTTGTGTCATGACGGGATCCATTGCCGATGCCAGAGCCTCTGTGAGCAGAGCGCGGGGTGAGGCTGCCGAGTTCCGCTACAAGTTTGGCTACGAGATGCCCTGCGACGTGCTTGCCAAGAGAATAGCCAACATCAGTCAGGTCTACACACAGCGGGTAAGTAAGGGTTGAAGGGAAGATGCAACACATGCTAAGCAAGGTGCAGGCGTACATGCGGCCGCTCGGTGTTGCCACGACGCTCATCTCGCTCGACTCGGAATTCGGCCCCCAGCTCTACAAGTGTGACCCGGCAGGCTACTACGTCGGCTACAAGGCAACCGCCTCTGGCCCCAAGACGCAGGAGGCGCTCAACTTCCTCGAGAAGAAGCTGAAGAACAAGGAGCATGCCGAAGGCAGCTGGGAGGAGGTGGTGGAGCTGGCCATTACCGCATTGAGCACCGTCTTGTCGGTGGACTTCAAGAAGGGCGAATTGGAGATTGGAATCGTGGGAGGACCCAAGGCCGGCGGCCAGGAGGGCACAGATTCGACTTTCAGGGCCCTCACCGAAGATGAGATCGACGAACGCCTGCAGTCAATTGCAGACAAGGACTAGGGCTAGACAAGACGGCAATCTCAACTATGACGATATCACAGGTAGCATGACACGACCTCTCAGACGTCCGAAGTGCTCAAGCAGCATAATGAATAAAGACGTTAGACTCTACTCCTGCATAAGCGCAAACGTGAAGCAGAGGCCACTCGAGGAGAAAATGGCCTGTTCAGCCTTGTCTCGGCCTGGGTTGGAGCCCCATTCGCCCATGACAGCAGGTTTGCAGAGCATTTCAGCTGCAGCGGTCTGCGTACAACTCAGGGACAGCAGTATCGACGTCATACGACTGGTCCACCGCATCGGCATGTCCAGCACAGCCGTCGTGTGGCTGACACGGCTCAAGCAGCCAGTGGCTTCGCGAGCCTTTGTTCGTTTTTACGCTGGCAAGTCGAGCCTACACCGGCCTCTTCTCAGGTCCATCTTCAGCGGACACGCACGCGAGGGCTGCCCGCTAATTATAGCCCCTACCCAATCACACCACGTGCTGCGGCTGAACTGGCCTGCATGGCGTTCGCTGCCTTACCCGAGCAGGCTACCCGCACACGCTCGCTAACCCGTCTTGCCATGTGGCGCCCACAGGGCTGCTGAAGCAGGCCAGCACCACGCCGTCCCATTACAGCTGGAGAGAGTGTAGCGGAGCATCGAAAAATAGGCCGCTTCCTGATGCAGACGCACGGTTCCTGCGTGCTTAGTTTCCCATACTGACGATACACTCGGCAATGCTATGCTACTTCTCACACCTCCTCACCCTTTCCCAAGCCTCAATCCGCCGTCCAGTCCGCTGACTGGTCTCTACAAGCATGACCTGGTACAGCTGGGAGCTACTCACGGTCCTAATGTGGGTCATGGCGTACTATGCTAACGGCGGGAACAGCCCTGCAGCCATGGCTATTCCTACCCTACGCTATCGCGACTCTTGCAGCAGGCCGACTACCTCTCTACTGCAACTTGCGTGAACATATGTTTGTACCCACTATATAACACTCGCCACCCCGCCTCGAAACACCCTCATCACAGCATCAGGCGCGGTTCAATTCATTAATCCACTACTTCTTCCTTCTCCACTTTACAGCCCTGTTGCGAGTCAACCTTGGTTTGAAAATTCGAAAATTCAATTTCATCATGTCTGACGGTCGTAAGAAATGCCTTTTTCTTCCTTCTCCAATGCCTCTACTTCCATCCCATCCTATCTGCCGGGTGGATCAATTCTGACCCATTTCAATAGTCAACGATGCCCGCGCCATCCGCGTAGCAGAGATCATGACCGATTTCCGCACACTTGTACATCACTTGGCGACGTTGCGCCCAACACCCACTCCTGAAGAGTACTATCTGGATGGCTACTCTATGCTGAGAGAATGCATGAGCGAGGCGCAAACTATTCTCCAAACCCCATTTTCCGGCAGTCCTGCCGCTGGAACCGGGAACCCCGAATATGAGAAGCGACAACTGCAGGCGTGAGTTTCCACCCGCAAAATTCCTCGAGTTTTGATGATGGACGTAAAGCGAACGAGAGGGATAATGATGTACAAAAAGAAGGAAATCACTAACTCGGACTCACAGTATCATCAAAGACGCATCCGTCCGACGTTTTCAATGCCAACGAGCCTATCTCCGCGCAAACGCCGGGTTACGATGGGTAAAAACCCGAGCCGACATCCTGCAAGGCCAGACACCAAACATGAACCACATGCCAGCACTACAGCAAGCCGATGCTACACTCAGGCATGTATGTAGTCAACCCCACCTTTGTCCGCGGAGCCCAATGGATACAAGGGATAGAAGAAGACCCATAGCGGAGCCAAGTAGCTAACAGTTTTGTGTGATTACCAGGAACTCATGGCCATAACAGACATCTTCGTCGAACATACCCTCCGCAGCGTAGACGCCGCTCAACGCAAATGGCTCAACGAAGACCCGTCTCTTGCTCAGATTCAACAGATTCTCATGTCCAGACGATAAATGCTGGGGATGAAACCATTGTCGTCCGCGGACCGGGACCCTGGATTGCCGCTTCCGCAGTAGCCTTATCTCCTCTATCACCGACCGATCCTCCACATCATTATCCCGACTATCGATACCCACCCGCCTTCCGCACGTCCCTCTTCCCCCGGGTTGATCTAGGCTGGATGGCACCTTTTCTTCTTACTCGTTCAATAGTCGTTGCTGGTCACCCTATTGATTTTCTCATCTTCCCTTTGTTTCCTTTTCCATGCTGGAGTACGGTTGGTTCGCGACGCTTTCTTCTCTATCGATTCCTCTAGCGTCGGCGTTGGGCTATCTTTTTGTTATTACTCGGTGTCCTGCCGTTTTCTTGTTTTTTTATATATATCAAAGTGGGTAGCAAAAGAGGGTGTGGGGGAGGGGTTATGTAGACGGAACGGGACGCGGCGGGATGGTGGCCAGGAACAAGCGTTGGCAAAAGGAAATACCATGCATATGATGGGTTGCTTTTTGTAGTTTGGTTCTAGTTGGCGCTCGCTTACGCGGTACATATGGTTGTCTTGTTCGGGTTCGCTTTCCTCTGTCTCTCCGTTGCTGTCTCTCACGAGTAACGCATGATTGGGCTTTTCTCGACCGTTGTGTAAGAAAGGTTCCTGTTGTATATATTGATAGCCATTTATCCACTATCATTCTATCCATTCATCTTCTTCTTCTTCTCCAGCCTAGTACATGAACGGGGGATTATGATTGACGTTCCAGATTACCTACTCGCCCATCTCCCGTATTTAATTCCCCTCCCTAGTAGCTTTAGCAGCATCCCCGTCTTACATAACCACCCCAACCCACCAATCCTTCCCCCCTCCCTCCCCAGAAAAGAAAAGACTAAACCTACACCCACACCCCACAACCCCTCCCCTCCAGCGGACTAATCCGCACGCAGCTCTATGTACCTAAGTAGACAGCCCCTAGACTACCTAACCACCTGCAACCCGCTCCCACGCTAGCGTAGCGAGCGCCCAGCACCTCGGGAACCCCGAACGCTAAGCGAGAAAGCCCACGCCGCGAGAGAAACAAAGTCCACCACCACCACCCCTACTCGGACGAGGCGAGCGCCGATGGGGGGGTTTTCCTTTGGCGGGGGTTGGACGCGACACAAGTGCAAGTGCAAGGCTGATTCTCACCCATCTAAGTCACATGATATGATACAATACAAGATTTTCCCCTCGTATTCTGTACGGTACATGAGATGGAGAAGGAGAAAGGTGTTAGTTGGAAGATTGAATGGGTGTAGTATAGTATAGTGTATGTATGTAGTCGATTGGAGAACTCGTGATAAACGAGTTGACGAACTGGAAGGATGGATGGAGGGAGGGAACGAGGGAGAGTGGGTGGGTGGTGTGATTCGTGTGCTGTGCTGGCTGCTAGGCTGGATTTAGACTGTTTGCTTATAGATAGAGGAAGGGCTTGGAGGGGGAAGAAAAATGCCTTGGGGGGATTGAGGGGGTGGTTTTGTTAGTGTTGTGCTGTGCTGTGCTGTGCTGTTGTTGGTGAGGCGTAGGGTTTGTTAACTGAGGGGGGAAAGGGGGTTGCTCGTGTGTGTGGTTTGTTGCGTGATCATGGCTGTGTTGCTTGTTGAGCTGGAGGGTAGGTCAAGGGGCTCTCTTGGTCGATTTTTGTAACGGGGTTGACTGGTGGGTAAGTTTGCATGCTCGATTTGAGATTAGTCCGGGCTGGAGTTGACGCCATAGTAGTAGTCGTTTTGTCTGATCAACGTATGGGGAATGGAGAATGGGCCAGGATAAGCAGATAGCAAGCAGGATATCTGGGACTAGTTGTTGGAGGGTGTACTACGAGGTATATGGACATGAACTATACGTGGTCTTTTGAGTAGTTGTAGGGTACGAGATATATACCTGTTGTGTACTCGACCAAGTTTCATCTTGAGTCTTGAATCACACCTGTCTACCTCATCATGTCGTCGCCAATGAATCTCGCAACAACATCGTCGCCCTCAAGAACCAACAAGCCTATCAACTTCCTCCCTCTGCCTCCTCAGCATCTCCACCAACTCGGTCCTCCGCCTCTGCAGGTCCATACGCATAACCTCCGTATCTCTCTCCCTCTGCCTACACGCTGCCTCCCGCCTCGCCAACACATCCTGTTGGGCGTTCAACGTCACCTCCAACGCAAATAAAGTTTCCTCGCGGCGATCGAGCATCTGTTCGCGGCGGGTGATATCGTCATTACGCTGAGAGCTACTGTTTGATTGTGCTGGAAGGCGGTGGGATGCCAGATCGTTCGTGTCCGACATGTCGATGTCTCGGTTGAGTGTAGGGGATGCTGCCGGGTTGGAATGCCTCGGGAAGCGGGAGGGGGACGTGATGCAGGGAATCAGGTGGGCGGGTGAAGGTGAAGAAATGGGGTGGAATACAGGGGAGGAGGATGCGGGTGCGACAGTGCGTGAGCTCTCTCGTGTCCCGGATGGAAGTGATGGCATGTCCAAAGGATCAAAGGACTGCTCTGGTAGGGTCGGTAGAGTTTGAGAATCCGCTGTTGGGTTTGTACGCGGGGAGGTGTCGTTGGTGGGGGGCCGGAAGGGGTTGAAGTTGCGACCAGTGTT